>JARACZ010000013.1:10000000-11200000 GCA_029255805.1 Keiferia lycopersicella | reverse complement strand
GTAACACAGAGGACAAAAATTTGTGTAACAAGAGTGGAAAGCATCAAAAATACTTACACTTCAGTGCCGACGTCAATGAACAAGGCGTGCAGATTCCTCGCTCGCAGGACGCCGATCTCTAGCGCGCTTTCTTCCGGACAGTACCGCAATTTGATCTCAATTTGGGCACTGTTCACTGAAATTGCAAAGAAAACAAATGTTAAAAACAGGGTTCACAGAAAAAATGCTGAGAACTCAGTATATTTTCAATTTAAAAGAAAGATCTGAAATCTAGGACCGATGTCGTTTACTAGGAAGATGGCAAACTAAACAACTTATATTAGTTGTTTTTATTTAATTAAATATGACATTTATACTTAATATTTATTTATACTTTAAAATAATGTCACGATTATGTTGTTTTAAGGGTTCGTTTTCATTTTTTTTGAAGTATATTATTTATTTATAAGTATAGTTTAGTATTTTAAGTTATTTTATTATCACAGGAGCAAGTCTCATTTTATAGGTTTACGGGGATCAATGTGATTTACCTATTTCGTAGAGGGTTTGTATCTCTACATTTCGGCTGGAGTAAGTCGCATAAACCTACATAGTTCAGGTTACCAAGTAAAGTTGTTTTGAACGTGTCTAAAATGTATGTGCACTTTATCTAAAATAATCATAAATAAGTTATTACCTGCGGCAGAGTCAGCGGCCTGCGCTGCCTCGAACACTCCCGAGTCTCCCGCCACCGACTCATCGCTTACGGCTGCCGACACCGATCTAGTGTTTGTACCTAAAAGTAAAGATTAATTGTTTTTTACGTGTTTTGTGCGGTCCTTCAAAAAAAAACTGCGAAAGATTTATAGTTCGTGACGAAAAGGAAAATAAAAATATTATGTAACGGGGTGGAAAATTAACAAAGACGTTAATCAGTAACACAACGGAAACTCTCAAAAAAGTAATACTTTTTCAACAGATTTAACAAATGTGTTCATTTTTAGCATTACCTTCTTTTTTATGGTGAAAGATATTTTAAAAGCAGTCTAACGTATATAAAAAGAATCTCCTTGATAATACCAAATAATTAGTATACTAAGCCGTAAATTTTTCTTGTGTTTGAACTGTTACGTACTAGTCGAATAAAACAATTTTAACTTCTTTTTGTTTGCTATGGAAATATGGGTTTACCACTAGAGGAGGGAGTCCTAGGCGAGGGCAGTGGGGGTGTCTCAGATATCGGCGACAGAGGCTCGCACGGCCGCCCCGGCCCTTGCAACTGCACTGGTACTGAAAACAACAACAATTCTACGTAAGCATAACCATTACAATTTTAGAACGACGACGAAGGATTGATCTGACCTGAGTTACTAAGCAAAATTTTAAAGGGATCACTAGTCCATGAAACTGAATAACTAGGCATCCTCAAGGATTAAAAAAGGATCGTAAAATTAAAATATATTTTGCATTCCCGTAAAAATTACTTATCATTAAGACATTTATTTTTAGGCCAGAACTTTTGTAATTGCGACATTATGATTCTTTAGAAAAATTGTTGTTTCCACCTGTTAAAATACTTTAAACAATTTTAATATACCGTATATTTTAATTTCGCTACAGAAACCTTTTCAAGAAATAAATATTTTTGTTGAAAATTTTGCTTACTCGTAGCGAGTCCAGTGACTTCATTCAGTCCGGTGGCGACACCTATCCTCATTTCTGCTAATTTCTCTTCTAACTCCCTCTGCTGTCTTCTTTGTCTTTCCACCTAAAAGAAAAACAATCGTCAATAAAAACTTATGATAAATAGAATTTTATTACACAGTGGAAATTTATCCACAATATTCGATATTATTTCGTTACATAGTGGAAAATTGGCCTCTATAGCTAGAAGGTTAAAACATTTTTATTTTCGGTCCTTCAACTTTCGGATACTAAAATGTATTTATTTAGTCACATCAATGCCGTAGGGTATACATCTAAAATACCTTAAAGTATTTTAATCATGAAACAATAGAAAGTCATCACGGATCGACGAATAAATTACAGATAAAATATTGTGATCAAATCTCTGTCTGTCCATTTGTCCCATGATTAGTATTTATTTACATCAAATGTATTCAATCTTGAAATGCCATCGTCAATCTTGATAAAACTTTGATGACTATTATGCGAACGTAAAAGAATAATGTTTTGAAAGGCTATCATTATTTATATTAACAATTTGTATATATAATTTGAGATAAGGCGATAGAGTTAGGAGAATAGAATAGGCTGCTTTAGTTGATACTGTTTAAATACTTGGTAGATGCGTAAATTAAAATTAAACAACTTTTCATGAGTATACAAAAAACTGATTGGTGATATAGCAATCCTGGGGAAACCACGGAAATTATAAGTTTTATGTAAGATGCCCAGATGGTCAAAAGGCATAGACAAAAATTTAAAGGTAACCCATATAATAGCTTTACAGTTCGTATTCAATGTAGCAAGAAAATTTCCCAAATAACAGACAGAGAAAAAAGGTAGAAAAGAGTCGATCACATACCTGATTGTAAGAAGGCGGCGGAGGCGGCGGGCTGGCTGATGATAAACTACTTCTCGGAGACAGCGAGGGTTGAGAAGGTGAACTGCTGGCTCCAGGAGTCGCACTTTCAGCATTGAAACTCGTCCCCCGAAGCAATCTCTCAACCCTTCTATGCAGATCCACCATATCTATAGGCTTATCCGTTTGAAACGATGCCGCTATCTGAGGTCCTCCGTAAATATCCGTGAAACTGATCCCGGAACTTAGGGAGCCCTTACTGCTGGCTGTTGATAGGGACCCTAAACTTGAACTACTGGAAACTGATAGCGTGCTAGCTGATAACGTTTTCAATTGTCCTTCTAAAGTCGTCATTGACGTCAAAGCATCTTTTAGCTGCTGTAGTAACAACTGCTTCTCTTCGTGTAGCCTTAGTCTGTCTGCTATACATTTATTGGACATTTCGAAGGCGTTTTTCAAGTCTTGTTCTAATCTTTTACATTCAGTCTGAATGTCACTCATCTCCTGTTTAGATCTAGTTCTTGGAGTTATACTCCTGAGTTCTCTTAAGAGTTGCTCTTTTTCTTGGAATAGAAGCAAGCGGTCCTTGTCAGACTCCGCTTGTCCAGGTTGTACCTTATCTTCTAAGTCGGCTAGTTGCTGTTGTATTTGTTGTATTCGTTTTCTAGCCTCGTCGTATTGTAGGCGAACCCGCGCCATTTCCGCTAGCCTGGTCCCTATTGGTACTAAGTCAGCACACAAGTCTGTTTGGGAGGCAGTGCTTAGTTTTTCTTGTGGAAGACTTAAAGTTGACAGATCAGGTGACGCGTCTCCAAGTTGTAGTCTTGTTAGATCGTCTTTTAATTTGGCTAGTGACTGCATAAGATCTGCTCTCTCTTTCTCTCCTGACGTCAGAGATTTCTGTATATTCTTAAGCTCTGTCATAATGGCTTGAGCTTCAGTAATATTGTAGCAACCTTGCTGGGAACTTAGTTTTTGTTCCACTCTGAAAATACAAACATTAAGGCATTGTTACTGGGCTGTTCATTGGTCACGCAAAGTAGAAGGAAGTAAGCAACCATAAAATGGACAATCGCAATTGCATCATTGTTTATTAAATCTACCAATAATCTTAATGTCCCATTGTTATTGGCACGATCATAAGATTTGTAATGACAATGTGCTACCTCAACTATTATTAGGAAGTTGAATCTGCATTGAATCTTATTTTGTCCTATTCGTAGTTCTGTACAACAGTAAAGATTAATATTTTCATATTTTCAGCCCCTTCACTACGATTGCGACAATTAAGACCGAAGCACTTCGGGCTTATTCATAACAGTTACTTGATCGAGGACCGAAGCACTTCGGACTAATGACTGTTATTGGATCTAACATAGCTTCTACTTACTCGGCAAGAGTGTCGACGCCTCTCCTCGCGCAGGCAACTTCGGCTCTCGCCTGCCGTAGCTCTTTGCGAAGCTGCGCGACTCTACCCCGCGCTTGCGACACTTCGGACCGAAGCACTTCGGGGTCATGACGGGAGGTCGATGACGTCGTCGTCATAGACGTTGTTGATGAACACACTGTGGAAGATGAAGAGTGAAATTGAATAACATATTTATATTATAAGCATGTCGGCAAAGAAAGCTGGCTGAAAAAAATCTACTTAGCAGTATGACCATACTATATTTGCGTTTCCCGTACGAAAAACAATCAGCGCCGATCATAATGCATCTAACGCAGTCAATCATTCAGTTGGGTGTTTTTAAAGCGACTAAGAGAAAAGTTCAGCCACGATATGGTGACAATGTTCTCTGTGAAAGTAACATCTTAAACTATGCTCTACCTATACTATAATATATATATATATATATATATATATATATATATATATATATATATATGGAAAATACCCGCCAATTGGGGGAGGCCTATGTCCAGCCTGTTGTGGCTAAAGAAGTTACATTCAACAACTGCCCACAAACTTAACAAAGTCGTCTATGTATATCAAATAAAGGATAAAAAAACACCTAGTTAGGCTTTTGTCTGGTATACAGGGTTTACAAAACAAACAAACCTAATTAGGTAGTAGCTTTTAAATAAATCGACGAAAATAATAAAATATTACTACCAGTAATAAATTGCAATTTAATGTAGTGCTCAGTTTCAAAAGACATAAAATCTGAATTTTGTTATGATGTATACAGTGTTACCAACTAAGTATATCTATAACTTTTGACAGGTGCTCCTTTTGTATGTCATTATTGAATTATATATTTATTTATATATTATTAAAAAATAACCTCTTTCACAAGCGCTCTTGAGTGATTTTTTGAGTCTATGAAACATTACAAAAACAGTTTTTTCTCAAAATCCAGACGGAGAAAGGGGCATAGGTACAGAATGTGTAGGAATCCCTCCACCGAAGTCTAACTATTTGAAGAAAATTTAAAAACTACACTTATTTTCTTGCTTGCAACACTGCAACAAGCTACCACCACAAGGCATGCAACTAATGAGATTATAAATTTTAATCAGGATAAACTATAAAGACACTGAAGACATTAACTGCTGGAGATATAGCCGCAAGGTATTTTTTATGGGAATAACTTGCAAAGCAGTCATTTTTGCGGCGCTACCGATACGCTGTATTGGGGATACAATATACATACACATACACAAATCACGCCTATATCCCTAGCGAGGCAGGCCACTTCTGACAACTGATTGAGGGTCGTTTCAGGTATAAGTCGTGTATTATTATAGGGACAGATTGTCAGCCTATAGCCTAAACATGCAATATACATGAAACTCTCGAGTCCCTTAGTCGGCTTCTACGACACCCACGGGAAAGAAATGGGGTAATGCTATTCTAAACCGACATCACACGGCAACAATATATCGGGGGATAAAACAATGTATCGACATTGGATAAATATTAGAGTGATAGTTTGATACATCGATATTTACTGAACTCGACATATTTCGTTATTGATATCGATAGTTTGCTAAATTCTGTATCCCTACCTTTTAGAGGTCAGTGCCTTCTCTCAAAGTAATAAATTCACAAATATTGTAACATTGTGTACCCTACTTCTCCTCGGGAATCGAACCAAGGACCTCTAGATCCGGAGACCAAGCTCATACTTCTAGACCACAGAGGCAGTTTAAATGTAATACAAAATATACACAGAAACCTGTTATTCTGATTCCATGCAAGAAATTCCACGATATTAATACACTTTATCTATATCTACCATTTCTGTTTATTTTTATTCATTTGATATTGAAACCAATCTCCTTTGGATAATCGAGTTTTATATCGATATCGGTATCGATTCCATCAATAACAGTAGTATCGATTTATTCTATTTGTATAACTGTGGTATTTACATATTTTACTGTTAATTTGCGATTATTTACATTGCGGTTGTTGATTGAACGTATTTTATTTCTCTTTTTTTAATTACAGCTACCTATAACGTATTAAATCGTTTTCGTATTTATTTTATTCTTAGGAAATTAATTACTCACAGTCCTTAGCATCGGTAGTAGATTAAAAAAATGCAGATAACCAACAGAGGTACTCGTACCCTAGGTCAAGAAATTTTTCAAATACTTCATGTTTATATTACGAGTATGTATGTAAAATATAGATAATTTCGAATTACATATTTCAGGTAACTACTAGGTATTTGGAAAAATCCCTCGATTTCTTTAGTATCTATCCCTGTATTAGATCTATTCTTACAACATAAAATGTGTGGTACTTAGAACCTCCTCTTTGGCCGGTAAAATAAAGGTGTCATGTGATTCCTATTCAGTCTCAATGTTAAGTGTATTTTGTGAATCGTTATGTTCTTCCTCTTTGTACTCGATTGTTACTGAAGAAATATTTTTTCTATACTTATTTCTTTCTTAAAATAAAGGTGTACTCACAACTGGTTCTCGATGCAGCTAGCGTTGATAAGGCGTTGTTCAGATGCTTGTACTCGTCCTGGGCTAGACATAGCCTCTGCTTCTTCACATCGTACATCTCCTTCTTCGCCTGTGGACAAGAGAGAGGATATATTAGATTTAACAGATCAAATTCGTACATCTTTCAAATCAATTAATTATGGGCGCCCTGGATAACTTTTCCTAGTTTAAGTTATTTTTTTAAATCTAAGTTGTTAGGTTAATTTCTTATAAGATAATTGTAAATGACAACGGTAGTGCTAAATAAAAATAAACATATTTTTTCCATAAATTATGTTTATAGATATCGTAGGACTTAGGACCATAAAGTACCAGGAACTCTTTTGGCAAGAGCAGAGCAGTGTCCCTACTCCACGGCCTAAACGTGGCTGGAATCAATTATTTATATTTGTTATCAATATTAATGGCACAAATGTTCAAAAACTATCGAAATCAATAATTAACATCCTAAAAAAGAAACAGTACCTAACCCTTTTTGAAAAAGTTATTTTGACCGCTATTTCTCTTAAAATTGATAGCCGAGATAAAAAAAGAAATTCATTACTTAAGCAATTGTTTTTTAATAGGTACGAGGAAAAATATTTGGCACTGAACAATATAAAAAAGATTTTGGATCAATAAATAGATAGTAAATTATGGTATGTAACAACTAACACAGTAATTTTGCCACTAAACCTAAAACTTTCCTAATGTTATCTTTTATGCTCTTAAACTTGCAACAATTTTTGACTATAACGATATTATTGATTTATGATGACTATTTTGAGCAATTTTGTTATACTAGTTCGTTCACACTTCTATAACGTTCCAAAAGCATGTTTGTACTTATATTAAATACCCAACAAGACTACTATAGGACTACCCAATATATTATACACCCAAGATTATTTAATTTATGAACTAAGATAGGGACGAACTTGGTACAGGACTATCTATATCTAGTAATTATAAACTTTTCTTGGTTAAATTGTATGACCCTCTTTAAGCAACACGGTCTTTTGTCCCGTTCCAGTCCATTACACTTTTAAAAAGTAATGGAAGCGGGAATAAAACTAATGTTTTCGTTATTTTCAACATATTCTGCGAAAGATCTATCGACAACATATCGTGTAGAGTCAAATCAAGTGTAAACTATAAAATATCTACTAAAAAAGCTTACTCAATAAGTAAATACAAGCCAAGAAACAAAAAACAAAGCCAAGAAAGGAAAATCACACCTTAAAAACAGGCTTCAAATACGATCAAATTTCAAAATAATATAAACGTATTTTTGACAAAAATAAACTTCAAAATGTAGCCTCTTAGTGGTCAGGCCACGAAACCTCGCACAAACATATGAAATTCATCAAGTCACTTCCAAAATTAACGAATCATTAGAGCAAAATTCCGAGGCCCGCTTTTTGCGAACATAAATACAGTAAGACTGGGCAACGACTTTTTGTATGGAATGCGGGTAAAAAGCATCGGCCATACACAACACATCAGTCGATCGATGTATCCTGTTCGGTTCGATCTTGTAACTTTAAAATACGTTATCGGATTTTTCGATTTCGTTTTTGGCCGGGCAGAATTATTTCTTATTTCTTAAAATGTTAAAATATGCCGTGTGATGCCGACTTAGAATAGCATCACCCCACATCCTTCCCGCGGGTGTCGTAAAAGGCGACTAAGGAACTCGAAGAGTATTGGTGTATTACAATTTTTGGGCGACAGGCTGACAACCTGTCACTATAGTGATACACATGTTTTCTGAAACAATCTTGGAAAACAATGCTTAAAAATGACAGACATGGCGATAGCGACCGTATTCTTACGGCCGTTAACGCTCTGCCTAAGGATAAAGACGTGATATAATGTATGTATGTAAAATGTTAGGTATTTACAGTAAAATAGCGAAGAGATCCATTCATTCTGCAAGCGTGCTGCAGACGGCTCCAAGTGTGCGGCGGGCATTGAGGAAACGTCCCGTTTCTACTCAACACCTGCGTCGCCACATAACCCTGGTTCTCATAGTACGCCACTTCCGACACCGGCACTAATCTCACTTCCGCGGAACGCATCACTTCCGAACGAATCTGACGCACTGAAAGTATATTTTCATATATCGCCTCATCTTCTAAATTTTGTCCTTCGGGGCACAACCGGTAACCGAACTCGCGACTGATCTCGTCGAGGTTAGCGTACTCGGGCCGCTTGCGCAGCTCGTCCAGATTCTGGTACTGCGGCTCGCGGACATCGCGCACTTGCAGCCCCGGCGGGTGCGAAGACGTGGGGTCGACGCGCACGCCGTACTCCGGGGGTTGTTTCACCATGCGCGCGAGTTTCCGGGCGCCGAAGCAGCCACGGCACCAACTGTGCGCGCCGGCGGAGGCTGCGCGCGCGCGGAAGGTCGGCGGCTCCGAGGCCGGTTCGGGGGGCGGCGGCTGGGACCACATTGTGAGCGCCCGCCGCAACGGACACATCTTAACCCCCAAAAGGGCGCGCGTCGACTGGCGCGGGCGCGCGGAGCTCGGATGGTGCGCAGTGGAATGCGCCTCGCCGCCGAAAGAATGCAATCTCGGGCGCATTTCGGAGGTCGATCTCTCCGGGTCCCGCTCCGCCCTCCCGGGCACCGGCCATCTGTCGTAATAAGTTCGTCGAAACGCGCGGCTCGCCGCCGGCCGAGGTGTCGGTCCGGCGACGCACTAACGGACCCTCAATGACCTCCTCCCGTGTCCACTGCACGCGAATCATTCACCGAATCGAACATAAATTATCGAATGCCTGCATGATTTTGATTCATTTCCATTTCCAGCAAACCAATCATCGGGAAAGTTTTCGAGCGTTGGAATTTCAAGTAATTTACTTAGAACGGGCACAGGGCAGTACAAGAGTCGTTTAGAAGAAACTTGTTAACTGCGACAATAAACATTGTCGTAATTGTTGTTAATTCCGCCGAAGAAGCCGGCTGCGGCGTCTACAGCGGCGGGGAATGCGGGGAGCCGGCGGTGCGCATGCGCTCGCGGCGGCGCTGTCAACTCACGCGCACCACTTAACGCGCGATTTTCTCGGATTTTCCTCGTAATCAATTTACGCGGTTAATGCCAAGGCGCGGGGTGGAGCGGGGCGGCGAGCGCATCTGGCGGTCGCAGGTAGACGGGCATTTTTGTTCCGGAATTCCTTTACACAAATTTGCAATCCCGTCTCGACCAGACTGTATACTTACAGCGATCGTATAGCGCGATTATCTCTAGCTTCCATAGCCGTCAATATGGACACTCCTTTCACTCTTAGGACAACAAACTAGTAAACTGTTCGGTATAAGTACGATAGCTTCTCACGCGAGCTTCGCCTGGACGGTGAATAGTTGGCATTTTTTCTAGCTAACTAACCGCATAATTCTTAAGCCACACATGTTAGTACGCGTGTTTGATTTTTTCTCAGATATCTTAAAGAGAACACACGTTGTACAGTATGTGGAATTGTGGAGCCATGCTGATTTGATTCCAAGAACGTCGGCGTATGGAATTAGGAAGACTGATCAAAGTGTAACAAAACAAAAATCGCGACTGACGACTTTCGGGGAAAAGCTCAGCGTCAGGATTCAGAGAATCTTCTTCATGAACAACCTGAGTTTTGAACAAAAACTGATACACATGGTGCTGTTCTTAAATTCGAGGTTCTTTTTAACAAAAAAGGTCAAATCCCCTTCTTGCATACCGAAATCGCAAGCAGTACCTATTCTCAATGGCGAATTTATCAAACATCATTCTGATACATATCCAAAAATAAATACATACCCACTAGTTATTTTCTTATTGATGTAAACATAATACAAAATTATACCAGATAGATTTATAAAGGCCAAATAATATAGGCTTATAGAAGAAATGCGGTGTATTGTTATAAAACTCCCTAACAATGTACATAATGGTGTAACAAGGTGAACTGGCATTTTGCCTAAATTCCTTTCTGTGCTATTAGTTTAGTACATTCCTACCATGTGGTTTTTGCAAACAAATTCTTTGGAATTTTGGGACCGAAATAAAATTTCAAATGTCTGTGCGGCGTTAGAATCATTACAAAGTTGATTGATCAGAAATCAGATTTCTATAGATAAGAAAAATATGTAACTATTGTATAAATTAAATAGTATCGTAGCGGATTAAAACATGCTAATAAAATATGTTGCGAAAAGAAGTTCCAGTCAGACAGAAAAAACGAAAAATGAAAACCACAAACATACCATTGAAATATTTATTTAAATAATTTACAATTAAGCCATTAAAAGGCATACTCGATGGCATTAATAAGTTCTACGAATAACGGGTATAAAGGAATACAAGAGAATATATCAATAGTAATGAAATATAGGTTAACTACATCAAGGTGACATTCTTTCCTACAGTATGGCTATAGTCACTGGATTCTTTCGAGAAATCCCTCCATACCGAGTACTTGTTCTCGGCAATTTTAAACAAAAAATGTATGAGATTTAATAACGTGGGAGTTGGCTAGAACCTCAACTGGAATTGTTTTAATAATTATTTTCTTATTGTTGGAATCTGAGTGTGCCGTGGGGGTTTCTAGAGGTGCATCTGCCTTCTGCCTCCCTCGGACCGGTTGCTTTTCGACTCACTCTATCATACGGCCCTCTCTTTCACTCTTATATCACCTTTTTATTCATGCCATCCCTTTCGTTCCTACGGGTCCACGTAACTAATTTAACTTCTTTTTCTTTTCATTGCCTATCTGCTGTAAACGACCGAGTATTCGAGTTTTCTTTTCCTTTCGAAAATGTGTGGTTGGTTTACTTCTTATTTTTAGTTCTAATCAGTTACATAATAGCCCAGTACCATGTTTTGCATATGGATGACATGTAACTTCATATTCAATTAGTGAGTTTGCATAATAGCTACGATGTCATGTTTCTTAGTTGTTACATCAAGTTTGAGTTGTTTTTAATGGCATCTATTATACCAGCCGTTGCATGAGCAATTTCATGTATCTCTATAACATGATCTTCATTGTTTATTGTGTTTTTATTTTAAATTCCGATTGAACCTACCAATCAACTATCAACATGGTCATCAGGTTTTTGGACCGAATCAAATTCAATTGCTTTAAATTATAGTAGCATGCTATATTGCTTTTTTGGTATTGTTTTCTTATTTTGATGACATGATGTTGTTATGGCAAATTCATGGTTTAACAAGGTCTTCAAAACAATGGGCATGAAGGCCGAAATTCAACACATGTTACTTCCTTTTTATGGTCCCATTGTTTTAAGCCTAAACAAGAACATGTACAATCTACACACAACACATACCTAATTTATAACTAGCAACAATATTTGCCTAAGATACTTTATCTTGAGAATCATAATAACTTATCTAAGAACCTTCCTTCCCCTTATGCATTAAGGTATGACATCACCTACCCTAACGCAAGCTATACAGAACCTTAAAATCGAAACCCCAAAACAAGCAAAACCCTTGAAGGCAGCACCACACCCAAGGCCTCTAAAGTCTAAAACAAAGGCCCTGAAGGTCGTTTTGGTTGATGTTCGTCCGTCCGTCGGTCCGTCCAAATTTCGGGCTGTACAAGCAGGCTTTGGGTCAATTCTGGCAAAAACATGTTAAAAATTCAAATTTCGGAAGGACATGGATCAGTAAGGAGCTCTAATTTCGGAGAATATGTAGGCACATCTTGATTCCTTCTGTCAATGAAGTAAAAGATATGTGCTAGTTAAATCGTCCTGAATCACATTATTTATCCTTGGATGAAACAATGAAGATAACCATAAATGTATCTATATCGAATTAGAGAGCTCTTTTACGATGATTTAGCGGTGTCTATGACAGACAGACTGACTTCATTTTGCGATGATGATGAAGCAGTACTTTTATCCCATCAGGGACATAGGGTTTGAAGAAGAGATTTCCACTGCTGCCGATCCTGTGTCGTGGCTTCGAAGTCGGAAAGACTTCTACCGTCCGAGACCAGTTGATGTCGTTTCTACCCATTTTAGGCTTACGGTGCGTAACTTTTGAGAAATCACGCGACTGCTTGTGTTTGTACGAAACTTGTCCCTGCATTTTCACTTCCCCCATCTGATATAAAGGGAATGAAGGTGCCAGAATCAGCTCTTATATTTTTTATATGGCAGTCAGGCTGGCGGAGGCTTCGATGCGATTAACATTCCACGGATACCTCACGCCTGCCGGCCGAGACTTGGATGCACGCAGGGTTTTGAAGGGATAGACAGATTATTGGGATGAATTTTGACTCATCCTTCATGCATAAAAGGATACATGTATATCTACAAAAAAACATTTTCGGCCAACTCAGATAAGTTCGCCGGAAGAACAGTAGAGCTACCTTACAGCGGTCGTATTTATGAAAATGATTTAACTTACCTATAATATAATTATAGAAATATAATAGTATGATTGATTAGGCAACGTAATTTTGATCTTTGTTGAAAGAATATAGGAACTCTAACTGTATCTACTACTCGCAAGATCACAAAACCAATGAAAAAGTTCGGCATGCTTTACCCGTTACAGGGTTAAGATGGTTACTATATTTTCTGTTACGTGATCTAAGAAATTTTGGCATAGAATGAATAGTAGTACTAGCGTATATAGGTAGGAACACCTATATAGTAAAATCAAATGAAAAAATCCAAATTAAAAAACTGTCATTATAAGTCCCTTTACTTTTAAAGTAAACCCTTATACGACCTATACTTTTTTTTAAACTTTTATAACACTTATAGTACTGACCAGTTCTAAAAGGTTTATAATGCTCTTGCGCACGCCAGAACGGGCCCGACGGAAAGTAATCTCGGCAAGAAGCGGCCCACGGGCTGGCCCAGCATTACCATATTACAGAAATTATTACCATTACAACATAATACCATGCGCGGGCGCAGTACCAGTGGAATAGGGGATCTAGATGCGTTTCCAATATGACTAGGTTCAAGGTGAAACTGGATGGAAGGCGAATGAAATCAATAGTGTAAAATGAAGTCGCTTTTTGCGTCTGTCACTCTGTCATATATGTTCATCCTTAAATACGCAGCGGATTTTTGATGCAGTTTTAGTGATTTAAGAGGAAAGTTTATAAATTTAATGTGGAGGAAAAACGTTTTTTCCTACGGGAATACGATTTGCAGAGGATGCAACTGCTCAAAAAACCGCTAGTTTTTCATTAGTTATAAAAAATTCTTGACTAAAGGATCGATTGATATTAATTGGAAAATATTTTTATTTGTTATTGCAAGTTTATGACCAAAAAGATATTTATTGTTATGTACAATTACTATAAAAACAATTGCTGAAATAAATAAAACATGATTGTACCTTTTCAAGCCTCCCATGGAAACGAGGTAAATAAATACTTTTGTATAAAATATGTTTCATTATTTAAAAAATGTAACTTATACTCCTCTGAGATCGTAACTATAGAAGATACAGTCTATAAGGGAGCACAAATATTGTTATAGCATGTTCTTAGAAGATAATGACTACAAAAGCACATCATCTGTGGAACCATGCACGGGATCGAACCTGGGTCCTGTGATCGAGAGGCAGCGTCGCGCGGATTACGCCACCAAGCGTTATCATAAAGTGACGAAATAGCAGTAGTGATTCGGACTGGTTGCTATTGGCTGTTTAATAGGCCTTTAGCATAGTTGTACAATGTACATGATACTAAAACCAAAGTATCACCGTTTTTATTATTACCGAAAGCTTTTTTTTTATTCTATTGTGTTTAATGGTGTCGACTGCAACCTCTTTAAAGGTCGTTGACTTTTCCAACTTAATCTAATTTTAATACACCTCAAGGACACCCAAATCTGTCAAAAGCTACCAACTTATTTCGGGGAATGCACAAATATTATTCTTATTAATAAACTCTCGAATGCAGCCTAGCGTTACACACGATTATCCTTCCAGAGAGAAAAGAAAAAAGATAAAAAATGAAAATATATGACAGAAGGCCGAGCCCCTTATAGGGTTGCGATTGCAGACATTTTTAAATGGATTTCCGGATAAAAGATGCTTCCTAAGAAATATGATATTGTTTTTAATATTTGTGAACTTGTTTTCAAGAGTTTATTCACTGCAGCTTAAAATGATAAACAAGTATGTTTACAACAACCACGAATGTTTAAAATTTAGAGTTACATAGAATATGTTTTTGTGTATAAATAAATGTCAGTAACGCTGTAACTACATAAATCAATCAAATTCAGCTTTTTTTCACCTAGAAGAGTAGAGGAAGCTAATTTGAAGAAATTTTATTTTCCATGTGATTTTTTATTGAACATAATTTGTCTTAATTATCACATCAGAAACCGGAGACCGGGAAAAGTGGCGTAAAAGATAGGAGGCCTTTGCCCACCAGTGGAACATATAACAGGGTACATAAAAAAAGCAATCAACGATTTTCCAAATCATGTACAGCCGCGTGCAAGTTGTCAGACAGCTGGTGCCGAATTGCATCGTAGGTATGTAGTCAGTTAAAATTACGAATTAATTGTATTTGGTAATAATTTTTTGTCCTCATCACCAGCCCTACGGCAAGCGAGGCGCGGGCGCACGAAACGCAGTTTGACGTATTCGTTTTTTACGCTCATATTCTTATTATTGGCCCCGACCGCTCCCGGTGTTACGGGCGAGGAATGCGCCCACAGACGCGCGATCGCGTAGACATGACACCAGACCGGTTAAATCTTCAGCTTTTTTGTCGTTTTGGGCACCGAGCCTCGCGGTGCGCGCGGCCGATATGCAGAGTTCGGGGTTTTGGAAAAAGGAAGAAGTGAGTAATTGAAAATTTTGGTTACGAATACAGATTTTATGGGCGAGACGAATTCGATACTTACTAAAAAGAAACGTTTTTAATACCACTTTTGCTTGGAGTCGCTCAAGGCACTGAGATACTCTTAAGGCCAATGTTCTACGAACCTCTAACTCTACAAAAACAAAAAGAGATTACGGAATAGCAGAGTGGTATTCAATAAATATTCTACATGCAATCAACCTATCAGCCCGGCACGCTAATCTAGAGGGGCTATTACCACATAATTGCGACTCTAAACTTTATGAAATGACATCCATCACTTAAGGTATGCGGCTCTATAAAATATTGTGAACATTAGGGACATAGGGACTGTGAATCTCTGGATTTAAGTGCTATGAGTCAAGAGTTGACTTAGAGAATCGATGCAGAAAGACATCATAGGTCATTTTAAAGGAAATTTACCTTGATAAATTTGTCTACAAAGTGGAAAATAAGAAATAACACCATACAAGTATCAAAAACACTGACTATAATAAGGCCTTTTTATGTCTGGCATGGGATATCCAATAAGAGGAAGATGACTTTACAACAACAACTTGATTAGTTGATAACAATAGACGTAAGAGTAGGCAATGCAGCGACAAGTCTTTGATCATTGCCTAACCAAGGTCTGCCCCAAGATCCACATAATCAGATCAAGTGATTTGTCATTCAACAGATACAATCAGAATGTCCGTATCGAGCAAAACTACTGAACAGAACAGCTCTAAAGAATCTCTATAGCAGCAATAGCAGTTACTATAAATCTGTTCATTGACATTTATAATCACATGGGCTATTTTTATAAACTGTGCCTTCATTGCATCTGTAAAAAAACGTGCGTTGGTATGTCTCGCCGAGACTTTTAATGGCGTACAGCATTTCAAAGAGTTTTTTAAGAATAAGAATAGAATTTGGACGCTGAAAATACGATTTCAGTGTCTTTGTTCTTTCGATGCGTGGAATTATACTGAAGATTACTGAATCTGGGTAATTTTAAATACCTAATATTATTCTTATTCTGACATCAGGGTTCATCTGGTCGTTGAACGACTCGGAGTCCCACACGAAAAGAGAGACAGAGATTATAAATTCTAATATCTGCAATAGTTTTTCAATATAATAGTTTCCACTATATAGAAGCTTTAAGTCTCATAGAACTGACAAGTTGGGAATCCCAAAATCAAACTCTGAATAGAAAACTGACAACCGGGGTAGCCTCATCTACCTGCGGCGTTCAAATAGTAAACATCTTCGGAATGTGAAAAAAAAACCTCGTGAGAAATAGAAGAAAAAAAGGATACCTCTTTGTTGGGGATGGGAATCGTGAGTTCTTGGTATTCGCGTGCCATTAGACTGGCTGTATAGTAGTTCTATAATAGTCTTATAGAATGCTTTAAGCTGCATTGTTGTATAGCGTAACACGGTCCATTGGTTGCCAGGATCGCGCATGGCAGACACTTCGGTTTTTTGGATCCGTCATCGTAAATGATGTTTTGATGATGGATGGATGGTAAAAGTACAAAGGTTGAGTGGATTGGAATGTTGACATATATTTTTCGGTTTTACGACATACGCAGACGATATGATTGAAAGGTACCCTGATTTCTTAATAAAATTGAAACCGGAATAAGTAACTAAGATTTCCTAGTTTAGGATACCAACGGTGTCGTCTTGTAATTATTTTGTATTGAATAAAGCATGATTTTTCTTAAGTATCCATCCATAGATGTAGGCTGTAGTTAGTAATAACCTGCGCTTTTATAACTAAAGTAATAAAGAATAAATCTGTAGTAAAATAAATCAAACTACCTATTTAAAGAGCTACCTACTGTCAAAGTATTTTACTTGAAGGAACTGGTTAAGACGCTAAAGGACCACGACATTCTATAAAAGCTTGATCCCTTCAAGTACTCAATAAGAGGCATATTATCGATACCAGTAGCTTAGAGCTACCCGCAACCACTATACGACTAATAAGTCGTTAAACAGTGCTATAAGCATTCTCCTTGGGGCGACATTTAGTAACAAGAGTTACAAATACGCTAGAGTAATGACAGGTGGAGATGTGAAAGCTGCCATGGAATATTACGGGACTTTAAACGGTGTAAGAGTGGATTTCGAAAAGCAATAATGACTGTTTAAGTGAGAAAAGTGACAAGATAAATGTCATCGGGTGACGTTCGAGATTTTCAAGTGCGTTTTGAAAGCAAACAAAATTACACCTACCTTCTGACTACTGTGTATTATCTATCATATCACTCCTCAAAATTTCAATTTGAGGTAACATTAAATAATGGTCCTCCAAATAGTTGCTAAGAAATGAAAATCCAAACTGGTACCAGCACAGAAAGTTAGAAATTATGATTTTGACAATCTACTTGGAAGATTATTCTCAGTGTGGTTAGGGTGTTGTAGGCTGAACCTATCTGATTTTCTGTGAGGATGGTGCTTCGGAGGGCACGTCGCGTCTCAGTTGCTATAAAGGAGTACTACAACGGTCGTCTTCCTACACAACTAGGTACGTCAGGGGTCTATTACTTACTTACTTCGCCGGTTCGACGACCCAAAGTGAGTCTTGCCCTCCGATACGAGATTTCGCCACTTTTTTCGGTCTTGTGTGGTTTCTCGCTAATCGCTTGCCAGAAATTTGCAAACATCCGTTGCCACCACATCACACCAGAGGCACCAGGGACGGTATTTGGCCAGTCGTTCGACCCATGTACGCCTTTTTGACTCCCCGATCTTCCCCCATCCTTTCTACGTGGCCAAGCCAGCGGAGACTATGGGCTTCGTTTTCATCTATAATGTTTGCATCAGCTAAAAGTTACTCGACTTCAGCGTTCTTCAAGAGTCTCCAAGTTCCATTCGGCCTTTGAAAGCGGCGGTGGCGGCGGGGTGGTTGAAAAATTCTGACACTTGGGTTCATTGGGTCGTTGGACAATTCAGTGTCCCACACGAAAAGAGAGAGATTCAGCTTTCATCTTGAACCAAAGGCTTTATTATCTATTTTTAAAACTCTCGACAGTATGCTTAGGTAATCGAATCAAGGCGTTTCTCAAAACACACATATCGCTTGGTAAATACCATAACAGAAACCTCAACGCAATATTTCAAAGCCTTTAACTTTAACCTCTCATCGAATCGTTGCCTTGAGACGGCCATCATGTACATGCCCATGTGAAGGACCGGGCCGTTGCCATGGCAACGCGGAGGCCGCGGAAGGCCGAGGCCTCGACGCTGCCTCGACCCCAGCGCGTGCGTTTGCGCATAAAACCACCCCGCGGGAACCATGTAGTACTGGCTAGGCAGGATAATTCCTGAGGACCAGTCGTCCACCGATGAACCATGATGTCAGAGTTTTTTTACCGCCTAAGACTAGTAACAGGCATCTGACATAGTTGAGTAACCATTTCCGTTTAAGTTATCATAGGCAGGTACGGAGACCTACGAGGCTTAACGTGCCCTGCTTTCTAACGGACAATCAAGTGGTTCAGCTTGCAATGTCCTAACCATACTAAGACGTTTTCACAATGAGATAAATATCAACTTTGTGAGTGCCCCACCGAGAATCGAAACCCCAATTTTTGCGTGGCAGGCAGTCGCACTACCACTGCGTAAGTGTGGGGCCCATAGCGCAGCGGTAAGGATATTCTGAGCAGTTCTCAACTAATACTCCAACAAGACCTCGAATTGGTCAGACTCAAGTTGGAACTACGATCTCGTTTCCAGATTGCTTTTCCTACATCCAACCCTATTAGCAAACCAAATCCTCAGGAATGTCTCAAATCTTTCCAGTTTTCCAGTTTCCTAGTCCTTCAAGGACCTCTCCTGTGGAGTCCTGTAAATCATCAGAAAAGTCACAAATCCTTAGATTCCTCGAAGTCTTTCAAGGACCTTTCCTGTAGAGTCCTTGAACTCATGCGCACCCTAAAACATCCAGACCTGGTGTAACCCGAGATTGTGCTCGCGTCCGTGCGCACGCGCCTCCGAACGACCTCCTTGGACCTTGCGACGCACAATTGTTTGCACTCCCGAGCCATTGTACTGCGCTATACTTTTGTAGAGGTGTTGGTGTATTGAATAATAAATACGACGTGCAATGTTCTGACTTTTTGTATTGTGGACACAGACTCGTTGACGATATGCCCGGCTGTTTTTTTTTTTTAAGACAAGGGTACACTGGAGGACATAGGCGTCCATTAGGCGCTTCCTAACCGTGATTTCGGTCAAGCTGCTGCAAGCTGCAAGCTGGAAACTGCATCTAACGGCCTCCTTTGGATTGTCTATCGACTACTTATAGGATGTGTTGGATTAGTGCATCACAGACTGAACGAACAGAAAATATGACAGGACCAGTTTGTCGTCTTCTTCTATCGAGTTAATGGCATTTCCATAACCTCTAAAGAATTAAGCCAACAGTATGGGAGGCATAACTCCAGAAACGACAATGCTAACTACCATATATATGCATTTGACTTGGCTGTGCAAAGACCACCATCCAAGTAATAATAGATACAAGTAGTACTGTGTCCTTTAACGTATAAAAGCCTGTAACGAACTTCAAGACGATCCAGATCAAAATTTGAATTACCCGCTCTCACTTGAAGGTGGATAAAAATAAGAATGTGACAAAGCAACGTCCGTCCGTCTGTCACCCGTTTATGATCGGACCATGAAAAGCTGCATTCCATTCCGGTAATTTTGGTATAGGGTTGCTGCAAGACTTTTTTGTCGAGAAAACGAAAAACGAAGGGAACAAGAAAAAACCATGATTATCATTCAGGATAATTGTCCCATGCACTCAAAGATGAGCACATAATAGATAAGATGACACGATACATATTTCATTTTAAATTTAGAAAATTGTTAAGCTTTAAAGAGACCCATAAAACTGGTAATTTTTCGCTACAGAACCTAAATTATGTTAAATTCACACTTTCATGATAGTTCTTAACTTTCATGGCATTTCCGATGCTATTTACGCTGTGAAACAAGGGAAAAGATATGAAAATAACGTCTGAAATAAGTATAAAGTATAATACTATAAATTACCTTAGTACTCAATGTCAGAAGCCTGCTACTTGTCGGAGGCGGTTGAAAAATTCTGAGACTGACGACTCGGTGTCCCACACGAAACGAAAGACTCAATGCATTGCAAATGATAGATAGAGGAACAGAGGTCAGTGTGTAGGAGCATAGGTAGGAATATTATACGCACATAAAACTTTTACGTCTACAGTTTGTGTCTAAATTGTGGACAAGTATAGACTTTGCGAGATACTCGAATTTATATGGGATGATTTTACTACAAATAGGTACTAGGAAATAACCTTTTATGATTGCAACACTTTTTGTACAAAAAAATAAATAGTTTACTTTACTTTAGAAAATATAATAATACACTCTACGACACACTCGGTATTTGTTCGACTTTCGAGTCATTAGACGATTCTGTCACCTTCTTCAGGATTAATCAAATTAAACTTTAACCTTTATCACCTCTAAAACGCTCTTAAACAAATAAATAACACGAAAACATCCATAATCCAAAATCCCAAAAATATGACTGGTCCCAGCCCTAAGCCAGACGTTATTAATAAACGAAAAAGTCCAACGAAAGGACTTGAGGCCTTAAGTTTTATTTTACGAGTCATTTTACAGGGCCCAGGGGCTACCGAGTTACCCGAGATTAGATACAGCCCGACTTTGTAACTTTAATATTATTAACATACTTGGGCCCGGTTGCAACAACGCTAACTGACGGTTTGATGCAGCGTTTAACTAAGGTCTGTCTGCACAATTTAAAAACATATTTTATTTGCTTTGCTGTCTTCTGCTATCGCGTGGACACCGATTCGAATGAACCGATGAACCGTGGTGTCAGAGATTTTCTACCGCTTACCAGTAGCCTCTGACATGGTTGTGTAACGACCGCAATCTAAGTTATCATAGACAGCAACCGGCACCGATGGCTTAGTGCCCTCCAAGACATCAAACCAACTTCATTTTGACTAAAATACGATTATAAGTAAATTATACTCCTGTAATAGGTTCTTAACTAAGCGTATGAGAAAAAGTAGACTTTAATAACACACATTAATTACATATAAACAGGTTAGCAGTAGTCAACCTCTATCATAAATTATCTGCAACAAAGTAAAGTCTATAATATCTTATCTTGGGATTACTTTAACCACTTTAACTTCACATAAAATAAATAAGTAAAAATTGTGATTACGCGAGTTAGTTTTGTTTGAAAGGCTAATCTTCAGTAGCTACTTGTTTTATCTAAAGCCTATTGTTACGATAAGTGTTGAAAACTTTGACACTTCATCTACGGTTCGATTTACGACCTTAAAATAAAAAGCTTAGTTTGCAAGCATCATCCTAATCAATCAATCAATTGTACAAGATTAAGTAACCTTTTGCGTTTTTTTGTCTTTCTTTCATGGGCACCGCTAAATTATCCTAAACCACGTAAGGTATTTTGATGCGTTTTTTTTTTAAACGTAAAAGTGATCCAAGAGGAAGGTTTAGACGTATAATACGTGTCTGAAAAACGTCTTTTCCCCACGGGAAAACGATTAACAGCGGGTGCTATCGCTAGTCTAATGAAAAATCAAAATTCCCTGGTTCAAATTTGGTGAAATTCAGCCCATTCGTTTCACATTGAGATGGTAATCATAATACATGGTCCGAGCAGACTTTGGGCAATATAAGGCCTTAGTGTTACCGCTTATAAAGATCAAATATTTTACGTTTTAAAGTTGAAATATTTTTGGACGGTTTATCGTCAAGTATTTAAACTAAGAATAACTTTCGAAAGCTTAATTTTTATGCCTTTTAAAGCGATTAAAGTAATTTTCGCTTCAATACTAAAAAATCACAACAAAAGTAGGGATAAAAATAAATTACTAGTTAAAATACCTTGCACGACCTAACATAATAAAATGTATGAATAGTATTGGTTTTTTTTTTCTAGAGGTAGATCACTTTTATACACCTATACTTAAACTGGCCAATTTTTATACGTTTTGGCTGTCATGAATGACAAACTTAAAACAATTCTGTTCTCAGAGACTATAAAAAATGACACAAAAGCATTTTATGTAAATTGTGACGATCTGAATGCAAATCGAAATCCAGATTTCTTACAAAAACAAAACAATAATGACTATGGAGGTGGGTCAGATGCACCGTAGCGAAAGTCAGAAATTTTAAAGCGTTTACTAAAGAATGTTAATAATTTTCGGTTTTTGGTTTTATGGGTGGCAATAAAACTAAATTTTATATTGTGAGCATTCCATTCCATTGGCATGTATTGTGTTTTTTATTGTTATATTTATTGTCAGACGCCGTGGTCAGACCGTGCCCTTTGGCTAAATGTTCTATATCTAGAGATCAGTAATTTGATCTCAAAATTATAGATCGAGAATATCGAGATAAAATTCATCAATCCTAGTTCCGTATTTATAAATTGCACTCAACTCTTAGATCGATCTCAAGAGCGATTTTGACAAATTTCAGTCAATAAATACTAACATCATCTCAAAGTTGCACTCAATATTGATCTCGGAGCTATCATTATCAATAGAGGCCCTAGACACAATTTTAGATCTTTTGAAAACTAAAAATAAACTAAGATTTTCCTTATTCTTTCTAAGTAGGTACCTACCATTTCAGAAATTAGGCGCACATCAACATAATATGTGCCATATATTCTAAAATTGCACTTATAGCACACATAACTTACACTTGGAGCACACCAAAATCAGACAGTTTGACTTACCTGAAAAGAGAAACACATATATTAATATTTAAAATTCTTTATTATAATAAAAAATATATATTCTGTATACTTAATAATACAACATTTATCAGCCAGTATTTGTAGACCTTTGTCAGTAGGATTATCTAAAATTCTTAAGTCTACTTTTTATTTTAACTAAAAGAACATTTCAAATTATTTATAATAATAACTCTATTATCAGCCACTATTTGTCTGTAGGACTACCAAGCCTTACCTACTTTTTTTAACTAAAATAATATTTCAACATACATACATACATATATCACGCCTTTATCCCTTGCGGGGTAGGCAGAGCGTTAACAGCCGTAAGAATACGGTCGCTATCGCCACGTCTGACATTTTTGAGTATTGTTTTCTAAGGTTGTTTCGGAAAACATGTGTATCACTATAGTGACAGGTTGTCAGCCTGTCGCCTAAAAATTGTAATACACCAATACTCTCGAGTCCCTTAGTCGCCTCTTACGACACCCACGGGAAGGATGTGGGGTGATGCTATTCTAAGCCGGCATCACACGGCATTATATAATATTTCAAATTTGTAAATAATACTTTTATTGGCAGCCAGCATTCAAACCTATTTGTCTGTGGGATTATCCAAAGTCTTAGGCACTTTTTTATTTAGTAAAATTTTATTTCAAATTCTTTATAAATAATAATTTTATTATGCCAGCATTTATAGCTATTTGTCTGGAGGCGTGCCCGAAGCCTCATTACTTTTACGATTCGACTACCGTGAAGCCCCTGAGGCTAAGACCGACAACTATACAGGATGTAAAAATACAAAGGCTACGCCATTTTAAAAAAAGGATTTCCTAAAACGACTTCCCCAAGTTTTTGAATGTTCGGTCTACAATTTTTGGTAGAAAAAACAATTACATTTTACACGTCCCTTCAAAAATCCTATACATAAAAAACATCTTTTCTGTTGGTTTGATGAGTATTCTTCAGACTTCAAAAACCGAAGTATAGTAATTCGTATTTAATACTCACTTACTCAAAAGGTACATTTGTGGCTAAATTTAAGGACAATAACTAAGTGTGTACTACAATATTATATTGGACCTAGTATAATACTAGGTCCAACTGTGTACTTGTATATTTGTGGGCCGCTTCTGCCTTGCACGTTTTAAAAACTCCTGGACTGATTTAGACATTTTGATCGGTTTTATATTCTCACCCTGTATTAAATGAGCAGCCGAATCCTTGTCAAGCAAATGTATGGTTCCAATTAAGATTCAATTCGAATAAGTTGGAATGATCGTTCTTACACGCTTGCTATTCGTTTTTTTTAACGCTGCAGGCTTATATCCGAAATTTAAATTTGGAACGCCCCTTCTACCGAAATACCCCGAGCGTTTTTTTTTCGTGACAGAATGATTATGCATTTGCGAAAAAGATATCTGATTTGTTTTATAAAAAAAGGTAGGCAGTAAAGTAAATAGAACCATTGCTTTGCATATATACTTACGTTTACTTGCTGATTTAACTTATATTTTCAGTAGATAGTGCTTGAAATTAAGTTGCCAGTTATTTTAACTTTTTTGAATTTTTTACACATTTTTATTTATGGAAACTGAACCTACGCTTTGACGCGAATTTTTAACATCCTGTATGGATAAAGCATTAATCTTTATTTCATAATCGAAATAATTGCGAATAATATTTATATTGCCGTGTGATGCCGGCATAGAATAGCATCACCCCAATTCTTCCCGCGGGTGTTAAGGGACTATAAAGGCGTGATTTGTGTATGTATGTATGTATATTTAATTTTTTTACACAAAGGTAACATCCCTATCAGCTACGTACTTATTTTCAGAGTTATTACACTTCACAGATACCGCCCTAGAAATTACACCATCATGTTCCTAACTAATACGATGTAATTTTTCTAAAAAGAAACTTGAAACTTGAAACTCTTCATTCTATTCTCGTTCCCGTCTCAAGTGTACAATCAGTCGCCAACTACACCAGCAATTGTTTACCGTAAGTAATAATTAGCGCTTGTAACAGCCCTAACTCTCGGAGGCTGAGCTAAAGTAGCTATTATAGTAAAACATTTGCAAAGTGGATGAGCGAGTCTACTTTTTTTACGAACAATGACGTGAATAGCATCACCCCATTTCTTTTCCGCGGGTGTCGTAAGAGGCGACTAAGGGACTCGAGGATCTATTTTTTTTTTAGGTTATCAACAGCTCATTTCATAATAGTAGCTAGCTTCAAGTATATGACAGGTTTGTGAAGCAAATAACAGATAACCCTGGAGTTACCAGAGGCAGAGTAATTCAGACTTTAGTGAACTGATGTGTAGATATTACAACTTTTAGGGGACAGGCTGACAACCTATCACTATATTGATACACAAACCATCTTTGGTTTCTGGTGTTGGGAGAGGCGACTAAGGGACTCGAGGGTTTCATGTGTATTTAGGGGACTGGCTGACAGCCTATCACTACATTGATACACGAATCATCTGAAAGGGTCTTCAGTATTTGTCAGACATAATGATAACAACCGTATTTTTACGGCCGTTAACGCTTTGCCTACCCTGCAAGGAATAAAGGCGCGGTATATATATATATATATATGTAAGTAATAATTAGAGCTTGTAACAGCCTTAACTCTCGGAGGCTTAGCTTCCGTAGCTATTATAGTAACACATTTGCAAAGTGGATGAGAGAGAACTTTTTTAGGATTACTGCCGTGTGATGCCGGCTTAGAATAGCATCATCCCCATTTCTTTTCCGCGAGTGTTGTAAGAGGCGACTAAGGAACTAGAGGGTTGCATGTATGTAGTGACAGCCTGTCGCCTAAAATTGTAATACAAATACAAATGAAACCCTCGAGTCCCTTAGTAGCTTCAAACCACATGACTCATTTACAAGAAGAATGCAAGGAACTTCAAATTATCATTGACCACCAATTTCACTCCATAAAACTCCATAAATTAGTCACATGGCGACCCAAAATTATGCATTTAAGATTAAGGGACAATGACTTTTAACATATGACATTTTATTTTAACCTTTTAGAAACGAACGCTGCCGGGACTCGTGACCAATGGCGAGCGCGTTTTAACATTCCATTTTTAAATATTTCTGAGATCCATTTTTAAATTCCAACTTTAAGTGACAGTTACGTCATTCAAGTTTAAATATGAAGTTATTAGGTTGTGTCACGACGCTTTTAAGTGTTTACTTATGTAATTCGTGTTGGAAGAATACCTGTGATTTTGTTATTATTACCTAATCTGCACTAATTTGTCGCATCCATAATATACCTCTATATAATAACGTATGAATATAGTAATGTGTGTATTTTTTTCCCAATATATATTGTATTTCATACATAGTAATTGTAACAGGTTGACTGGACTATCGCGTCACAGGTTCTTCATAGTGTGAAGTCCGATTGGAATGTTTAGCATAAGAAATGTTTTGAAACTTATATTTAAATAAATTTATTATTATTATTATCGTTAATATGTATTTATACATACATACGAACATAAATAACGCCTTGAGCCCTCGCGGGATAGACAGAACGGATGGAACGGGTGGATGGATGCATTAGATGTTTTTATCTACTTCTGAAATAATTTGAAGCTCAAACTTCAAATAGTATAGAATAAGATAATTATATTATGATGAACTTGTTTTACATAAAAAAAAAACTTAAACATAAACAAGAATAGTCATAAAACTGCATCGACATACATATTCAATTTTGTTAAATTCCTGTTCATTTGATTAACATAATTATCATGTAGTGTAGGTAAGTACACATGTTCGATATTTGTTAAAATCACTGGATTTCATCATTACCTATAACTTTTTAGTAAGTAAGTAAATGATGATGATATGACGACGAATCGAAATTAGTCAATTTACACGTGATTTCTATAACTTCATATACAACTTTAAGGTCACATATCAATAATCTTATATTTTTTTTATATTTCCGGTATAGTTCATCATATATTCAGAGAATTAAAATGTCCGCTAAATACCTACAACGTAATTTTCCAAATAACCACATTAACATATTAAATTATAATCTAATCTTAGGTATACCACCAAATTTTCGTGAATGGGTAGAATTCCATTTGGTATTTTTATTACCCGACGGTTGCCGTTTATGATTACTTAGGCGGCGGTCGTTACTCAACCATGTCAGAAGCTTGCTACTTGTAGAAGGCGTTTGAAAAATTCTAACACTAGGGTTCATTGGGTCGTTGGACGACTCGGTGACCCACACGAAAAGAGAAAAAAATTACTCGACTGTTTCAGAAGTGAAACCTATATTTCTGCGATATTCAATGTAATCTGTGCTAGCTGGAGTATATATCATAATCAGGCCGGCAGCGGCATCTAGGGGTCATATTTCTGCGCGCGCGCACGGTAGCGACGTCCTAACCTGCCCGTTCCCCTTCATTTAGATTTCCATTCTAAAGTAAGGGCCGTGGCCGTGGATGTATTTCTTAAAGGTTTTGTAGGATACAGTTTTTGTGTAGGTACCAGGCGAAGGAGCTAATTCACCTAGGTCTTATTATCTGCCTGCCTTTATCCAAATTTATTAAAGCGTGGCCGCAACATGTCTTCTTTATTCATCTCTATCCGCCGTCAAATCTTTGTTTACACCTTTTTGTGTCATATCATCCATCAAAACTTTTTAAAGCCTTCCTCTCCTTCTGCGTCAATCCACATTCGTATCCATTTTTTCGTCACATGATTTACATCCCTCCTCATAACATGCCCATACCACAATAAACGGCTAGCTCTCATCTTTTCTGTCACTGGCGCTACTTTCAAACTGTCTCTAATACCTATATCCTTCTCCATAATATTGATAGAAATATCTTTGTTACTAGCGCCACCTACGTTGGCTGCATCGGCTTCAGCTGTAGTAATTACGTCACCATAACGTTCATCTAAGTTTACATTACCCCTATCGACTTGTAGTAAAATGTTTATAGTATTCTGAGATGGAATTCACGTTTTCTACGCAAGAGTAAGTATTGCGCGCGTAAAGTAATTTGTATGTTCACACTTATTATAGCTACTGCTAATCTAGTGCTGACGTATAATATAATAGAATTCTTGCATTATCGTAAGATGACGATATTTTTTCAAGTTATACGTAATTTTTTTTCCGAAGAAATACCTAGTTTTAAAGATTTAAATATTGCAGCAACAATACAATACATAAATCACGCCTCTTTCCCGTTGGGCCAGGCAGAGACTATTTCCTTCCACTTGCTACGATCCTGGCATACTTCTTTCGCTTCTTCTACAAATTGCAGCAAACTTAATTACAACGAAATTAATCATTTTTCCCCAAGCAATGTAAGTCGAAATAGAATGTTTCAAATATGTTTTTATCTTGTACGCAATGGACAGCTTTAACCCATATATTGATAGTTTTTGTTTAATCTATCCCACTAATTGTATTCTGAAAGTTTTCTTAGAGAAGAAGCTTCCATACCTAATGGTATTGATACGATATCAAAATAAAACAAACTGGACCTTCCGTCTTCTATTCGCTACTCATCAGCTTAAATGAAATAGACTTAAGTAAATTTTCTTTCCGCATGATTTACAAGACCTACTTGTTACCTTTGCATTAATAAAAACAGAAACCTCTTTACAGACTTACAAAATGTCTTCTGGATTTGATAACTATATTTTCGCAAGCCCGTTTTCGACCTCACGATCCTTGCCACTAATCAAAATTTTTATGCTCAACCTCTTTCCGAGAAGTCGTTTCAGTGTGGCTACTGGTTGTTTTTTGTGTGTATTTTTTCCAAGTGTAATTTCACAGACGTCCGTCCTCAGTCAAGACCAGATGATAAATGAACGGTTAGGTCATCCATCGACCAGAATTACCATAAAAAGTGTTGGGAGTTTAGGGTTGATAGTTAAAGAAAATGTTTATAAAGATTTTTGTTGTGTAGATATCGAAAGGATACATATGAAATGTATTTTTAAGAACATTAAATAAAATTATAAGATATTCTAACTTTTGTGTTTTCCATACAAACAACAAAAAATAATTTAGTTTTGCTCACAAAATCAATTACAAGTTTTCTTCCAAATACGAATGTGACAAGTTTTAAAAACGGATAAATCTGGATAAAGTTCAGGGCTCAAATGGTGCTTATCATGACATGTTAGTCGTCGATGTTACACAACGTAGAGAGTAGACAGACCCTTGGTCAATGAACTTTTATCCAGATTTACGAGTATTTGCCTCAAATCATTTTGCTCCGGGCTGTAAAACACACACACACACAGAAAGAGAGAAAGAGAGCAGACACACACACGAACATTCAGATACACATTAGTAGACATAGGTCAATGAACTTTTATCCACATTTATTTGCCTCAAATCATACCTCATCTTATTTTTAAAAGTTAAACATCATACTAAACTGGCAACCCTGTTTTAGCACCTCTACGTAACCTGGTGGCAGCACATAACTAATCTTATGGAGCGCTGTGCCTTTATATTTAGTGTAATTCCTGGCTGCCTGGTATTGCGGTTTGCTTCGGGACGTAAGACATAGAGAGAGATAGAGAGAGGGAGAGAGAGAGAGAGAGAGAGAGAGAGAGAGAGAGAGAGATAAAGACAGAGGCAGACACACACACAAACACACATCAGTAAGCATATGTCAATGAGCTTTCATCCAGATTTATTTGGCTCAAATCATACCTCATCTTATTTTCCAAATTTCCATTTTCCAAATTTAAGTCTCAAAATACCACACTGGCAACCTTGTATTCGCACATCTACGTAACCTGGTGGCAGCACATAACTAATCTTATGGAGCGCTGTTCCTTTATATTTAGTGTAATTCCTGCCTGCCTGGATGTGCGGTTTGCTCCGGGCTGTAAGACTTTAAAATTGTTGTCTGTTGAAGCGTTCTGTTTTTTGTTTTCGTTACAATTTTGCTTCGTATTTACGACGGTTTAAGAGTGTAATATTTGTGAGTTTGTGTTCAATGTTGCAGAATTGTATTCTTGAAGCCGCTTACATACAATATGGGTTTAAGATATAAGGTTGTTTAGTAGATTTGGAGGTTCTGAAACCAAATAGCTAACCACTCCAATTCTTCTTCTTCTTTTCGTGTGGGACACCAAGTCGTTCAACGACCCGATGAAACCTAGTGTCAGAATTTTTCAACCGCCTTCTACGAGTAGCAGGCTTCTGACATGGTTGTGTAACGACCGCCGTCTAAGTGATCATAGACAGCAACCGCGACCTACGGCTTAACGTGCCATCCGAAACACTGAACCATCTTACTTACGGACAATCGGGTGGTTCAGCCCGCAATGTCCTAACCACTCCAATGAATATAATGAATTTTACCATACATGAAAAAATGCAAATATTTGAAAGAATGAACCAGCCAACGAAACTGAGCAACTGAAACGTACGTCTACATATGAAAAAAATAGCATCCAATCAAAAAGCCAACAAATTATAGGATAACGTTTACTTTTTTTTTTATTCCGAACCATGTCCATCTAAAAGTTGTTCAGTTTCATGGACTGGTTCACCATTTGAAATATGCATGCAGCATTGTTATTTATTACAGTGATTATAGGTAGAAACGTGCTTCGACGATTCTCAGTCTGTTGTTGATTTTTTCTATAATTTCCTTCTCAGAATCTCTGATCGCTGGTCATTATGGAAAATGTCATTTCCTTCCATTTCCCAGTTCCATATGTTACCGAGAAAGCGTTTATTTTGTCAATCATACAATTTATTCCAATTCATAATGCTTTCTCGGAAAGTACGGGATGTTAGAAAATGAAGAGAAAACATCTTTTATATTTCCTAAAACAAAAGAATATGAACCAATCTTTTACTCAGCTTAAGTAACATGTAATTTTAATTTTTGATGCTGAAAGAACATTAGTTTCATAGAATTTGTATGGATATTTTTTTGTAGGTACACTCCAAAAGAGGATAACTAAAGTTCGGTTTTTTCGGTCGACAGAGTTAATCATATCAAGCCTACCCATAAAGATATTATTTCAATCGATTATGCGCACCGCAAAATCCTTAGAGGTATCCTTCCAAAATGACCTCAACCCATCACGCTATCCAGTCATCTAGATATAATCTGTCCCGAGGATCCAAATTTGAAAAAAAAAAACACTCAAGATCCTCCTCCCTCACCTGAAAGACCTTCCGGGAAGGTCAGATGTAATGATACACCAGAAACCACCAATTACTAACCCATAACAATCTCTACCAAAAATATTACTGAGATCAACATCTTCCTTTTTCATACAAATTTGTATGGGGCCATACAATTTGTATGGAACCGGTCGTTAGGCAAGCGCAAGCTCAGGGTGTGTGCAATTAAATATGTATTAGCATTCGTTATGGGCATCATTTGAATAAATGTTTTCCTAAGGAGATATTTGCGGATGGGGTTGCCAACTTCGTCGATAGTGGCAAAAATATTTAAAAAATGCATTGAAACGGTGACCACAGATACAGTACATCATGCCTTTATCCCTTGTGAGGTAGACAAAGCGTTAACAGCCATCAAATACTGTCGCTATCACCACACCATGTCTGATAAATGTTTGAGAGTCGTTCCAGAGATAATAGAAATAGTAGTGATACTTATAGAAAACTCTACACCAGTAAAAACAAAAATATTGATCAACTTATTTTACATTTCTGCGGATAAAAATTTGTACAACCTCATATAGATATAAAAAATGCGTGATAATAACAGTAGCCGAGTCTAATATACACAATGCTTTTTTAAATAACATCTAAAACATTTTATCAGATTTTGCATCTGGCAAAACAATGCAGCTGACAATGTGACATTAATTTTTGGTTCAGCGTTCAGTGTTTGAAGCCTAACACCTAATTATATGGAAATAAGCCATTTGTAATACAGTTTGTCCCTTTATGCTTCGATAATGATCTTTATAATGCGTTAGTAGGTACAGATAAGAATAGGAATATAGATTCGCATGCTAATTTTGATGTTGGTATCGAGAATAAAGAATTTCATGACAACATCTCTCTAGAAAAATCACAACTCAATCAAATAAAGACACAGAAAAAAAATAAAGATTGATGTACCTAGTCGTAGACAGATAATCAAGACAATGAAATAATATATTTCCCTAAACACACAACAGATTCAGACAACAATGGTAAGACAAACAAATCAAAAGACAAAAGAGCACGGCAATGTAACTAAAAATATCTCGCATTACAGAATGAAAGCGTGACGAGATGAAAAGCAAATAAACAGCTAAAGAAGACTCTAGAAGTTTCTTGAACTAATCAGCAAATTAGTCAAATCGAGATAATGTTGTCCAAGGCATGGCAAATATCATCGACGTAAGACACTCTACGAGCAATCAGAAGGCAACAAGAAATTAAAATCTACTACGGTAGAAAGAAACCAAAATCTATGTTACTCTAAATTACGCTTCTTTAACACAGTTTTAATTTACTTACATTGGAAACTTCATTCACGTATCGATAGATTTTATTGACCCACAATTTGATTGAATCTAGAGAGCAAGTTCTTTGATTCAAGCTAGTGATTCCAAGTCCTATTTAAAACACTTGAGCGTGTCTTAAATCTAAATGAGACGACTATCTATATCGCTTCATTATGCTTGTTTTGGTATTACTTCTACATCTTATTTTTTGCTCTTCGACAAACGGTGACTAAAACAGAATGATGTCACAATGTCAACAATAGAGGAATGGGCACGTAGCGATCAAATTACCGAAATGGTAGCGTAACACCAGGTTGGTTATGCCTACAGAGTTAATATAGGATTAAGTTACTTGACCACTCATACGCGACTTAAGAAAAAGTAAAAACCTGAGTTAATTTCACGAAAATTTGTGACTAAAAGAGAACATAAATAATGAGGTAAGGAGATACGAGATGCTAACAATAAAAGAATAAGTCTAACTATTTAAAAGGTTGTGTGTCTGTTTTTTGATATGAGACTGAAAAATGAAAATAATTAGTTTAAAACGATACCTTTCGATTTCATTTAAGTACCTAATGTGTACTCTCCTCTCAAAGGTATAAACAAGTGACAGTTATCGTGTAGATAACATTAAATCAAATACCATATGTTTTACTATCAAGTCTATTCTGAGAAGGTAATAGTAATTATGATTCTAATGTGTGAATTGGAAAACCCCTTACGGCTCTTATCAATAAACTTTATGATCTCCCATGTTAACAAGATTAGATTAGATACATCAGAAATTCCATGAAATACATGATTCACTGGTAAACATTGCAAAAAATTTACGAATATTTCCAGAAAAACAGGAAGCCTTAACAATGAACATAAATCCTATAATACTATAGTAGAAGATATATCTAACAGACCCTCGGTAGTTTTAGAGAATACCAAAGCATATAATTTAGTGCAAGTTCATGGCGGTAGAAATCGGATAACATGATACGGAGGAGATTCGTGGAACAGCCTCAGGTTAGACGGACCTTCTGCGAATGAGCTACCTAGGAAGCTAAGATGGAAAGAGAAATGGATGTTGGATCTTTGAAGTTACCCTTTAGGGCTTCTTTACAATCGTCTAAAAATCTTATAAAAAACTGAAAAGGGTTGAACTGTCTTTATTATGTATTCTTTATGGAATGTCAAGACACATACAGGTATTGTACAAGTAAACTAAGAACCAAACCTTTTGCAAATATCGGTGAAGGAAGAATCATGTACATGATCTGCTGAAGTGCAGTAGGCATCAAAAAGCACAATGGCAAATTGTTACAATGAAGTCCGGATTTTCGAACGAAATTTTCTCACATCGGAAGTTGATAATTCTCATACGATGTTGTGTGATTGCGTGTGTTTTTTTACATACTGTTTAATCTAACATCGCGTGATGTGATGTGCTTCTTGGTATCCAATAAATAATAAATTCTACGAACTCCGGTGATGGGTAGCGCTAGCGAATTAATAATTTACACGTTTTAATTCAAAACTCAACGGAAATAGTAAAAAGATAAATATAGACCATAAAGGATAGATTCCCAGAAAGAAGCTGTGGTTAAGCAAAGATAATTCTATGTGGTATCGATTAAAAAGGGATCGATCATCTTGAATGAATGCTTGAGCATCGAAACAGGTTTCAGTGGTCATTTTGCTTTTAGTAGCATGAGAACGCAATATGATGTTAGAAGTTGTCTTAGGTTTATGATAAACATTTTAATTGAATGTAATAAAATACAGTAAAAATTTTAACTTGCACAGAAAGTATCCATGTCCTTTGCTTAAGCAATTAAAGCATTTTAGTAGAGTCATACAAAAATTAAAGTGTCCATATAAGTTGCAACACACTAAAGGACGTCACATCTTTGCGCAAACATTTCCAGCTCATCCATACTAAGTGTTCTTAGCTCAAACCCACACACATATCCTTTGCCATTAGCTTTGATACTCGATACGCCTATTCCAAAGACACAAGGTTTATAATCGTCGAAGAAGATGAAATGAAAGTGAAAATTTGCGTTGGTTTTAATCGCGCATGCATACCGAAGCGTACTTGTAGTGTCGCTACTGTACTTGAAAAGATAACCTAGCGATTTTTGTACGAGCTAAGAATAATAAGTTGGGTTTGTATTGAACTTATGCAATTGTCGTATGATAGTTTATTTAAGTCACGAGTCCTACCTACTTAAGGTTCATGTATACTGTTAAAATCAAATTATTTGTTTCTATCAAGAGTCTTATTAAACAGAAGGGCAAATAAGAATTCTATGGCAATATCTAATTTTCAATCAGTGCAATAATTCAGAAGATATAAGTTGTAAGTGCTATTCGTTGCTACAAAACCACTTTACCAATATTACTGATAGTAAGTGACAGCTAGAACTTGTCAAAGATTAAGTGAAGCCATAAAAGGTGTGAAATTGTTTGTCTTAGGTACCTACTCTGGATTTTCGGTGCCGAATTCTACGCTTAAATGCGTTATGATCCTATTGCCGATACTTTATTTATAAACTAGAATTCATTCGTAAGATTAGTTGGGCCTTGCTGTTCTAAGACATGAAATCTTCGACATTTAAAAACTTCGGGCGTACCGCCATCTAGTACGCAACTTGTGAACTACGACTCTTCTCTATTCTGATGATCTATCACAAAAGATTTTCTCAAAACACACCCAATACAGGTTGTTATTAGAACTTTTAAACTATAGCAACGGCATCGAAAAACTGGCGTCCATGACTGCCATCTAGTACATAACTTGTGAACGACGAAGGCAAAGATGATCTATCACAATATATTTCTTCCAAAACCCTCCCGAATCACAGAATGGTGTCCTAATTTCCACGTTCAACGGTAAAATACCGTATAATCATCGATAGAAAGAGAGTGTAATGCTGCCATCTAGAACATAACTTGTGAACTACGACAATAGTAAGATCCATGACAATCTATCACAATTTCCTCCAAAACCCTCCCGAATTACAAAATGGTGTCCCAATTTCCACATTCCAGCGGCTGTATCGACAGACTGGCCGTCTATTCCCAGAACGGTCGCTACGCAGAACGCGATTATCGAGTGATTGACTCACGCACGCGATGTAGATGCGCATACGCACGTAGCTGTTATAGATGCTAGTTTAAAGGATAGGGTAAAATTACTTGAAAGGATTAACATCCCGAAAGATGGTGCTTAGGAAACTTGAATTTTTTTTTCCCAATATAGGCCAAAACTTGAAAAGGTTTGTTAGTACGTTTTTCTATTCAAGTTTATTTAGTAGCTGGCAAGACAGTTGACTACATGGGTGGGAAATCCAATTTTTTAAATTGACGACCGATATGGCGCAGTGGTAGTGCGACTGCCTTTGACGCAGACGGTCCCGGGTTCGATTCTCGGTGGGTCACTCACAAAGTTGATATTTATCACTTTGTGAATTTGTTCCCAGTCTGGTTAGGACATTGCGGGCTGAACCACCCGATTGTCCGTAAGTAAGATGGTTCCGTGTTTCGGATAGCACGTTAAGCCGTAGGTCCCGGTTGCTGTCTATGATCACTTAGACGGCGGTCGTTACACAACCATGTCAGAAGCCTGCTACTTGTAGAAGGCGGTTGAAAAATTCTGACACTAGGGTTCATCGGGTCGTTGAACGACTTGGTATCCCACACGAAAAAGAAGAAAGAAGAATTGACCAATGATCATTACGGAAAGTAGTTCAGTTGCATGAACTTCTTTCAGGTTGTCAAACTGTTTTGCCACATGTTGAAGCGTTACCCCACCTAAATGTTAATAATGACAAAGAACGTTATCTTAATAATGACAAAGAACGCGTTCGTTTAAACCCTCTACCAAATAACCAACAAGTACGTCGCGAAACTCTATACAGGGTGACCGGTAAATTGAAGCATTCCTTCCAAGGGATGAACCAGCTCATGAAACTGAACAACTTTCCCCATGGAACATAGGTCGAAAAATGAAAAAAAAATTGGCCCACCCATACAAAATTACCGACCGACTAAGTCAATTTGTATGGGAGGACCAAAATTTTTTTTCATATTACGACCTATGTTCCATGGGGAAAGTTGTTCAGTTTCATGAGCTGGTTCATCCCTTGAAAGGAATGCATCAATTTACCGGTCACCCTATATACTGAATAAAACTTGTTCGTTTGCTAATAAAAATGAACATTGATACTTTGTATGTATGTTTGTTGAGGTTTGCTTTATACTTTATGCCTTTCTTCGAGTTTTTTTGCACTTACTTTCTTTTACGTAGTGTCATTCCCACATGTATTACGATTACATAAGTTCTGCGGTTTTTACAACCGTACAAACGACGTATTACAAACGACAAAACTATAAAATCTAAAACGTGTATTGTTTGTTTTCTACCTGAATGCGTCATGTCATCGGAACAGTCATACATCTATCTATACGTACTTTTACATACCAATAAGTGGTATAAGCATTAAAGTTGAATAATGTTGTAGATTCAAAAACTCTTTTGACTAGAAATAGCGTTGCGACTTTCAGTTGAACTGACTAGTATAGTTGGGAGATGGTCACGAATAAAATTAACTATGTTTTTTCGTGTTTTACACGTTATATTTCAAAAGTGGCCATTAAAAATATGGCAGCTAGACATAGAAGGACATTAGCGATATTGTGAATAAATTAATGACATCTTTAACATAACATGACTATCCCTTTCCAAAGCTCCTTATCAGAAAGTGACAGCTGTTTTAGTTCAAGATATTAATACATGGAATCGAGACTGGTAAGTAGTATAAACTACATACATACATATATCACGCCTTTATCCCTTGCGGGGTAGGCAGAGCGTTAACGGCCGTAAGAATACGGTCGTTATCGCCATGTCTGACTATTTAGAGGATTCTTTTCCAAGGTTGTTCCAGAAAACATGTGTATCACTATAGTGACAGGTTGTCGGCCTGTCGCCTAAAGTCGTAATACACCAATACCCTCGAGTCCCTTAGTCGCCTCTTACGACACCCACGGGAAGGATGTGGGGTGATGCTATTCTAAGCCGGCATCACACGACCAGTAGTATAAACTAAGTTGAACAATGTCGGAATCTACAACTTTTCCGGGCAGCGTAGGCTACGTCAGAAATTTGAGGTTGAGCAGGTGTTACTTTTTGATTAGTCATCATTATCTCGTAGCAAGTAGATCTACTCGAAAGGATGAATACTATAGGTACTGATGGTTTCAAGCAAAGTGCAAAACATTCCAAAATCAATAAGACTAATACAGGGTCTAAAGGAGTAAACTATTGCAAGCATGGTCAGACCGTGACAATTTACAAATGTACTTACAGTGTATGTGTTGGAAAGCAAGTTTCTTTAAGACGTCCCAAACAAAATATCCGATTAGCTGACTAACATTTCATTTTATTTTTGTTTCCTGGTATAGGTATGGTCTATGAGGAATGTCGCTCATTTTTCCTTTACACCCAGTATAGCCCCAAGGAAGTACAAACAAGCGTCACCCAGGTCAGAAGTCACACAGATCGATCCAGCCGCTAATCTTTTTGTTTACACACGGCTATCAATCAATTGACGTCAGAAGAAGGTTATCGCGATGGGCGGCGCGGGCGCAGCATTCCGAGACGCGGGGTCAGTTAGGTGTCAGTCATGTGTGTTCTTTATTTTCTGGCCAGTGTGACAGTCTTGAAGAATGTTTTTTTATTAATGTTCATCAAATTTGACAGACATGTGACCTTTAAAGCAGATTTGAATAGTTTAAATATTATTGACGTTAAGAAAATTTTATTGGGAGTAACAGAATCAAATGTTTTGAAGAAATAAGGACAAAAGGATTCGTAGTGAAGGCTTTAATAAAATGGAAATCATAGTTAAAAAATAACAAACATGTATGAAACAGAAGAATGAAGAATATAGTCAAAAATACAATACTGCACATAAATGCAGGATCTATGAAGTCAACAAGAAGAAAGATGATCTCTATCAAGAAGATAGCGAACACCTGCTTAGAATAACTCTGACCTGAAGTGTCAATCAGTTGACGTCAAGACATGGTTATCTCACTGACGTGCACGAGTCGCATACCAACCTCTGAGGTCAGAGGTGATTGGTGTTAAACTGTTGTTGCTTATAAACAACGTGTACGGTATTGGAACATTTTCCAGGGCAAGAGAACTTAGAATTAAGATAAGATAACACTTCAAATGTACGTATTTATTTGCAGAAGTTAAAAAATATAGAAAAAAGGCATAAATTCTGCGTTGTGAACAAAACTACTACAAAAAAACTTAAAGAATTGTTACTGAACTACAAAGAAACTATGCACTTTATTCAATACGAAAAAGTAAATAACAATTTATTTACGCATTCAAACCCTTTTATGTTGTTTACAAAAACAGCACGATTTTAAATGGAATTTCATGACCAAACCTTGGTATTTCTACAAAACCTTGCGCTTTGGGTCAAGATATATCCAAGACCCTTTTTTTTTAAGTGTACCCGAGGCGTTTGACCTGGTCAGCCATTCTCAAATTAAGATCGCATATTTTATTTTTGATCGATGAAGTTCGTTTAATTTTTTATGCATTTTGTGTTGATGACTTTTTGTGGTTACGATATATCCAAGACTTTGTTTTATTTTTGTCTTGTCTGAATTTGCATAAATATTATATGCACATTAAGAATCTTCTAACTCGTTGCCTGCCTTGAGATAAACCCTTATCTTATTTGCTATATCTATAAGCATCTTCACACACGTAAAGTTTAGTTCATTAAACATGCATAGATGCATGTAATGTACTCCTACTATCTATTACGGTCAAGCACAGACATGCATGTATTCTTAGTCTTTGCAATAGAGTTGTCTTTTGCATTTTATCTATGTCTTTGACAGTTCAAATCGTGTCACGTCCATCCACATTTGCACTCCGTGGGAATCCAAGAACCTTGATACATATCTGCATTTGTTAAAATGCGAAAACTACGACATATCGTCACGTAGCTTGTTGTTTATCATTTTAGTTGGCATCCTTAATGAAGCAATGTATCTCATTAAACTAGTCCTATTCTGCTTCATATATTTTGCAATACGTTTTTGGGCGCCTGTAGGTATATTTTTTCTGCTTCGTGTATAGAAATATCAATATAAGATGGCTGGATCAAAATTCGTTTTTCGTTACTTTTGAAATACCACAGTAAGTTGTTTAGTTTGTTTACATTACGACTAAAGCATGTGTGTGCTGAAGATCAAGAATAACACTTCATACGTCATATCATATCTATATTTAAAGTTACCATTAACAGCTTCGAAAATCCATATATTTATAAGAAAATACAAAACTCGCCTTACCTACACATCACATATAATATAATATAAGTGCATATAGCCTTATCTCTAATCCATCGCATTCCTCCATTATCTCAGGCTTTTTATATCGGTAATGTGCCTCACTTCGACCAACGATCTTATCTCACTTTAATTATTAAAGAACCTTTTAACTTTATTCATCTCAGATACGTTTTATTTTAAGACAGGCCAACGTGTTCTAGCTTTTATCTTAGCATTTGAATCATCTGTATGGGTCTAAAGTTTTCTGAACTCAAACTTATAAATAGCTTAACGAATTAAATATTCTACTTTTGGCATAGATTGTCACCATTATTAATATTTTTATTATACAAAATGGAAACGATGTAGTAGAGTTATAGTCACTAAGACGATTTGTCATAAAAACAAAAAGTAAGCTCGAAACCATAAATATCAAAGACAAAAAAGTATTAATCGAAAATATCTAACATTTTTATCTCGTGGGTAAGTTTTTACTGATCGCTCAGAAGCCAGATGTAATCAGCACTTCAGATACCGATAATTTGTTAAATCGAGACGCTGATAATCAAATCGAATAAGTACAGATGAATACAAACGTCTTAGCGAGACACAAGAATCTTGAAGATCCACTTAAGAGGATATTCTAACTGGGCATTTTCATATATAATACAATGAAATACGTTTGTGGGAAAACGCATTGAAAAAGGCCGAAACCAGGCTGGCTGTGGCTAAAGACGCTACAATGAAAAGTATTACGGTTGAAATTGATAGAACTAATGAAGAAATTGAAATAAGTTTTATGTCCGACTGTCCATAACAATGAGTTCGTATTCGGAGGCGCTTTTTAATTCGATCGAACGATAACAGAGCAGAGTTTTATTATTGAATTGGTTAATGGTAGATTGAGATAGGAACCAGTAGTTATGGACGGTCGTATACAGAGTAAGGAAAAGAAAGATAAGGTACACTGCACGAAAGGGAAATATAGATTTCTATTCGGGTTGAAATATATTACATAGAAGATTGAGAATTAGGTCATCATTATCAAAAAGAGCCATGCTCTTGTTGGTCGATAACTAGATAGTATACCAAAAATTATAAAAAAAAGATCTATGAGATGTTTGTAACTTAAAATAATATTTTTAAAAAAGCAATAATAACCCAACAAGGTAGAGTATACAGGGTGGTACCGAATTATAAATTTTGCCGAAACCTTAAGCTCTATTAGGTCCAACTAAACTACTTATCACAAGAACCAAACATCAATGTGTTAAAAGAATTTACCTATATAAAATAATTTTTCTATCACAATAAATTTTATAAAGAGGAAACTATGATAAACTCACCTCCAAAGCCTCCTGGGCTGTGTGGAGGTAGTCCCTCAGCATCGCTTCCTGGATGCTCAGCCATTCTAACCTCGGGTCTTCCAGCTGCGTCACCTCTGTAAAACAAGAGAGAGTAATCTTTTAGTAAATCATCCATGTATGCAATAAATCACTCTTACTTAGCACGCTTAGGGATTAGAAGATCTTCTTGCTAAAAGCATTCTTTCTTAATATTTGACAAAGAGTAATAGGAGTGTAGGAGACAGTGTACCGAAAGTTTTGCAGGCATGATCAGGCCATGAATACTGAACAACTTTTACTATGAAGCCAATTATTCCAATTTCCATAGAGAATCTGTCAGCTGACCTTGGTATGGTAGGACAAAATTCAAATCGAAGTTTATTGTTTATAGTTTTCCAGTCTAGAATATCGCTAGAAAAAATGCTAATGTAATAATATATGGCCGCATTAGCTTGGTTTGGAATGCGTATATATTGGCAATAAATGTCACAATTACGACACGAAAAGATATTTATAATGAATCCAGCAACTAATAAAATATTAAAAGATAAGATTGACAAGAAAGAGGCGTGTATGTGCTGTATACATCATTAAGTTTCAACACTATTCAGTTTATAGTACAAGTATGTTGCAATATTGAAACTAGAGTGACTGAACTGTCAGACATGCCGTCGCCAAATTGATGTCAAGTGCCCAATTTAATAATAGAAGAAGAAAAGGCAAAAACACGATTGACAAAAAACAAGCGCACGCGCAATGGCCGAATAATAATAACGAACGATAAAACTGTAGACAGATTGGAACCAAACCTTGTGTTGCAAAGTTCGGATGAAAAATAAACCTAAGCACGTGATGATTATAAACGATAAAACAAGAATGCCTTAAGAATAAAACATAACAGTATTGTACCTTGAGACTTGTTTACGGTAAATCAACGCCTACATAAGATGACATCGAACATCTCAGTGATTGTATCAAACATAACGCACATAAGATATAAATACTATGTTCACCATAGCAAGAAATGCATAAAGTAATGAAGAATCAGAACCACGTTTGCGTAATACCAGCACGTTACACTTAACCTACCTATATAAAATGTATATATAGTTGTAGGTACATAATACGTATAAAGTTACAAAATAACATGCTGCGAATTTTTGCACAGATGTTCGCAATTATGAGTTTAATGTCGAGAAAGTAAAACTGGTAGTGGAATGTGATGACTGGCATTTAGAAGTGGAGGCAAGATAATAGTTAGTTTGAGCCGATAAAAATTGCTTTTGTTCTTTTTTATCTCGACATAAATGAATGAGGAAGTGTAATAAGACACTACTGACATCAAAAATGAAGTAAAATCTAGCTAGGCCGGTACAGATGCAGAACTAGATGTCTTTTTTCCGTCTACATATTAGCTAGTTACTCATAAATGACCCTCTATTGTATGATTAATGCAATAAGTCATCGCAAAATTATGCGGAAATCGCAGATCAATTAGCTACTTGATCAATGTCATCGTCAGCATATTTCGATAGGAATTATCATTTAAAAACGATAAGATATATGCTATCAATGAGATAGTCAGACTGCTTGGGACTATTGCAAGGTTGATAGCATAAATTCGCAATGAAAATCATTATCAATCATCAACGAAAATTATGTTGTCAATCTCATACGCTGAATTAAAATAAATTAGCTGTAGCATTAGTTTCGTTGGCAACATACGTTAGTTTTTATTAGAGTTTCAATTTCATTGGTGAATTTATAATAGCAAAGCTCAAACAGGTTAGAATTTTAGAATTTACTTTGTGATGCCAGATTATGGGTAGCAAAATTGTGAATGCAATATTTTGCAACCATGATGACTATGGCCTAATCGAAAAGGTTTATGTCCGGCAGTGGACCGACTGTTGTGGCTGTTGAAATAGCAAAGCGACTATATTTTGATGATTTAATAGTTTTTGGCAGCCACGTCTCGAACTCTCGCAGGAATGCAGTACGCAATCTTGTTGGCATATACTCAAGTAGAGTTAGTGAACTCGAGTACAAGTGACCTTAAACTTTGCTCTGCTTACGGTATTAAGTTTCTGCCAATTAGATCGTGCAGTTTCTTCGAACTTTGGACCTTTTTGGTATCATTTTCTTGCTTGTTAAGAACGTTAACTTTTGCAATTTGTTCATAATACATTTCAACAAGAACTCCAGTAAAATAATATCTAACTGATAATCAGTTATATTTCTCAACAATCATCAAACCAACTAAATTATTCTTCCGGTAGGTATATCACTAATGCTGGAATTCCTTCTCTTATGTCAGTTTCATTTTCATCTGGGTACCCTTGTTTAGTTTTATACTATAGAGAAATATTAAAATAGAAGTTTGTCTACACCCGTTCCTTAATGTTCGTATTACAGATTCAAGTCTTATAACTATAAAGTCCTAATCCTGTTTTTGCCCAACGTAATTTTTTAGTTACTTTATTCTTCGCCCTAACTATAGTCATGAACGAAGTATATCAACTCGTAGCTATAGCACACAGCCATTAACAGGAACAGTCATAGTCGCGCAAGCCGGGAGCAATCATCTGCCGGCCTTGCGTCTAGAATTGAGCATAATAATTGGAAGATCGACTTGTGCACTTTGACTGTCATGAACAGGGCTGTCAGAGTTCTCATATTTGCACGTATCAAGAGACCCAGGAGTCTAGGTCATTCGTCGATTGGTTTTCTGGATGAAAATAAATGGTGCTTGTCAGATTTGTTCAAACATTGGATCTATTGCGGACATGATATCCTACACGAAAAGAGATATTGACATTATAAGCCAGCGTTAATTTAGTTTTAATGAATGCCTTTATAATATTAGAATATTTTCACTTCCCGAGTTTATAAAGTCTGAAATTTATAACATCTGCTGGAACATCAATTCCAATATATAAATTACAGAGGTTTCTGAAAATGCGTGCGCTTTTCGTAAATTTCTAATGAAACAGGTTGGTTTTCATAAGATATTATAGAGCTTGGTGCTAATAAGACTATAATTTCTAAAACTCTGACAACAAGGTTCATCGACTCGTTTGTCGATTCGGTGAAGAATACAACAAGAACAACAAAGACGAAGACGAAGATCCCCAAAATTTAATTGAAGAATTCTGAGCTAATACTAGTTTGGTAACCCTGGTCACGCAGAGAGCGAGTGCCGCTGGAATGCAATGGAACTATGATTGATTCCTGTCGCTAGGGTGCGAATAGCTACAACCCGACTCAATTTCATAGCCTTGTGTATTAAGCGATGTTCTCGTTAGAAGAGGTCGTTTGAATTTGGCCGTTTAGTTCAAGATTGAGTTTATGATCCCAGTTCTAGATCTAGTCGTGTTAACTATGCCTTCAACAAGGCTAATATGAACGAACAGCACATTTTTGCTATAAGTATAATTATGTTTTGTCTTTAGGTTAGCCTTCGGGTTGCAGAGGCCAGATGGCAGTCGCTCTGTGAAAAAACTTGGTTCCACGTCAAATCCCCTAGGTTAGGTAGCCGACCCCGACAGAGTACGGGATAAGGCAAAGAGAATGATGATATGTTTTGTCACATGCACTCAAAAACATACCAGTGATAAAATTGTTATGCAAGAAGAGTAATACATAAACAAAAATAGAGTCGTGACCCATAACCACGTGAGGGGTCCTCACAAAGCATATCGGCTACCATCTAAAACTTGGTAGAGACTATATCGAAAGCATACGTGTGATGCATATGTAAGCTGCTATATGTTGACGACATTCTATGACGATGTCGGTACGTTTTATGTACGTACACATGTGTTTGTACTTGCCGGGTTTCTCTCTGTAGAGTACTATTGAGTTGTCAAAGGCTTATGAGTAGGTGGACATTAATAGTATTGAACGAACCTGTTCTATCTCGGCATTTTTGTACTCTCTCAATAATAATAGTCAGAATATATCATTACCTAGCAAAATTACTGGGTTTAAGAAGTATTTTATTACTATCTTATTGAAAACAAGTAGGAGTACAGCAAGGGAGAATACTTGCACCCTATTTTTAAATTAATCACTTACTTTTTATTCCCTTTTAAGAAAACTATTTCTTTAGAAGAATGCATAAACAATAAGATGCTTTTTTGAAACATACGTTATACTTAATCTATTAAGTGAAATAATACATAATAAACACACACACACACACACACACAAGTATTATCACGCCTATATCCCTGGTGGGGTAGGCAGAGCGTCAACGACCGTAAAATTACGGTAGTTATCGCCTCTGACAAATATTGAAGGCTGTTTGAGATAATTCGCGTATCACTATAGTGATAGGTTGTCAGACTATTGCTTAAAAGTTGTAGTACACCTGAAACCCTAACTCCCTCAGTCGGCTTTTACGACACCCCCGGGTATGAAATGGAGTGATGCTATTCTATGCCGGCATCACACGGCAACATGAGCATAAATACTGTCTTTCTCGCATATCTACCATCTGAATTATAGGAAAGAAGGAATTTACATCCACAGATAATAAATTCAATTAATTACAAGAGGAATGCAGTAAAATATGATAATGTCCCCCGTTTCCCGCTTACAACGTTGCAAATAGTTGCAATCTCTTGCAGAAATGTGCACAATGCATCCTTTTGCCCTTTTTGTGTGTGTAAGGGGCATTTATTATCATTTATATGTATAAATACCTTTTATATTTTGTGAAAAGAATTTTGTTCTTCACCTTAAATAAATTTATGGCTTTGTAAGCACTGAAAAGTTTTTGTCGATTGTGCTATAATAGCCGTTTAGCTGGTTGGTATAAAGAAATATATTATCAACGGGTTTGCTAAATGTATGTATATTGTGGTAAATAACTTCCAATTCCATATTTATCTACACACAAACGAAAGTAACATAGGTACAGCGGATACACTTGACCTTTCAAAATATTGCCTTTTAAGGTAAATAAATGTTGAAGTAGGTACAAGGTAAATCTATTAAATAATATCATGATACATTATTATCGACCGATGTGGCGCAGTGGTAGTGCGACTGCCTTTGACGCAGAAGGTCCCGGGTTCGATTCTCGGTGGGTCACTCACAAAGTTGATATCTATCACTTTGTGAATTTGTTCCCAGTCTGGTTAGGACATTGCGGGCTGAACCACCCGATTGTCCGTAAGTAAGATGGTTCCGTGTTTCGGATGGCACGTTAAGCCGTAGGTCCCGGTTGCTGTCTATGATCACTTAGACGGCGGTGGTTACACAACCATGTCAGAAGCCTACTACTTGTAGAAGGCGGTTGAAAAATTCTGACACTAGGGTTCATCGGGTCGTAGGACGACTCGGTGTCCCACACGAAAAGAAGAAGATTATTATCGGTAAACAAAATAAAACAATACTAGCACGAGATAAAAACATTGAAAGTTTGAACTCCTAGGTAGCATACAAATGAGAGTTAATTAGATAGAGATAGAAAGAAAAGCCGTGTGATGCCGGCATAGAATAGCATCACCCCACATCCTTCCCGCGGGTGTCGTAAGAGGCGACTAAGGGATTCAAGTGTATTAGTGTATTACAATTTTTAGGCGACAGGCTGACAACCTGTTACTATAGTGATACACATGTTTTCTGAAACAACCTTGGAATGCAATCCTCAAAAATTTTTGACGTGGCGATGGCGACCGTATTCTTGCGGCCGTTAACGCTCTGCCTACCCCGCAAGGGATAAAGGCGTGATATATGTATGTATGTAGAAAGAAGAGCCTTTTACATAGTATAACCTTAAACTCATAGAAAAACGCATATCTAAGTAGTTCACTATTGTAAGTTTCAGTAAATACAATCAGCAGGACTATTATAGGCTGAAATAATGATACTGATGATGACTTTGTGGGTATAAAGATCGGTTTTAATGCTGTATCCCGACTTTACAGACCCTCTATAGACTTTATACAAAATAGGGACAGGGCGATCGCATACCTAGATAGAGAATCCTGGGGCTATAAAATTGGTATGTAAATTGGAGGAGGCATTTTAAAACAACTGGTGGTTGTACAGTCGAAGTTGTTTCCATGCCCTGGGTTTTTAGCGAAAATAGAGTGAAAATATTTGAAATTGTACCCTTTTTTCTATATTTATATTTGCCGTGTGATGCCGGCTTAGAATAGCATCATCCCATTTCTTTCCTGTGGGTGTCGTATGAGGTGACTAAGGGACTCGAGGGTTTCGTGTATTACATATTTAGGCGACAGACTGACATCCTGTCACTACAGTGATACACGACTTGTCTGTAGCGACCCTCAAACATTTTGTCAGACGTGGCAATAACGGCCGTAATTTTACGGTCGTTAACGCTCTGCCTACCCCGCCAGGGATATAGGCGTGATTTGTGTTTGTGTTTGTGTTTATATTCTGATACGTATATACCTACCTAATATATAAGGAGTAAAAATATTAGCTGCAAATATTTCAAGGGGTGAATTGGCCCATGAAACTAAGCAACTTTCCCTAGAAAACATAGGTCGAAATATGAAAAAAAATTGTTTGATTTCCCATACATATTGACTCGGTCGACCGGATTTTTTTAATTTTGTATTAGAAATATATTTTTTTTACGTATTTCGACCTATGTTCCTTGAGGAAAGTGGTTCAGTTTCATGGGCTTGTTCAGTTCTTAAAATATTAGCAGCTAATTATTTTACACCCTGTTTAATGACATTGTTCTAGCGTCAGCTCAACCAGATCATACCGCCTTTACTTCGATTAAGTACAAACAAAATTGATTTTCAATTGACTACAGTAAACAACTACGATGCTTGACCCTAATATCATCGATAATCAATAATCCATCAACAAATGTAACCCATATAAGGCGTTCAAATGAAAAGTTTCTCCCAAGAATAGGCAACTTTCCTATTCGCTTCATACCGAGTTCAAAACACTGCGCACGCGCACTTGCAAGCTAAAGAAGACGTATTATTACATACATACATACATATATCACGCCTTTATCCCTTGCGGGGTAGGCAGAGCGTTAACAAACGCAAAAATCTAATAAATATCGCCACGCCTGACAAATATTGAGGGCCGGTTGTTGTAATTTGTGTACCTATCACTACAGTGACAGGTTGTCAGTCTGTCGCCTAAAAGTTGTTATACACGTGAAACCCTCGAGTCCCTTAGTAGCCTCTTACGACACCCACGGGGAAGAAATGGGGTGATGCTATTCGAAGCCGGCATCACACGGCAAAGACGTAAGCCGATATCAAATAAAAAGAGGTTTTCCATTCGACCTATATAATAAAGTTACAATACAATTTTAGAAATCTAAAATATCTGATATGTTGGTCCCGAACGGCTTCTAAAAAAATATGAGCAATTTGAAAAAAGTTATTTCATATTTGCCTTCCCATAGTTATCTAAGTTTTATTTTCATAACTGTAGGAATTTCAGTATTTAGAAATGCAATAAATTTCATGAATATCGGTTTAGTACCTAGCTATTAAGTTCTGAGCATTTATGTGGATGACGTGGCGATTCTTCACTATAAACTCAGTCAGTAAGTATACAGGGTGTTAGGATAAGTGCTAAGTTACTTTTAAGGGGTGAAACTACCCTTGAAACTGAAAAACTTTCCCCAAGGAGCATAAGGTCAGAATATTCAACATTTTCGACCTCCCATATAAAATGCGCCAGCCGATTGAGTCAGGTTGTGAGGTCCAAAATATTTCTTCATATTTCGACCTATGTTCTTTGGTCAACTTCCGTTGATCAATTTAATGGTCTTATCTCTTAAAAGAGATGTAATACTTTTGCTGACACCCTGTATTTTTCGCTAAATTCTGCTAGAAATGTGAATGAGAGCTATCAAGATGCTATCTCGATACTGAGAAACTCTAAAGGGTAGACCTATTTTTAAAATTAATGCATTTACAACCAGTAAATGTGAAAACAGCCGCCTGGTGGATCTTGGTGATGATAGTCGAGCTTTATTTCATTATAGTTAATGACTAAAGGCATTAGCTACGAATAATATAATCATATTCTGCATAGGTATAGAGACTTTATGGTTAATGGTTTTTAAATATCCTGCGTGTGTCTATCAAAGAGTGTAATGATGATGATGGACATTATTCTGTTGACTAGCGTTGGTCCTGTGATGCGAACGTTGAAACACGTGTACGCATATTAGCAAGAAGGATATAATACAGGTTCAATGAATATAACCCTTTTTTGAAAATAAAAATGGCCGAGATAACTGAAGATTGTGAAGTGAAGGAGGTGAAATCACTGGCGGAGAAAATAAATGAATGGCGGTTGCTCCATCGACAAGAGCATGGCTCTTACATAAAGAAGAAGAACTGAAGATTGAAAGAGTCGGAAGGTTCAATGGCGGTCACGAATCGGAAAATTGGGAAAGTGCATCGTAAGACGGGGTTCTACTTATTGGACCGACGACTTAATAAGGATCTATGGCAGCAGAAAGTTATCAGGCCAAACTTGATGCATATGATGGCTCCAAGAAATACCCTAACTATAGCTACATTGCTGTTGGTTAATATATATAGAAGAAGACATCACAGGAAAAAACACAAAATAATAAAAAAGACAAAGAAATATAAAATTCAGAAACCAATGAGTATGATGTAATGTACAACAATAACAGTGGAGCTAGACTATGCAGAGATCGTATCGTAAATAGTTTGGACCATATCCAAAAAGTCTAGGAGAGCGATCCCAGAAACGTGATCATGTGGAACCAAGTAATAATTCAATAATAATTTTAGGATAGAAGAATGTCCACATGGACTCTTGGATACAAATCTGCGACGCGTTGGTCTAGGGTAGGGTAATACTGGAATACTTAGCATGGAAGAAATTAACAAAAGTTATCGCAAGTCACTCATGAGACCCATGCTTCATAGCCACTTGACTGGATTCTGTTCTATCCTAAAAGGTTGTCATATGGACATATCTCATTGTTTCCTTCCCTTATCCCGTTTCTCTGTCGGGGCCGGCTACCTAACCTAGGGAATTTGACGTGGAACCATAGACATATCTATACCTGATATACTCAGGGAAGATCGCATCAAGAGTATAATTTGATGAATATAGTTTTTAGCGTACTTACCGGCTTTTTCTGACGTTTTATGAAACGTGTCGTCTCAATCAGAAATGAAAAATAAATTTCAAGTCTGCTAATTTCTTTTATCCCTTTTTACCCTTGATCCGATCTTCCTCTAGTAAACCTTATTAATAAAATTTTATGTGATAGTCTTCAGCGGGTTTTACTGTATTAATACTCTAAACAAGGCTATAAGTTACGCATCTAATGAACTATCGATAAGACGCGATAACATTGCTTCAGAGACAGTATCTTCGGATCTACAAGATGTAACACACGTACGAGAGAATAAGGATTCCTCATTTGCATAGTCTTGTCTAGGGATACAACGATATATTGGATAAAATACGTAGTGACTGTTAGTCTCTTTTTCTTTTCGTGTGGGACACCGAGTTATCCAACGACCCGATGCACCCTAGTGTCAGAATTTTTCAACCGCCTTCTGCAAGTAGCAGGCTTATGGCATGGTTGTGTAACGACTGCCGTCTAAGTGATCATAGACAGCAACCGGGACCAATGGCTTGACGTGCCATCCGAAACACGGAACCATCTTACTTACGGACATTCGGGTGGTTCAGCCCGCAATGTCCTAACCAGAGTGGGAACAAATTCACAAAGTGATAAATATCAACTTTTGTGAGTGACCCACTGAGAATCACACCCGGAACCTTCTGCGTCAAAAGCAGTCGCACTATCATTGCGAAACATCGGTCGATTCGATACTGTTAGTAATGTATGCCAACAATTGACGTAGATCAAACAAAAAGGTATAATAAGAAAATGTGCATTAGAAAAATTAACTAGTAGGTAAAATAAATGAAATTCTTCAAGAAAAAAACACATCATAATTTATTTTAAAAGTAATGCTAAAACTATACTTAGCATAGAGGAGCTAACTTAACACATCTGCTAAAAATGGATAAAATTCCACGAGACAAAAACAAGTTTCCATAAACTGACAATTTATTCTTGTTTACAATATCTACCGGCACGACAGACTTTAGAATGATAATAAAGAAATACCAACCAAGCTTACAGACTTATTGCTACAGGATTTCAATGCAAATTCCGTTTGGTAGGATCTAAAAGCAAGTTCTTTGAAGAACCTACAAACAAACATGGAAAACACTATGTAAACTTATCGAATCGTTCGTTGACAAGCTTTCTCATTACCCACAAACAAGGCTTCGTTCGATTTGTTTATCAAGGCCCGTGCACTATCAAGTAATCTGTGGCCTGAGTTCTGCTTGTTTCTTCGAAAAAGTCTTGTTCTGATAGTTAGATGGGTTTTATAGGGTTTTTATGTTCCGCTTATAGTCTGAAGTATAGAAGATGACAGTGGCAAAAGAATGACAGAGTTGCTGGCATTACAATTGCTTAAGAATAAGAGAATTAGGGCCCTGGCTGGACTGAACCAGGACTGATACGAATAGTCCAAAGAAGGTACAAGCAAAGCTGCCACCGCAAAACAAGGACCCGAGCCTTCTTATTGATAAGCCCTACAGACACCAGACTACAAGGAGACTAGTGCCGACAGACAGACAACAGAACAGACATTATCACAGACCACAACGCGCCTTGTTAACCCAAAAGATACCACAGATACCATATCCACATCTGATATGGTTTAACGAACGGATCTATGGGTGGTCGTGCTCGAAAAAGGTGGGAAAACTATGGAAAAGCCGACGCTTATACATAATGTATACGCCAGCGCCGTGCGAAAATGCGGCTTGAAGCTGCGTGCGCGCATGCCATAGACTAAATAACAGAAATACATCAATACATTGTAAGAGACACAAAGATGATATTGATACATATACATATGAAGCCTTTATCCTTTGCGGGGTAGGCAAAGCGTTAACAGCCAAATATTTGAAGGCTGTTTCTGAAAAATCGTGTACCTATCGCTATAGTGACAGGCAATCGCCTAAAAATCTACATGAAGCCCCTTAATTGCTTTTCATGCCACCCGCGGGGAAGAAATGAGATGATGCTTATTCTAAGCTTGCATCAAACGGGACATTTCTCGCAAAATCATGATTAAAAACTCCAGAGACGACGGAGAATGAAATAGAACCACGTTTCGCAAGAAACATGGGTAAAAAATTGAAAAATGTTGGCCTAGGTTTGATTCTTATTCGAAATCAATGTTCTGTGGTACAGTTACGGCTGATTCACACGATGTGGAATCAAGTGTGGGATGATTTGAACTTGCACTTGTTCTTAAAAAGATAGCCAAGATATGTCTATGTTCGCAGCACTGCAGAACCAGTTATTTTGCACTTTTTAATGTCGAATGGAGAAGAAGCATTAGGCCTGAAATCGCAAAAAGAAATAAGTTTTCTGAATTTCGTTTTTAAGGAATAGTTTTTCAGTTTCCCAGAAGGGTAAGAACTGTTACTTGCTATGCGGCGCACGCATGACATCTGTTGTCTCTGGAATGGACCCTATCATATTCGATGGGCAATAAAAGACATAGAAATCGCAATATTAGTGTTATTAGGTACAGTCTTACAAATTGATAGGTATAGAAGTAGCCTGACTCATTATAGTCCAAATAGTAATTTTTAAAAGACTTAAAAAAGGAGGTTCTTAGTTTAACCTGTATGCATGTTTGTCCGCAATTAGCTCGCGTTTGGATTTACCAATTTTGATGCGGTTTTCAGAAAAGTGTTTATCAGACTTAGGAGAAAGTTTAAGGCATATTAACCAACAAAAACATCGACTTCGCAATGTTATACGTTCTTTGAAGTCTGTTCTCTTTAAAAATATATTTAATTAAGTCCTGTCCTGACGTCTACGATAGTCAAGAACGTATGGACACACTAATTGAATTCTAATAGCCCACGCCACGAAGATAACCTATAAACTATACGCATTCCATTCATAGAAGACTTATTTACTGCTGCAAAACCTACCCACACCCAGACAGTCTATCTAGGACCAGTTTTGTTGAGAAAAAAAGTATGAAGTTGTATCTGGGAATCTTAGAGCAAAAACATTCAGAAGGGACCCTATGAGCAATCTGAGTGAAGGCATGAATAACTCGTCGCGGTTAAACCTGGTTCGCGATAAAATTTAATTAAAACTACACAATAACACAAAATATTATGTTGAACATGAATTTGAATTCGTTGAGCACAATATAAATATTTTATTAACCTTTACTTAAAAATGGAAATAAAACAGTTGCATTTTCGCGTGCTTTCAAGTCAGATTGGGACGGGTGGATCTTGGGTTCAAATGGCGCTATTGGTAATGAAAGATTTTCTAGTACTAAGTTTAAGTTACTGTTGAATAAAAATGGCAATAATTTATTGTTTTTGCTGGAAGCGAATGAAGACCATTTTCGTATACGTAACCCTTTAACAGTGTTACAAACTGGAGATAAACCAGGACATAGAAAGTTCCCATTTCGGATATGCGCATTCTCATTTTGGAATATCGTGCATTACCTATCTTTATTCTACTTTAGGCAACCAAGCCCTTTACGCCTTTGTAGAAAACTAGCGGCTCGCTCAGCGGTTGCACCCGCTTCTAATCGATTTTCCAGGGAAATAAGACATTTTTCCGTCATGTAGGTACCTAGTGTACAAATGAATCTCCGTCTCTATCTTCTAAAAAATCCGCATCAGAATTCGTTCTATCCGTGTATAAAAGACAGACAGAGAAACGCAAAAGGATTTTATAGAATGTACTAAAATAACCAACACTTTGACTCCAGAAAAACATTCAAGAGTCCAGTAAAGTCGCGCAATCTACTGGGTAGACACTGAAAGGTTTTTCGTTTGACATCTACTCTATGGCATTCTACTAGCCATACCATGAATCGCTCTGTTCCATAATTCATTAGTATAACTTGGTATAACCATATGGAGGAAATACACTAGAGGACCTCACAAAATTTATCTTAAATCTAGATGGCGCTGGAGAAAAAACTAGTTAAATCTCAGTCAATGCAGCATTTTCAAGCTTTTTCCGAAAAGAATGGTCTCATTTTCACAAAATACTTGAATTTAATGAATTCATCCATAAACCAGTAGATACATACTTGAAAGAGTGTCAATAAATGACGGTAGTAAAATGAAGTTACGCTTTTAGCTTTTGAGATTGACTCTTCTTATGTACTTTTCCTCCATGTTATAACTAAAGCAGAGACAGACCACTGTGAAGATCATTTTTCAAACAACCTCACTGAATGAATAAACCAATGACATAAATATGACTCGTTGCAGACTTACAAACAATTCTTTGTGCTAAAAAGAGATATGGGTACGTGGAAATGCGCAATCGTAGTCATTTATTCGGATGACGTTGCTGAAGCACTTGTAAACATTAATTATGTGGACTTTGATTCAGAAATCGCGGAATAAAGACTTCTTTTCTTCTGATAAGGAAAGTATCGTAAGAGAATGAAAATTAGGAAAAGTTTGCCCCGTTGTGCCTTACAAAAGTGGCTTATTGTAGAGGACGAATCTCATACAAGTTGTCGCGAAAACACTCTCATAAGCATAAGCCTCGCAGTTTTGCCTCAGTCCGATCAGTTCTTCCCAGAACAACTCCAAAGCCCAGTCTCGCCCCAAGGGCGTGATTTGGCTGGTTGTATGAACAAACATTCAATTATATCCGGGTGAGCCCTTGCTCCCTACAAAGCCGACAGGCGTAGTTTTGATGGCCCGAGGCCGTAAACGTAGAGTCCAACACAGAAAAATTCAGTTTTGCATTAGTCAGTAGTTCTGGCTAGATACGATCCTAAAGGCTGTCGTATGGATGCGGTTTTGCCCGATTAGCAGAAAGAAAGCAAATGATCTTGGACCTTTAGTGTCACTCCAACGACATAAGCAATGAGCTCTTTTAGAAGATCAGAGGAACAGCTTCTTCTAGGTAAAGTTCAACTCAAAAACTGACAAGTGAAGTGAAAATGTACTTACGATTGACATGGTTAATGTAATAAGGACCGATCTGTGGATCGTAGGCCTCTTCCCAGCCCAATGGCAACTCATTGCCGATGCAATCCGCAAACGACTGGGGTTTGGTGTATCTGGAACAAACAGATAAACAATTTTATAATCTTATATCACCTGGACAAGAAATAGACAGGTTGCAGTTTACTAAACAAACTAAGAAAAAACAATCGAAGAAATTTGTGTTTTGTTTTAAGAAGAGAAAAGACAAACAACTCTCTCTCTCTCTCTAATTGACGTGTCCAAAATATTTTCGAAATCTGCGACGGTTACATACACATCATACGGATCGTATTGATAACCTCTTTTCTTGAAGCAAACTAAAAAGCAGCCGCGCTAGAATTCGCAAGAAATTATTATAGCGGACCTAACATAGCGCCTTGCTTAAGCGTGCCCCGTAATGGCTTTGTTGGCATTTGATTAAGCGTTCTTTGAGTGCAGCAGACAGAGCCAAAAAAAGTTGGAATGCAAAGATAATTACTTGTGTGCAATTTTGTCAAAAATCTGACCACAAATTGCCCTTACGAATCGGTAATACACATTAGAAAGTAACTTGAAATCAGAATTGTAAATCTAACTAATTATAATTACACCCAGCAAGTTATTCAAAGTCAAAATCGTTCCCATATAGAGTCTTTCATCAGACTTATACTTCCCACGAAGTTAGAGGGCGAACCTATTAAACTTGCTCCTATTACTATCATTATAGCAAAATAAAAACAACCGGGCCCCATTATTATTTCAGATCTTTCGACCGGATAATTTCTAGTAGTTACTCGTGTAGCACATCCAATTTCGAGGTAGTCTTATGTGTAAACATGTATTTTGTTGCACCCATTATATTAAAACCAGTTTGTGGAGATCGATTCCCTATCGATGTTATTAGATTAGTACTCGGATGTAATCCTTTTAATCCTGACTGTTTAATTAATTAAACATGGTCGAGTTAGTCTAATGATAATCCGGCATGAATCGCTGATGTATTCAAGGATATTAGCATAAACACGACCGCTTTTTGCTAGGTTTACGTGATCGGACTGAGAGAAATGGATATCGCGTTCAAATGTTACTCGCACGCAGTTTCAGATAGGCAGGTGCAAGATTCCAGGCCAGCCTAGATAAGAGTTGTGGCGAGATGGTAATTAATGTTGGGTGTAAGGCGTGGTGCGCTGGCGCCGGCTACGTGGTCAATTCCATCCGGCTCCATGATTCACGTGCAGCCTCATCGAGACGACCACAAAAACTGGACCCGTTCGCATATCCGATGGTGACGAAACCGCCGAAATTGCTGCGCCGCATACGCATCCCACTTAACGGTTCTCGTGCCTTTTAAATGGCGTTTATACGGTAGTCAGTTATTAAATAAGATTCCACGGCTAATTGGCCACCTTTATGTCCAGTTTGGTGGCAACTGGCAACTTTTAAAATTGACGTTTTCGACGCTTGCGTGCGGAGAGTTGTCCCGTTCGTCGCGATGTTTTGCGGCAAAAGGAAACACGGTTAAACGAGTGCGATGAAGGTCATATCACCAATGCTATGTGTGACGAGTAGCCCTGCGCAGTTTTGTTTCGTCAACTCATCCTATAACATTGTTAGCCGATGATTTATATGGCATTGTTTGATAGCCCTGTAAATCTTCAATGGAATCCGTAAACCCTTCCGAGTTGCTACCGAACGGCGTCCATTTCAAAACACGACCACTCTTATCGAGGTGAGGGGATAGAGGGCGAGTGCGCATCCAATGCAACGTAAGACAAGGATAGGGATATAAAGTCTGGGAGTATGAGAGAGAGGGAGCTAGATACAATGTTGCCGCGTTGTGGTGGAACGGCAAAACCAGTCCTGTCAGCGGGATGTCAAGACGAGCCGAGTTCTCGGAAACGGTGACCTGTGTCACGGAATCCCTGCGCGCACACTAAAGAACTTTCACGCACACACACTCCCACGCTGGAATGTTTGACTTTAATCAAACAACATAATGGGTATTTTACACAAAGATGATCCAATAAGAAAATCCAATTTGGCCTAAATGCATAAGCCATAAGTGAAGACAGTCAAATGCCTTGTAAAATCATCCCATCTCATTTGATGATCTTACTGGGTTGTCACGGCTAATTTAACTCGTGTAAAAGAGTCATAATGACAGGAATTTAAATTTTTGATGGATTTTTTATAGGGCGAGTAATGTCTCAAGTCTGTAATTCGAAAGGTCAGCTAACGAGTGAAGATTGTTAGAGATAATGAGGTGACACAGATATCCTGTCCACTCTCTCTTTTTTTATTATTTCTTCCTATTTTTGCCCAGCTGTGCGACACTCATCATTCTCCTTGCTTTATCCCGTTCTCTGTCGGGGTTGGCTACGTAACCTAGGGAATTTGACGTGGAACCAAGATTTAACACAGAGCAACTGCCATCTGACCTCTGCAACCCGAAGGCTAACCTGGCCCGAATCTTAAGTAACATGCATCTGCTAATAAAAATGATCTTCCCATCCACATGACAAACATGTCCCGTCAAGACGAGTAACATCAGGCATTGCAAAACTCAGCCAGCTAACTACCGGCCATACTTCTTTCAGAAAAAGACCTCTAGGTTTTCGAATCGAAGGAAATCCAAAGCCTCAATCAGAGTGTTCAGAAACCATCCAACTATGCAGCCTTTCTTTAGTTCCCTTCAGAAAAAAACATTGCAAAACGTAAATGAAAACGATCCAACATGCTGCTTTTATTTTGTCTGGCATTGAAATCTATTTTATATCGGAATCAGCAGCAAGTACGCAACGCAAGCTCGCATTCCTTAGATAAAATTGGCGAGAAATCGAATGTTATCATCCGATAATAGATACAACCACGCCTTTACAACAAAATCAGCTGATATTACGCATTTAGAGTCAATTTTAATTAACAACGACATACTTATAAGTGTTTTTTGTTATTCTTCATCAGGTCATAAAAAAGTTTTTGCACATCACGTGGTTCGTAAGGTCGTACGGTGAGTCAAGTGTCGCATAATATGACAAAAGACGAATGTATGGTAAATCTGATTGTAATTCTTTCATGGCTTCATTCTGCTTGCTCGTAAGGTTCCTTTTGGAACATATCTTAGTCCGAGCTATGCAATAGTTTCCATGGCTTCATTCTGCTTGCTCGTAAAGTTCCTTTAGAAAAATGACCACAGCTAAGCTTAGACAAATAGTTGTGGTAGCTTTCGCATTAGAAAGAAGGTATACGCTTAAGGCTATTTCTTGCCAGATCTCTCCAAACGATAAGCTAACTAGATTCCCTGGAAACTCTAAATGTCCACTATTAATGGCGTCTATGATAAGATAGAGAAGGCAGCCCAGAACTGCACATACTTAACAGCTAATTAAATCTGCCTGATTATTCGCGATTTCTTGATCGCCAACAACCAGAAGGTATACCATAAATTACCTACCTACATAGAAAGAAGTTTTTCGAAGCCGTAATTTTGGCAGAGTTTTTCAGAATCAAGATCATAAATTGATATATGACTATAAGACTATTTGGCCAATAATCGAGAAGAGCTGAAAGAGATTTCTAGACCGTCGAAAGTGGAGATAGTCGAAGGAGACTTTCACTAATCATAGGGTGGCTACGGGTTTAAGAAAAAGAAGATACTCATGTTAAAACTTTACCTACCTATAATAAAGGTCCCTGCGCACTAAGAGCATCCTAATTATTCGGAGACAGTTTCAACAAATCCAAAAAACAGCAATCAAATAAAAAAAGAAACACAAAACAAATCATTTCAGACAAATTATATTTCTTTCAACGAGACTTTCTGATGTTGTTCCTAGTTTAGCAGGGTTTAGTCACTTGAATTTTTTGAATTCAGATGATATTTGAATGTGTAGGTTAGCCTTAGGGTTGTAGAGGTCAGATGGCAGTCGCTCTGTTAAAAACTAGGTTCTACGGCAAATCAGGGGATTTAAACCTAGGGAGGTTAGGTAGCTGACCCCGACAGAGACGGGATAAGGCATGGAGGATGATGAGTCACTTCCTGTGCGAATAGTCTTCAAATTCTGCCAAAACTTGGATTAAACATGGTGTCGACGTGTCGTAAAAGCGGTGCCACGGGTGCCACGCTGTCTCACACATATCGACCGACAGAACACCTACTAATGCTCTATAAATACCACCAGGGAAATATTTTAATCCGAACGGCCCCGTTTAATGCGCATTCCTATGGGCTTCAGAACAATCTTTACACGTTTTTAGGGTTTCGTAGTATACTACCAACTCTTATCATTTCGTCAACTCTGTCTGTCTGCCACGCCTTAGCAACTTTTCTTTCTTTCTTTTTTTTCTTCTTTTTCTTTCTGGCCATCATCAACCAAATATTTGGTGTAGGCCTCTTTCAAACTTCTCCACTTCCTTCTGTTTTGGGCAGTAAGAGTTTCAGTTGCTATCCGCCACCTTTTTGATGCACCTACAAACATGTTATTTAATAAGGGTAGATCGAGTTTACGCGAATGTAAAAATGTCAGCAGAATATTGAATCAAATGTGAAATGGATCCCATACATGTGAAAGTTCTCTATGTGTGCTATATAATAAAGTGTCGTTGAATAACTTGTAAAACTAAGGAAAGGTCTCAATAAATACTTGTGCATAGCAATAAAGTTCAATTCATATTTAGTGATCACGAAACCCTATATTAAAGGTGTCCGACACGCACTTTGCCGTATTTCTTTTTCACTCCTTTACTAAGAGGCCATTGCCCTACTTAAAGTTTGGTACACTAGATTAGCTGTCATCTCGAACTGTGTCACTAGACACGGCTAAGGATATTAATGCTAGGTGCATATCTTTGTTCGTGTTAATCCTCTAACAAACAAACGACAGGACTGTTTGAATATCATCAATTGATTACCAGAAACTGCCAACCTTCTAATGATGATTCCTGGACAGTATTGGAATCGCACAGGTTAAAAATATATTAAAAATAACGCCTTGATTGGCAACGACAACATATATGGGTGTTATGCCATATTTTATACGTTTTTCAACCTATTTCGACGACACGGTGTCTCAGACAAAGAACCTACTGCAGGAAATTAAGTTCACGAGTAATCCAAGTTGTTGCAGTCTGAAGAAGTCACTCTTATCATTTTGTTGGTATTCGACGTTTCAAAGTCAGAGGATCATTTACAGCCTCACCGATTGCCAGAAAAGGCAACGTGTTAGGGGTCAACGTGATTTCCTCTCGCATTCCAAATCGCTGACACACTGTACCACACCACAGTTATAAACTAATAAAAGCTTGATTAGAGATACGTTGCTGGCTATTTCGTATGTCCCATGAAATATGCTCAAGATAACCAGAAGTGTATGGCGAATTGAATTGGTATGACCATATAATAAGGGTTTTAACACTGCAATGAGTTCGACGAAGCGTGCCGTGCCGACCGGATGATCCAATACGTGAATATAAAATTTGGTATCTGAACCGTGCATTAAATTCTAAAGCAACCACAGTCATAAACATTCTTCGTCGCTTACATCGAAACTGATCGCCGAATTTGTACAAATATTGAAGCAATCATCAGGAGCTTGTTTGAGAGGATCTGATGAAAGCTATTAAGACATTTGTCAACATAATTATGGATAGCCGCTGTCATCTAAGAAATCATGGAAAGCAATCGAGAGGGTGTAAAATCTATATATTTACGTGCGAGTTTTTTTTTCGGTTGCCACAAAGCCTCAAGATCTGAAACCTTTTTACATTGACAGGCTTACTTGTTTATACCTTGCAGAAGGTTAAAAACTGTGACATCTGATCACCAAATGTCACTTTGGTGTACTCCAGAGCAAAAGAGAATCAGCTCAAGTATTTATAGCCATTTACAGCAGTTTTGAGATCTCCATGCTTACGATTGTTATTCCGTCCGGCACAAAATCCCAAGACGAGCCTGAGACCTTGGTAAAATGACGTGACGCGAGTGTCAACGCGACAATTCACACCAAGCGTTGGAATGTCGTTTGACAATGATCAACGTGACGTCAGCGATACTATCTGCGTCCACGCAAGTTGATGATTACTTCTCAAGTGATTTCTGCCTCTGGGATTCCTTGCTCTAAAACCTCATTTTTACGTTTTTTTTACGATTATGGATTATTATCTCGTCTCTCTGTATCCGAACCTTTTCTTAACCAAAGCTTGACTTGATTTGGTAAAGGGTTAGGGCTCATCTGGAATAACTCAAATACACCCAGAAGCTTGGACTCACCCGGGGGCGGTGTCTGCTGTCAGAGACGCAAAGTTGATCTTGAAGGGTGTTTATGGCGGCATTGTGGCAAAAGACGCGTAAGACCGTATCATGAGTCCACGAAAGAAATATGTATCGCAAATAAAAAATGCCTTTACTAAAGTGGCTCTTAATGATGACATACAGTATTAGAGAGAGTAATTCCGATATACCTAATATAATATCGATGACAGATATAATTCTGACTCCTTTCGTGTTGCAGGCCCTTGCAGGCCCAAGACAAGACCGAACCGATCACTCGGTTGCAGTTCTAAATAATGTCAATACAGCATGACGAATCGCTACCAGCAGCGCTCAAAGTACGTCTACGATATCGTGGAATTCCAAAATTGATATTGCATTGTGGCCTCGATTCGAATAGGACACTTGCTTAGCTAATTTGGTAGTCCTATCATATCACTACCTTAATATTTCTATTTTTAAGAACAGGGCAGTTTCACTATTTTACGTTTTTCTTACAAAGAGCCAGAGAGCACAGAATCAAAATCAGCTCAATGATCTTGGCTTATTTATGAAACTAGTTATCTTCATATTTAGACATCAGTTTATCGTCAAAATGATCGAGATATCGAAACTCTTTGACACTTTATTGTCTGTTAAAACAGGTCAAGAATTAGCCAGTTAAAAAGTGTCTCCAGAATCAAAGATTGTTCTACAATAATTGTAGGTACAGTCACTTCTGTTTCGCGAGTTTGAGTAATAACTCGCCCCTGCTGGGCAGTTACTACGATCGGAGATTAAACCGTAGTAATAAATATCAATCCAAGAGCAATCGACATTGTTCTAACGTACCTAAATATCACGCCTATATTGCCCTGCTGGGTAGGCAAAGCGTAAAGGCATACCGTTTGTGCAAAAGGGTTTTTTGGTCAAATATTTATGACGAATCCCACACCAGAAGTCCGTTGGTGTAAAATAGATGGGCATCTACCATAATAAAATAATTGTAACAGAGACAGGTGCCAACGCTAGATTTTGCGTTGCTCCAGCGTCAACGTCGGTTTTTAACATATGCAGGCTTTAGGCCTCTTCTCTATTGCGCCATTTCTCACGGTTGCCAATCAATTTGTATGGGAAATCTGAAATTTCCTATCATCTTACAGACGCATGTGTTACCTACGATGCGCTAAATATGCGCAGCAACGGACGTCAAGTGAGGAAACCGCCTTAGTTGTTCTAATTTGTTGTAGTTCGTCGTTCACGAGTTGTTTTCATGTCAAATACCTAAATATCACTTCCCAAACAACTTTTATGGCACAATTTATGGATCTGTTAAATCGTTGTGTAGATTTTAACATGGCATATTAATGGCGAACATAAAAGGTAGAAAATTACCAACAGCTTTGTCAAATTCCGAGAAGCTAAAAAATTTGCATAAACATGTAAAAATAGTAAAAATGAACGGTGGTTTTAAGAGACCAGCGGTCGAATTATGTATATTTGCAAATAGTTAATGCGAGGCGAAATAGTTTAGGATAATTTGTACAACTTCGGAATTTGTTTGCGAGAATTTACAAGTAGGAATGGCCCGAGAGCTCTACTTTAGAATTTTCACACACGTAAATCTACTACAAATTGTGCTTGAATCACATATTCTCCTATACCCTAATCAATTCACACAAAACCTTGAAATTACCAAATTCGAGTGGAAAAAATTATGATGCGAGTGGTTCGACCAGCCGTACTGGACTTCTGTGATGGTTTCAGAGATCACTGTTCTGAAACTTAGCCCCTGAAGCCGTGTTTTTGATCTTATAGAAATCAGGTTTCGCATACGCTAGGATGAATCAAATCAGCTTACTCGAACACCCACTTGCTCCTACTAAGTGTTATAACACCGCTAAAAATGATTTTGATATACCCTCAAATAAAATTATTAATAGTAAACAGTTCGTTCCAGTTTTTTTTATATCATATTAGTGCACATATCAAGCTGTTACCGAGTGCAACAGTTATTCGATATTTATTGATTTATATCAGTTTTTTATGCGTTTGAAGTTAGTGATTGGATATTTACCTAAACATGTCAACAAAAAGGTAAGATATTATAAAAATTTCGTTATTATTTGTTGTATTTTGCTCTAATTCTAAATAATATTAGTATTAAGCACAAATCTATGTAGTAAAGGCTCTCTCTCTCTGGCAAAAATACATATTTATGTTAATTATTTATAATCATATAGTACCGGTGTTATAACACCTGGTCGCATAATGCACGTCTAACTTATGTACTCTTTAAAATTTTAGACCTCAGTACAAAAAACCCTTGAGGCTTCACGAAATCGTAGAAGAATTGGAAAACGGTAATGAGGATGAACCAATACCCAATTCCATTGCAATATTACCACCGGAAAATGCCAATGCAGACGTCACGGACGAAGACTCGGGTGAAGAAGATAACGTTACACTTCATAATCTCCCAGGTTCGTGTGAAAAATACATTTTCTTTTTATATTTGGAAATTCTATTTTTCTTTAGTAATTTCGTTATCTCTGTAATTTTCAGGTTCACAACTTAGAGCTGAAGCAGTAACTCAATACAGTGATTCGTCTGATGAAGAAGATAACGTCCCACTTTCTGAACTTGCCAAAGTAAGACGCACCGAAACTGACGATAATTCAGCTAGCTCATCTGCAATGGATGTGTCAGTAATAAGGTCCAGTATAACACAACCTACTGTACGAAAAACCCAAAAATATACTTTGCGAAATCGTCATACACCAAAACAATATGAAGACTGGCGAAACGTCCAGGCGCCAGGGAACTTGCAGCCCCCTATATACTATTTCGACCTTATGTTTGACGAAAAAATCTTTGACATGCTGGTGCACTACACAAATCTTTACGCACAACGAAATAAAACTGGTAATGTTAGTGTCAGCGAAATGAAATGCTTTATAGGCATACGTTTGTACAGCGGTTATGTGGTGGTACCTCGGCGATGTATGTACTGGGAAAAGTCTTCTGATTCTGATCATCCTCTTATTTATAATGCGCTATCAAGAGATCGCTTTAACTTTATCATGTCGCATTTGCATGTTTGTGACAATACACCGATTCGTGTTTCAAATGACAAGTTTTCTAAACTGAGACTCCTATTTGATTTACTAAACAATAACTTTTTAGAAATGGCCCCTTTGGAAGATAATTATAGCATTGACGAGGCTATGGTGCCATATTATGGGGGTCACAGCTGCAAACAGTTCATTCGTGGAAAACCTATACGGTGGGGATATAAACTGTGGGTTGGTGCAACCAGGCTTGGATACGTGTTATGGTTTGATCCATACCAAGGACACTCGACAACCTTGCCACCGCCATACAAACAGTTTGGGTTGGGAGGTAGTGTTATTTTACAGTTTGCCGATGTGCTTCAAACACATCAACCATACCTACACTTTCACCTGTACTGTGATAACTACTTTACATCAGTTCCTCTTCTTCATGAATTGAGTAATAGGGGACTGAAAGCAACCGGAACAATTCGTGAAAATAGGACGTCAAAGTGTCCTCTGCCATCTAATGCTACCTTCACAAAGACAGAAAGGGGAACCTTCAAATTCAAATCTAGTCAACCCCACAACATCTTGGTGTGCAAATGGAATGACAACAGCGTAGTCACTGTTACATCTAATGTAGAAAGTGTTGAACCATTACACAAAGCAAAACGTTTTTCACAGGAACAGAAAAAGTACGTCTATATTGATCAGCCATCTTTGATAAAGAAATATAATGAAAATATGGGGGGAGTGGACAGGTCTGATCAAAATATTGGGCTCTATCGCACCTCCATCCGTGGTAAGAAATGGTATTTTCCTCTTTTCTGTCACGGCTTGGATATGGCATTGCACAACGCGTGGCAGCTTTATAAACACAATGGAGGGCAGTATGACCACCTAAACTTTCGTAGGGTGGTTGCAAGAGGTTTATTGGAAACCTACAAGAAAAGTCAAAAACAAGGACCTTGTCCCACACCGAGCACTTATAGAGAAACATCTCGATATGACAGATTGGACCATTTAATTGAGTATAAAGATACGCAGCTAACGTGCAAAGTTTGTAAGAAGAAAACTAATTTTATTTGTAAAAAGTGTGAGTTGTATTTGCATCCAAAGGTATGTTTTATTACTTATCATACGCCTGCATAAGTCTTTTCTCATTTTTAAATAAATTGGTATGAACAAATATATATTTTTTTATTTAAAATCTCATTCCTAAAACTTTTACATACACTACACTCATAGTAGTGGATTCTCCGACCAGGCGTTATAACACCGCATCATTTCCCGCTTTTCCGGATGACTTAGATTTTTTAAAGTATTTTTCCGTGGACACTGGCTCTCCACAAATAAAGAAACACAAAAATTTAAAAAATCCATCATGTCAAAAAGTTTCAGGAGTATCTGGGTTAAGTAGTGTCAAAGATATTCGTGAACAGATTTATGTACCTATTAGAAGAGAGGAGATGAAGTGGTAATTTAATTCGGTTTGTTGACTCGGTGTTCCTGACGACGGAAGAAGGACTGATGCGTTCTAAAGCCAAATCTACTGATTCAAAAATACTTCTATACAGCTGACCGCACGACAGCAATCGAAACAATGTAGCGTGTAACTCCATGGCAACAAACGACACTTTCCCAGCTATAGAAAGCCAAACATTATCAGTGCTATTGAGGGTGCGTTGTTATTAGATCGATGTCGCCGGCGTCGGAAAGCATAAACAATGGCACACGAGAATGCGGCAGGCGGCAAATTTCTACTGATTCTAAAATACCTTTGGTACCGAAGACCGCACCGCAGTAATCGAAGTAATGGTAGCTTCTTTGGCGATTCCATGGCAACGCGATATATTTATTTTCCCAGTTAAAGAAAGCCAAACATTAGAAATTTGCGTTGCCATTAGATAGTGGATTATCGATTGTCAATAATTAACAATCGATAGATTATTAGATTCACTACTAAACAGAGCACAGTATCGAACTGTCGGTACTATCGATAGTATTGCACTTTTCAATGGGTAGTATTTCTGCATTTTGAACTATCCATGGGCATATCAATTGTCGATAATAGTACTATTTCGATAATTCGGCAACACTATTTGAAATCAGCACCATTGGGGTGCGTTGTTATTAGATCGATGTCGTCGGTGTAGGAAAACATGGATAAACATTGGCATACGGGAATACGGCTATTCATCCATGTTGACAAATTATTATCGACATGGATGAATTGGTGGGTTGTGCCTCGTCTGAGTTGCAGACCCCCTGGGGTCAAATTCTGCAACTATTTTTTCCAATTGTGCGTCGATGGCGTATTTGTTGGATGATTTTGGTAGTTTCGTAGTCTGCTAACAGTTTGAAGTCTAATAGGTAGTAAAGTATGTAAGCATATTTAGCTCTACATTAAAATGACAGAAACTACCGAATTGCGCATAACCAACGCAAAATGGAACACCACGACCGGCTTCCACGTTATCGCAGTAAGGTTTACAGGTGGCTCGCATACCAGAATGCTTACGATACTCGCAAACACCGCCTTACCTACCCACAGCGAGATATTGCAAAGAAACAAGGTACATATTGCTGTAAATGTTAGCCGGCTCGGTATCGCCCACGCCCAAACGCGTCGTCAACTATTTATTCAAAATCAAGGATTGTGCCCGTTCGCTGTCGACCTCCATTTATGGTCAACGAAATTTCGAACCATTCTTGGCACAAATTCTGATAGCCCACGCGGTTTTTTGAGTTACGACGTCGTCGTCTATGAATTTGTTATTTGATTCTGTTGATGCGAAAGCAGTTTTTACGCCAACTCTGTTTGCTTTAATTGCTGTTACATCTATTTTTACTTGAGCCTTGTTTGGGTTTTACGCTATTAGCATTCTTTCGTGATAATTGACGTCACTTTCTGTTGAATTTGCAGTTTGAAAAAACCTACTGCTCTGATTTCTGCCAAAGTAAGTTCACCTACTAAACATAACTACAAAAAGAAGACTATTTTGCATTAGCATATTCTAAGCGTTAAGCAATAAATATAATTCTAAGTATGATCGTCAAGCAGTTTCTGAGATGCGATTCTGGAACAAAAACATCTTAGTACAAAATCTGCGTTTACAATTCCTAGCATGTCATCGAGGCCAGTTAACCAAAAACAAGTTCTGGTATACTATGTATTAATTGTCTTATCGTACTTAATTTACTATCAAATGTAAAACTCAACTATTTTGCTATTACACAGCAAATTTTGATTGCATCTTTACCGCGATTTTGCTACGCCTATGTGGATGATAGTGTGGCGTTTTATGATCTTAACTTTTATGGTCGCCTAGGGATTTTTATTTGAAAATTAATGCTACCATAACGATGCCTTACAAAATGGGAGATGAAACACGTCCTACCGTACGTACAACACTAAAGATAGTAGTAAAATATCGGAAGCGAGTGATTTAGGATTACAAAATCACTAAGTAGTTTTTTAACCTTGTTCAGCAAACTCATAGGTTAAGTATCTATTTACTGCTTTCGTAAAACAGTATGGTTCCGAATGGGTAAGCAACCATGCTGTAGGCAAGGCAGATAGTTCTTTCTCTCTTACCACGTGGGACATGAACCCATGACCCCATCGGACAGGTACTATAGTAGCAATATTTTTGGTACTTTTGTGACAACTACTATCTGAGTATTTAATCACTGACTGTGACTGGGACCACACTTTTAAAATTGACAATCTATGGAGGTCAATCGGTAGGTAATATCGTTCACATAACTCAACTGTTTCTCTTAAATGTGAATTGTCAATTCATTACTTTGTCATGATTCAAATCCAGGACTATGATTTCAAGCCTCGGTCCACTATACCTAACACGTAGGCTGTATGACGGCATAGCAGATAACTGTGGAATGCGAAGTTGATTAGAAACGAGACCAGTAGTTATCGCAGGACAGATAATTTTGAGCTGGCGTGATTTTAAATTATATGTTAATGTGTGCTACTTGCAATGAGACGATCATATTCATTCATTTTATCCTCACGAGGATTTTCTTTAGCTTGGGTTGCAATAGAAAAAAGCAGAAAGGGTCTTTATTCAAATTCGGTGTTACGTTTAGCATCAAATTATCAGAATCTTGGCAGGTAGCTATAGCAGGAACAAAAAAAAACATCTTGGGTGTCATCCTAATACATAAACCCATATTTGTCTTCCAATGTTTTTCTGATTCGAACGAATGAATTCCAAATTAGATGCAAGTTCACGAGCACGATTTAATCTATACGCCACAAATGCATACGTATGAAGTCACGTGCGTCATATTTTATCATTTATTTCCAACGAGAGCCTTCGTCTTGGCATTCCTTTGAAGCCATCAAGACTAGTCCGACAAGTTCAAGAGCAGGCGACGAATTCCTTAGAGTTATCGTGCGAATCGTCAAAATGTTATTAGCATAGTAATGAAAATAAATCGGCGTTTCTGTAGACGAGACTTGCGCCTGCGTATAAAACCACCAAGGACATCTTTATCTGAGAGCCGTGGAATGTGTAGAGTAAACAGTATTGTACGCTATTTCGCGTTGGGTGCGCACGCGCAGGCTTGCGCTGCGACTTTATGTTTTCGACATTTGCTAGCCACTCCTGGTTTTCTGTTGCTAGTTTATATTTGTTTAGAATCATGCTTGTTTTTGAACCCATATTGACAATCAACTTTAATACTCCACCTTACATGCTGTTTGGATTTTACTTCACTTGTAGATTGATAGTAGATTCGTTGAGGTATAAACAAACTGTACCCAACTACTTTGTGGCAAAAGGGTCAACGTCTGAGCAAAACTGTTCTCTTACAAAGCAAAATAAGTAATTTGTAGTTTAGCACCCAAAGGATAGCGAGGAAGCAAAGTAAAATGGGCATTTCACCAGCCCCTCGGCGTCTACCGTCACGGTCGAGGGCCTGCGTACTGCGTGGGAAGCCTCGCTAAGATGCTTTACACATACTTGGGTTACACAATCACAATCCCAAGAACACTTCTTAGGAACGGTGAAAAATATGCATCATTTGTAAACCAAGACTCGCACGTGTAATTTAAATATCCAATGAATACCAAAGAATCTTGGGTATGTGCATATAATTACTCCATTGTTTCTTGTTGATCCAAGTGTTAATTTACCAACAATTATTAAAACTATTATTCCATTCGCCGGTCACAACATGTAAATTCTAACATTCCATCGCAGGCATCATTTCCCTGTACTTTGTGGATTTCACTTGTAACATTGAATTATGCGGTACGTTGCAACGGAACGCAACACACTGGTATGCGAGTCAAACAATGTACCGCCAGTGAAACTGCATTCAACCGATACGTAATGCGCCGACAAACACTGGTATAAGTTCCCACTCGCTATTTAATCGCCGCTATCATTGTCTTCCCCGCTTCCTTGCTTCAACAATGAAAGGTTTTTCTTCGATATACAATGCGTAGCTGTCGAACGCCTCTGTGTAGTTAACTTTTTCTGTCGCTGCGTGAGCCTGACACTTCCATCGTGAGATCTGCAAAACCGCAAAATGCCTATTCGCACGCAACCACACCTCGTTACATACAAGCCACTCATTACCGGAGGTGTAGTCAGCCTCTGAAGACACTAAAGATCTCTATCTTGTTAAAATGACCATGTATCGGAATCCAAGGGTAAATATTTCGTTATGCGACGATCTTTCCATCTCGGAATGGGAGGTATAAAACCAGCTCTAACTTGACGACATTCTTGCGGCGGGTAAATAATTGCATTCTGCTGTGAGTATGCGGTCCATAAGAGTCATAACTGACGTGAGGATACATTTTTCATAGTGGAGCAGTTAAGCTCCACGTAGGTATAAGGTTAATATGCGCCGAGACGTGGCAGTGTTATTTTTAGCATTAATAAATTGGCTTAGTGGCTCGGTTTATTGTGTGCGGTTCGCAAGTAGAATGACGTCGGGTGACATCCATACTGCTCTACGCTTCTAGGTCAATTTTGGCCTGTCGTTGCTCTTTGAACGTCTACTTAGCATTCGTTTCAAAACAATGCGACGCCAACTTCTCTTCACACGTACTTCTTTTGCCTCTTGAACACATTAATCTTAGGTTAAAATCTATAGACACTCCTCTACATTCGAGACTATGTTATGGCAACTTTCTTTAAAACGAAACTTGACTTTTAAAGGTGTATTCAAGTTCATGGTTGCCGTGGCGCTAAGACCGCTAAGTGGATATCTGAGTATCGCATACCACGTCGTATACCGATATCGGAATCGGGGAATGCCGTTGCCAAAAGGTTCAATAAAAAATACCACTTTATGTTTCCTGTATCAGCGGACCATTTTATTGTGGTGTCAATGCACTGCGGTCAAATACTCTTCGGAGTGCGTTCTCAAGTTTAATTAATTAATATTGTGTTTGATTTTTTATCTTTTTCGTCCGTTGTGCACCCGTTCAGCTATTAACAGCCTGAGGTACTCTGGTATAAACAATAATCACTGACACTACAGTTTCAGAAACCTAGAAATAGGTACAACATTCCAACTCAATTTTTCTACTTTTTGGGACGATTTCATTCATGGTCGACACAAATGATACTCACTTCAGTCAGACTGTCATTAAGTGACGAATTACCTGTCGAGCCAATGCACTTTGCATTTTTAACTGTAGCTATGCATTTTTAACTGCAGGTGTGCAGTTTTAAGGTCAACTTTTTTAAGACAATGATGCAGGTGTCGTTAAGTATGGTAAATAGATACGGCTAGAGACATGTTCGGTATTTAATAGGGATGTGTGGAGCACCTGCAGTGGTAGTGCGGTGTGGGGTGCGCGGGGGGGGGAACTGCGCCGCTTTAGAAAGGCGCGACCATCGCCTCAGGCACAGGCCGCATTCTACGGCCTGTCATTCACGCCGCGCAACTTGCCTATGCCTTGCATACCATCTCCCTACTCTCCACGCATCGCGCCTTACAACACCGCCGACCGACCGACCGACCGTCGCCCGCTACACCATCTCCACATGCCACATTCGTACTTAACACATAAACGCTTCATCGAATTATTTCTGCGCCAGTTCAGCGACTAACATCGCTATGAACCAGTTCTGTGGCCTCATTAGTCACGTCCCAGCTCCGCTAGCCGAATAATCAGAATCCTTACCAAAACAAGACACTGCGCACACAATGCGCATTCCGAAGGATAACAAATGATAACCATAATTTGTGTTTAGCTCATTTGTTGTCACTAAATTGTGGAATGTCGTGTGAAATCGACGCGGTTGCGCGAGTTTTGTGCCAGATGGCGCGACGGTCGCGCGAACGATCGGTTTGTTTTTGACGATTTATTCTATTTTAGAACACTGTTTACCACTCAAAATTACAACACGAGCAAGATTATTAACTGCACTGTCGACTTTTCGGCCTGGACCGAGCGAATCCGCAGAGGAAACGCTCCAAATTCTATTGGAATGTAAAGTTTTGACATGGGGCTCCTACGGGTTAACACTTCTCTTCGGAAAACTTACCTGTCTCGCGGGTCGATCCACGTAGTTTTCCTGCTGTTGTGGTCGATGAAATACAGTTTTCCGTCAAAGTCCCTCGCATAATCCCATCCGTCGGGCAAGGGTATCTCACCGTTTCGTCTCCTTGGCATATTTCACTGATTAAATCCATTCAAACGAATAACGAAGCACACTCGCGAACTAGCTACACGGCCATGTTGAATACCTCATTACGAGGAGTGACGTCACGCGGGATCGGCCAATGGCGGCGAAGGGCCCCCACGATGGAATGCGGCGCGTACGCGAGCGCGAGCGGCGCGGCAACTCGCACTGCCGGACCGTAGGTTGCATACGACCGCGCGACGCGACCCCGCGTCGGTGACTGAACAGTGAGCCGCCGCGCCGCGCCGCCACGTTATCACCGCACATGATAATATTCACCAGCACCTACTGTCTAAGCTGAATGCATTCCTGCCAAATGTTTACATTAGGTACACAGTACATACCTACGCCAGCCGCACACACCACGCGCTTTGTACGGCCGGACACACTGCGAAACCGACTGCCGATATAAGCGAAAAGTAGGTAGGTGCCTTGCCTACCCATTCAATCTATTTACGATTCCGCCGTATAAATACGTACGTATAGATAGACTCGTACAGCGCGCATTCCACAGCGTAAGTATGTAGAGACGTACGTACCTACATACAAATTACAGATACCTACTAGCGACTTATCTGACGATGTTGCTATAGCGAGACTGGCTTAGTACGTTCGCTGTAATAAAACGGTGGCAAATTGAGTTAAGAAATATGTAGAGCTGCATGCTACAACACACACCTTTCAGGTTAAGATAGGAATCTGTTCAGCTATCTATCTATCTACCTTTGATAATTGTCACTTGGTTAGTTCACGGAAAGAAGACCGATGTGGCACAGTGGTAGTAGGACGGCCTTTGACGCAGGTCCGGGTTCGATTTTCGGTGGGTCACTCACAAAGTTGATATTTAGGATATTGCGAGATGAACCACCCGATTGCCTGTAAGAAGGATAGTTCTGTGTTTCGGATGGCACGTTAAGCCTAAACTACGGCCCGGTTGCTGTCTATGATTACTTAGACGGTGGTCGTTACACAACAACCATGTCAGAAACCTACTACGCGGTTGAAAATTCTGACACTGGGGTTCACTGGAAGACTCGTTGTCCCACAAAAAAAAAACGGAAATTTTTACCATGTATTATTGGTCCATGTTCTTAGGCACTAAACAAATAATTCAATCTTATAAGAATCTCATTTGCATAGATGCGTAAAAAACATAGGTGAAGTAACAATAATACGTCATTTTTATTGCTAAAGTACATCAACAACATATGAAAGAAGGGTGACGCAAAAGCCAACGGAATCTTACCTTCTGACTACAGATCAACAGAAAATATAAGGTGGTTTAAGTAATAATGAGTATGGAGTGACGTAATCAATTTTCATCACAAACATGAAGGGTCACACACAAACATTATTACTATATTACAGCAAATGCTATAAACGTGCCCCGCGAAGCAAAAATGTCTCATGCGGACAATGAAGTCAAACAATGTTCCAACCAAACCAAACTGTTCTTCTGAAAAGTGCAATACCACATCAGTGTTAACAGTGCATTCTGTATACAGAATGCGGTTCAAAAACTCTGATATACTAGGGCCCTAAGTCTGCTAAATGAAAATCGTTTCAGTTGGATCTCGATTGGATCTCAGTTGGATGATTTCGGTCATTTCGTAGTCTACTAACAATTTGAAGTATATAAAAATCAGAATGGCTATTGAATGACAGTTGAGTTTCGATGGCGTTACAATGACAAAAAATAGTAGACTTGGGGCCTATTAGTCAGCTTCACATGATAAGTAGAAGAACCTAAAAAAGTGATGAGGCTGCATGCAAGCAATCGGCAAGAGACTGACAGCACCTGATAGTCTCATGCATGATTAAAGAAGCTATTTTTGGTTCAATTCTTTATCATGCATTTAAGCAATAGGTATTGAATCCTGTAAATAAATTGAAGCTACTACTTCTTCTACAGCTACAAGAGTCCACAGCTGGACATGGGCCTCCCCCAAATTGAAGCTAAAAAGCGAATTTCACTAATAGCGTAAATCTAGGCTCATAGGTATACTTGTATGGCGGGTGACAGGCGAGATCCATGTGGTGTGGGAAAAGGGTAGCTACCGGCCTTTTCGGGTGTTGTGACCAGAGGACCGACGGGTCCACCTGGATTGGATGGAAGTTGTAATATGCGTTGCGCGGGGAACACTTAGCGTTTCAGGCCCATTGTTCTATCACGTGGCGCCATCTACCGAATATGTTGAGAACTCCTGTTACATCTTGTATGCTTGTGAACTACTTGAGTTAGCTTCGTTTTGTAGCCACCAGAGGTCGCTACACTTAGGTGGGTGGGTGGGTACCTACGAACGAGTACCTAAATAAACTCGACTCGATGTCGAACTTGAGTGCCTCTCCCTCTTTAGGAGAGAATCGAACCCAGGAAAACCTAACTTCCAGTCCAACATTAGACTAATAGACGGAAACAGTTATCGCCTATTGATCGGCAAACACAAGTGATTTAATTACCAAAAAACAATAACCAACCAACCACAAAAGCCACAACAGTCCACTGTTGGCTATCATGGGCTTTCAGGGGAAACCTATTGCCATACTCACCACGGACAGGCGGATTTCGCGAACGTTGCATTCACAGGGAACGCTGCTGCACATTCCTTTGATGATTATCCCTTAGTTGGTTTCTACGATTCTTATGGGTAAATTTGGGTTATGCTATTCTAAGCTGACAACCACACGGCTCAGAACAGGTAAAGTACGTTATTAATAAACTAGATGTCGCTGTAGTATTCTGAAACTTGGTAACGACTTGATTTCTTATAAAACATGTGTGAAATTATTAGCTGCAAATATTTCAAGGGGTGAATCAGCCCATGAGTTGTTCAGTTTCACGGGCTGATTCACCCCTTAAAATATTTGCAGCTAATATATATACAAAATTACCGCCCACGTCAATTTCTATGGGAGGTATAAATATTTTTCTCACATTTCGACCTATGTTTCTTGGGGAAAGTTGTTCAGTTTCATGGGCTGCTTGAGGGTGTCTGAGGTTTTGCGCATTTAACGTCACACGTTGTATAACTACCTCGATTAATTTCGGCCATGGCGACCACTTCGACTCCTAATCAGATCGGCGCTGATGCCCCCGGAGATGGCTATTGTAGCCAATTTTGGCAGTAAACTCCCGTGCACAGTGTGGACACGTGAGTTTGCCGTTTACATAATTTAAAATTTTGTCACAAATATGGTAATGAACAGCTCCTTGCAAATTTTGAAGACATTTTCGAAACAGAAAGAAAGTGGTAATATAAAATACGATAAACAGGTGTTAAAATTTTAAAGTGTGCTAAAATTTTAAAGCACGCATACCATAGGTAGGTAACTATAACGCCTTTATCCCTTGCAGGGTAGGCAGAACGTTAACAGCCGTAAGAATACGGTCACTATCAGCACATCTGACATTTTTGGGGATTGTTTTCCAAAATGTTTCAGAAAACATGGCTATCACTGATAGCATAGTGAAGTGACAGGTTGTACATAGCATAGATACAGCAGCAGTGTAATACAGACTCTCAAATCCCTTAGTCGCCTCTTACGACACCCACAGGAAGGATGTGGGGTGATGCTATTCTAAGCCGGCATCACACGGAATTTTAAAGGAACGCAGTAATATACCAAACACCCTGTGTATCGTGTTTATCGCTTGTTTCTCCAATGTCAGGCTTTGGTCTCGGATTTTGCGGGCAGCGGGGGTGGCAGCGGTAGCGGCAGGATCATTTGCATTCATTCAAACGGACCGGTTCTCGGAAACAGCGGCACGGCAGCGGGCAACAAGCGGTGCACTCCCTAGAAAAAAAAAGGCGAGCGCGCCGCCGCCGCCGCTGCCGTGAAACCCGAGTCCGGGGCCTCATAGGCTACTTGTAGTAGGAATGTTTCAGAAATTGAGCTCCAGGTCGTCCAGCGACGTAAGCACACGTAAAAAGCTTAGGTTATCGATAGGCGTCGCTAGTGCTGAGATCTATCATTTTATCAAAAAAAATGGTCCATTTTATCTAAGAAAAACGGTCAATTTTATCTAAGAAAAGCGGTCCGGCGCGCGGGGCCGTAGAATAGGCCCCTAAACTAAATAAACCAGGCGACGCGTCGCGGGGCCTTTTGCAAATGCGTAGGCCCCCCTTGTTCCTGCCCCTTTATTAAAGTGCTTAGGGTCCTGTTCAAAATAGGAACCAGACTCTTTTACCACACATATGAAAAACCTGAACATGTAAATAAATATCATCGTGGTTGGTAAGTATTAGTTTTAGCAATATAAGTACCTACCTATTGTATTAGCACGCAAGCACTACAAAAGCCAAAAGCAAGAATTTCAAAGAAAGTTTCTAAGACACAGCTTACATATTTTTAAAATAAAATTGCTTACCAGACAACCGTAACACGTTGCGTCGGTTTTTGTAAACTCAGGATTTATGCCAAGCCATGCCTTCTATGTTTTTCATGTTTTTCACAAAATTCAATTTCAAGTCAATTAAAACTTTTCTGTAACCAACCTTTACGTCAAAAAGTCAAATAAAATAAAAAAAAATCTTATTCTTATTCTTATTCTAAAGACTGGTCGTTTCGTCGAAAAAAAATCTCGATAGCCACTAGGTTTTCTTTTCTTATTTATTTTTTTGCAATTTTATAGCTTTCCGATGAAATATTTTTGGTAAAAGTGGCCATTGATTATAAAATAAATATGTGATTTCTGACACAAACTTCTTGATTTACAACTTTTTGGAGAAAAAGAAAAGAAAACGAACGGTTAAAAATTTGACGTAACAAAGCTGTGTTCATGTAGCTAGATTGTGAAAAATAAATTCATACACACCAACGCTTTTGCAAATGGTATAATGTGACAGCTTGCTTGAAATAGCGGTGGTGTAGTTAAAATGGAAATTATTTCATTGCTATAACAACAACAGTCATGTCATGTTGGCGAATTTTGTCAATACGTAGACCTCTGTAATAAAATTCAAGATTTTCCAATTTACCAAGAATTACTCGCTATATTTCGTGTCTTAACTTGTGACTAATAAATCAACGATGCCTACGAGTGATAGTGAGGACTTTGAGAGCGCAGACGAAGGGCACGGAGCCGTCGAAAAAAAGGAAAGAAAGAAGAGGAATTCTTCCTCAAACTACAGTGACAATGCTCTAGAGACTGTTGTAGAGTCGAAAGTCTCTTCTGCAGGGGAAGATAGTAAGAAGAAAGTGGAGGAAACTGTGGTAAGAATACTCTTAGACTTGGTATTCTAACAGACACGGTCCAACTTGTCTCTGGTATGGTCTGGTTGTTTCTACGCATTATTTCGCGTTCCTTGCGCCTAAATTAACATTTTGAATACATGCTTGATGTATTTTCGGATAATTCTTATGTTAATATAAGCTACTATGAGCAATAAATACATTTTCTGTACCTACTGTAGCCATAATACTGTATTTCATAATAAATTAAAACTATAAATAAATTACTAGTATTTTCGATACACAACAATAACCTTTACACCATCATTGACTCTCTTAATTTTGAATCAAAAAATAGTAAAAATTACCAATTAAAACAATTGCTAAGTAATTTTTGTTTAGATTCAGAATTGCTCAAAATTTCACCATCTTTTAATTACAAGTTCCCTACTATTTCAGAAATCCGATGGCTGGGATGACTTTGATATTGACGACAGTGAACCAGTGGTCCAACCAACCAAATCCAGTCCTACAGAGAAACCAAGCTCAAACCCAGATAAACCAAGCTCAAAAGCAGAAAAACCAAGCTCTAAACCAGATAAACCAAGCAAATCCACAGATGAAAATGCGCAAGATGCTGGTTGGGATGATTTTGGTGACTGGGGTGATGATGAGAATGCTGTTATTCATAGAGTAAGTTGTTTGGTATCTATTTCATCTGCTTGTGAGAGCCATATTTTAGCCTTCGGGTTGCAGAGGTCAGATGGCAGTTGTTCTGTAAAAACTTGGTTCCATGTCAAATCCCCTAGGTTAGGTAGCCCACCTCGACAGAGAACGGAATAAAGCAAGGGGAATGATAATGTGAGAGCCATATTTGGTATAATTGCAGTATGATGTCATTAGAATAGCATCACCCCACTTCTATCCATGCGCATGGGTGTCATAAGATGTGACTAAGGCATGAATCCATGGACCGGCAGCAGCATTCTCTACAATATATTGCACTGCGCTCGCCAACTAAAGTGAACTACGTAGTCGGTCCCAAAGTTCTGTCATATATGAAAATACTGATAAAATAAAAAGTACCAATCCGTTTTTAAAAATTTATATATCAATTAAAAATACAATCATCGAAGAATCAAAATAACATAAAACTATTCGAAATGACTTCCCTTGCTTTTAACAACGGCCTTCAACCGCGGCGGCCAGTCGTCTATCGCAGCACGCACCATATCCATGTCGATTTCAGCGACTGCTTTAACTATGGCTGACTTCAGACTCTCCAAATTTTTATGGGGCTTAGCACAGACCTTGCTCTCTAAGACCTGCCAAATTTTATAGTCCAGAGGATTAAGGTCCGGACTGGAGGAAGGCCCATCTTCGTGTCTTATAAACTCAATGTTTTGACGTTCAAACCAGGCTTGAGTGGTCCTGGCTTTGTGAGCGGGCGCAGAATCCTGCTGGAATACAAAGTGATGTCCTGAAAATAGTGTGTTGGGCAGGTCTTTGATGTACCGATCCAAAACCGTCTCTTGGTACACTTTTGCGCTGGTTTTGACCCCCCTTTCGCAAAAATGAACCTCAGTTGGACCATAGTAGGAGACTCCTAACCAGACCATGACTGAAGAGGGATGATGCCCATGTTGCACCCGCGGAACTTTGTTTCCTGCTTCTTCAGAGCTGGTAGCGTACACTCTATCGTTTTGTTTATTATACTTTTCTTCTATATCAAAAATTTTTTCGTCTGTAAAAAGTATATCGCGGTGCCGGTTTTTCGCGTACCGTTTTAACAACACCCGAGATCTTTTGAGTCTAATTTCTTTTTAACGGGCATTAAGTAAGTGCCCACTCTTTTTTTTGTATGCTCGCAGCTTAAGGTCTTCGTTTAAAACCTTTTTGACTGTTTTTCTACTAACCTTCATGTGCAAAGCCATAAGTTTCTGTTTTCGGACAGGATTTCTTCGTATGCGCTCCTTGATCGCTTTGATCACTGCTGGTGTTCTGGCGGAGCGAGGCCGGCCAGTTCTTTTCTTGTCCTCAACACTAGAGACTTCAGTGTACCTAGTTATAGTACGATACCCAAACCTAAGCGTTATTTTCAATTTTTTGAGCAACTTGAAAATGGTACTCGGCGAGTGCCCACAGCGACGCAACGCCAAAACTGCTATTCGGTTTTCTTTCAAAGTCCACTCCATCGTGAAAAATCGCGCCAAATGATTATTTATTGTTTTAAAATAATTATTAAACATTCAAAAACGGAATGCAATAAAACTTTTCCAAATCCGTGTTCTAAATTCAAAAATAATATGCCAGTGACAGAACTTTGGGACCGACTACGTATAGTGCTATATAGTGATGAGCTTGAACAGTGAATAGAATACAGGCATTACCAGTTGTTTTAACTGCCTGCCTGTTTAACCTCCACGCCACCCTGGTATCTACATTATACCAGCATGTTTGTGCCCTCTATCTTCCCTGGTATCTACGTAATACCAGCAATATCGCACTCGACTTACGGTCTTAAATCTCACGAAATACGGCACACATTCCTTTTTGTCTGGTACGGGTAGGATCGGTGTGAAGTTAGGTGTAAAAAATAACCGGAAACTGGCCATAGAGTAAAGTAAAAAAATAAAAAACATCAAAGTGAAGTTTCTTATCTTACCCTCGCGCACTTGACGCGCGTGTACAGTACTTGAGTGCGTGGGTGGACGCCGGTTTTGGCGCGCGGTGAAGGTGGGTGGTGAAGAGGTTAAATAAATATAAAAAAAAATGTATAACTTTGCAGGACCAACCCCGAGCATCAAATCACGACAACAACTTGAAACAGATGACAGATAAGCTGGCTTCAATGAACACCGGTCCAGCAGCCAGCAGTTGGGGCTGGGGGTGGGGGGTGGATTCCATCCTCAGCACCGCTTCAGCTGGACTGAATACTGCTACCGCTGGACTTACGACATTGACTCATCAGATCAATCAGGTACTTATTCTATCAATCAAGTACTTATTCTAACAATCAAGTACTTATTCTAACAATCAAGTGCTTATTCTAACAATCAAGAACTTTTTCTGTCAATCAAGTACGTAGTCGGTCCCAAAGTTCTGTCATATATGAAAATACTGATAAAATAAAAAGTACCAATCCGTTTTTAAAAATTTATATATCAATTAAAAATACAATTATCGAAGAATCAAAATAACATAAAACTATTCGAAATGACCTCCCTTGCTTTTAATAACGGCCATCAACCGCGGCGGCCAGTCGTCTATCGCAGCACGCACCATATCCATGTCGATTTCAGCGACTGCTTTAACTATGGCTGACTTCAGGCTCTCCAAATTTTTATGGGGCTTAGCACAGACCTTGCTTTCTAAGACCTGCCAAATTTTATAGTCCAGAGGATTAAGGTCCGGACTGGAGGAAGGCCAATCTTCGTGTCTTATAAACTCAATGTTTTGACGTTCAAACCAGGCTTGAGTGGTCTTGGCTTTGTGAGCGGGCGCAGAATCCTGCTGGAACACAAAGTGATGTCCTGAAAATAGTGTGTTGGGCAGGTCTTTGACGTCCCCATCCAAAACCGTCTCTTGGTACACTTTTGCACTGGTTTTGACCCCCTTTTCGCAAAAATGAACCTCAGTTGGCCCATAGTAGGAGACTCCTAAACAGACCATGACTGAAGAGGGATGATGCCCATGTTGCACCCGCGGAACTTTGTTTCCTGCTTCTTCAGAGCTGGTAGCGTACACTCTATCGTTTTGTTTATTATACTTTTCTTCTATATCAAAAATTTTTTGTTCTGTAAAAAGTATATCGCGGTGCCGGTTTTTCGCGTACCGTTTTAACAACACCCGGGATCTTTTGAGTCTAATTTCTTTTAAACGGGCATTAAGTAAGTGCCCACTCTTTTTTTTGTATGCTCGCAGCTTAAGGTCTTCGTTTAAAACCTTTTTGACTGTTTATCTACTAACCTTCATCTGCAAAGCCATAAGTTTCTGTTTTCGGACAGGATTTCTTCGTAAGCGCGGCTCGATCGCTTTGATCACTGCTGGTGTTCTTGCGGAGCGAGGCCGGCCAGTTCTTTTCTTGTCCTCAACACTAGAGACTTCAGTGTACCTACTCATAGTACGATACACAAACCTAAGCGTTATTTTCAATTTTTTGAGCAACTTGAAAATGGTACTCGGCGAGTGCCCACAGCGATGCAACGTCAAAACTGCTATTCGGTTTTCTTTCAAAGTCCACTCTATCGTGAAAAATCGCGCCAAATGATCATTTATTGTTTTAAAATAATTGTCAAACATTCAAAAACGGAATGCAATAAAACTTTTCCAAATTCGTGTTCTAAATTCAAAAATAATATGCCAGTGACAGAACTTTGGGACCGACTACGTACATATTCTATGAGTCAAGTTCTTATTCTATCAATCAAGTACTTTATTTTACGAAGTCAGGTTTTTCTGATGCCAGCATTTAAGATTGGGGATGGGGGGTGGATTCTGTTCCTACTCTGTACCGGTTCAGCTGGACTGAATACTGCTGGGCTTACCACTTTGACTCATCAGATCAAACAGGTACCTTTCTTTGGTGGTAGGTCTATCATTGAATGTCGAAAATCTCTTAAAACAGGTATGGCAATACTTCTAATTAGCATTTGGTCAACCCAATGATAAAAGAAGTGTATGATTACTACTATAATCTTATGAAACATGTGACATACATAAAGTTCTGTTTGACAATAAATGGAATGAAATCCATTTAGTTCTTACAGTAATAACTTGTTCTAACTGTAAGGTAGTCAGATAAAAACTATCCATGATTACTCTACAACTCTGTTTACTATTTCAAACAATCAACATTTTTCCACATTTCTTCTTTGATGCTTACAAATCTTACCTTTAACTTCCAGGGCATAACAACAGTCCTAGAAACAGGCATAGGAGCACCAGACCCTGAGGAGCTGGCCAGGATGTCCAAAGAAAAGGAGAAAGAGAAAGAGAGTGAAGGAAAAGAGAAAACGCCGGAACAGGATAAACCGGAGAGTAAAGAAGAAGGTGGTACGGGAGATGGAGCGTTTGATCCGTTTGGGAGTATTCTCAAGTTTGTTGGCACCACAGGTACTAATACAGATCCTACTAATATTATAAATGCGAAACTTAGTATGTTTGTTTGTTACTCCTTCACGCTAAAACTACTGAACAGGTTTTCATGAAATTTGGCACACAGACAGAAAGTAACTTGGATTAACACATAGGACAGTTCTCGAAAAAAATTTCCTGTCGGATGCTACGGCATTAAAACCGACTTCTACGCGGGCGGAGCCGCAGGCGCCCACTAGTTAAAAGAAATATTTTTTGTTTAATGCTATGGCTAGAGCCTCAACGCAGTTACTCTTAGGATTTTCTAGTTACAAGTTCAATAAAATATGCATTTAAATGTTTATTAGGGTAGCACTTTTGTCCAAGATTCTTTTTTAGAACTTAGATCCATTTTGTAATTTTCTTCTATGTTTATGTTATTTTTGCAAATTGTATCTATTTTTTTAAGTGTGAGCAAGGTAATAATTTTTTATAACATATTTTTTCAGGATCAAAAGTGATAACTGGCGGCCTAGATACCCTAGAAACCATTGGTCGTAAAACATTTGAGGTGCTACAAGAAGGTGACCCGCACTTGGCCAAAAAACGAGCCTTACTAGGTCTGGACCCGGGGACTCCAGTTCTATCTCAAGTTAGTACATACATACATATACATACATAAATCATGCCTTTTTCCCTTAGGGGGTAGGCAGAGCGTTAACGGCCGTAAGAATACGATCGCTATCGCCACGTCTGACGTATATAGAGGACCATTTGAGATAAATTGTGTATCACTATAGTCACAGGTTTTCAGCCTGTCGCCTAAAAGTTGCAATACACCTGAAACACTCATGTCCCTCAGTCGCCTCTTAGGACACCCACATATATCACGCCTTAATCCCCTGCGGGGTGAGCAAAGCGTAAAAATACGGCTACTGTCGCCACGCCTTACAAATATTGGAGGCCCTTCCAGATCACTGTAGTGACAGGTTTTCAGCCTGTCGCCTAAAGTTGTAATACACATGAAACCCTCAAATCCCTTAGTCGCCTTCTACGACACCCACGGGAAAGAAATGGGGTGATGCTATTCTAAGCCGGCATCACACGGCATAGGAGGATAATAACTCAAATTATCTCATTTGTATTTCAGGTATTGCGTGAAGCTAAAGCGAAGGCTGAGGAGGAAGACCAGATCAGGGAGGAACGGAGGGAGGCAAAAGAGATCCACTACGAACGACTGTTTGACGATTTTGAAGGTATGTTTTAGAGAAGCATTTTCCACATTTTGCAGCACTTTTCGCCGCCATATTTTTAATCTTTCATAGGCACTATGAAATTCGTATAATAATTTTTTATCCCATTTTTATTACAGTTGGGTCATTAGAAAAATGTAAAAGTTGTATGTTTAAAACTATTGTTCAGAAATACTACTTCATTCAAACGTTTTCGAAATATTCCAAGTTTAAATTAATAAACAGAAAAATTATAAAAATAAGTGTTTTGACGCCAGCCATTGCGCGTAACGTTCACTATTTTCTTACTTTCAGTTTTAAAATAAAACGTCCTTACGTACACTGATATGAAAAAAGCATTTTTGAGTAGATTAACTACTAACATCATAGATGACGTTGCCCACAGCTCTATTGAAAGAAGTTTGATATCCAACAAGTTTTTCATACAAAATATCGTTTTAGATCGCTTTAAAAATTAGTTTTTATTAAGTATACATATTTTTTATTGCAGTCTTATATCATTTTGTTTTACATAATATTTTGTTTGTCTAAAGTAATATTTTACTGCTTTCCAGGTCTAGTACACCTGGAAGCGCTGGAAATGCTGGCCAAGCAAGTGAACATGCAGATTGAGGAGAGGCTTCAAGCAGCCAGCGGCGAGAAGAAGTACGAAATGAAGGAGACACTGCAACAGGTCTCCGGTAAGCAAACAATGTGACAGCTTGTCAACAGCCACGACAGTCCACTGCTGGACGTTCACACAGTAAACTACCATAGTTACTACAATCTATACGAATATGAACAATATTGTCTACTTTTGAATCTAAATTATTTTAAATCGATCTTACTTAGAGTCCAATTTCTCCCTTTCCATGTCTTTTATATAGTTTCGCTTTTTTAAACATTTTCTAATTCACTACATAGTATAAAGCAAAGTCGCTTTTCGTGTCTGCATGTATGCTTGCTTAAATCTTTAAAACTACACAACGGTACTTGATGCAGGTTTTTTTAACAGATAGAGTGATTCAAGGGGAAGGTATTATATGCCGGGAAAACATCTTATTCCCACGGGAAAATGAGTAGCAGCGGGCGGGCCGCTAGTTTCCTCTTAAAATTGAATTAGGCTGTGACATTACAAAGAATCATATTTTAGAAAAAAAGGTTTTATTTAGAGATGTTAAAAACTACAAGAAAAATGAAATAGAAAAAAAGGATTCCTTCCCGTGCGTGTCGTAAGAGGCGACTAAGGGACTCGAGAGTATTGATGTATTACAATTTTTAGGCGACAGGCTGACAACCTGTCACTATAGTGATACACATGTTTTCCGAAACAACCTTAGAAAACAATACTCAAAAATGTCAGACGTGGCGATAGCGACCGTATTCTTACGGCTGTTAGCGCTCTGCCTACCCCGCAAGGGATAAAGGCGTGATATATGTATGTATGTAAAAAAAGGATTTTCAAGTAATAAATGTGGCAATGATAAATCTTTTCCAGAACTATGTGAAATCCCAGAAGACGAGGACGACGACGAGGAAGAGGAGGAAGACTCGAGTCTGCCCAAAGACGAGCTCTTCCTCGAACACCTGCAGAAGGCCACTGAGGACCTGGGCGTCAAGTTGGAGTTCCAGGCTTTAGTCAAGTGAGTTTTTATTTACTTCATTAGGTATGTGAAGATTAAGTCAAAATCTGTATAAATCTCGTATAAGTATGTTAATACTAAACTAAATAATGAATCCAGACCAACTCTCCAAGGCTATAATTGGGTTATTTGGTTGGGAGATCCACACTATTAGTTCCGGGTGACCCCTTGCCCCTGACTAAAAGGTGTAGGTGTAGGTAGTTTTAAGTATGGGTCCCGACCGCATAGTTGATACCTGTGACGTTTGACAAATTTCATACTAAAAGATAAACTAAAGAAAATGGACCTTATGTCATAGCAGAAGCCTGCTACATGTAGAAGGCGGTTGAAAAATTCTGACACTAGGGTTCATCGGGTCGTTGGACGATTCGGTGTCCCACACGAAAAGAAGAAGATGTCATAGCACATGCCCGAAACTGACAGACGTCATATGTATCAAACAAAATTTGATAAAGTATAGTGTCCACTTGACCGGCCATAAAAAATAGTTAATCTTGATAAGTAACAAAGTTTTAAACCATCTACTGTGTATGTCACTGCTACCTATAAAATCAAATCAATCATAAACTTTATTTATAGTATAAATAACAACTAATACTATTTTAGTATATTTTATTTATTTTCACTTTATTTTTTCTTTCAGACAATACAAAGAAATCCTCGACTGGGTATCGAACCCGGATCCAGACTTGACCCTGAAGTCCCTCCACAAGCATTCCGTCAGCAGCCTGGCGCAAGCCACCGCCCACTCCGTGCAGATCTACCACAAGGCTGGGGAGATGCTGCTTGTCAAACCTAGGCGGTTGACAGCTGACGAGTCTGACGCCGTGACGCAGTGAGTAGCGCTTGTCAAGCCACCGCCCACTCCGTGCAGATCTACCACAAGGCTGGAGAGATGCTGCTTGTCAAACCTAGGCGGTTGACAGCTGACGAGTCTGACGCCGTGACGCAGTGAGTAGCGCTTGTCAAGCCACCGCCCACTCCGTGCAGATCTACCACAAGGCTGGAGAGATGCTGCTTGTCAAACCTAGGCGGTTGACAGCTGACGAGTCTGACGCCGTGACGCAGTGAGTAGCGCTTGTCAAGCCACCGCCCACTCCGTGCAGATCTACCACAAGGCTGGAGAGATGCTGCTTGTCAAACCTAGGCGGTTGACAGCTGACGAGTCTGACGCCGTGACGCAGTGAGTAGCGCTTGTCAAGCCACCGCCCACTCCGTGCAGATCTACCACAAGGCTGGAGAGATGCTGCTTGTCAAACCTAGGCGGTTGACAGCTGACGAGTCTGACGCCGTGACGCAGTGAGTAGCGCTTGTCAAGCCTCCGCCCACTCCGTGCAGATCTACCACAAGGCTGGAGAGATGCTGCTTGTCAAACCTAGGCGGTTGACAGCTGACGAGTCCGACGCCGTGACGCAGTGAGTAGCGCTTGTCAAGCCACCGCCCACTCCGTGCAGATCTACCACAAGGCTGGAGAGATGCTGCTTGTCAAACCTAGGCGGTTGACAGCTGACGAGTCTGACGCCGTGACGCAGTGAGTAGCGCTTGTCAAGCCACCGCCCACTCCGTGCAGATCTACCACAAGGCTGGAGAGATGCTGCTTGTCAAACCTAGGCGGTTGACAGCTGACGAGTCCGACGCCGTGACGCAGTGAGTAGCGCTTGTCAAGCCTCCGCCCACTCCGTGCAGATCTACCACAAGGCTGGAGAGATGCTGCTTGTCAAACCTAGGCGGTTGACAGCTGACGAGTCCGACGCCGTGACGCAGTGAGTAGCGCTTGTCAAGCCTCCGCCCACTCCGTGCAGATCTACCACAAGGCTGGAGAGATGCTGCTTGTCAAACCTAGGCGGTTGACAGCTGACGAGTCCGACGCCGTGACGCAGTGAGTAGCGCTTGTCAAGCCACCGCCCACTCCGTGCAGATCTACCACAAGGCTGGAGAGATGCTGCTTGTCAAACCTAGGCGGTTGACAGCTGACGAGTCTGACGCCGTGACGCAGTGAGTAGCGCTTGTCAAGCCACCGCCCACTCCGTGCAGATCTACCACAAGGCTGGAGAGATGCTGCTTGTCAAACCTAGGCGGTTGACAGCTGACGAGTCCGACGCCGTGACGCAGTGAGTAGCGCTTGTCAAGCCACCGCCCACTCCGTGCAGATCTACCACAAGGCTGGAGAGATGCTGCTTGTCAAACCTAGGCGGTTGACAGCTGACGAGTCTGACGCCGTGACGCAGTGAGTAGCGCTTGTCAAGCCACCGCCCACTCCGTGCAGATCTACCACAAGGCTGGAGAGATGCTGCTTGTCAAACCTAGGCGGTTGACAGCTGACGAGTCTGACGCCGTGACGCAGTGAGTAGCGCTTGTCAAGCCACCGCCCACTCCGTGCAGATCTACCACAAGGCTGGAGAAATGCTGCTTGTCAAACCTAGGCGGTTGACAGCTGACGAGTCTGACGCCGTGACGCAGTGAGTAGCGCTTGTCAAGCCACCGCCCACTCCGTGCAGATCTACCACAAGGCTGGAGAAATGCTGCTTGTCAAACCTAGGCGGTTGACAGCTGACGAGTCTGACGCCGTGACGCAGTGAGTAGCGCTTGTCAAGCCACCGCCCACTCCGTGCAGATCTACCACAAGGCTGGAGAGATGCTGCTTGTCAAACCTAGGCGGTTGACAGCTGACGAGTCTGACGCCGTGACGCAGTGAGTAGCGCTTGTCAAGCCACCGCCCACTCCGTGCAGATCTACCACAAGGCTGGAGAAATGCTGCTTGTCAAACCTAGGCGGTTGACAGCTGACGAGTCTGACGCCGTGACGCAGTGAGTAGCGCTTGTCAAGCCACCGCCCACTCCGTGCAGATCTACCACAAGGCTGGAGAAATGCTGCTTGTCAAACCTAGGCGGTTGACAGCTGACGAGTCTGACGCCGTGACGCAGTGAGTAGCGCTTGTCAAGCCACCGCCCACTCCGTGCAGATCTACCACAAGGCTGGAGAAATGCTGCTTGTCAAACCTAGGCGGTTGACAGCTGACGAGTCTGACGCCGTGACGCAGTGAGTAGCGCTTGTCAAGCCACCGCCCACTCCGTGCAGATCTACCACAAGGCTGGAGAAATGCTGCTTGTCAAACCTAGGCGGTTGACAGCTGACGAGTCCGACGCCGTGACGCAGTGAGTTTTGCTTGTCGAACCTATCCCACTGACTGCTGACGAGTCTGACGCAGTGAGTAGCGCGCGTCAAACCTACCCCACTGACAGGTCTGACGCAGTGAGTAGCGCGCGTCAAACCTACCCCACTGACAGGTCTGACGCAGTGAGTAGCGCGCGTCAAACCTACCCCACTGACAGGTCTGACGCAGTGAGGAGCGCGCGTCAAACCTACCCCACTGACAGGTCTGACGCAGTGAGTAGCGCTTGTCAAATTAGTGAGTAGACATGCTTAATCTGTTACTAGTAGTATTGTTCGACTGGGTATCGAACCCGGATCCAGACTTGACCCTAAAATAAAATCAATCAAGCATTCCGTCAGCAGCGTCAAATTTCGTTCAACATTCGACCTATGTACCTTTGCGTAAGTTGTTCAGTTTCATTTGCTGGTTCATCTCTTGAAAGAAAGTTAGTATTTACTTTTCTTAACACCCTACCCGGTATATATTTTTTTAAATTGTTTCATTTAATTCCAGATTGACACAAGTCCTCTGCAAACACATAGGTGAATTGGCTCGGCTGTATACAACCAAACTAGACGCCGTATCCACTGAAGAAAATGCTACAGAAGCTAAGAATTATATCACCAATATATTCCTACAGGTAAATACATAGATTTTGCCAAAACACACACACACACACACAGACACACACACACACGCGCACTTACACACACATTGACAGACAAACTAACTCATACTAATATTTACACATACACAAATTTTGCCGTATGGTGCCGATCTAAAATAGCATCACCCTATTGCTACCGGTGTCGTAGAAGGCGACTAGTTGACATAAGTACTATGCAAGCACATAGGTGAATTGGCTCGGCTGTATACAACCAGTTTGGTTGTATACAACCAAACTAGACGCCGTATCCACTGAAGAAAATGCTACAGAAGCTAAGAATTATATCACCAATATATTCCTACAGGTAAATACATAGATTTTGCCAAAACACACACACACACACACAGACACACACACACACACGCACTTACACACACATTGACAGACAAACTAACTCATACTAATATTTACACATACACAAATTTTGCCGTATGGTGCCGATCTAAAATAGCATCACCCTATTGCTACCGGTGTCGTAGAAGGCGACTAGTTGACATAAGTACTATGCAAGCACATAGGTGAATTGGCTCGGCTGTATACAACCAAACTAGACGCCGTATCCACAGAAGAAACTGCCACAGAAGCTAAGAATTACATCACCAATATATTCCTACGGGTAAACACTTGGTTTTACCAGAAAAAAGTTAGACGCGAGTCGAACGCGTGTTAAAAAAATATCCTCATACAAAAAACGTTTATGGTAAGGCATGATCTACTTTTAAAAATGATATTTTGTATGAAAATACTGATGCCGTGACTGGTGCCTTGCCGTGTGATGCCGGCTTAGAATAGCATCACCCCATTTCCTACCCGTGGGTGTTGTAAGAGGCGACTGAGGGATTTGAGGGTTTCAGGTGTATTACAACTTTTAGGCGACAGGCTAACAACCTGTCACTATAGTGGTACACATGTTTTTTAAACAACCTTGGAAAACAATCCTCAAAAATGTCAGACGTGGCGATAGCGACCGTTTTTCTTACGGCCGTTAACGCTCTGCCTACCCCGCTAGGGATAAAGGCGTGATATATGTATGTATGTGTGTATGTAAATACTGATAAATGACGTCATATCTCAGCATTTTGAATGGTGACAAAACACTTACTTTTATATTATTTTTCTGTTTATTGATTCGAACCTTGAATATTTCGAAAAACTATAAATGGAGTCTCTAGTATTTTTGGACAAAAGTTTTAAGCGTACCTACAACTTTTGTATTTTATTAATGACCCAGACATCTATCGAATAATGTAATAGAATAAGCAAGTCGCAGGGAACGCTGCGACTTGCTGCTGCCCTCTCCGTGGATTCATCTCTTAGTGGCCTTTTACGACACCTACGGAAAGAAATAGGGTGATGCTATTTTAAGCCGGCACCAAACGACAAATTAATCTTATATTTCTTTGTAATCAGGTAAAATTAATTCAATTTTGTTTGTTTTTTCAGGCTGGCAACAGTTCTACGTATATCAAGAACGCATTTATACTAACACATCCAATATTACAAATAGGTGCTATATAAATTATTTTGTAAGTACAATAAATAATGTATTCTAATATAATATGACGTATCAATAGATATTATAATATCGTAAGAAGACAAGGTGGAACTAAAATTCTTAGTCAAATTGGATTTTTTTAATGAACTGTTTAAAACGAAAAGCACTATCAAATTGGCTGTATATATTTTATAATCCATTATTTTCTAATATTAAATAAAAGTAGTATTGAGAAATATTTGTAATTAATATTTTTTACTATACAAACGATCAAACTCTTAATTACAATATTTCCACCTTGCTTGACTTAAATTATTCATGATTTTATTTAGTTAGTTAATTACACAAAAATGTTCCAATAAAGTTATCATATTATTATAATTTAGTAAGGTGTAAAATTATTAGCTGCAAATATTTTAAGGGGTGAATCAGCCCATGAAACTGAACAACTTTCCCCAAGAAACATAGGTCGAAACATAAGAAAATTTTCTGGACCTTGACTTGGTTGGTCGGTAATTTTGTATGGGAGTAAAAAAAAATATTTTTTTTCATATTTCGTCCTAAGTTTCTGGGGGGAAAGATGTTCAGTTTCATGGCCTCGTTCACCCCCTTAAATATTTGTAGATATTTTTTACACCACATATAAGTAAATAGGCATTTATATCATCAAAACGCTTACAATTGTTATTGATTAGTATACTCATGATACTCTTGGTTTAATACAAGTTAGCTAATTCCTTCTGAACTGCCAAATTCTACTCAAAAATCGGAACAACTTTCCAATATAAAACAAAAAGCTTATATGCCAATTGCAAATTTTGCACGAGTTGTGTAATTTTTAAGGTTTCATACATACATATATCACACCTTTACTTCCTGCGGGTTAGGCAGAATGTTTACGACTGTAAAAATGCAGCGACAAATTAGTATCCCCAAAAGTAATTAGCTTTTTGGATTTCGTTAAAAGATGTTGTCATTGACACAAAGTCAATGTAGGTATTGGTAGCAATTTTCGTGTTCGTATTTAAAATACTATATTTGTGAGAAATTTCTAATCGAGCACAATTCTATTAGCACTGTGTTTTCAAAATATTAAGTTGTATAAATCATCTGGAATTTCACCCTGTAAATTAAAACTTGACAATAAGATAATGAACTATATTATAAAAAAAAGAATAAAAGTTTTATTTATACAAAAAGTTTATTTGATTTTACAAATTATTCTTCATACCACACCATATTACTGAAATTTCCCGCTGAATAATCCCAACAGTCAACTACAGAATTAGACGAAATGCTTCCTACCTACTTCTAAGTTAGGTCATCATACTCCTTGCCTTATCCCGTTCTCTGTCGAGGTCGGCTACCTAACCTAGGGGATTTGACGTGGAACCAAGTTGTAACACAGAGCGATTGCCATCTGACCTCTGCACCCCGAAGGCTAAACTGTCCTAAGTTAAGTCACATTCAAATACCATCTAAATTCAAATTTTATTTTAATGCGGGTTTCATCGCGATGTTTTTCGTGAGTAAAAAAACATTGACATTGGAACATGGCGGGGATCGAACTCGGGTCTCATGATTGATGATTAGTAAGACCAGTGCCCTAACCACTCGGCCACCGATGCTCTTATATCTTTTGGCCTAGGTACTTCAAAGTTAGATAATAAATACATACATACATAAAAAATCACGCCTACATCCCTGGCGGGGTAGGCAGAGCATTAACGACCGCAAAATTGCGGTCGTTATCGCCACGTCTGATAAATGTGTGAGGGTCGTTTCAGATAAGTTGTGTATCACCACAGCGACAGGTTGTCAGCCTCTCGCCTAAAATTGTAATACACATAAAACCCTCGAGTCCCTTAGTCGGCTTCTACGACACGCACCGGGAAAGAAATGGGTTGATGCCATTCTAAATTTAAATTAAATTTAAATTTCTTAAATTTCAAATTTCAATCGTTTATTTCCAAGTAGATTCACAACGAAGTCTTTCAGAAAGTCAAAAATTTACAATACAATACTGTCGCTAACAATAAACTAGTCATTGTAAAAAAGAGAAAATTGTCAGACACAATTTTCTCTCTTTTATAACAATTTTATGTTCCTAGTAGAAACGCGGCACGAGTGGGATAAAAATTCTAAGCCGGCATCACACGGCTATGCTAAATAATAAAAACAATAAGATTCCGTCCGTTTCTCGTTTCCCGCGCAAATACTCTCTTAAACTTAAAATCATCATAAAAAAACTTAACCACCAGTAACCCAAAAAACGTTAACAGGTGGCGCACCAACTGCCGAGTCAAATCTTTTGTCCCAAAACCCGTTACCAATTTTTTTTGTTACCTAAATTTCGCCGAAAACTCAAAATTTGCCAAACCACATCTTGGCCTTTGGTCCTTGGACCATCAATCATACATATGTCATCCGTATACATACATATGTCGTACTATACATACATATGTCGTACGACATAAGATGTGTCGCGGTTTCAAAATAATAGTAGGTACTTTAAGCAGATGCTGTCCATTATTAACCAACTTCAGAAAAGTGGTCATCGATTTGACCCGCATATTATATAACGCATTTTCAATATTCTAAAATTTTGATACGGTGGTCTGTTAAGAACTTCTGAACATACATACATACAGGGTGTAAAAAATTTTGTACAAATATTTTAAGGGGTCAACCAGCCCATTAAGCTGAACAACTTTCCCCAAGAAACATATGTCGAAATATGAGAATTTTGTTTGGATCTTCCATACAAATAATTTTGTATGGGACGTCCAAATTTTTTTTCATATTTCGACCTATGTTCCTTGGGGAAATTTGTTCAGTTTCATGGGCCGATTCACCCCTTAAAATATTTGCAAGAATTTTTTTACACCTTGTATATATAACGTCTTTATCCTTTGCGGGTTGCGCACTTTTGAACATCTGTGCAAATTTCCAAAAGTAGGTATATGTTTGTCCTCGCATATTATCTGAAACTAAACCAAATTCAATGGCTTTATTAGTTAATGAATTCATTTGTCTAACTATGGTAACTATATTAGACAATCAAAATCACCTTATATAACTGCATCCTAAACAGCATTTAGAACAAAAGCAATTTGTCTTGTAGGGACCTACTAAGGACCTACTCTTTTTATTTATCACAGAAACTTTTGAATACCTACCTACCCAATGAATGCGCAATAAAATAAAACTTTAATTTATGGACCTCTTGTTTTGAAATTAGGATGATAATTTCTCTTACCACTCCAGGTAACATTAACAGCCACAACAGTCCACTGCTGGACATGAGCCGCCTCAAGCCATAAACACAAAATAAAAGCGGTCGTAAAAAGTAATTACGCAAATTAGTTTTAAGTGCGCCATATTTTATTTTAGGACGCAAGATGCTGTTGTTTTTTTTGTAATTTGGGGCGTCCTAACAAGCCAGATTTGGAAGTTGTCAAATCCGTAGTAAAAGAGTTGCAAACTTATACAATTTATCATTATATTAAAGAATTTAAGCTACTGTCTAATACATATATATACATATATCACGCCTTTATGCCTTGCGGGGTAGGCAGGGCGTTAACGTTATGAATACGGTTGCTATCGCCACGTCTGTCATTTTTGAGGATTGTTTTCCAAGGTTGTTTCAGAAAACATGTGTATCACTCTAGTGACAGGTTGTCAGCCTGTCGCCTAAAAATTGTAATAGACCAATACTCTCGAGTCCCATAGTACGACACCCACGGGAAGGATGTGGGGTGATGTTATTCGAAGCCGGCATCACACGGCATAATACTGTCTAATCAGGCTCTTAATTTAGTTCTAGCTACTTTAATGGAAGGTCTTTTTGACAACATTATCGGTGATTAAATTATTTATCTACTTTTTTTATTGACACTACAGTCAAGAACTTGTATTCACAGGAATACTACTGGAATTCCATGATTGGGAAGTACCCATAGTCATAGTAATGTATGAATCCTACTATTATAAAGGCGAAAGTTTGTAAGTATGGATGTATGGATGTTTGTTACTCTTTCACGTAAAAACTACTGAATGGATTTGAATGAAACTTTACCACAATATAGCTTATACATCAGAATAACACATAGGCTATAGCTTATACGAAGACGGGACGAACCTGAAGTCCACGCGAACGAAGTCGCGGGCAAAAGCTAGTAATAATATACACAGAAAATCACACCAGGAAACCAAGACCCGATAACAGATATTTCAATTCATCACTCGCCTTTTATGCCTCGCCGGAATCGAACCTGGAACCTTTGTGTAGCATTAAGTGGCTAATATGTCGTCAATCATTGCCTCTAATTGCTAAAAACTTGTGCAATAAATTCAACCACATTTACCAAAGCTTACAACAACACATTAGAAAGCAAACAGTAACCCCTGCGGCGGCCATCTTTTCCCATATTTGGTAATCACCGGAAACATACTGTAGTACGCACTTGAATGTCAATAAGTATTGATGTTCGTACATTTATGTTCATTGCTACTTCCTTAATAATATTATCAAATGGGCACATGATAATGGAATTATTATTAACATTAAGAAAACCAAGTGTATGCATATATTCTCCCCGTATAATAAAACAATAAGAGATCATCCGAGGATTATAGGTCATGACTATCAGTGCCTACATAGTGAGGGACGCGCCTGTGAGTGTGCAGAGATTGAGGTGGTGGACCAGTACAAGTACCTAGGGTTAACAATAAATAAGCATTTTACCTGGAAAAATCAGGTGGATATAGTATGTGAAAAGCTCAGAGCAGTGCTTGTGAGGTTCCATCACCTTAGTTTCTGTACGAGCAGGGCTACCTTGTATACACTGTACTATGGACTTGTAGACTCGATACTCTCCTACGGACTGAGTAGTTATGGCAGAACCTTCAAATCATACTTGGATAGAATAAAATCTATACAGATAAGGTTTCTTAAAGCAATTGTTGATAAACGCACCAGAAATAAATGTAGACCAAATTATGATCTCTTATTTGTTAAAAGTAAAATCCTTCCCGTCCACGAGAAAGTGTTGATGCAAGTGGTATCTGAAGAATTCAATAACGAGGAGTTGAAAAACCCTGTAACCCACCCGCGCTTACACAGAAAACGGGATGCAGGGATACTAAATGTGCCTAGGGCTTGTAATTACTATGGACAAAGAACAAGGAGGTTTATCATAGCAAAGGTTTATAATGAATTACCTAACTATATAAAGAAAACGTGTACTACTAAAAATAGTTTTAAATACCATGTAAAGAAATATCTATTGGATAAATTTAGCAAATATCTAACATCGCAACCAGTCAATAAGTAATACAATGTAACTTTGTTTGTTATTAAATTAAATTAAATTTTCTCTTGTAAAAGTGCATAACAACATATACTTTTTAAGTAAACATAAACACATTAAATGTGGGAGCATACCTACTGCCTACAAACTATGCTGTAGTTTGGCAGAGTAAAATCATAATGCTTAAGTGTGTTTAATCTGAATAAACGCTTTATTTATTTATTTATTTTATTTTTTTTTTGCTGAGCCTACAAGATTCTGTGTACGTTTTACACCTTTCATCGAACAGAGGCTGTCAAACTTTTGAGATAATGGCACTTATTTGGTTGTCAGACGACTCACACGAAAAGAGAGAGAAAGAGAGTGAGAGAGAGCACTTAAAAACTCCTAGTTTCGATGATTCAAAAAGCCAATGAATGGTAAGAATAAGAACAGTCCTCCAGGATGGAGGAACAAGGGGATGAATCCAGGAAATGGGCAGTAGCGTTTTCTGTGGTTACAACACTTTGCACTGCGCTCACCCATCCGCCTACGAAGCGTGGTGATGAGTAGGTACGGTAACTTTAAATTATCGGAAGGTCCATGTTCAGCAACGAACTATTGTGGCTGTTATCATCATCAGCATCGTCGCCTTCTTCATAACTGAAGGTCAGTCCGTCTTGGAAATTATTGGTGGTTTTATTCATAATCTGTTTCCACTCAGTCCTATCCTCGGCTTTTCTAATGGCTGACATAATTGGAAGCCCTGTCAGAGTGGTGACATGATCAGTCCATCGGGAAGGAGACCGTCCGCGGGATCTTTTACCGCTGACTTTTCAGACGACACACAGCCTTTCCAGGTCTTTAGAGCCCTAAGCCTGCTAAATGAAAATCGTTTCAATTGGATGTCGATTGGATCTCAGTTGGAAGATTTCGGTCAGCAGACTACTCTGCTAACAGTTTGAAGTATAGAAAATCACGGTGGCAATGGAATGACAGCTGAGTTTCGATGGCGTTACAATGACAAAAAATAGCAGACTTGGGGCCCTGGTTCCCTGCGATCAATGTGACCAAAGTAGCTCAGGATTATATGTAGTGGATGTTATAGTAGGTAGCTGGTTATACCAATATCTTTCCCGGCTTGAAATCAATCCCACGACTAGTTTCAATACAATACAATACAATACAAATGCTTTATTTGTACAAAAATCCATAACAAAGAAAAGTACAATAAAAGAAAATTCGGTACAATATAGGCGGCCTTATTGCTGATGTAGCAATTTCTACCAGGCAACCTTTTATTGACAGGAAAAGTACGCAGGGTCAAGCGGGATAGTGCATATGTACGACCTATACCTACATATACGTACTAATAAACTATTTTACATACTAATGCACAAATTAAATTATAATAAACTATTATATACGGAAATATTTCATACAATAAACTAATGCATAATTATATGGTAGAAGGATAGCAAAGAGAAAAAGTAAACTATCAGACAGCAAAGAGAAAAATAATACATAGTTTCACAGGGATAAAAAAAATTAAGATGTTTGTAAGGACTAATTTGAGAACCGCTGTCTTTCTAAAACTGCAAAAGGTGCGTTGTAACATCTGTATTTAATCCTTCTGAGTGTCCTTGGCGTAATAAATTACTTAAGTCTAAAATGTGCGCTGATTTGTTGTAGAATTTACGGTCGGAAGTATTTCTTATACCACGTATCGTACGTATTATTAACATCACGTGCAGTTGCAACCGAGGCAAATATGGCCAAAAAGTTTATATCATTTAAAAATATGCTCAAATTGACTGTATGATATGACCTTGTAGTGTTTCATATCATTCTACTCATCTAATAAGAGCAACACAAATCACGCCTGTATCCCTGGCGGGGTAGGCAGAGCGTCAATATCATCATCAATATCATCATAATATGATGTTAAATATGATTAATATAACTGTAATTAACCTAAACCTTAGATAAATAACCTTATGGTAGACCCTTATACTTTATAAAATTTAGCTTGATGCCTATGACGTTTGGCAGTTTTGGGCAACGCTATGACATTAGGTCCATGTTCCTTTTTCTCTTCTATTACACGTCACTGGTATCAAGCTAAATTTTATAAACGTAGTAGAGGGCGCCCGCGGCTCCGCCCACGTGGAAGTCGATTTTAATCCCGTAGCATCCCACAGGAACATTTTTTCGGGATAACAACTGTCTTATGTGTTAATCCGAGTTACCTTCTGTGTGGCAAATTTCATGAAAATCGGTTTAGTAGTTTTAACGTGAAGGAGTAACATAGAAACTTTCGCACTCATAATATTAGTAGGATAACTAAACAGATCCTGAGTTCATCTCATTCATTCACTTCATCATTCCATTCCACTACCAACGTAATCTCAAACTGGTTGGAACGGAAGCCCTCAGTTTTGCTATACTTACGAGAACTCGCCATGGGTCCTCAGTTTACACATAGCGAATATACAGGGTGCAAAATAATTGCTACTACCTATATCCTTCCACCTGTGAGTGAAAACTGGTTACATACTCTTAAATGCCTGGTATTTTTTTAAGGTAACCTAGAGTGGAATAGGGCCGTTAGGATAACATCACCCAATGTCTATCCGTGCCGAAGATGGTTTACCTTACGTGCCTTTCGAAGCACGAAATCATCTTTCATACAGAGAATCAGATGGTTCAGCCTATTGTTGTAAAAAACTCGCAACTTTTAGTCTTTATTTCGAGACTTGAATAGAGTTTCAAAATTAGGACTCGTTAGTCACATGAGTACCGAGTCCTTTGAGTCTTCTGAGTACTTTTCGAGTCTTGCGAGTCCTTTGAGCTAGACTGAGTTCTGAACCTGAGTTGGTGTATCATAATAGGAAATTTTATATCGTCGTCATATTTGTTACCTTATCCGATTAAAAGTAAGTATACGTAAGTACCTAATCAAAGTAACAACCTGAAGATTTGATAATTGCTATTTTAACTTCAAAGTACAGCTATGGATTCAGAGGACTCAGTCATGAGATGTAGACTCAGTCTTTGAGTTCTTTTTGTAAGACTCGAGTTGTTCTAAAAAAAGTTCCAAATTTTAAGAACTTGATATTTTTAAGAAGTCTTCAAAAAGAACTCAAGTTTCATTACATTAAATAAGACTACAAAACTCGAGTTTCTTACAACTTAAGTTCAGCCTGTAACGTTCTAGCCAAGGATGGTTTTAGTTTATTCCAAGTTCTTCAGACTCTGCACTTTTAAAAGTGCATTGCTCTCATAAAGGCCCAAACAAAGTGACGTTAAACAACAAGAGTACTGTCGGCAAAAAAATCGCATTAGTTTTCCGTTCACAGGGGCGTGAGCGGACAACGCGGGCACTTCCGATTAGGCACAGGTAAACGGTGTACGGTGCGCAAAATCATCATATAAATTCATATTATTACATATAAGTTTTTTTTAGTTTAAATACTTGTAAGTGTACCTACGTAAGAAATAATGCTTGCTGTTCCTGAGTAGGTATTTTAAAATATTCGATTACTTAATTTTTTTCTAGTACTGAACGTATGAATATCGAATTTTAAAACTTAGCCGTGCTAAGTATTAGAAGAAACTCGCAAAATTCTCAGCCGCAGGTAGGATTCGAATCTTCAATTTTCAGAATCGCAATGCCCTATTTACTAGCTCAGGTTAAACCACTGCATAGCATATACTTACCTTACCTCACTAAATCTATTATGGAGACGGTTACGACAACCCACGGTCATATTATTTACAAGTTTGTTGATGGAAACTTTGTGATATTTCCATATACTAGGTACTTATTTCTATTGTTAGATTTAAAATTAGTACTAACTAAATATGTTGCTTCCTATTTATTAACTCTTCTCCAAAAATATTGTCATAAAGCAAAACAGATGTAACTTTAGGATTACGCCACCCTTGTATTTTAAAAAGGAAATTATTAAAAATGAGTAGCCTACTCTGCTGACGGTACCGGAAGTCAGTCGGTGTAAGCGCGCATTGTCTCTGTTTCCGCCAATTTTGCGACTACCCACACCATCTCGCAGATAGACAAACAGACAGAACTCAATGGGAATATAATATCAGGGGTTTTAGTCGAAATTGTTGCTAAGTTACAATTTCGAGGAGTATAAATTTCGTTTTAGGACAATATGTTTGAGGGCGGACATGGATTACAATAACGTTTTGAATGACATTGTGAACTACTCTCGAATTGGTGAGAATGTTCCAAGTTGAAATTGCTCCCGAAGGTGGTTTAAATTATGACTCTGATTAACATTTGTTCCAATGCTCGAAGTAAATAGGTATTTTCAGGAAGGCCCATGTCCAACAGTGGACTGTTATGACTGTAGAAATAGAAGAAGATAACAAGTACTTTTTGTAAAGTGTTGTATAACACAGTGTTGTTTTACATTTGCACATAAAAGATCTAGTTTTCTAACAGTCTTAGATCACGTACAAACAACTTTTCAGACTTAACGCAGTAGGCTGTATTTTGGTGGTTAGGTAGTTTTTTACGTAGCATATAGTTGCATATGTCACCTGCCAACCTGAAAAACTAAAATTTTATGAAATTATCTTAAACTTAACAGCCACAAGTGCCACATCACTCTACTGCTGGACATAAGCCCCCTGTCGGGGTGTATTGCCATATTCACCACGCTTACATACATACATATATCACGCCTTTATCCTTTGCGGGATAGGCAGAGCGTTAACGGCCGTATGAATACGGTCGCTATCGCCACGTCTGAATTTTTTTTGATGATTGTTTTCCAAGGTTGTTTCAGAAAACATTTGTATCACTATAGTGACAGGTTGTGAGCCTGTCTCCTAAAAATTGTAATACCCTAATACTCTTGAGTCCCTTAATCGCCTCTTACGACACCCGCGGGAAGTATGTGGCTTGACAGGCGGATTGGCGAGCGTAGTGCAAACTATTCAATTGACAGGGTAGAATTGGGGTGATGCTATTCTTAGCCTGCATCACACGTACATGCAATTGCATGTCACCTGCCAAAATGCAATTTCATTAATACCCACCCACCTATAGCTAATCATTACTTGCACTTTTCAAACAAAAATTAGGCAACATACAATGTCTAATTTTGTCCAAATCATTAGCCATACGTTTTCATATCAATTTCATGGTTCAGATAACTAACTATTGGCTCGCGTTTTTCAATTAATATTTTCTACTCTGTAACAGCTTCCGATATCAATTATTTTGGGGTCAAAATTATTGTTTTGTATTGAAAATTAATAATCTGTCTACACGTGTGCAGTACTAGTTTTGTTATTGGTAATAATCAAAATGGGGTTGGGAAATAACAGATGTTCAGTAGTTGATTATATTTGATCGATATTTTGAGTGATATTTTACATCATATCTCACATACCAATACTAATACGTGACCTTACATTTTGTAAACTTGAACTATCATTTCAAGTACCTTTTCAATTACCTCATCATCATTATCATCATTTCAGCCATAAGACGTCCACTGCTGAACATAGGCTTTCCCTAAAGATTTCCACCTTGTCCGATTAGAAGCGGCCTCCATCCAGCATTTTCCCGCGGTCTTGACCAGATCGTCTGTCCATCTCGCGGGGGCCGTCCTACACTGCGCCTGCCGGCCTTGGAAGAAAAACCGAAACCAATAATAGGGTGAAATTTAACTAATGCCAATAGTGAACCCTGAGCACGGGCTGATGATAAGAAACAGTTTTCCCAAGCAACATGGAGCACTATCAGCCTCGAGTTACCAGCTCAAGGAACATCGTTAGGTATACCATACATTTTTTTTCACCTGTAGGTATACCTATGTTCCTTAAGGTGATAACTCGAGGCTAATAGTACTTACTTTTTTAAAAGATTGCTTTCTGAGATGTTGATTCACTACCAGAACACAGAACAAAAAATAATAGTGCTAGATATAACACAATTTAATAAAAAGTTTTCTCCTACTTAATATTTCCGACATCGTCGCTAAATTGGCGATGAATTTCAGGTTTAAGTAACGGCAACTGGTTGACCTAATTTTCGTTCAAACTTGTTCAGTTTGTGTCTGGAATTTATAATTTTGGCGACTTGCATGATGGTTCATGAGGAAAAATATGGACTTTCCCTACAGCTGTCAACGCCAAACTTTTTATAGGCTATCTTTATGGGATAGCTATAATTCTTTGTGAAGTTGGGAATATTCGGAAACTCAATACTAGACACGTACTTTGCTTGAACCTACTACTTTTTCTGAAATAATTTATTAAACTTTCTTACTATCCATCCACTTCAAATTTGCGATAAGAGAATCTTTGACTCCGTTTGATTGGTTGATCCGGCGATCAATCTTGTTGTTAAGGATTATAGATAGCGTCCAGAAAACGCAGCAATTTGTTTATTCCCACGGTAAAAGTATGAGATCCTACTTATAAACTTTGAACAATTCAATTTAAACTTTATACTTATCTAGCTTTGTATATCCAATTTAAAACTATCTGAAACAAAACGAGCAAAAAGCTAAAGCCTTAACGAAGTAATTTTGCCAAACATACGTTAAAACATTATAAACTGCTTCATCATAAAATGTTTGGCCGTTTTTTACGGGTCACCATATTACATCACCCGCCGTCTATCAAAATTACAAAGCATTCTATATCTCAACCTACGCAATTTGAGTTCATAATGACGGTTAGGATCAAGGAACACAGAAACCTATTTAGTATGTACTTAGATCTTTTTATTTGAAGAAGAAAACAGTAGAAGAAAAGGTAGGTTTAATTTTAGGTAGGTACCTTATTAGCATTTGTACTAGGCAAGCGTAGCATTAAAGTATGCCCGTTCGAATAGGCCATATTATAAGGGTCATGTCAATAAAGAAAAATAGACCTTATGTCATAGCATTAACATGATTTTGACAGCTGTCACATATGGCCTATTTTAACGGCCATACTTTAGACCTTGGTTGGACGTCCATCGATCTGGGACCGATGACTTAACGAAAGCGGCTGGTAGCGAAACTGTGGATGGGAAAACCAGGAGGCCGTGTCTTATGGCGTAACCCTGGCGAAGGCCTATATCCAGCAGTATACCTTCTGCTATAGGCTGTGATGATGATGAAGACCCTAAAGGTAAATACAATTTAAAATTTAGCCCGTTCCCCGTCTTTACCGATCGGCGATCTGAGCCAACAACAGAACACAAAGTTGAAGCAAAAACAAATATTTAAACTAAAATTACGTCTCCATTTTGGCTCTGTTTATCTAACAAGACCATGTTAGGTGTCCTAACCAGTAGATGAGTTGTGAATTCTTGCTCAAACTTATTTACTAAAGCAGTTTAAGGCCTGTATTTATAAACCACACTCAACTCTGAGATCGATCTTGAGTGCGACTTTGAGATGATGATACTTATTAAAAGGCATTTGTCAAAATCGCTCTTGAGATCGATCTCAGAGTTGAGTGCGATTTATAAATACGGACCTTAGTTTACTATTTACGTAAGTAAATGATCCTACTTTATTTTTATTTTTTTGCGAATTGACGTTGAACTGAACCTATCTTTGTGTTCTTCCGAGTCTAAATCTAAATCGTAATCTTTTTTTAAGTCTTATCATTTTTATTAAAAATATTTAAATCTATCTAGTTACATTTATCATATTTCTGGATTATCTGGATCCTTACCATTAAAAACATTATAAAAATGTAATAAAATCTGGTACAGAAAGGGCAATTTTACAACCAATAATGATATTCTTACTCAAACATCTGATTATATTATTTAAACCCTTAAATCGACATTGCCACAAAAGCATATTAAATTCAATCAAGGAAAAAGACCTCAAAAATGCCTAAATTTAAGGAGAAATACACTTTCATTCCAAGCTTTTACGAAACTCGAATGCAAATGAGTCTTAAAATACTTTCAATTTTTACCAAAATGTTTGTAATTTTACGACTGCACTTAGAGGCAGTAGCAGTTAAGTTAATAAAATATGGCTTTCGAAGGTTCTTACTTTCCATTATCTGAGAAATTTCATCTGTACGTATAAATATTTAGGGATAATGGCCATCTTTGCAGGGAGTAAAATATTTTATGGCTGGAGTCTCTTTGTAGCACATAAAGTTGCAAGTTTAACTGGGCTGCTACTACATCCAGCATGCAATGAAACTATATGCTACAAGTCTACATATGAAATTCAATGTACATTGCGTAACGGGTGGGACATTATAACCCTAGGATGTTTGACCCGCTACGCAATGTACATCGAATTTCATCTGTAGACTTGTAGCTTGTGATTTCGAAAAACATGGCAAGATTTGTTTGGAGCCCTCTCTGAAATGAACTAAGTACTGCATTTCATTTGTCTTCATACTTATTCAACCTCTGTTTTTTGGAAAACACACTTTTACTAAGAAGTCAATTTTAGGTAATAGTACCAGTTCCTAAATCCATATACCCGGTATAATAATAGAGGCTGGCCTGGGGGAGGCCTAAGCCTCATGTCTAGTAGTGGCCGTATGTGGCCATCTTACATAAATTATGTATGTTGATGATATGATGACGATCATCGGTTCTTTGATTTGCTTACAGATTTGTGTACGTTACTTCGTTATTCGTAACATTTTCATAAAAATAAATCAACGCTAAAAGTTCAGTCATCCCAAATGACATAATTTTTAAGAAATTTCCTTATCAACGTTGCTACCGATAACATGACCGTTCTAAAAATAAATCAACCAAACGTGTATCTTCTTCTGACGTCATTCTCTCGTAAATACTATGAATAGTTCATATTAAATTGTAAAGGTCCCCTTTAAGACTTCACCTGTGCCGGGAATGGGACGAAAAGAAAAAAAAAACGCGTCCTTGGGCCCATTGTTAGTGTTTCGCGCCAAGTGTTCCGCCAAAATCGGCGCGAGCGCATGTTTCTGTAGCGCGGGAAACTGCTGGCCCGGTAGTGTTGCCAGTTAAAAATAAACTGCTGAATGTGTAGGAATTTACAGACCATTTTGAAGAAGGCAAGAGAACACTAGAAGGCTAATGTAGTCAAATAAATCGGAGATATTTAGTGCTGAAATAAATCCATAAAAGCAATTCAAAATTAACCTCCGAACGTGTAAATAATATGATCATTATGATGAGTGACAATCTACGATGGAAATCGCATGAGCTGGATCATATTGATGCAAACTAACCAATAACACAATCAGCATTTAAAAGAGGTAATAAGAATAAATGGAAAATAAATTTACGTGTTCTAATTTGAGCAATACAAGCAGCCTGCAGAAACTATTTGCGCTGGCAGCCCCGAGCGAGTCCGTCAGTCCAGTCTCAGCTCAGGCGAGTACCTGCGCGCGCGCACGCTCGCACGCCGCGTTTGAGGTTAGGACTCTCCCGCCAACGCCGCCAGGTGCAACCACCCACCACCCCCCCGCAACACCCCCCTCCCCTACGACAACAGCTGTTTCTCTCAAGAGATTATTAGTCAGATGTTTCGGAACCAGTCCCCGATCACCTGACTCAAAATTCAGTTAGGCCATGGCGGCAGGAGGACGCACACCAAAACAGAGAAGGTTCGAAATGTCTGCTGCTTTGAGGAACGTCTCCAACACCCCAAGAAGAAGACGGGGCAGTTGCAAGTGTCTCTTCGGAATGCCTGACAGAGACGAAACTAGAAGATTAATAGCGGAGCAATACAACAGAGACAGGAAGAGGTTCATCAGAAGATTCAACTTCGACATTGAAACTGAGTGTGTCTTGAAGACGGCAAAATTGGACTCGCCAGTGAAGTTTTGTGAGGAGGATAAAGAGAATACGCCAAGTCCTGTGAGGTCCGCTGCTGAGGCGTTAGGCTGTGTTAGTAATACGGACTTGAGGGTTCTGGGGTCTCCGTCGAGGAGGAGTCCTTGCAGCAATGGATCGTCACCTCGTACCCCGCGGACGCCCCGCACCCCCCGCGCAGCCCGCACCCCTCGCACGCCCAGGACACCAGCATCTAGGAGACAGCTGCAAATGACAGGTTAGTTCGCATACCTTTACCTCTTTATCAAAATTGTACTATTGTCAAACCCGTAACCCATTTTTTGCAGCTTTAGGGACATCTCTTTGTGTATTGATGACATAAGAAAATTGCAAACGATTGGAATGCAATCGAATTCTTCAGCATGAATGGATATCTGTCAGTTTACTATCACGTTACTTAACCGTTTACAAAATCCCCTCTAGAATCTCCTAATTTCTTTCAATAGGTACATACCTACCTATGCATTTGTCAATAATGTTTACGTTACGTTAAGTCACCAAGAACCATAACAAATTTTGAACAGTGTGAACCATCTATCCACCTTCCAGTCTTCATCGAAATTCCAAGCACCTTACGCAATTTCACATTCTGATGCTCCCTCAGCCTAAGGCCCTATTTGCACAAATGCATCACAAAAGGACAAAAGTGGCACACCTTATCGTCTTGTTCAAACGTCATCGGTTTGAGTAAATAAAGGTGCATCCACGCTCCTTGCTTCTGGCTTACGTTTGGATGTATCGGATTTTGTTTATTCTACAGTTTTTGATTTAAATTAAATTTCTTTTTACTATGTAGATACAGAAATACGGAAAGTTTCTTTACCTATCAGGACTTTAAATTAAATGACAATACTTGAATGTAAATTCCATGGAGTAAATATTTTATGTCATGAACTTGGGTCATGAAGTTCCTTATCTGAGGTTGCGCCAGGTTGCGTAAAACAATGAGGTTGGGTATATTATACATACAGTATAACCTCATTGGCGTAAAATGGTTAACTTCACGGCATATATTTATATATATATATATATATATATATATATATATGCCGTGAAGTTAACCATTTTACGCCATATATATATATATATATATATATATATATATATATATATATATATATATATATATATATAATAAGGCACTTACAGCACCTTAATATAATGTCTACTTGTTTAATAGTATTATGTATAGTTTATATATATACTATATAACATTGTAACAATACAAGATACGGTATGCATTGACCAAACTACACATAATACTATTAAACAAGTAGACAGTTTTGGTATCTCGTAACTAACTTGATTATTTCCGTAACCAACTACAACCAGCGTCAATTTTGCGGTTTTTAGTCATTTTCATATCTACAACGGGCTTAGGTTTTTCTATGGAATCATGGAGATTTGCTTTTGCCGTTCTTGCACAATTTTAAATTGTGTTAGCATTTGCATTAACTTATTGGCTACACATTCTTTAAACCGCATTGTTAATCATCATACATGATCTTATTTTACAGTAATGAGCTTAACAATATTTTCTACTGGACTACTCTGGCGTGTAAATCCAATACACTGTACTTTAAAAATCGCAACTTTTGGCAATCGGCCAAAAACTGTTTTTTTAGTAAATACTAGATTTAGCCAAGACTATAGTAGCTATCGACTTGATTTTTTATTTATTTTAAAGATGAAATTATTACCTTTTTAGCCATGAAAATTTTGTTATTTTATTATTATTATTTCTGGAGAAAAACGCGTTAACTTGTTTTGTTTTTACATAAAATAGGTAATTTGTGGTAGACTATAATTTCAAAACACTGTATTGAGATATTTCAAAGGATTTTTGTGTTTTTATGAGTGAAATAAAACCATTTTGATAATTAAAAACAGTGTTTTATAGTAAAGAATAGAGGTAGGTTAAATTCAAGGCACATTTTCGGCATAAAAATACGTTTATTATGTAGAATAAAAACAAGTGTAAAAATAAAATAAAATCCAGAGCAAAAATAAAAACAAAACAAAACGGTGGTGTGATCAAGTAACCGCACTCACTGGTCTCTCTGTAGCTACAGCCCTTCGAGAAGCCGAACACAGAGAGAAATGGAGGAGAATTATAAAAAACATGAAGGACTTTCATCAGGGACACGACCTTCAGTAATTGAAGACAACGACAAGGAAGAGAGTTTCATTGTAACTTTACATTTACTTGATTAACCCACCATTATTTTCGTCATTGTTGATGTTTGATTCAATTTTATTTCTTTGTTGTAGTGAATAAGGAAGTAAATTCAACTTTGTCCATTTTGAGCAGCTAATAGTATAGATAAGAGAAACTACAAATGTGTTTGATAAAACCTTTCAGATTGTTTAATTTTATGTAAGAATCAATTTCATTATTCAGTATAGAGTAAATCTTTTGTTTGAGTTTGATGATTTCCAAGAACAATTCAATCGGAAATAGTTGAAGTCGGATAAACACGTGATTTCATTGATTTAAAATTAGCAAGATGTTTTATACTTAAGCAAAAATCGGTCAGATTTTTTTGATCTACTTTGTTTGTTTCTTTATTTTCGTGTGGGAATTATAATGTGCATCTAGGATACCGGTAGCCCATGTGTCAGAGTTGAAAGTAAACAAAACCGTTTAGAATTTTGGTTATGCTATTCTAAGCCACAGCAGTAAGTATAATCTTGTCCTTTCTTTCCAAATGCTGCAGTAGCTCGGATGGAAGAGGTTTCTAGTGGTAAAAGTCGACAAAGGTTCGAAAGGCCAAATTCAAATCATGCCTGCTGCAGTAGGAAATTTTCCCTGTTTTTTGAAAATGTTGGTATACCTAGGAATAATAAACGTTTATTATGTAGAATAAAAACAAGTGTAAAAATAAAATGAAATCCAGAGCAAAAATAAAAACAAAACAAAATATTTAACAATAAAAAGAAACCTAATCTAACCTATCTGTAAACCCACCTCGGATCGTTCCCGGCGCAAAGGAGCCCAATATGCTGGCCTCGTTGCCGCGTTGTACGGCTAAGGAAATGCTTTGCGCCAGGAACGAACCTGAGCGAGGGTCGGCACCCCTCTCCCTAAGACGGCGGCCAATCTCCCGCACAAAGTTCTTGGCTTGAGAACACCAAGGGCCCAGCGTCTCTACCGCCACGGGGATGAAGGTGTATGCGGTGAGTTCTTTATATTTATCCAGTTTCCTCTTTGCTGCGGTTTCGGCCGCTGCACCAGCCACACGCGATGTGCGACTCAGGTGACAGGCCGCAGTCGTGCTGACACACGTAGCGTCCCAGACTAAGTTCTTGCCTTTCTGCCAAGGGGCTAACGTTAAACCGTCGGGTCTCTTGCCATCAGAACGACTCAGTCCAGGAGGCTCCAGCACGACAGGGATGTTTGCAGAGACAAGTGCCCTACGGACAAGCTCATTTAAGGCATGGTGGCGTGGGTGTCTACCCAAGCAGCGGCAGCAGCATTACCGGTTTCGTCTACCAATTGGCCGCAAATACAAGTGTGAGGTTCGCAGACCTTGCAACCCAGACGCAGGGACACGGCTACACGCAGGGATTCACTGTCTAGCAGAGTTCCTAGGTGAGGAGATGGTAGGGCGTGCAGCCATGATCCTGATTCTGGGCAAGCTGAAGCCCGGAGTCTTGCCAAGTGTAGACCTGTAGCGTTACTCAAAAAGGCCTCGTAGCTGGCTTTAGCTGCCACGTCATCCCAAGCGCGCTGTACGTGTGCTGCTTCGATCTTAATCGGTGTATCCGGATAGCGGTTCGACCAGGCTGCCAGTGCGTCGACTGCAAAGGGGATGGTTAACGTGTCTCCATTCTTAGACAAAATATTAGAGACAAGATCTGCCACCCCGTGCACCGACGCCAAGAAAGCCGGCAAACTCACGTCCCGGGCACGTCGCACTCCTACCCCCCCGTACCTGACCGGCAAAGCTGCCTGTGTCCACTGATCTTCTCCGAGAGAAACATTTAAAATGGATTCAACTGCTTCTTTCAGGGTGTTGTCAAAAGAGGCAATCTTTGCAGGGTGCTGCCAGGACGGGGTAGTACGTAGGAGGTATGTGATCTTTGGAATGGAAAAGCACATTTTAAGTAACACTAGAGCGACGTGGGCGGACAACTGTTTGAGACGATCACTCGCTAACCTAAGCATCTGTTCCCTTGTCTCAAACGCCTCTGAAATCCCGGCCGGAAAGATGGGGGAACCCAGCAAAAAAAAAGTGCTTTGGTCAATTTCTTTGAAACCTGGCAATATTGACTGAAAGACAGTGAGTTGTGAACGAATGTCTGCGCTGCACGGATAAAACTGGCATTTTGACGCGTTGATCTCGAGACCCAGATCTTTAAGACGTGGTACTAGTGTGGTTAAATCTTTCTCAACTTCATCCGGTGATCCTCCGATTGTACCATCGTCAAGATACCAAATATTCAAAGGTGAATTAAGGTCAGCTACCACGTTCTGCAAGGCGAGGCTGAATACCAGTGGACCGAGAGGGTCGCCCTGCTGGGCTCCGACTTGTGATGATATAAGATTCTCGTTATAAAAGAGATTGGATGGGCATCCATATACTTGGTATAAGTATGGGTACAGACATGGGATCTTATGTTTAACCACAGTCAACAGAGAGTCTTTTTCCAGGGAGTTAAAAGCGTTCTTCAAATCCAACTTCACTATCAGACAGTTAGCATTTGCAGGATCCATGGCAAAAGAGCGTGTGGCATGGATGGCCGCTTCACAACCCAACTGCGTTCCGAAGCCCAGCTGGTAGAGATAGGCTGCCATTTCTTCCTTTACCGAGTGACAACCTAACTTTGCTGTGAGGCGTCGGAAGACACTTCCAATGGCAATCGGCCTGATTCCTCCGTCCTTCTTGGACAGGGCACAAAGGGTAGCTCCATACATAAAGGGGCAAACTTCTGAGTTCAACCGTCCACTCAGCATGAAATTATATAACCGGGTCAAACTTAATAGTAACCGCTGACCGTTGTCTCCTGCCGAGCTAGACGTCAGCTCCTTCAGGTGAGAGGGCCTTATACCGTCTAAACCTCCGGACGAACCGCTATTGAAAGAACTTAGCGCCTGGTAGACGGCTTCTGCCTCCACAGATAAAGCTATAATAGAAGTGTCGGGTTCAGACGGAAAAGATAGCGGCCGCGATGGGGCGTTTCAACTTAAGAGTTTCAAATGTATCTGGCCCAGGACTAGCTATATCGTCACTTGAAGTTAAGATTCTTACTGCGCCTCTCAAATCGCCATCGGCAATAATTAAAATCGGTTATTAATAAAAATTAAATAGATAAATTAAATAATAATTAAAATATATAAATTAATCAATAGTTTATTCCGATAATGTGTCATTTTTACGCAATTAGACTCCCGTTCACAGCGAAAGTAAACAATGCACTAAAAAACCGTTCCGACTTGAGTTGAGCCACGACAAACTGGCAACCTCGCGCCGGCCAACGCTACGTGTCTCATACTACACGATTAAGTGCACTGAAGTGCGAGTGAGACAGTCGCGTCACAGCGCTGGTGTCTTAGTTCTAAGAAAACTATTCGGGCGGCAGCAGCAAAACACTGTACAAACTAATTTCCGCGCGCTCCTATAAAACCATAACACTGTAAACAGTCATATGGTGTTATGCCATTACAGGTCCTATACAGGTAAAGAATACAGTGTTTTTAAAAAAATCAATATCTCGCCCTCTACACCGATTTTATAAAATGTAATAATTTTAGGGTATGTATTGGGCCCTTAGAAACCGATCTAGCACTATAGAGATGAAACACTGTATGTGACTTTACAGTGTTTTGGATTCACACGCTAGTACTTATCTTAAAATATTCACCAATAATACATACTTAAATTATCTCTGGCCCTTGTACTTTTCGTAGTTTTATTTCTCAATACGTGTTGTACTTATACGCTGCCTTTTTTTAATTAAAAAAATAGAAGACTTGTACGGCTTTACATTCGAACACCATCGAGACACAGCAATAAGAAACCAACTTCATGACTTCCGTTAAACTTTCTTTGCAGGAACTTGGTCTTATTAACGTTAATCTTATTCTAAATTAAAGACCAATTCGGTAAGAAGGTAATACTGTCTTTTTTGTATTTCCTGGTTTACTTCACTTTGCCCAGTCGTTCTAGCTACGTCCGTGCTTGGGTGCCCTACATAGATGACTTTCTCGAAAGGCTTTTAGTAAAGTTCTCCATAATTATAATACCTTTAAAAGCAGGAGTTCCCTTCTTCTCACTCGGACTGTGGTTCAAGTCACGACATCGTCTTCCACCCATTCTACTTCATCATTCCAGTCACGACTTACAAAACCCCTGATTTGGGTTCGTCGGCCTCTTACGTAATAGACAAACCCGTCTCTTTGAACTCCTGTCTGAACCACGTTGCGGTTTTTTTGCAGGTCTTCAACCCATTTCCTTCCTGTCGAGTTTACTGTCAATGTACTCATGATGTTGTCAATAATAATGGTTATGGTAATATATTTTATGTTAGTTTGGGATTGTATCCTGTACTTTTTGTGAAAAACGTGGTAGCAACAGTCGCTTATCTAGATGACTCATCTTAATCACATACCTAGAAGATATTTTTAGCGTAGAAAGATAAACTGAAATTATGGAATGATTAATGAACTTTGTAAATAATAATCTTGCTGGTAAATATGAACTTATAAAAACCAACCAGACAAAATCAGTAGCCACACCTATGCTCCATAATAATTAAAAACTCAACAAAAACAAAACGTTGAGCAGCAAGAAAAAAATGAAGCTCAAAAAGTCAGCAGTGAAGCTAGATGAATCTGCTCCCAGATAATTACTGCTGCCTATAATTACATTACATACTTAGAACCTGCTAGCTAATTATACCCTACAGGCATAGCATTTCCTACAAGTAGTGCTAGCAGTTTTTTATGCTACGGTAAGATCTGAGTGCAATGAACTTTGGTTCAAAGATTTATTACAACTTTTTATTTGAAATTGCGGATCAATGTTTAATGCCATGGTAGACAAAACCGGTTTTGATATGGCTGGTGTTGAAGCTACCATAGCTCAGAACGAAATTGATGTTAAATAATATATGTAATGTTCTACTAACAAAAAGTGTAAAACGACCCAATATGAGGTCAAAGAACTCGTGAAACTGAACAACTTTCCCCAGTAAAGTATTCCTTCTTTTGTTATGTCTCGAATTATTGCTCCTTTGGTTTCCTTATTTTCCTTTGGAAACACTTTTATTTTGGAAAGTGCATATAAATCACTTGTACTTGTATCTTGAGTATATTTATTTATCAATTTGCTGATGTCAATCCTGTGCTTACTATCTTTCACTATCAGCAAATTTTATCTTTACCCATTTCGTCTGCCATACCTTACGACCTACTTCTTCATAGTCAGCTTATCAATTGCTGTATCAGTATTTATTTACTTTATTATACTCATAGCAACTCGAAATTCTGCATGTTCAAAAATATTAGCGTCAATTTGGACTTTATCGTCAGCAAACAAGATCGTAACAGAAATAGCATATCTGACTGCATGCACTGACAATTTGAGGAGTGCCCTGACCTCTCCTGCCTTTGGAATCAGCAAATGACAAATTCATATTGGTGTCAAATGGTAATAAAAATGTTTGGTTGCCATGCAGTTTCGATTACTTGGCGCTTACAGGTCTATATCAATGTTCTATATGCATTTTACTTATTGCTATAGATACCTATTTAAATGCAGTTCAGTAAAATCATATCTGTTGCTGGATATAGGCTTCTCTTATAGAGTATCTTCTTACCTTCTTACATCTTACCTCATACTCACCACGCTTTGCAGGCAAATCACCATCATTCTCCTTGCCTTATCCCGTTTCTCTGTCGGGGTTGGCTACCTAACCTAGGGGAACCAAATCTTAATCAGATGATTCATCTGCTACAGAAAAAAGAAATTAAAAATTACCAATAGTTTTCTAACAGGCATTTGAAATATGAGTAACATTATGCTAAGTCGGGTACATAAAATCAAGAATATTGATTACCAAAGCGTCATCCACCTCAGAAGACCCCATGACGTAACCTTAATGACCATCCTGACCACACCTTCCAACAGGTCCAGACTTGACCATACAAGCGCGTACCTACTAATGAATGACTCATACATACTGGTCAAATCTACCTGACCAAGGATAACCGTATAAGGATGGTTGATATGGAAATCAGTTGACAGATAATTAATACTTAATCAATCTTCAACGTTTATAATTTCATGGATAGTTTTTGGTTTTTCGTTCCTTTATGGTAGCTTCTGGTTTCTTTAATACCGATGAATTTCTATTTATCTCTCCCCTTTTTGTTATCTTGCTTTTCACCAAAAATGAGCTTTGAAATGGTTTGATGTGATATCAGCTATTACGTAATTTGATTAAACCATGGCAGCCAGGATTATTATATTTTAGGTTTACTTTATCTTGTATTGGGTTCATAATTGATAAGTTTATGTCTTTCCCCTCTAAATGAAGGTTATTTTTAGGCACTGTCGAGGTCCTATACGACAAAATTAGGTACTGTACTACCAAAGAACGCTTCTGCCATTTCTTTACTTTGTAAGTGCAAATTATCTATACTTATTTTACTTTCTCTTACTTTTTGTAAGACACCCGGGTGCCTTGGTTGGTCCTATTCCAATTCCAAATCTGCACCACAAGGAAATTATACTCTTTAGCCTGCATAAAGCTCGCCATTGTCCACTATCGCTGCGCACGCGCACCCGCGCACCTCTCTTACCATATAAGTGTGAACAATGGAACAATACGAGGAAACGGGTGTCGGTACGTTTGTTTCATATCTCGGGTTACGGTCCTTACATCATGCTATTTACAGATAGAGAAAAAAAAACATTGATCAAAGCCGACTTGGGTTCCTGATGATTGATTGCAAAATAGATTTAGCTATTGAAAGAGACCGCTAACTTATTCTTTACATGTATATTTGAATGATTTTTACCTTCTCCGGGATTACTCTTATCTTCAGACAATAAATAAACTTAAAATCAGCATTATGCGTTTAGGTCATTATGCGTTAAGGACATTATGCATTTAGATCATAATGCGTTAAGGACATTTTTAGGATTTAAGACATTATGCGTCGGGAGGAAATCAATCGAAAAAAAAACGAAATAGACAGTCCCCAGAGTCTCAAGATTGACAGACAGACGCTTCGAATGATGTATGCTATTTATATATATTATATGTATCTCCAATACATCATCGGGTCAATATTCTCTGAATGACATCATTATCTTATTCACGACTGCATGTTTCACTTACATAATCATTGTCTGATAAGTCTGTAAGACAGATGGTTCCGGGTTTCGGAGGGCACGATTCGGCTGATGTTAAATCGGTCCCAGTAATGGTTTTATTTTTAACCGACTTCAAAATTAAGGATGTTCTCAGCTTGATCTGTATATGTGTTTGCCCGCGATTATCTCGCGTTTTGGATGCACCGATTTTGGATACGGTTTTCAGAAAAGTATTTGTCAGACTATTCTATGTAATTATGTATATCTTTTGCTCTTGGTTTTGGATATTTTCAGTTGATAAATAAAGATCTTTTAATATTATTTTACTTATCTCGACATTACGAGCATGTCGGTATTTACAGAACCAAGTTTTATTATTATTATTACTTAGGAGAAGAAAAAATGGACGGTCGCACTTTTTACGTCCGTTGAGGTCAGTTTTCTTTTTAAAAAGTTATTTAGTTTCAATATTGCGTTAGCTTTCAATGAAAAAATATCAGGAGTGATTTTAACCTCTTTTCAACGTCTTTTAATAATTGACTCATTACAAAAATCTTTCAACCAAACCGTATCTTTACCAACGAATCCCTTGCCCTTAGCAACCACCATTCCCATGCTAACCAACTACCATATTGTGGCTTCGACTGGAACCGAATCCAGGACCGTGACGGAGAAACCACCCTACGGAACACGCCATGCACCGTGCCCTATGGAAGGGCATGTAAGACACGGGGATATAGGTTCTATTCTTGTGCAGGTGTCCTTTTGTTTTGACTTTGCTGTACATTGAGCGCCTACTCTGACATACTTAGATTACCTATCGCTCGCAAATCCCTTTTCGTAATCGGTTTCGTAGTCGCCGAGTTAGTCGTTATCTCTCCCAGGTGTAATTTTTATATAATGAATTCGTGTATTGAATACAAAGTGCAATCAGCTAAAAACAGTACATAGGATAAAGCAGAGTCGCTTTTCGCGTCTGTCTATATGTATGTTTGCTTAAATCTTCAAAACTACACAAGGGTTTTTAATGAAGGTTTTTTAATATGTAGAGTGATTCAATAGGAAGGTTTTTATGTGTAATACTTGCCGGAAAAGCATCTTATTCCCACGGGAAAATGAGTTGTGCGGGCGCAGCCGCTGGGCGGGCCGTTAGTTTTAAACATAAACATGACTTTCGATGGCGAGTGTTTTTTTATACCCCAGTACTCTTTATGTGTTCTGTTATTTAGGTACAACACGTTGTTCTATTTCACTGTAAAATTATTCTTCAAACAAAAACATACTAAACCAGCAATAGTCGACAATGTCGCCTTTCTACGTCCCCCTTCCCTTCATATAGGGGACTCCGAAGATGTTACCGTCTTGCGCTTGCGCAGGTGGGCAGTAATTGTACGTTACTTCCCTAGGTACCTGTTCGTTGGGTTTTTGCGTGGTGGAATATGATTGCCTTGTGATGGCGGTTTACAATAGCATCACCTCATTCTTTCCATACGTGTGACTAAAGGGGCATCCTAGGGTTTCATGTGTAGATATTACCTACAATTTAGGACGACGGCCGTCTCTGTGACAATTTTTCAGAACGGCCCTCAAATACTTGTCAGACGTGGCGATAGCAACCGTATTTGTACGACCGTTAATGCTCTGCCTACCCCATAAAGAATAAAGACGTGATATGTGTTCGTTACCGTCTTGCGCGCGCGCAGGTGGGCAGTAATTGTACGCTACTTCCCTAGGTGCCTGTTCGCTGGGTTTTTGCGTGGTGGAATATGAGTGGAGTCTATGTAGGTTGTTTGTTATTTATGTCGTTGAAACAGTATTAAAGATAGGTAGTCTTTAGGAGACTACATATACAAGTGTACAAGGGGTGAACCATCCCATGAAACTCAACAACTTTCCCCAAGGAACATTAGATCAAACGAAATATGAAAAAAAATTGAACCTCCCATACAAAATTAACGACCGACCAAGTCAATTTGTATGGCAAGTCCAAAAAGTTTTATCATATTTGAACACCAACTTTTTTCGTTTTTAGTCGTTTCTTACGACACCAACGGAAAAAATGAAGTGAACCAAAACCATAGACTTAGGCGCCTCACACACTGGGAACGCGCCCCGACGCGTAGCGCGGAGCGGCAGATCCCGCGCGCGGCGACGGAGGAGCAGATCTGCTTCATCGCGCGGCTTGCTCCGCGTCTCCGCGCAGACGGGCGTTGTACGACAGCCCCGCGCCAAACAAAGACTTTACTCCACTATCGATCGCCGTGGTTCGAGCCGTGGCACTGCGCCGATAAGCAGAATCTGCGCGCGCGACGCGCCACCGCGCGTTGACGCTTTGTCGGTGTGTTGTACTAGGCGGTTTTTCGATACGTACTGATGTACTTACATACAACTTTAAAATCTGCGCTCCCGCGCTACGCGACGGAGTGCGGTGCAGTGGGAGAGCCGCCTTATAATAATACTACCAAAACTTACCAGAAACTATAAGATAATTTATTTTCTTCTTGATTTAAAATAATTCTTATTATTGCCGAATAAATTGATAACATTTAACCTTTAATTAGCTTTACTCGTAGTTACATTTAATTACCGAATAACTAAACTGATAATAGTTGTTGGACAAATTATCTGTCTCAAAGATAAAATTCTTCTAAATGTTCAATTTATAGCATTTTCAGTTTATGAGAAAAATAAACTTACTACCCATTTTGATAATATATCACTAACAACATAAAGCAAAGTTGCTTTTCGCATCTGTATGTACTTACGTTACGTATGTTGTCTTAAAACTTTAAAACTGCAGATGATGCTATTCTAAGCAGTGTGATGCCGGTTAGAATAGCATCACTCCACATCCTTTCCGCGGGTGTCGTAAGAGGCGACTAAGGGACTCGACTCGAGGGTATTGGTGTATTACAATTTTTGGGCGACAGGCTGACAACCTGTCACTATAGTAATACATATGTTTTCTGGAACAACCTTGGAAAACAACCCTCAAAAATGTCAGACGTGGCAATACCGACCGTATTCTTACGGCCGTTAACACTCTGCCTACCCCGCAAGGGAGAAAGGCGTGATATATGTATGTATGTATGTTAAAACTACACAACGGCTTTTGATACAAGTTTCCATTACACAGAGTGATTAAAGAGGAAGGTTTTTATGTATAACACTTGCCGGGAAAACATCTTATTTGCATGGGAAAACGAGTTGCGCGCGCGCAGCCGCTAGTTAATAATATATTCTTAAAACATAACTAGTACCTACGTAAACTACGATCAGCTTAACCTTAACAGCCACGACAGTCCTATCTTGGAAATGGTTCTCCCCCTTTGGGGGGTATTGCCATACCTACCACGCTTGGCAGGCGGATTGCCGAGCGCAGTGCTAAATGTTGCCCTAGTATAATATGTTACATTCCCTTGATTACTCAGTGGATACTTCCCTCATAGGGTTTCATGTGTATTACCACGTATTACAACTTTAGGCGACAGGCTGACAGCCTGTCACTACAGTGATACACGAATCATCTGAAGGGGCCCTCAATACTTGTCAGACGTGGCGATAACGACCGCAATTTTACGATCATTAACGCTCTGCAAGGGATAAAGTAATGTATACTTCCCTTAGTCAGTGTTTATATGACACCCACGGGGTAGTTTTGGGGTGATGCTATTCTAATCTAATCCGGCACCACACTGCTAATCCACCTGTGTTTTTTATTTGAGAACATGGAATAGGTGTAACCGTGTGAAAATTTTATAGAGTCAAACTCAAATTATGTTAAAACTTTGAAAATCGATCTAAAAAAGCATAAAATACGTTGAACCAGACGAACTGCAGACACATTCCTTACGTACCAATTTGAAACATGCAAAAATTCTTTCGCCCTTCCAAATTCAAAATCCATTCCCAAAATAATGTATGCAAAACTGTGTAACCGTATCTGATTGGATGATTGATCGTGGCAGCTTCTTCAGTGATTTGCGGTAACGCACGGAAAAACGTTCAGAAACTGTTCAAAATGCAGTTTTGGAGCCCATTCTCACGCGAGCGAGACACGCATGAAATTCGACTTGGATAGCTTAGAGCAAGGAAACATTTGAGAGGGAACCCCGCTATGAAGTCATAACTCGTCGCAATAAAACTGAACAGTCTGATCCCGAACCGCCAGAATGAAATCTTATCTCGTTACAATCGAATGAAAGTATAAATGAAAAGAATTGAGACATAACCCGCAAAATTAACGCAAGTTTCTTCTGAAACGGGCCTCATATCTTTATTGACTGTGGCAACACGGTAATATTTTTATAGTTTGTAACGCTCTGCCTACCCCGTAAGCTATCACGGCGTGATGAGTGCAAGGTATGTTTGTGACTAGATGGAATTAGAGTGCCTTTTGAATTGTCACATTTGACATCATTCTGTGTCATTTAGCGTACCTTATGAATTTATGAGTTAGGTTTATTGTACACTAATATATCTTAATCTAAGTTACACGCCGCGGACATAGTCAGACCGCAGCGTCAGCAAAAAACCTATGTATGATTATTACATACATACACATATCACGCCTTTATCCCTTGCGGGGTAGGCAGAGCGATAACGATCGCAAAATTACGGTCGTTATCGCCACGTCTGACAACATTTGAGGGTTGCAGATAAGTCGTGTATCACTATAGTGACTGACAGGTTGTCAGCCTGTCGCCTAAAATTGCAATACACTTAAAACCCTCAAGTCCCTCAGTCGCCCCTTACGACATCCACGGGAAAGAAATGGGGTGATGCTATTCTAAGCCGGCATCACACGGCATATGATTATTGGTCGTATAATGAACTTAGGAGTTTTCCATGGTTTCATTTTTGGTTTTCATAGGGTTCCTTCTGAAACATTCCTTTACTCTGAGTTGGACAATCTAAGAAGTAAGATCCTTCAGATAAAATAAAAACTAATTTGGACCCTGAGGGAAGACAGCATCCGGCCAGGTTGCCAGTTTCTGCGTTTTTTATTCCAAACAGCTGCATGAGAAATACTAAAACAGGACTTAGAGAGCAGGACTTTTAGTCTGTAAAATATAGGATGATCCTTGTGATGTTTGTAACCTTGGAGCAAATGCTGTGACATAAGATCCATTTTCCTAGTAAACAAAGGAAAGTGAACCTTATGTCACAGCATTTGCTCCAAGGTTACACACGTCTCAAGGATCATCCTATATTTTACAGACTATAGAGATATTTACCTGTCTTCTTTTCGTGTGGGACACCGAATCGCCCAACGACCCGATGAACCCTAGTGTCAGAATTTTTCAACCGCCTTCTACAAGTAGCAGGCTTCTGACATGGTTGTGTAACGACCGCCGTCTAAGTAATTATAGACAGCAACCGGGACCTACGGCTTAACGTGCCATCCGAAACACGGAACCATCTTACTTACGGACAATCGGGTGGTTCAGCCCGCAATGTCCTAACCAGACTGGGAACAAATTCACAAAGAGATAAAATCAAACTTTGTGAGTGACCCACCGAGAATCGAACTCGGGACCTTCTGATATTTACCTGTTATTCTACCACACTTCTCATCGAAGAAATAGAGACAATTTCGTTTTTATGATTTGATAAAACACGAAATCTTTAAAAACTATGTCTAAAATTGGGGAAATTGAGGAAATCCTCAAGGAACATAGGTCGAATTTGAAAAAAAAAATTTGACCTCCCATACAATATTTATGCCGTGTGACGCCGGCTTAGAATAGCATCACCCCACATCCTTCCCGCGGGTGTCGTAAGAGGCGACTAAGGGACTCGAGAGAGAGAGTGTATTACAATTTTTAGGCGACAGGCTGACAACCTGTCACTATTGTGATACACATGTTTTCTTAAACAACCTTGGAAAACAATTCTCAAAAATGTCAGACGTGGCGATAGCGACCGTATTCTTGCGGCCGTTAACGCTCTGGCTACCCCGCAAGGGATAAAGGCGTGATATTTGTATGTGTATGTATGTATACAATAATTACCGATCAATCAAGTCAATTTGTATGGAAGGTCTAATGAATTTTCTCATTTTTCGACCTATGTTTCTTGGGGAAAGTTGTTCAATTTCATGAACTGGTTCACCCCTTAAAATATTTGCAGCTAATATTTTAACGCCCTGTATAGTTACCTACTTGTTTAACTACAACAAACTTCCTATAAAGCTTTATCGTAGTAGGCACTACTATTTATTGTTACTACTATTTTGTTACTACTATTGTATTGTACCCAAGGCGTGCAATCAAAGGTCTCGACGCTGCACAGTTACAAGGCACGGCCGGGCATCGAACCCGCGACCCTTTAGAAAAGTGCCAAGAAGTACTAAGGATTTAACTTTACTTCATATACAAATACAATACAATTATGAGGGTTTTGGACTGCCAGGTCAATCGAGCTACTTTTTAAAACGTTCTAAAACGGTATTTTGCATAAAAATAGCAATGTATGACATCATGGATTGCTATTTTGGATGGCGTCAAAACACTTACTTTTTTATTATTTTTCTGTATTACTAATTCAAACTTTGATATTTTGAATAAATAGTTATGAATGAAGTCCGTAGTATTTTTAGGTAGCCGACCCCGACAGAAAACGGGATAGAGGAGAATGATGATGAGTTTTAAGAGTACAACTTTTATATTTTATTAATGACCCAGTCTACAACCGAATTATCAATACAAACTTGTAAATTTTTAGACTAAAAAAGATCTTCGTTTTAAGATTTTCCCCAGCCTTTCTGTTTACCAACACAACTCCTACATCCGCATATATGCCTACGTAAGTTTTATGTATGCTGTCCCGTTAGCTAAGGTGAACGAACCGAACACATTCGAAATACAACCATGCGATTCGAAATTTAAAAAATATACGCGCCATGAAGTTTATGCCTGATCCTACGCTGTATCTGGCAACAAAAAAAGATTAGTTTGTTTTTAATCATTCTAAATAAAAAATAATTTCATTTTGCAAAAAAAGAAAATAACTAAACTAAGTTCGAAATTTAAACATACTCGATAAACTTTATGCTCACTCACTCCTCCTACGCTTTTTTTGGCATGGCAGCCAAAACAACTTACGAATAATCCGAATTTTAAACACTAAATTCGAAATTCAAAAACTGCACACGCACAGAACTTTATGCTTACTGCTCCTACGCTCTGGCAGCCAAAAAAAAGCTAAAAAATAAAATTTTAAGAGCAATAAAGGAAATTCAAATCACTGGTAGTAAAAAGTGAATTCAAAAACGAACAAAACCTTACCTGTCAAGCAAATTAATTCCGATGGGTCGATTTTTTTACACGAATTATGTTAATAAGGCCCTTTCGCACGAAACCCTGGAATTTCTAAGGATATTTTAGCATTTTGAAGGAGACAAATTGGCTACTAAAATGGGAGTCATTATTTTAAAATCTAAGAAAAATCTATTCAAGATGTATAGATCGGTTTTGAATACAATAGTCAACCAATTATCTAATACTAAGTTTTTTCTATTTCTTTATTTGTATTTTGTCGTCAAATGTAGGTGCCTGCTACGTTTATTTTAAAGTTTTTAAAAAATACTTTTATATGGCTTTCCCTGCGGTTGCAAGGGCGGTTTATCGTTTTCCCGTGGGAATTTGAGGTTTTCCCGGCATGAATTGTACAATTCAATCTTACCCATTGTATTACTTATCTTTAAAAAAAACTGCATCAAAATCTGTTGCGTGGTCCAGGAGATAAAGGCGTCCATAACAAAAAGCAAAGAAACGCAAAATGCGACTTCATTTTATATACAATGTATTGAAACGATACAAAACAAAACTTGTCCTATAGAATAAGTACTTATTAAGATCGTGTTTACAAAAATAGTCAAAAAAACAGATCTGAAACATTTTGAAAGTTGTTTTATATCTTCATCAATACTTGTCTGTACCTAATAGACTTTTTATACTTACGAGAACAATGTCTCATTAAATTTTATTTCTCTGTCGACATTGAGCATCAGTCGCGAATTATCACTGTGGTTCACTGCTGTGGTTGTATTCTCTAAATTGCGTAAAGCTGCTCGTCCACTGAATAATACATAAACTTCATTGATTTTGCTTGATTCATCAAACATACATAATCGTTATCAAAACTTACATGTGTTTTTGTAATATGCCGTGTGATGCCGGCTTAGAATAGCATCACCCCATTTCTTTCCCGTGGGTGTCGTAAGAAGCGAGGGCTTGAGGGTTTCATGTGTATTACCATTTTTAGGCGACAGGCTGACAACCTGTCACTATAGTGATACACAAATTATCTCAAACGGCCCTCAATATTTGTCAGATGTGGCGATAGTGACCGTATTTTTACGGTCGTTAACGCTCTGCCTACCCCGCAAGGGATAAAGGCGTGATATATGTATGTATAAAACAAGTTTTTAAACAAAATTATAATTGAACATTTTACGTAAAAGCATTGACACAAGCAAATTTACTCATGAATATGTTTAAACACAAAAATATTTTAACAGAATTAAGTCTATTAGGTGTTTTAATACACCAATCTTACATTTTGAGCATTTTACAGACACCGGGATCACTAAAACTATTTACAATATTGACTAGTAAAAATCCCAGAGCCTTAAAATCCCAAATATGATGACATAATAATTCTCTATGTAAAACTACACCATATTGATCAGTTTTAATAAAAAAAACAGCCGATACATTCAAGTGGAAACGTATCTTCAAGAAATTGAGACCAAACATTAATTACCTACCTTTCGGATCAATTCGGCGAATCTATCGATCGGCGCAAGCGCATAAATCAACTTGATTTAGGACACAAGTACTTCGAAAACATGAATTAATACGGGCCAGAGAGATTTTATTGGACGTAATATTGTTAAGGGCTTTTATACATACATACATATATCACGCCTTTATCCCTTGCGGGGTCGGCAGAGCGTTAGCGGCCGTAAGTAAACGGTCGCTATCGCCACGTCTGACATTTTTGAGGATTGTTTTCCTAGGTTGTTTCAGAAAACATGTGTATCACTATAGTGACAGGTTGTCAGCCTGTCGCCTAAAAATTGTAATACACTAATACTCTCGAGTCCCTTAGTCGCCTCTTACGACACCCGCGGGAAGGATGTGGGGTGATGCTATTCTAAGCCGGCATCACACGGCAAAATAAGATCGTTTATGTCAAAATATAATCAAACGACTAAGATCAATGAGATTTTGCATTATAGTTTATAAAATATAGCTTAATACATTTGACAGATCTATATTATAAGAGAAGTATAAGAAAATGGACCTTATGTCATAGCATTTGCCAGAAAATGACAGACGTCACTGGTATTAAGCGAAATTTTATAAGACTTGATTTTAAGGTTCCGTGGTTATTATCACTAAAACTATAAGACATTATAACGGGTTTTAACTCACGGTAGGGATATATCGAGCACCCAATATTTCGGCGATGTTGCAATCGCCATGATCACGGGTAAACTACCTACCTACCGTGAGTTAAAACCCGTTATAATGTCTTATAGTTTTAAATTTTATAAGGTTTAAGTAAATCTTGGTTTTCAAAGCGATACTATTTGTTTTTTTATATAATAAAATTTCAATTTTGATATTTCGCAATTTTTAAAATTTGGCTATTTTTGACTATTTAGCCACTGAACTATTATGTACCACTACTTTAATCTGAATGTCATAGTGCGCATGTTCTTACAAGTAAAAATATCCAAAGCTACATCTCCAGACATCATTTTTTTTTTATGTTCATGAGTTTATTTATTCACTTCAAAATGGCTGCAACACTGTCGATTGTAAAATGCCATCGAAAATAACAAAGTTTTAAAACAACAACGTTCCAAATCGGTAAACCACACGACCTATTGTTCCGGTCGAGTAATACTTCAGAAAAAATATTACGCATTAAAATTTTCTACATTGTAAAACGGAGCGTACGTAACCCAGGTAGCTTCGGGCCGACTCAATAAAAATACACTCTGTAATACTTCAAGCTTTTTTTTCTTATTTCTTTTTATTTTTCTTTTTGCCCACGCTTGACAGGCGGACGCTGGCTGGCTGTATCTTTGAAACCTGTTTTTATTTTTTTATCCTGGCCATCTCGCGAGTTTAGAACCAAGAAGTTTTTGTTTTTATCGTTTTTCAAAAGTCGAATACGATGATCCTTATTCAATTACACACTGCGTTGAAAGAGATGGTATCTCGTATTGTAAGGGATTACATGCGTGAAGAATCGTAGATTTTTTTTTTACTTTTGGCTTTTGACTTTTCTCCGTTTATTATACAAATTGCATATCTATAGTAATTTTATCCGTGACTGAATTGGATACATCTGCAAACATACGGTCCAAAGAAAATTAAAATTCACGTAAAAATGATCGATATATCTTGCTTTTGAAGGCCGATAATCAAACCCTAACCAATAAGTTTCGAATTTCTAAGAGCAAAGTAGACTTTGAACATTTTATTTCATCTAAATTTGGCCATATTTTGTCATGCCATGTTTGACTACAAAATAATTATATACTCTATAGCATACTCTAATTCTATAATTCTGCCACGCGGTATTGGTCAAAAGATAGTTGTATAATTTCGCAGGTAATAATCGAGCCGCGGTAGCCCAGATGGAAAAGGCGTTGCCAGTTGTAATAACGAAAGTCGCACGTTCAAATCCTGCCCGTGTTAAAAATTGCGCAAGATTTCTTAAAAAACTATTCTGACTCACAATTCTCTCAAAGACCTACCGCCAACTACCAATTCCCGAAGATCGCACCACATCAACCCTGGTTTTCAGAACCCCGACATTCCATCTTTGATCCTTGGAATTCCACCATCAGCATATTTCTGCCTCCCAAGCAATGGTGAAACTTTAATTTGGTCTCAGAGCAACGGAGTTTTAAGAGGTATTACTATGAACAACAGAGTGAAGTCATTAAAAATTCATTACAGACTGACTCGACTCCTTTATTGAAATACTAACAAAAGTACAAAATATTATTTATTTTATAATGCACATTGCTGAAGTAGAATTAAAGTAATTAAAAACCATATTAATGTTTTTTTTTACAAAATTTTACGCTTAGTGATTGTTTAATATTGCGGTGATGATATCAATCACTATATTTCTATGAATTCTAACTAGACAGTAACCAAACTTTTAAAATCTAATGTATAGTAGTAGAATATCACGTTATTGTGCATTCAATTATGTTTAAGCACGTTTCAAATCTAATTGCGACGATTTTTATGACTTCACTCGGGTTTTCACTATCTCTCTTAAAACAGCCCTTGCTCTGAGGATTCGGTTCTGTGATTTTGATTTTAGGGGTCGATAATATTTTACCGTGGGAACCCAGGCCTTTTGCCATTCCCGCTACACTGGTACCCAATTTCGTCAAGTGCTTTTTGACTTTTGAATTAATTAAAACACGGAGTTTAATCAGTATTGTAATTAATTTTATAATCAGAGTTTTTTTTATGTTTTAGTAATTTATATAAGGGTCCACCCAAACATGCTTGTAAAATATTAAAATTATCATATATCACGTCTTTATCCTTTTCGGGGAAGGCAGAGCGTAACTATCGTAATGAAAAGACTGCCCCTTTAGCCACGTTTGACAGACACAGAGGGCCCCTTCATATGATTTGTGTATCACTGCGGTGACAGGTTGTCAAGTTCTAATACACATGAAACCCTCGAGTCCCTTAGACATCAAAATTAGTTACGTGGTTAATGAGGAGAAACTAATAATATCATTATGGTATTTGTACTAAAAATTGTGTTTTTCTCTTGTTACAGATTATTGGACGTTACGAAAACACACGGAGACGTCGAGCGACAAAGAAAACTAGTATTTAATCAAATATTATTGTTTTAGTTTTAGTTGTAGCTAAACTAAATTATTGAAGAACAATTTATTATTACTCTTATCGTTCGCTTTCGTCCTAATTTATCCGTGTTCCTTAAATACTACAATAGGTATACATTTATAAAGCAGAGCTTACACTAGTGTTTTAAATGATATTTTTTTCTTTATAATTTACTGTGAAAATAAATGATTCGCATTTGAAATGTCATTCTGTATGGCATATTACTGATATTAGGTATAATTTAGAGAATATAATTTCCGGTTCGATTATAAGGCGTTAAGACGAATCGGCTCAAATGATATTTATTAGACTATACCTACTGACTACTGATACCGAGGTTCGCCGGTTCGAATCCTATCTGTATCTACAGTTTTTTTCCAAAATATTACCTAACAAAATTGTGGTTTTATGTTTGGTACGCGCATCATGCTAATATATATTTCGACTAATCTTGGCTAAAAGTATCGAGGCTCTAAAATTTGTATCATCTGTGTTTCTATTGGTCTCAATTTTCTTTTCAACTTCGGCTAACTTACATACATAACATTATTAATTTTATGAATATTGTTTAAGTAATATCAATGTAGGTAATAAATTCCAAAGGAATTTTAGATATCTGTAGTGTTAAATTTTCTGTTCTTATAAAAAGGTAGAAACGGAACAATCAAGTAACTGAATACTGAAGTACTTACCTATCTTAGTGCTATCAAAAATACTATATTTGTTGCGGTAGTTTACATTATTGTTCTTTACCTACAGATATGTTCTTTAAATGAGTACATATTAATTATATGTATTTTAATATGAGCTGTGTATAAATTCGATTAGTGTTTTGGTCTTAGCTTAACCAGTATGCATTAATTTTGTCTATTTGTTAGCCTGATCATTTTTAACATAGAATCTAGTCTATGATCTCTGCAAAAAGTTAAACTCCGTTTACTGAGAAATGGACCCGAAAGCGTCGATCAATTTTCAGATGTTTGTTGTATGTAATTTTTGATAATGCTTGGCGCTTTTGGACTCATTATTGTTTATGAAAGTTATATTTTAAAAAACTAGTAATATCTTACTAGTGTTGGAACTGACCTGCAAAAAGCTCAGTCACGAAATAAAAAAACCGTATTGAATATAGAGCATTATCTACTAAACGCGGTGTCTTATTTAAACAATACTATATTACCTACCTATGTACGCAGATGTGTGCCGACCATTACATCTGTCAAATAATGTGTTTGTTACATACAGTCGAAACTCATACAGCAAAAATGGTCTTGTAGGTAAGAAGAGGTACTTTAGTGTAATTTTTTTTGCCAACTTTAAATTGGAAAATTTGGCCAGAAAATAGTTGATGTAAAATCCTTTTAATCAAATAATCTGTTTCAAAAAACAGATGTTTATATTATATGTTTAGATTTAGTGTATAATACGCTTTTTTTGAAATTTTTAAATGTTAATAAATGAACTAATTACTAAATATTTTTTATTTATGTTTTTAAGCAATTGTGTCTTCTACTTAATACACTCTTTAGTGACAGGAAATATAAATAAAAATTCTTCTACATGGTGTATTGAAAATTATTGTCAATGCTTAAAAAGGGATCAGGAATTGAGCTTCAAACTTTTTTAGCATAAATCAAACTGACGAGTAGTTTCCATAACTTTTTTTTTACTTGACATTGACACAAAGCATTTTAGTGCCATAAAAAAAACTGTCGAGTAGGTAAATTTTTTTAGTAGGTAGGTATACAGTGTAGAATCACCTTTATATTACTTTTGTGCTTTTTAAACAAAATGCAAACTGAATAAGCTATAAATTTTTATTTCATTCTCAAAACACGCACTCAGGTGATTCCAAACTCTGTAATGAGTCATGAAATGTCTGAACGGGCTCTCCGAAACGAGGATACAAATAAAAGAGTAGACTCGGGAGTGAGTCATGATGAAGAATGTGATTTGTAACTCACGTGGCTAACTTGTTCTGTTGCTATGCAGGAATAAAAGAGTTGTTTATATACACACATAATACACCCTCATAATCACGCCTTTATCCTTTGAGGGGTAGGCAAAGCGTTTACGGACGTAAAAATACGGTCGCTATCGCCACTTTTGACAAAATGGAGAGCTCTTTAGATAATTCGTGTATTTCTGTAGTGACAGGTGGTCAGCCTGTCGCCTAAGGCTGGTTTCAGAGCGGCGCGTCTCAGCAGCGCTGCCCAGGCAGCGCGTTCGCTGTGAAACGACATTCAGACGCGCGCGCTTCGTTGTGGTGTACGGTCGAGTGCAGAGAATCATTATGCCAGCAAACGTAATCACTATATTAGCTATATACGTTATATGGAAAAGAGTGCAAAAACGACGTCTTAAAAGATTGCAAGTCGACGCTACTGGCAATCGAAGGAGATCCGACCCAAGACGCGGCCCAAGACGCGTCACTATGAAACGCTACATACAATCTAGTGTAATACGAGGCGCGCGCGGCTGGGCAGCGCTGCCGAGACGCGTCGCTCTGAAACCAGCCTAAAAATTGTAATACACCAATACTCTCGAGTTCCTTAATCGCCTCTTACAACCCCTGCGGGAACGATATGGGGTGATGCTATTCTAAGCCGGCATCACACGGCATATTGTCAATACATAATATTGAAAACTGAGATAACATCGTCTACATCTTTTAGAAATCTTTATTTACGGAACGAAACCACACAAAATTGCTTTTGAACAACCAATCAATCTTCCAGGTTTTCCAAATTACCTTTACAACCTACCTGAGACGACTGACATTATTTCTAGGATATTTTATCTGTCGGCCTGAAAACCAATGAGCGTTTTTTGAGCTGACAGCAACACCTATTCTGAACTAGATGGCGCTATTGACGCTTCTTTAGATTGAGGTATTATCTGTTGAGTTCAGTGCATGATAACAAAAACTATTCACTGCTGAATTTTTACATCATTCGCGAGAGCGCAAACGCCACCTACTAGGAACTATTACATCTGGTAAGTATTTGTTTTATAATGACATAACTTAAATCCCTACCACGCTTTCTTGTGAGCGCCTTTTATCAGAATCTGAGCAAAGTTTCTTTACTTTAAACTTACGATAAAGAAAGTAACAGGCGCTGAGAAAACGCCTGTCATTTTAACTAAAGCAAAGTTGGGAGACAATACTAATAAGTATACAAAAGATAAAGGAGCTTAATAGAAAGAGAAGGAATTTAAGAGAACATAGTTATATGTCATGACCTACGGAGCTGAGACGTGGAACTTGACAGTAAAACTGGCCCACCGGGTACATGTCACTCAGAGAGCTATAAAAAGGTCTATGCTTGGTATTTCTATAATGGATAAAGTCCGGAATAAGGCCATCCGAAAAAAGACCAAAGTGACAGACATAGTCTGGAAGTGTAGCAAGCTGAAGTGGCAGTGGGCTGGCCACATTTGTCGTAGAACCGATGGACGGTGGAGTAAGCGGGTTCTCGAGTGGAGACCACGCCTCGGCAAGCGTAGCGTTGGACGCCCTCCGGCCAGATGGACCGATGACTTGAAAAAGGCGGCTGGTAGCGACTGGATGGCAAAAACGGGAGATCGTGCCTTATGGTGTTCCCTGGGGGAGGCCTACGTCCAGCAGTGGACTGCAATAGGCTGAAATAGAAATGGAATAGTTATATGTACGAAGATTGAATTATAATAGCAACACCCCATTTCTCCCCATGAGTGTCGTAAAAGGCGACTAAGGGATGAATCCAGGGAGCGGGCAGCAGCGTTCTCTGTGAATATCTTGCTCTGCGCTCGCCAATCCGAATACCAAGAGTGGTGAGTATTGTAATACCCCTAATTAGGGGAGGCCCTTGTCCAGCAGTGGACTGCTGTAGCTGTTGAAGAATAAGATTTTACACACAGAACCAAATTACGAAGTAGATTGACGCCTTATAAAATCAGTTGCAGAATTTCGAGCAAGTTACATTTCATACAACATTTCTTCACGCCTGACCCACACTACGCTTTCCAACGCAATGGTGTTTAAAACTTGGCTTTCCCTAAAATATAGCACCTGGTCACCATATTAATGTCATCATAACTTCATGCCATACCTTTGATATATGCAATTACTTACATTTTCTTACAAAGAAAACCACTTTTGATTTGAACACGCGTTCAACCCGTGCCGTACAAAAAATATTACCATACAAGTATCATACACAAAGTCAAGTGTCAACAATTGCCAAATTAGACCTCATTCAGAATGCATTTGTATGCAAAAGAGGTTCCAAAATTGAACTTTTTTATGCGCCGGCGCACAAGGAAGCCTAATTGCTCCAATAAGAGGGCGCGATTTGAATTTGGAATGCGTGGATGAGTGATGCGAGCGGGTTTCTGATTGGGCATTGTTTGGCGCTGCAGCTTGCGCATACGCATCTGGATTGTGGCTTCATTGTCTGTAATGCAGGTTTGTTTAGCCACATGGCTAGTGTCTAAGAAAGATAATGGACTATTGTGCTGTATGGAAGCAGCAAAAATCACAAAGCAGGTAGGTATCTAATCTAGGTATCAGAAGAATCCACAACGATTGCCTCATTCCCTGATAGATATCAGGATGCTAAAGAATTCACCGAGAGGAACTCAAATACACATACATACACAAATCACGCCTATATCCCTGATGGTAGGCAGAGCTTTAACAACCGGTACTCACGTACGGAAAATTCCAAATTCTGCGACTGGAATCCGGACATAACCTGAATATTCAAACCCTAGGTCAGGCAGTAACCTAAAGACGTAACCTTCTTCATCTATGTTGATCAATTACTACTCCCTGTGTATGATTGAGTCGCAAAATAAGAATTTATGGAGAAGGTGTGAAAGCTAAAACGTGTAAAAGATATTCCGTATATGTTATGTATGCACACACGATAATACCTCTAGGTTTGAGACTACTTACTCGACTAGTCACTCAAAGTTTTTCAACTTTCCCCGCTCATTTATGTTTTATTCTACTCAACGGTAGATGTCGTTACTTACACCAAAACTAGATGAAGATACTGGTTATTTTGGTTCCGCTTTTTGATACTAGGTTTTTCATCTAAGGATTTGAGTTTGCGGTCTAGATCCGGAGGTCCTAGATTCGATATAGTAACAAAACTGTAATCACTTACTTCCGTGCTCTGGAGGGAGGGAGGAGGGATTCCTTAAGAATTAGTAACGGTCGCTATCTAGGTATGATTTCGTTAATCGTTTTACAGAATAATTCTGCGTCTAAATCCTCGCAAATCTTTTTTCGCGTTTCGTAATGCACGTTTAACCAAGCCTTAAGTGCGAGAACGCTTACTAATACCTATTGCCTATGCATTTAGTCAGATGAAGCATTAAAATCTTATCAAGAACCTCTTTTTGTAGCAAAATCGGTTAAAACTAAAACAGTTAGTCAATAAATCATTTAAAAAAACCAGTAACTACTTGACTCTAGGGTAGTCCGGGGTAAGGCACGATCCAGGTGTCTGTTTAATTGGAAAAGAGCCAATTTGCTTCGACCCTCCCTCTTTCTTGCCCTTACTCATTTATTCTTAAGGCTACATTGTGGCGATGGAGATACCAAATTAGGTAGAGCTAAGAATATACTAGACCGAGCTAAATATGTTAACTTTTTATTGTTCGTTTGACTTTCATTTTCTAAAGAGATTTGGTTCGTTCAGATGCTTAGAAACAGATTTAAGTTTTATTTCCAAGTTTAGTCATTGTAAAAAAGAAAACTTCCACTCTAAAATAAAATAACCTGGTGCATTATTAATTTTGCTAGTTGCTTATCATAAATTTTATTGTTATAAACATTATTTAAAAGTATTTACTACCGCAACATTGCAAGTTTTATGCAACTGAATCCTCAAAACGTTGAAGCAACATACACACACAGGTGTAAAAAAAATTTTGGCTTGGTCGGTTGGTAATTTTGTATGGGAGGCCAAATTTTTTTTTTTTTCATATTTCGACCTATGCTCCTCGGGGAAAGTTGTTCAGTTTCATGGGCTCCATCCACCCCTTAAATATTTGCGGCTAATATTTTTACATCCTGTATTTGTTCCAACCCACAACTTATTTATTTAAATGAAATAATTTTTATTTTTTTAAAAAAAGGTTCTTATTTCTAACTCTACCTACCAGATGGCTTCATGCCAGTAAGGGTTTCCACCTGGCTGGGGTCAGTCAGACCCCATTGTCTTAGATCTGATAGCGGCAATCGTGGGGTTAAATACAGCGTACGTAAAACCGTGAAAAGGCTGATTAAAGAAACATTATTTTCTGTCGGTTGTTTGAGGCAGATGTTTGTGTCCTATGGAGTTTTAATATCAGTGTGAGGTTGAAAAACTCTGATGGGTTCATCGGTTCGTTGGACGACTCGGTGTCAAGCACGAAAAGAATAAGTGTGAGGTAAAGAAATCTTTCTTTCAAACATACAATATTATACTTTCCAAGGTGTATGACAATATTTTTAATATTTCAACCGATATAGGTAGCTACAATATATATTTTTTTCCTCAGGTTAGCCTTCGGGTTGCTGAGGTCAGATGGCAGTCGCTCTGTGTAAGTAAAAACTTGGTTCCCCGTCAAATCCCCTAGGTTAGGTAGCCGACCCCGACAGAAAACGGGATAAGACAAGGAAAATAATGATGTATAATTTTTTTTTTCATGTATTGAAATACGAAAAAAATATGGACAGCCCATACAAGTGTGTCAGAATCTGAGTCGTATTTTGACCAATGCTGATAACTTTTTTTTTGTGGGAGTTGACAGCAGCTTTTACAAAGCCAATTACAAGCTATTATCACAAAAGATGTTCGTCAAAATCATATTTCACCCCAATTAGTTGTTTGTTACCCCGCAGCAGTTAAGGCAGCAGATCCGACCCACCCTTAAATTAAAAGTTTATTTGTCTTAATAACACGGTTCGTTAAAAATAACGGCTATGAGATTTTTACTTTAGTACTTACAAAAAGTTAGGCGTATTAAAATCTAAAAGCTGTAAAAAAGTATCTTTTAAAACTCTTATGGAACTAATTATTCTCGAAACTAAACGCTTTGCTGCTTAACTAACCTTTATACAACTATTTGTAATGTTTTGATAAGCCACCTTAGTAAAAGCGTAAAATTAAATTAGTGTCTACTGAATTTATTCGCCTAAATACCGCAGGTTTGTGCGTCACGTGCATTGATAACCATAGGCCCGGATTTATTAACCGCACTCAACTCTGAGATCGATCTCAAGAGCGATTTAGAGAAATGTCAGTTAATACTAACAGCATCTCCAAAGTCGCACTCAAGATCGATCTCAAAGCTGAGTGCGGTTTATAAATACGGGCCTTAGATAGGAATGTCTGCACTTATCGATTCGCCTAAGGTCATAATATCCACCAATAGTCTGATAGAATATACTGCTCTTCAACTTTCCAAAATGCGTAAGTTTGGAAGATGATCACACTCCAACGACCCCTGACCGCGGTCTATCACCACATCAGCAATGCTAATGCCGCATCTGCGCGCCACCTGGTGGCCGGCGGCGGAATTAATTATTGAAATACGCGTGCCGCCGCCTGCGTCATAGGATGCGTTGCCCAGTTTTGAGTGAGCTTTTGTCTATCATCATTAGAAGGATTTTGGGTTCGGCTTTTTAGTTCTTTATTGCATCAATGCAGGCAGTACGTTGTTGGACGCCTTAGCATCTGTTAATGTTCTTGATTATCAGTCAGATAAAATACAGCAAAAATCGGCGTAGTTGCTTAGCAACTCTCTCTGTATTTATCGTTCTTTATCAAAGGGTCTGAAAATGTTGAGTTTTACTTGTAGAACACACCCTGAAATATTTACATAAAAATGATTGAAAAACAGGTCACAGCAGTCTTTTACAACCTTTTTGATTCTCAAATCGGAATATACATTAACGTCTCTAAAATCTCTTTCTATTCAATTGAACTACTAAAGCAGCCCACAGTCCACTGCTACAAGACTGATACACATTGTTCACTGCGCTTGGCAAGCGGATTGAAGTGCGCAGTGCAAGGTTTTGTTTTTGCAGGCAATGTTTCTTCAAACTCTGTGGATTCCCTTAGTCGCTTTCTATGACACCTACGTGTAGATAATACAGGCTGATGCTATTCTAAGATGGCACCAAAGCATTCTCTTGGTCTCTGTTTGGTCATTTAGGGGTCTATCTAAACTAGTCACCTCTCTTGAAACAACTGGTGGCTTAATTAGCATGATATTGCAGCCTGATGATGACCCCGATATGGTAACTGTATGGTCAGATCATGGTCACGATAAAGAATATTATGGTCTTGAGGAATTTGGGGTGGTTTTTTAGTTCTACAAGGGTATAATTTCGAACATTACTGTGAAATTATAATTACTGAGGGCACTTTTTGTGAATTTAACTGTCGTCAAAATGGTCTTAATGAAGTACTTACATTGTTCAATAAAGTCTGATGTCTTTAACTTATTTTTTGACTTATTTTTTTTAAACATGGTATTTTATTGTGTTATTCAGTTTGGCTAATTTTAAAAGCTCTATACCTATTTAGACTATTGGGCATGATATTGATGACTGGCAGATCAAATGAGCTACTTTGTATAACGATATTTTGTATGAAAATACGAAGAGATGACGTTATGTCACTCTAGTTTGGCTGGCGTCAACACACTTACTTTTATATAATTCTTCTTTTTAATTATTTAAGCTTTGATTGAATATTTCGAAAAACTTTTAACTGAGTATGTAGTATTTTGGACAACAGTTTGAAGCGTACAGCTTTTGTATTTTATTATTGACACAGTCATCTACCGAATTTTATAATTTTGACAAGGGAAAAATACAATTTCATGGTCTCACAACTAATGAATATCTTAAGCTACACCTGAGTAACCAAATTGACCCATTATATCTTCAATACTTGTGCCCAATTTTCAAAAACACACATTTCATGACATTACCATTTTCTATGCAAGTAAATCACCCGAATTATACGCGCGTGCGCAGCGTCATCTGCATACAATGTGGGCAATTTATTATCGAACCCACTACCCATCGGCTGATGCCGGCTGGACGAATGGTGACAGCGATCCACTGAATACTTAATTAAGATTAATGGTTGTGCACTTTAAAGTTGGTTTTGACCACTAGGTTCTCGTATCCTCTAAGCTCTACAATGGCTCTGAATGGATAAATACTAGTAAGTAACTTTCTCTATAAGTACGAAACAAAATATGTAGTTGCGACTTAGTATTTGTTTCCTAGAATTAGGTAATTAAACCTGCACATTACTTATTACAGTCTCGCTCGACATTAGAATATAGTAACAAAAAACAGTTAGTTAAAAACTTGCAAGAGCGATTTCCTAAAATTATACAAAAAGATAAATTATAAATCGAATCAAACATGATTAAACTGTAGGTACTTACTTCGATTTTCAGCCGTTATAAATAAATCATATTACTATGAATAGACATTAAATAATTTACCGATTTATTTAAGTGTTTGACTATGCGTTTAGATGGCCCTACTCAAAATCCAAAACTAAACAATATACTCGATATAACTTTTGTCCTCTCCACGTATCTATGCGTGGGTTATCATAATAATCTCTTCGTATGTCTGTTTGTCCGTGCATTAAATTATAATTACAAGGGATGGAATTTTCATAGAATTGTTTCTACCTCGAGCCGACACTGCGGGGTGTCATTGTCATTATGCGCAGGAGCTTCGGCACGTACCAAATATTTAAGGGACAGTTTATTAAAATACCATTTAGGTAGTTTCTTGAGTCACTAATAAAATATAAAACTTGTACGCTTAAAATCATTGACCAAAAATACTACGGACTTACTTCATAACTTTTTAAAATATTCAAAGTTTGAATAAATAAACGGAAAAATTATATAAAAGTAAGTGTTTTGACGCCATCCAAATACTTACGGCATGACGTCATACTTTCAGTTTTCATACAAAATACCGTTTTGGATCGCTTTACAAAGTAGTTCGTTTGACCAGCCAGGAATGTAGCCCATTGCAGGTATTTTTAAGCTGTTTGTAAAAGTCTGGCTATTATAAAAGACAGGTTGTACGTTGCCTTGTTGATCATACTTTGTGTGGCAGAATATATCAAAATCATTATTTTAAACATAGCTTTCGCAAAGATTAAACCCCAAACAAAACAAAAATGAAATTTTGTGTGACATAAAAATGTAAACCTAAAATAGTCCAGTAAAATCTTTTTGAGCACGCTGAAACTCTTTCGGTATTCTCCTTAACCCAGTGTTGACATACGACGCGTGTTCCAATGGTCAATACCACCCCAAATATGATGGTATCACTTATATCACCACGATGGTATCACCATCACACACACATCTGCCACAACGATACACCCCCAACTCATTTTCTAATGTCATTCAGAATTATAGATAAAGAAATTAAAATAATTGTTAAATTGAGCACTTTCTGAATTATTTCGAATTAAACAGAGTGTATTGTAGAGGATCGCACATTTAACGCACGACGGACCGCTAAAATATCGCAGCGATCTATCAGATCCATACTAGAAATGTCAATCCCCATACTAAAACCGCACTCGACGGACAGCTGTTGAGCGGTTTTAGTATGGACATTTCTAGTATGGACCTGACAGACCGCTGCGATATTTTAGCGGTCCGTCGTGCGCTAAGTGTGCGATCCGTTTTACTGACAATTTAAATTGATTTGAAAATTTTTAATTCAATAGTATTCTACGCTTTAATTTACAATTTCCACTATAAAACTAATAAATAAACATTACGTCTTTACGGCATTATTATTACTCTTTAAGTGCTAATTACAGCTTTTATAAGATTAAAAGGCTAATGTATTTCCAATATACATAACACAGTATTTTCCCACCATTTAGTTTGTTGTAATCAATAATCGATTTATATTTATTTGTTGACGACCGATATGGCGCAGTGGTAGTGCGACTGCCTTTAACGCAGAAGGTCCCGGGTTCGATTCTCGGTGGGTCACTCACAAATTTGATATCTATTTCTTTATGAATTTGTTCCCAGTCTGGTTAGGACATTGCGGGCTGAACCACCGTAAGTAAGATGGATCCGTGTTTCGGATGGCACGTTAAGCCGTAGGTCCCGGTTGCTGTCTATGATCACTTAGACGGTGGTCGTTACACAACCATGTCAGAAGCCTACTACTTGTAGAAGGCGGTTGAAAAATTCTGACACTAGGGTTCATCAGGTCGTTGGACGACTCGGTGTCCTGCGATGTTGGCTGTTAGGGGAGGATGGTAAAAGGAAACACGTGTGTGCAGTTCAGGCGTATATTGGCAACTGACTGACGCTACTGGCTATACATAATATCTATAATACGTTATAGTAGGGAGTGATGTGTCACCACAGTACAGTCCCACACGAAAAGAGAAGAATTTATAATACTTTTTTAACCCAGCAGGGATGGCCCCATGCAGAAGCTTAATGGAGTTTTTATTAACAGATAAAATTTTCTTACATCTGCGGATTGATATTAATGGTTCGTTTATGAACTAAAATAACGATCGCATACATAATTCAAAAATAAAGTAGAGCAAGTATTTAATACTTCGCGTTGTCATTTTTTGATGGGACTCCATATTATAGATAAATTAAACACTTTTTACACTAGTTTTACAAATATACAAGAGCTTGGTACAAAACTATCAATTCAGCTGTGTTCACTATTTTCAAGTATTTAATATTTGGTGTTGTAGTTTCTTGACGGAACCCCATGCTGACCGTAAGTAAAAAATATGCTTAATTATACTAACTGTCGTGAAAGACGGAACAGGTATAGTACTATAGATAGAACTTAAACCTTTGCATATACGCCCATACATACATACACACGAATCACGCCTTTTTCCGGGGTAGGTGGAGCGTTAACCATCGTAAAATTACGGTCGTTATCGCCACATCTGACAAGTATTGAGGGCCCTTTTTGATTATACATGTATCACTGTAGTGACAGGTTGTCAGCCTGTCGCCTAAAATTGTAATACACATGAAACCCTCGAGTCCCTTAGTTGCCTTTTACAACACCCACGAGAAGAAATGGGGTGATGCTATTCTAAGCCGGCATCACACGGTATGCAAATTGCCCATCGCCCATATAAATTGTATATAAAAATTCGGTTCACCTTTGACATAAGAACACACACGTTTCGAGTGTTTCCGCAATCTCACCCACCCCTATGCAGCTTACAGCCGCTATTATCACTACAATAGCACCATATTGTCATATAACAACTCTTCAAAAGAGCTATAATATGCCCGTAGTTTTTATTGTGTACATAGCGACACTTGTGGTTTCAAATTATTCAACGAAAAAGATTTTTCTTATAATTTATTTTTGGTTTTAGAATAAAACTGATATTAAGATGAGGATGTTATAAAAGTTGATGGAAGTACTTGCGAACTAAATCAATAGTAAGTTTACTATACCCAGTTACTATTTGATTACTTGACTCGGTCTCTCAAATGTAGTGTCCGTACATACAAAATTTTCAAATATCTGTTTATATTACATTTTGTGGCGGACCTTGTTTCAGAATCTCTATAAAATAACGTAAATACTACCCCGAACTCTAGTTGACTAATCAAGAGTTGCGTGACTTCTAAGTCCTGATGGTATCACCTCGAAGACCCTGAATTCCCCTTCGTTATCAGTTTACTGGCTCCTAAGCACCCAAAGCTTTAAATTATACTAGATTGAAGTTAATTTGTATTGAATTTGTTTGAAATGGTTGTTTCAAACTAATCTTCAGATTGTTATTTGTGCGTGATGGAAACGGTCGTTTTACTGGCAGTTGTTCCATTATATGTATTTCAAAACAAACAAACTCTAACTAAAGATATAAATACAAAAAAGCAAAACATTTCAATTGTACCTACTTACAGGTAAGACGTGTTATTAGATAGTCAAAAACTATTGCGAAAAGTTTTACACATCTTTTTTTTAATAATCATATCATTGTATGAAATATTAGTATGACATGTAATTTAGGATGCTTGGGGTTGGGACGAAAATTATTGATATCATCATCATTCTCCTTGCCTTATTCCGTTCTCTGTCAATCAAAATTCTGTAAGTAAATTAACCTTAATTTGCTTTCATATTCTTCTAAAAACAAAAAGAGACAATTTACAAAATCAATTACTGTAGAAATTGTCACGAAACAAAAAAGAAATACACTAGAATTAACTTTATTTTACAACCGCAAAAACTACAGACACATTAGCCACAAAAAACAAAGATTTAAGCAGGTAACTTACTCCTTTATAAGCTCTGTAGCAGTATAATCGTGTAAGTGACCACAACGGACATTAGGGAGGCAAGAAACGAGTAGCTGAGCTGAAAAAAGTTGACCACGTTGAAGCTGATAGGTCTACTGGTCACCAGATTACGAAGCTCCGTCAGCGAGGATTTGGATGGTTCACCTGGAGACAAAGTTACTTAGTCAGGATATTAATAAAGTACATTGCAATGTCAAGGAAAAAACTAACGCTAGGATTCTCTGTATTGGGGTAATCGAACTCTGGATCTTGGGGAATGAAAACTCACTACCATTGGACTTTTACATACATACATAAATCACTCCTGGTGGGGTAAGCAGAGCGTTAACGTTCGTAAAATAACGGTCGTTATCGCCATGTATGACAAATGTTTGACGGTCGTTTCAGATAAGTCGTGTATCACTATAGTGACAGGTTGTAAGCCTGTCGCCTAAAATTGCAATACACATGAAACCTTCGAGTCCCAAGTAAAAGTCCAATTGCGACGCATCTTGCAATTGGACTTTTACTTGTCAGTTATAGCTAGAAGTATAACTTGAAGAAAAAAACAAGCTTACCAGGATTGGTAATGACCAGAATGTGATCGATGACGCTAGTGATGCGGCTGGTCTGCGCATACGCACACTCGCAGTGGTACACCAGGCTGGTCAGGATGAATACGCAGATCAAGAAACGCAGGAAGGTAGCGATAGCTGGGAGGTAGCCGTAGACGTCATTATTCTCCGTTTGCTGGAAATAATATTAACTTTGATTAAGGAGAGAACTAGGGAATTTTCTCAAATTTATTTTATTAATATACTAGTCGCTGTGATTGGTATGTTACCGCAAAGAACGGAACGTAATTTTTTATTATTCTCCGTTTTTTCGAAGCTTGGACTCGGACTCATTTGAAACGAAAGTGTCAGTGCATGCCAGACTATCAGTCAGTGTTGCAATGATTTTTTTAAAATCTTTTGGCTTACGAATCTATACTGGAATTCAACGCCAATATAGTCAATTCAACGCCATCTATCGAGTTCTTGGAATACCAGTTTATTTTTAATCTCCAAAAGAAAACCTCCTATTGCATATCTTGGTGTTCCATAATAAAAAAGAAGAGCATCGCCCTCTTAAATATAAGAAGAGGAAGAATAAATATTATACTCACCATGGAGCCAACAGTAACTCTGACGACAATGTTTAAAAACCGCACCATATCAATCATTAGGCTCAAACTGTTCAGTAAAACCTGAAATTATTTTCACACGAGTATTTAAGATATCCTATCTTAAAATCTCCAGTTGTTGAACAATGTTATCAAACTTTTTCTACACAAGTTATTTGTCATTCAAATCGTTAATTCCGTAGGTAATTGATTTAGATATTTTAATTTTACTTACTCTGATCCCGAACATCTTATTTATAATAATGCATTGGTCACTAACAAGCAGATAACTTTTCGCCAGCCATTTTATTTCGTGGCAAGTTTTTCTGGCTTTCTTTTCAGTAGCTGTCAGATAGGCGCCATTGTAAATCCAGTTTTTATTTATTATTGACTTTGATAAGTTACCATAGCTCGCTTTCATTGTTTCTGGTAAAACCAAGCAATCAGATGTGCTGTCTTTCAGCAAATCGGCTATGACATTCAGATAATACTCGATGTGTATTATTTGGACGCTCATATCTAAGCTGGTAAGAATTTTGAATAACAAAAACAGATAAGCAATGCTGTAGTGAACCGGTGCCCAAATGCTATAAGCTAAATACCATGCTATGAAATCAAATGTCGATACAAGGACCCAGAACGTAAGAGACACTGAAGACAGTACAAAAATCCTTCTGTCAATGTCCTTATGGCGCTTAGTGCCCAAAATCTGCTCAATATACTGGTACTTCTTAGAGTATTCTTCACTCACTTCCTTTCCATACTTGTAAACAAAATATATATCCATCAAATACTGCCCGTAGTCGTAAAGCATTTGAACCGAATCCGTTATTACGAGCGAAGGGTTTAACGTTGGAAACATGTTTTGCGCTTTCCAACACAAGCTATACCCATCAAAACAACCAATTAGAATTGCAGAAATTCCGCTTTTAAATAAAAAAAGTAGTTTTTCGCATCTAGTCGTTCTCCTTCCACAACTATCTATAGAAAATATCCATAAAAACCACCTCAAAAGCGACATGTTGTCGTGCGATTGAATTTTATGTTTCACTTTTATGATTTTCATTTCCTATAATTAGTGATAGTTGTAAAACGCGATATTAGGTTATCGGGAAGTCTGTTTGATTGTAACATTTCATTTCATACTACCTACGATTTTCAAAAGGTTGAAACTATTACTAAGAATTCACTGTCTGTCTGTCCGTCCGTCTGTCAGCAGACTGTATTTCATAAACCGTTGGAGAGTTGATCACAAATGCCCTATTTCTCTTACCTCTGTCTAACAACTAATATAAAAAGTAAGACTGTTGTGATTTCCGTAGAAGATATAAGTATTACAACAAATACCATTAATAATACATCAATTAATGGTTTAGGGGGCTCCCATACAACAACGTGATTTTTACGTTATTTTTATACCCTTCGTTCGCGAATCCAGCTAGTACCTGACCGATTTTTGATACGTCATCTTAATCTTTGGCATTACCCTAAAAACAATGCAATAGTAGATGCTATTTTGGTCAGAGTAATTATAAGCTTTTTTTTTTGTGTAAGAAGCCTAAGAAAGTGGCACTAAGTTATCAACATTAAAAAATATTACGTGAACTATGAACATGACCACTAATAGACTATGGACGACAAATATTCATCAACTAAGTGCTCGATTCGATCAAAGATAATATTTCAAAATAAATAACCAGGTATTTAATCATGAAAAAAACTAGAGTTGATTGATTATCTGATCTATTTTAGGTTATTTGTCACAATCGTCAAGGGTCAATGGTCAAGGTTTTACCCCTTACTAAGAAATTGAACAACTTTTGTAAAAAAAATATATATTTTTTTAAACAATAGTTATTTTGTTACTTTCATACTTTATATGAGTGACCGAGTCGCTTTGACGAAAGTTCTTCTTTTTTAAAAATTAGGTATTTGTATTAATATTTATATAACTAATAAACTATTAAGAATTTACTAATTATATTATAATTTTGAAAAAAAATCCGCAAAGAGATTTGTAAGCATTTATTACCCTAGTTGTTTCAATTAATTTCTACTTTTTCTTTGGCTTCAGGTTCTGATGAAGATCTTTACTAGCAGTTAACACCGACAGAAGTAAGTTTAGAAATTCAACCATCAGAATAATATCAAAGAAACACGAACTGGTTATGATACCATAAGAAAACAGATGTAAATTAAAATAAAATATTTTTTTTACAATGAATATAAGTATAAAAAAATATATAAGTATACCTATATACATGAGTCTGAAAACATTACCAGGTTAAACGAAGTCGGGCTGTTATAATAGCTGTTGGACTGTAGCAAGTATTATCATGTCATGAGTATTATAAATACTTAATAGGTTGACATTGTCATGCTGCCACCTTTCTAAATATACAACACCACACACCACATACAGGGTGTAACATAAAATTCATCGTAGTAATAAAAGTCACTTAAAGCGCTTCTAGATTATGAAGTTGCTTAATAGCTGAATAAGTAACCTTTATAGGTACAGTATTTTGCATCGATGAAACCAATACACCATTTATGCAACTTACTGAGTTTGTTTGGCTTATTATTTTGAATCTTATTCTAGAGCACTATACTAAGGCACCAAGAAACAACATAATTTGAAAAGTCAGAGGGAAATCTGAAACCAATATTCAATACCACACAGGTGTAACCTCAGGACTAAAATATGTCTATTTCTAATGGGAGGACTACGTATATAAATTATTAATTTGTGAGAATTTTCAGTCAATGGATAGCCTAGTTTATTCAAAATTTTATAGAATAGAATAAATTAAATTAATAAAATTCGTGTCGCTTATCCTACAATGTTGGTTTAATTAAAGCTTGTAACATTAATATAACAATAGGTTGAATAGAAAAGGAAAACATGTAATTATCATAATTTTCCTACATCGAGTCTTAAACTAAAAAATATTCCATTTGACAGCTCTTACAAATTATTCTTCTATACGATTTGACGTTGTCAAAAGACTTGTAATGTGTTTAAATTAATTTTGTAATAACACGTTTTTTTTTTTATTAAGACTCGATATAGGTAAATTAAGATAATTACCTAATTTTATTACTTAAAAGGTGTGATGACCGTAAAACTAAATAATTCAGTAGCTGAAACAATTTGTCTCCACCGTAATAAACAGAATGTCTATAAACCAATTATCTAGGTAGTAGTTACTTGAAAAATGTAATTCATTTTAGTGTTGTTTCATTAATCGAATGAAGCACTTTGTTGATGAATACTAGCTGTCACGTCGATGGCTTGCAGCTGTCATTTCTCACCAAAAATTACTTACTAATTATACGTACTATAGTACAGCCTTCCACTTCCAAATTCTTCACACGTCGTCATCTATCACCTTTTGCTTTACCTAGACCCTTTTTTGTAAAACTGTTGAGATGTACAAACAAACATACTAACGTAGTTTGTTTTTAAGTTAGGTTTTCTACTTTTATAGCCACCCACATCCAATTATAGTCAACATGCCCGTGTTTAAAATTGCCGATGTGAAACGTGGGCAAACATATTTTCAGTTGCATGACACGATGGCTCTTCTCAGGTGGTTGCTACAAATTTTCTCCATGGACAGTGCTGAAAAGAGAATCAGTAAAAGTGAAAAAAGGATCTACATCGCCAAAGGTGTTATATCAGCGACAATTGTCGGAGCATTAGACTTTTATTGCTTGTATTGGAAAACGCAAAACATTTTTCTAAGTCTTAACTCTTCTATCGTTATAATGGATGTCATACAAATGATATACGACTATGGACAGTATATCGTGGATTTGTGCATTATATACAAATATGGAAGGGAAGTGAGTCAAGTGTACTTCAAAAACTACATGTGTATAGATAAGATATTGGACATTAACCATCACGATGAGATTCAGGGAAAGCTTATAAGGCTGACCATGGTGCTGCTGTTTTGTTTGTTAACAGTGTCAGCATTTGACTACACAGCGTGGTATTTAGGCTACGGCTTTTGGGCTCCAGTGTTCTACAGCATAAGCTACTTCTTTCTGCTTCTCAAAGTGCTGACCAATTTGGACCTAACCGTCCAAATAATGCAGATCGAGTGTCGTTTGAGAGACATTGGTGATCTTTTACAAGACACTTACAATTCAACTGAACTGTTGCCTATACCGGAGTCTATGAAAGAGAACAATCATACTTTATCAAATTCGTTGACGAATAAGAACTGGTTCTACGGCAGTGGATGTCTGAGGGCTGAAGAGATGAGGACCAGACACCATCCGTGGAAGAATGCCACGAACAGCTGTCATGAAATGAAGTGGCTGACAAGGTGTTACTTGCTGATCAACGAGCAATGCATGTTTATCAATAGAATGTTTGGAGTTAGAGTAAGTAGGAAGAAAATATTTCCAAAATATTTGTATGATATTGCTTATTCATAACAATATATGATTTATGTTATCACCTTTCTCTAGGACCAAAAAAGTTATCAAAAGTAATTTGTATTGTTGAAAAAGTCTTGATCCCTGAAGTGGCACATGTCCAGCTTAAAATGATAACAAGAATAATAGTACCTAAACCTAAGAATTGTCTTGATCGGTTTAAGCGAAGTATGTTAGATCCAGAGTAACTAATCAAGATAAGAAGATTATCTAACAACCATTTCTCTACATTTCAGATTCTACTAAATAGCCTTAGTCTTTTAATCGACATGGTGAGGTTTCTGAACGTTGTCGTCAGAATCGCAGTCGGTTCAGTGGTGAGTTGTTCAGTTTTCCATACCTACATGAAATATAGAATATTTTCTTAGGTTAGGGAAAGTAGTTTAGTTTCAAGTTCTGATTTATCCGTAATATATCGTATGGAGTAGCGTCTTTAGGAACGCCCCGAAATAAATAAAAAATCCGCCTTAAAATATATTTTTGTTTAAAAAGATCGTCCAGATATATATAATTTGGAAAATTTTGTATTTCAGAAGACCAACTTCAATGACATATCGGGCTACCTGCCCGCGATATCAACTTTCCTGCGTTTCCTGATTTGCGTGTTCATCCTGGCCAGCCTGGTGTACCACTGCGAGCGTGCGTATGCGCAGACCAATCGCATCGTTAGCGTCACCGACCATATTCTCATTAATAGGAATCCTGGTGAGCAAAAACAATAATAACCATAACCAAATCACTATAAGAGCCACAGCATAAATGAAAATAAGAAATTGAAAAGTTGACAATCGTCGACCGCGGGGTACCGGCCCACTGCCCTGCCACTGACCTATCGACGCAACGGTCGGCTCCGTCAATTTCTCAATCTGTTGATGCTCGTCTCGAAGCGACGATCTTACTCAACGACATCTAGTAGTAGTACTTGGTACTTTATTACCTGGTTAGTCCACATTACACTAAGAATTCAAACAATATGATGTCCACTGCTGAAAACATGGGCCTCCCCCTATCGGGGGGTAATGCTATACTCACCAGCTCATTCGCTTAGCAGGCGGATTGGCGAGCGCAGTGCAGGGAGCCCTGCTGCCCATTCCCGGGATAAATTATCCTTTTTTATGACCGGGTAGAATCCTAAGCCAGCACAATAATATTTTGTAAAATTATACTTAGTGTTAAAGAGAGGGAAAGACAGGTAATCCAAAATTTAAATAGTGCAAAGCAAATAACATCTTAGCGTAGGTGCCTTTTGAAACACTGACTATGCTCATGTTTTTACAATCCTACATACATACAAACATATATCACGCCTTTATCCCTTGCGGGGTAGGCAGAGCATTAACGGCCGTAAAAATACGGCCACTATCGCCACGTCTGACATTTTTGAGAATTGTTTTCTAAGGTTGTTTCAGAAAACATGTGTATCACTATAGTGACAGGTAGTCAGCCTGTCGCCTAAAAATTGTAATACACCATTACTCTCGAGTCCCTTAGTCGCCTCTTACGACACCCGCGGGAAGGATATGGGGTGATGCTATTCTAAGCCGGCATCACACGGCATTTTTACAATCCTTTGAGTTTAAAATTCAGATTGCTATATTCAGTAGTAAAAACCTGTTATAATTCCAATAGTGTTTAATGGTTCTATAAAATCCCTGTATACAGCTCTAGGATATCAGAATCCTGTTCTTGCATTATAGTTACTAAAGGAACTATTATATAACTGGAAGGATTTTATTAGAACTTTTTTGATCGTTAACCTTTGCCGTGTGATCACCACATATCCTTCCCGCAGGTGTCGTAAGAGGCTACTAAGGGGACCTCCGAGTATTGGTGTAATTTTAGGCGACAGGCTGATAACCTGTCACTAAAGTGATAATTACGCGTGTTTTCTGGAACTACCTTGGAAAACAATCCTCAAAAAATTACGGACGTGGCAATAGCGGTCGTATTTATTTTTTGCAGCTGTTAAAGCTCTGCCTACCCCGCAAGGGAGAAAGACGTGATATATGTATATATGTATTTAACTTTTGCAAAACAGTCGAGAAGTCTACTATTGGACTCATATTATCATAACCAATCTTGTTCTCAGACGAAGCCCTCAGATCTTCGCTGACGGAGCTACGCGGCCTGGTGACCTCAAGACCGATCAGCTTCAATATGGCGAACTTCTTTCAGCTGAGCTATCCCTTCCTGACTTCTACGATCTCTGTGGTCGTCACATACACTATTATACTGCTGCAGAGCTTATAGTAGTGTTTTATGAACCTCTATCTTTTCCCCGTGGCTTTGCCGTGTGATGCCGGCTTAGAATAGCAGCACCCCATTTCCTACCCGTGGGTGTCGTAAGAGGCGACTGAGGTACTTGAGGGTTTCAGGTGTATTACAACTTTTAGGCGACATGCTGACAACCTGTCACTATAGTAGTGATACGCAAATTATCTCAAACGGCCCTCTATATTTGTCAGACGTGGCGATAGCGATCGTATTTTTACGGCCGGTAACGCTCTGCCTACCCCGTAAGGGATAAAGGCGTGATTTATGTATCAAACAAAGGCCGTAAAAATATGATCGTAATCGCGAAGTTTGACAAAATGTTTGTAAGCTGTTTCAAAATAATGTCGATATATTTTTATTGATATGTAGTATCATCTAATTTTATCGATATGTAGCGTTCATGAACAGACATGGCAAATAAATGGAATAACAGACGACAATCAATCAAAAAAAACTAGAAACAGATCTTCCGCTATCTGACGCTAGATGGCAATAGCTATGAGTTTCATTGAATAAAGCTTTGTTAGAAGTTTTGTATTCGGAATGTAGCTCTGTTCCGTGTGGTTTTAATTTTAAATTATATGTATGATGATAATGATGATGATATCGTATAAAATAAATACGAAGTACATATTTTTTATTGTGTTTTTGTTTCAATATTGTGATACTTATTAAAGGTATAACGAAGAAAACTGTGTATTTTTCAAAAGAAATAGAGGGCATAATAATCCTTGACAAAAGCCCTATTTCATAATTAAAAACAATGTTTATTTAAATATTTAGATGCCGGCTTAGAATAGCATCAACCCATATCCTTCCCACGGGTGTCGTAAGAGGCGACTAAGGGACTCGAGAGTATTGGTGTATTACAATTTTTAGGCGACAGGCTGACAACCTGTTACTATAGTAATGCACATGTTTTCTAAAACAACCTTGGAAAACAATCCTCAAAAATGTCAGACGTGGCGATAGCGACCGTATTCTTACGGCCGTTAGCGCTCTGCCTATCCCGCAATGGATAAAGGCGTGATATATGTATGTATGTATGTTTATTTAAATAAATCAGTTAAAATTAAAACTTGAAACCAAACAGTCTGCCCTTTTTCAAGCTTTTCAAGTGGAACAAAAACTTATAGGTGCAAAAACACCACCCTGTCTCAATCCACACTAAAAATTTATCATGGCGAAAACCACATGGTTTACGTTCGTATTTTTTTTTTGTGGAAAAAAAGTATTTTTTGAAAAAACTTTGCCTCATGCCACACGGGTCAAATTTCCAACATCTGGGCTGTGTCATTTGCGTACAAAGTTTTTTTACTAGATGCAGCTCAAATTTCTATTTTTTGTAATGAAAAAATTCAGATATTTTCAGATATTGTAAGGGAAACTCTTTAAATGCAATGAATTTCAGTTTTAGAACTAAAGTTTGGATACATGGTGTCCCTCTACCAATCTAGACTAGGTAAATATTTTTTTTTATTCGATGAAAAAATATTTGAACTTGCCATAGGTACCAATACTACTAATAATGTTGACTGGTAAAGCATTTTGCATGGAGTGTCCAATTGTTTTTCATCGAAATTAAAAACAATTGTTCCATATTAACAGCTAAGGGTGTCCAGAATCAAATTTTTTCTTTGGGCCACGTTTGAATAGGTATGACATAAAAATTAATTTTTGCTCAAATGTCGTATTTCGAACAAATAGAAAACTCCGCGACTGAAACATACACAAGCGGAATCCACGACATTATTATTCTGTCTCCATTCATAACCACACTCACACATAAAAAAATAACGCTACTCTCAACATTTTATCAGAAACGGTTCATCCGTCTTCATCAGTCAAGATCACAATCCTTCATCAGACGCGGTCCACTATTGTTACGTTTACCCCAAAGTTCATTATGGCACTCACCTCTTTGTCCTCCGGGCAGAGTAGGGTAAAAGTCACTATTAACGACTATAAATTGATTCGCTATGGTGAAAGATAACTTAAAGGGTAATTAGGATGCTGCTTTTAAACATCTGTCCAGAAAGCGGTATTTGGTAAATTAAATTTGGGAAAGAAAATATTATACTTAAAAATGTTATACTTACCTACTTACATTTTGAGTGTTTTTGAAGGCCGATGTGGCATAGTAGTAATGAGAATTCCTGTAAAGGTTCCGGGTTTGATTCTAGAAGGGGCACTATTTATTACTTTGTGAATTTGTTCCGAATCTGGATATTGGTGACTGAACTACCTGATTTTTCGTATAGGAAGATGGTTTCGTGCTTTGGAGGGCACGTCAAATCTCGGTTGTTTTCTATGACTTAGAAGGAGGTAGTTGTGCAATCATGTCAGAGGCAGTAATAATAATAGGCGGTTGAAAAACTGACTTCAAAGTTCATCGAGTTGATCGAGTCAGACTTAACGCGCGACGGAGCGCTAAAACATCGCAGCGGTCTGTCAGATCCATACTAGAAATGTCAATCCCCATACTAGAACCGCTCAACCGCTGTCGACGCAGCGCTATCGCAGCGTCGTCCGTCGATTGCGGTTTTATTATGGGGGGTGACGTTTCTAGTATGGATCTGACAGACCGCTGCTATGTTTAGCCCGATTTACAAATTTGTGATCCGCCGAGTGTTTTGAAATCCAGGGAGTTTAAACTATTTGATTCGCTAGAGATTCATCGCAATGCATCCCTATTTTTTTAATTTCGTACGAAAATCAAAGTCATTCTTATGAATGAAAGCACCTTCATTCTAAATTCAAAAACCACTCACGCGCAACATTTCTTTGCATAAATAACGACTTCCTCCAGAACCCTCAAATTCAAAATAGGAAGCGTTTAAAAAAATATAAAACTTTTGTATTTATGATGATTTCTACAAAAGATTCGAAACTGAATCTCATGTATAGTAATGAGGAGGAAATCCTGCGCGTACGCATCGATGGACGCTAAGGAAGAGAGTAGGGGTCAGTTCACACCTAATGTGTAAAGTCGCAAGCTTGAAGATTAAATGGTATAGAAGCTTTACATATGGTAGTGTATGCTACGCTGCGGCAGGTTGTCATTTCATGTCAAAACGTTATGCCGTGTGATGCCGGCTTAGAATAGCATCACCCCATTTCCTACCCGCGGTGTTGTAAGAGGCGACTAAGGGACTGGAGGGTATCATGTGTATTACAATTTTATTCGACAGGCTGACATCCTGTGATACACGAATTATCTGAAATGGCTCTCCCTAATTATCAGGTGTGGCGATAGCAACCGTATTTTTACAGCCGCCGGTAACGCTCTGCCTACCCCGCAAGGGATAAAGGCGTGATAGTGTGTATGTTATGAAACCTTTTAAGTTTTCAAACGTTCGATCCTGACGCTGTTGGAAATGGGGCTCTTTCCAGAGGAAATGGAGTTTTTACGTTGCGAAATTGGAGATATAACACGATTTTTAAAGAAAGGATCCTGAAAGGGCATCATTATTGTTGACATCCCGCTCATATGTCATATATTTTGATAGTGGCACAAACAGTATTGTTGCCAATACGGGATCCCTTTTTAAAAAATGTTATGCTATACCACATAGTACTAGAAATATGATTATGATGGCAAGAGTGTGTGATCTCTCTCCGACCGATTTCGGCCATGGCGACCACTTTGACTCCTAATCAGATCGGCGCTGATGCGCCCGGAGATGGCTATTGTAGCCAATTTTGGCAGTAAACTCCCGTGCACAGAGTGGACACGTGAGTTTGCCATTTACATAATTATAGTTAATGGCGACGGATGGACGGGCCTTCAGCTCATCGCGCTTAGCGTCGAGGTCTGCTTTACGCTGTTCCTCAAACTCGCGGACTTGCCTCTTAACCATCCCGCGCCATTCGGGACGCTGTGCTGCCAGACCCTCCCATTGAGTGGGCTCAATGTTGCATCTTTTCATGTGTCGTTTCTGAACATCTTTATATCTGAGGAGTTGTCCGCCAAGAGTGTGTACAGTACGGACGAAACGGATGTAAGAATTCTGTACAATAATGATTTAACTATTAGATTACCAGCAGCGTTCATAAATATGAGATTCACCGTTTTAAATGTAGGCATGGATCATCCAATCGCACACACATGACGCACGACGGAGCGCAAAAATAACGCAGCGGGCTGTACGATCCATACTAAAAACGTCACTCCCCATATTAAAACCGCATTCGACGGACGATACTGCGATAGCGCTGCGTCGACATCGATTGAGTGGTCAAGTATGGGGATTGACATTCCTAGTATGGATCTGACAGATCGCTGCGATGTTTTAGCGCTCCGTCGCGCGTCAAATGTGCGATCCGCCAAAGGACTGAGAGCGTTGGCCCAATGAAAGTCTCATAAAATCGCAATTTTATTGCACATTTCAATCTCCTCGTAGCTATATGAGGAAGCCACCCATTCGGTTTATGAGGGTCCGATAGTTGGCTTAAAGGGTTTAAATTAAAATTATCCTTAGGAAAGATTTTATTGGTTCATTCATTCCTGTCTACGGTTGCCTGGTAGAGAATGCTGCCTAGCATTAAGGCCGCCTTGTTGTACTGTTTCCTTTGTTTGTGTTTTTTACATGTTGTTACTTTTTGTACTATAAAGAATTTTGTTATGCTATGTAAAGTTGTCATGTCTAGTGGGATCTCGAGTCGACGAACGGCCCGGTGACTGACATTAGCGAACTAACGAACGCCTCGTAAAACTAATATTTTATAGCGATAAAAGGAAGCCGGTCATACGTTTAAATTATTCGAAAGCATCTTTTCAATTAAATTTATCCATGGAAGACACGAATTCGGTCATTTGTGCGTTGCGGCGTCAAAATCTTTACTCACTTTTGTGATTTTTCAACCTAACTACTCTCAAATCATACCCTTATTCACAAAACAACCACAAAGATAAAATCTTTCACTCACTTTCTGCGAAAAAGTGAAATCAATTGCAGACAAATTGGACTTGTGAAGAACGCCCTGGACAGCCTGGGAAAATATTTGAAAGCTTGGAATAGTCTGGGAGTGCCTGGGAATCACTTTCGTTACTACATTGGTAATAGGATCACGTTCTATGGTTTTTTTGGGTCATTATGTTGTTTCGTAAGTACCGATATTTCTTTGAGATCCATGTGTTTGTATGAAAATAGCAAAGATAGTATTGAACAGTCTAATTTTCTTGAGGAAACCGGAATACGCTTGATTTTGGCCAGGTAAGATGAATTTTGTAAGTACATATAGGGCAAATCGAGAGTAGTGGAAGAAAAGGAGAGAAGCCTTTGCCCTGCAGTGGGACAGTACAGGCTATTAAGAGTATCATTCACAGACATGGCGCGCGCGAAATGCGTTTTTCAAATTTTATGTGCTGTCTCGACGCCCGCGCGGCAAGCACCCTAATGTGCGATAGGGACAGGTAGCAGGCTTCCTGAGAAATCGCCTCGAAAACAGAATAAAATCGGGGTGCGGGCGTTAACGTTTCCCTACCCCTAAATTTTAACCAAATTCTATAATTTTGGTCTTGATCGCTTAGGTATGAACTAAACTAGGTTTATACGTTTCGTTTTTGACCAAGTTTTGTATAGTTTTGTAAGTAACCTCACTCAAACATGAAGATTTTTCAGTATCAAAAAAGTGTACTTTTGTGCCTCATTATTTCTGAAACTATAATATATATTAAAAAAAAACGCATAAACCTAGTTTTTTTTAATTTAAATAAAATACCTAAAAATCAAAACAATTGGTTACCGGTAAGTACGATAAAAACGTTAACGCTTTTTGTATGAAAATTTCCAGCTGCACGATCCTCTTAAATAAATAAATGAGGTAATCTATGTATAAGGTGTAAAATTAGAAATATGAGATAATTTTTTTAACCTCCCATACAGGATGTCACGCTCACTTGATAATTTTGTATTGGAGGTCCCAAAATTATTTTAATATTTCAACCTATGTTCCTTGGAGAAAGTTGTTCAGTTTCATGGACTGGTTCATCCCTTAAAATATTTGCAGCAAATTTTTTTACACCATGTATAAAGCTACACAAATAAATAGCTAGTCAGACTGACGAGTAACTTTCAAGGAAGACCCATAAACCAACCCACAAACAACCCACAACCAAAGCATGACAACCATATTCCATATTCCTGCCGACAGGATACCAGGGGTGCATATGTTATGAGAAATGGCAGACGCGTGGTCACGGTCTGAGGAGTAAGGAAGATGTCCTGGGTCCGATGTATGCTAAACGAAAATCGTTTTAGTTGTGCGTGGATATGGCTAGCGTCTGAATTACAAACATACATACTTTATTCCTTGCGGGGTAGGCAGAGCGTTAACAGCCGTAAGAATACGGTCGCTATCGCCACGTCTGACATTTTTGAGGATTGAGGAAAACATGTTGTATCACTATAGTGACAGGTTGTCAGCCTGTCGCCTAAAAATTGTGATACACCAATACTCTCGAGTCCCTTAGTCGCCTCTTACGATACCCGCGGGAAGGATGTGGGGTGATGCTATTGGGTGGCGTCTGGATAGTACTATACTACATTGGCTACGATATAAAATAATCGGGGCAAATATTGTATGAGTAAGTATCTTGTATGTTATAAGTAAGAAAGACAGGACTTCAGGAGCTTCAGACAAACAAACAGCGCTGACGATAGTTTTGGACCAAGGTGGTTGAAAGAAGGCTGTTAAACCAAGTAATAAATCATGAATCATACCTCCAACGCACTGAAAACTATGACCACGACGATATTCCCATTATTCCTACCAAAGGGTACCTATCTACCTACCAGGGGTGCATAAGTTATAAGGAGTACCAGAAAGTTGTCAAAACCAGACACGTGGTCACGGTCTACGTACTATAAACGAATGTTCCTGATTGTTTCATTCGTGTGCTTTGGGAATTTAAACGTCAACCAATACCCTTTACAGATAAATAATATCCTAGCAAGTACTTACTGATGAAATCACGCAGTATGAAGCAAGGGCCTTGGTGCGCAGGCGCAATCAGTGCGTCTCCAAGCCCTCTGTTACGCATTGCTGCGTGTAACCGTTTTCTGGAAGCCATATCACGCCTGTATTCTTTGCGGGACAGGCAGAGCATCAACAGCGATAAAAACCTGTAATTTCAGCTACTTTTTACAGGGTTATTGGAAAATTTTGCTTTTTCTATGGCCTTACTGTACTGACCTACGAGCAAGTACTGACAGGTTGTCAGCCATTGTCAATAATTATAATAGGTACCTAACGCAACCCTATAGTCACTTTGTCACTAGGTACAGCCTGAAAGAAATGGAGTGATGCTATTCTCAGCCGGCATACTAGAATTCTCGTATATATGCGTGGCGATAACGACCGTAGTTTTACGGTCGTTAACGCTCTGCCTGCCCCGCCAGTGATATAGGCATGATTTGTGTATGTATGCGTATGCACACAAAGTAACGCGCGTTAGTTTTAGGCGTGAGATATTGTGTCATTATAACAGTTATACTAACTTTAACGTTCTTACATATATATAGCTCAGTCGTTATATCTACGTTGTTAATTAACTTAAGATTAAGTGACTTATAAATGTTATCTCTTTATAGTTTGTGTATTGCAGTTAAATTAGTTTGAAACATTAGTAAGTAAGAAGAGTAAGTACCTATATTATTTATTAGTTTTTTTATATGAGGGATGGTACAATGATGGGATCAAAAAGTAAAACGACAGTTGAACTATAAATTTACAAATAAATAATTTATTGCTTTCATAAAATAACTTACGGTCTATTTGGATATAAGTATTACAAAGGTATGTATGTACATAAAGAAATTTGCAAAGATTCGGAAGTTTGGTTGAATTGTTTCTTGGCATTTGCCTAAATTAATTAAATTAACTTTAATTTTAATCAAATGTATGTATCATATTATATTTTTATGGTAAGGTCAGACACGAACACTAAAATCATTTCTATAAAAATGTCTACAGGGGCTTTGGAATATAGCTGTTTCATTATATTGTAAACACAATATTTAAAATGTAAAAAGAAAATTAAAATATTAATTTTATTTCTTGTTATGTCGCTACCTCAAATGTTAATTATAGTTCTTTAAATAAAAATATCAATAAATTTCTGTTAAATTACAATTATTACAGGTGAAGTAGGTTTTATTGCACTATTATTTTTAAAATTTTAATTAAATATTCTATACTGCTAGTTACAAATATCTATTTTTTAAGTTACCTTAATTCTAGCCAATAATATTACCCATCAGAATCATATAAACTAATTTTTAAATAATATATTAATTTAAATTAAGTTTTAAATAAGTCTCACTACGTATTTTAAATAATTTAAATACAATCTACTTGTTTTCGGTGATCACATTCGTCCTAGTACCAAAATATTTAAAAACTAAACTAAAAGAGAATGTGCATTTTAGAGATCAAGAAAAGTAGGTACTTTAGTTTCCCAAAAAGATTAAAAATTACATTGTGATGTATGAGTGGAAAGCTTTGATATCTATCTATAGCTATGATATACTAAAAATTACATAATTACACACTTAAAAATAATACAGGCCACACCACATAAAAGTTAGAGACGCGTTTTTTTTTATATGAAGATATTTTTTAAACACGCGTTCTATTTGCTCGCGCTAGCTTTTTTAATGTAAGGCCCTTATAGTTTTAAAAGCCTACAATTAGGAGTTTTCCCAGTCTCAATTTGCAGGTTTTCTAAATTTACAAAGTTATATAGATAAAATACAAATTTAAATGTTTATACAGTCTTTTTTGTATAATTTACGGCAACAGCAACTAAATTAGGAATACTATTCATAGATGTCGGTATAAATCTAGCTTACATGCCTAAATAATAATTATGATTTGTAGAAAACGTGAATATTTTTTTCTACTGCAGGCAGGATTTCCATTTCAGTTGTTAAAATTCCAAACGGTCTTTTTAAGTAGATTCACAATTCAGTTTTTAAAATGTCAAGTAACTAGAATATTTTTAATAAAAACTGAACGCCGGGTCAAATCCTACCCACGGTTCGATATAAAAAAATTAAATGTCAAAAGGAATTACGAATAATTTGAACGCTAAATAAAAAACACAATAGGTAAGTTACTTACAAACCTTATTTTACTATCATACATTTCATAGCCATAAGTTACGTCTGGCACTCTCCGTAAGCGTTTCACATGTCCAAGGCGACTTTTTTGTAGTTTTTTTTATATTTTCTTAGTTTTTTTCAATTGTAACACTACTGGATGCTGATTGGTTCTGTCTTCTGGAACCATGTGATGTTCCAACTCAGTGATTGGTCAATGCATTAATCGAAACTAATTTTCCGTTTCACTGTCGTATTCAAATTCAGAACGCCAGCCTCGTTTCTTCTCTTTCTTAACAACGGAATATTCTGTTCTGTGTTACTTTTGGGTGTCACTTCGTTTTCATTCTTCATTTGGAGTAAAGGATCTTCAGGTTTATCCTCTTCCTCTGTTTCTTCATCTTCTGTAGCTTTTACTCCTATCCACACATCGGGTTCGTTTCGAAACCATTGAATATCTCCTTCTAATGGAGTTTCTGTTTTGAAATCAAAGTTCCATTTGTCTCTTTTCTGTGCTAGATCGGTTTCTATGGATTCTTTGAAGAGGTTGACGAAATTGTCGTTTTTGGCGTCCTCTGTGTCTTCAACGGGGAACAGTCTTCGTCTGACAGGGTTGTTGGGGGATACACGACGCATGGCTCTTTGATGATGTGAGGTAGTCTGTGGACAAAAAAATAAAAGAAATTAATAATAATCGATGTGATAATCCCGTTAATACTATTAATTAAAGAAATAATAGTTATTTAAATTCTATTCTATGCTAATGCTAGTTATTATTTCTTGCATGATTAAACTTTTATTTGAAGCATCAGCAGATTTAACATCAGTCGCAAAATAAGAGATATCTATAATAATCAACTTTAACTGGAGTTAACGATACAGTCAATAAAGATAATTCACTATTGGTTGAGCCGTTAAAAGGCAGGTTGATTTGCGGGGGATACTACACAAAAAATACATAATAATATGTAGAATATAAGGAGTAAATAGAACAGATACTGATTTTGTATCAATCCAAGGGTTTTAAAAGATTTTTGATGAGAATAACGCCATGTTTTCTACATACATACATATAAATCACGCCCTGATCCCATGCGGGGTAGGCAGAGCGTTAACGGCCGTAAAAATACGGTCACTATCGCCATGTCTGACAAATATTAGAGGGCTTTTTGAGATAATTTGTGTATCACTATAGTGACAGGTTGCCAGCCTCTCGCCTAAAAGTTGTAATACACCTGAAACCCTCAAGTCCCTTACTCGCCTCTTACAACACCCACGGGTAGGAAATGGGGTGATGCTATTCTAAGCCGACATCACATGGCAACGTTTTCTATCATCTCAAATAATAAAAACGAAGTAGGTACCGAGACAGGTATATGATTTCGCTTTGGCCATGGCAAGCCTTAGTCTGCCTGAAACTTATCGCAAAAAATCTAAACATACGATAAGACCGAAAGTCGTAAATTTCAAACAATAAGTAGGCACCACCAGGCTATTAGTTATCAGCATTTCTACTTCAAACGTGACGAAGTTATTGTTTTGCTCATTATTTTACAGTTTCCAAGAAAATATACAACGAGAAAACACGTACCTAAATGTGCTTTAGATAATTAGCTGGTTTGACCCACTTTAGAAATATATAGTGAAGTATTTAGAAAACGGTCAAGTATCACGAAATACTGACTAAAGTACACGATATAAATATCTAGTAAGTATGCTATAAAGTATAAAATATTTGCCTATTCCTATTGCAAATATTTTAAGGGGCGAATCAGCCTATGAAACTGTACAACTTTTGCCAAGAAACAGTTCGAAATATCAACCTCCCATAGAAATTGACTTGGTAGTTTCGTAATTATGTAGGGAAGGTCCATTTTTTTCATAAGTCGACCTATATTCGTTGCGGAAAGTTATTCAGTTTCAATGGCTGATACACCTCTCAAATTATTTGCAGCAATTTTTTTTATACCCTATCTTAATAAATCTTCATTCTTCTTCAATATCAAAGGGCCTTCAATGATTGTCGGACGTGGCGATAAGCACCGTATTTTTACGACCGGTCACGCTCTGCCTACCCCGCCAGGGATAAAGGTGTGATATATTATGTGTCTCTGTGTGTGTAAATACCGCAAACTTAAATTCCACACCCATTGTCTGATCGGATGTTTACAAGCTGATTGATAGGTTAAGAATCAGCCACACCACACCACACCACATAGGTATGTAAAAAAACTCAAAAGTCTGCAAATGGCAAGAATATAACATCAATATAGAATTATATTCTATACAGAATCTATATTCTATTTACTCAGGTTAATTCCAGTTTTTGACGCAACGGCCACTCATAAATAGCGAAACAAGTTCGTATGCGTTCCCGCACGTGATCACGCTCGAACCGGTGCGGTTGTAATGTATGGGACTGTATGAAAGACGGCACACAACGCGACGCACTATTCAACGCAGCAAACATTGTGTCGCTTAGTTCTCATACAGTCCCATACATTGCAACAGGTACGCGCGTGATCACTTGCACGTTGCAAGCATACGAGCTGTATACGCAGGCGCTGTGCTATGACCTTTACTTAGTTTATAAACCATTGAACGACGGACGGCGATGACGGACAATTCCAGGGAACGTAAACAGTACATTCATTACCATCGAACGAGGTATTGAGGTACTGAACGGAAGGTGATGATCGGGTAACGAGTGGATGGCTATGAATTCTTAGAATATTTGAAAGAAACATATAAATTCTTAGAACTTTTGAAGGAAAATTTGAGAATTTCATCTACTTTTGTTTTGAGAATGAACTATGCAGAGACATACACCTACTGATGGTTGAACGTAAAGGAATTAAGTTGTAACAGAATCAACTGTGTTGTACGTTGATTGCTTTTGATGCTGATTGCATCATAGAATAGAATAGCATCACATCATTTCTTTCCCGTGGGTGTCGTAAGAGGCAACCAAGGGACTCGAGGGTTACAGTTGTAGTGTATATTGTAGTGTATTACAATTTTAGGCAACAGGCTGACAATCTAATGGTACACGATTTTCTGAAACGGCCTTCTAAAGTTTGACAAACGTGGCGATAGCGACCGTATTTTTACTGCCGTGAACTCTCTGCCTTCTTCTCAAGGGATATAAGCATGATGTATGTAAAGTAATATCGAGATCATACGTGATCGATCATACTTAAGTTCTAAAGATGATCATAACATAACCCACCCACATCGCCGTTCCACAAAGGACCTGTTCACGATACCAGCCCTTTTGTTCCTGCTCATTAGCACTTAGATTACCCGCTACAGCTACATAAAGGGTGTTACTACATTGTGGCTATTATAGCCAATCCAAAAACAGCATAACATTTGATCTTATCGACCAATCACGATCAGTCGCGTTTACAGTCAAGTCCAGTCAGATTCATTTGCGCGTTAGATCAATCCCGTTTTTTGTTGGACTGTGCAATTTTGGCTCCGGGGCCATCAAATCTACGCCGGATAGCTTGGTGGGGAGCTCGAGCTCACCCGGAAATAATTGATTGGTTGTTCAAACAACCAGCTCAATCACGCCCTTGGGGCGAAACTGGACTTAGGAGTATTTCTAGGAAGAACGGATCGGTCTGAATCAGATCCATCCCGTGTTTTGATTCAGTGGGATCACACAGGGCAAACGTTGTACTTGATCCCGTTTCGCCTTATTGTATCCCTACGATAAACGCTATGCTGCACGCTAACTTCAACTTGCACACAAATCCTTATTTATAATTAGCACGCCTTTATCCCTTGTGTTGTAAGCAGCGAGAGACCCATTGATCCCGCTAATAGAAATAATCTCAACAAGCAGATTCCTTTCTCTTGCTTACTCTTTGTCTAATATAGACATGGACAGATCTTATAGAAAAACCAGCAGTACCTAGAGACAGACAGAAAGACCAAAGCACTTTGTTTCACATTATAATATAAGCAAAGGCGACCTATAGACATGTTATCATACTAATGCATAGATGGTTTCCCCAACGCTTAAAAAGTCATATCCCGATAAAAAAAGTTATTTAACGAAAATATACAGGTTGAAATTTAAGTAACAGATACTGAAGCTCATCATCTGCCTGCCCTTATCCCAGCTATGAAGATATAAGTACAGATACAAAAATTTGTTCGGGTATATAACAAAATATATAGCCAACCCCGACAGAGAAACAGGATAAGGCAAGGAGAATGACAGTACATAGTGCAACAAAGTATAAACGGATCCAATAACGAAATTGCTAAAAGTCAGTTGTGACACAACCATGTCAGAAGCCTGCTACTGTAGAAGGCAGTTGAAAAATTCTAACACTAGGGTCCATCGGGTCGTTGGACGACTCGGTGACCCACACGAAAAAAGAGAGAGCTAAAAGTGGGCACTTTTTCCAGTTGGTTTCCCTTTAAATGAATAACCAAGTAACTGCTATGATGATGGGGGTAGTACACCCTGTATGTATAGAGATACCGTTATCCAGAATCCTCTTGCAGTTTGCACACACATGCTAATTGAGCTGCGTACGCACAAAGGACTCTGTTGTGTGAATCTCTAGAGTTCTTCTACCAGGTCAACCAACGACTCGGTGAACCCTGGTGTGCTAAACCTATAGTATTTTAGCAAGAAACATGATCTCGATAAGACATGAAAATATTTTGAGCCATTTCACTTCTTATTATCAATAAATATTGAATTGAGGATATTTGAATGTGACTGCCGTGTGATGCCGGCTTAGAGTAGCATCACCCCACGTCCTTCCCGCGGGTGTCGTAAAAGGCGACTAAGGGACTCGAGAGTATTGGTGTGTTACAAATTTTAGGCGACAGGCTGATAACCTGTCAGTATAGTGTTACACATGTTTTCTGGAACAATCTTGGAAAACAATCCTCAAAAATGTCAGACGTGGCGATAGCTACCGTATTCTTACGGCCGTTAACGCTCTGCCAACTCCGCAAGGCGTGATATATGTATGTATGATAAGCAAATAAATGAATTATGAATTATGTATGAATTTGACTTAGCCTAGGATTCGGGCCCGGCTAGCCTTCGGGTTGCAGAGGTTAGATGGCAGTCGCTCTGTGTAAAACTTGGTTCCAAGTCAAGACCCCTAAAGTATCCGACCCCGACAGAGAACGGGATAAGGCCCTTGACCTTAAAATGATAAGGCAATGATAAATTATTAATATTGAATTATGCCTAGACTCAACTCAAGTAATTAAACTACTGATCCAATATGGGTACTATATTTACCAGAAAAGTCAACACAAAAATTAGAATGCTGATCGATTAAAAGTAAATCTAAATACTCAATTCGAAAAAGCAATAAACTTTATACCTCCTGTCTAGATAATGCCTATCTATGCCTAGGATTATTATTTCTATTATCTGTCGTATTGCGCAGTATAATAATGATTGATTCATAACTACGGGTCTATTAATATTTTTATTATTCTAAGTGCAGTATATAATAGGCAGAACATGTATTAATTATAAGTATATTTATCCTTATCTTTGGAGTCATAAAACACCAATATTATTGCCGAAAAATTCTCGATATGCAACACTTTAGACGCTGTATTATATGCAACTATCAACTACTGAGAAATAGCATGGAAAATAGCTAACCCCCCAAATAAAATTTTCACGAACGTCAAAAAAAGAAAAAGTCAATAAAATAAAAAGTTATAAGTGTTATAACTTAAAAATCATACATTTTATGATTATTAATTTCTATTGACGGTATGATACACCCTTTGCGAACGAGTTACATTCAAGAAACTTTTTTTAAAGTTAACCTTACCAGTCTTAGCCTTCTGTTTATTCGAAGGGAGTTTAATGGAAGTCGTGTACAGAAATTTATTTTTCAAATTGTCGCATAATTCTTGGTCTGTCTGACAATAAGTGACGAAGAAGCAAAAGAAATTGAAATCCTAAATCTTAAGGGCAAATGCATCGTGGGATGGCTTATACGTACTTATATTGTTATACCAAGAATTACTTACATAACCCAGACAATTATATGATTACTACCTGTTTTTCTTATATCATTGAATACCTCAGTAATAGTATCTACAATGCTCATTGCATAGCAGATTCTTTCCCACTATTTGAAATTCTGAAAACCGACAATTATAGAAGAAAATTGTAGTACATTCAATGGTAGTTAGAAATTCATACTGGTTAGTTTTTTAACAATTTAATAAGTGAGAAAATGGCGGCTTTATAATAGGTTAAGGAAAGCAATGGTTACGTAAAGACAAGTATTTTCAAATCTCCATAATCAAATATAAATTCAAAATTTTCAGTGATAAATTCTTCTATATTTAGAACTGCAGTTGAAACTCAGCTCAGGTCAATATATATCTCTGCTCTGCCTGCTTCTGACTGCTCAAAATATATTTTTAGACTCTAATGAATGAAGCAGATGATAATGTATTAATAAAACCAAAAACAGACATAATATTACAACAGTTTTAACTGACCTAAATTTTGGCGTTGGTAAGTCAAAAAAATTCGCCGTAAAATTTGAACAGTAAAAAAGGCAAAAACAATAATTTACATACCACATTTTCAAAAATACAGTTGTTATCCGATGTATGGATATCGACACACAAAAACTAATAACAAATCAACTAAAATCTAAATATCAATATTTTATCTCTGATGCTTATCATAAGGCGGTTGGAAAATTCTGACTCTAGGGTTCATCGGGTCGTTGAACGACTTGGTGACCCACGCGAAAAGAGCAGATCATAAGGAGACTGACGAGTTGGCTTTGGACCAAAAGTGGAAGACCACGGGTGAGACCCTTACTCAGCAGTAACATCTAGTAGTTATAATTCGCAAATAAATAAATAAAAATGTTGTATGAAATATTAAACTTACTAAACTCTCCGCCTTCTACCACACAACACAGTACTGTTTACTATTAAAACAAAAAATGCTGATTCTTTTAATAAGTAAGTTTCATTTATACAAACACTGAGAAAGCGGAAGTACAAACGTCACAAACAAACGTACACAATTGTTATTGATGTATTGTAGGTCAAGGTTAATTAATTAGAAGGAAGTTGATGATACGACTGTTTAATAGAAACAAACAATTCTTACTGAGGCCCGATCTCGCCAATATGTTGGTAAACAGGGTTTTGAAGTCAAGAAAATTGACATGTATTTGTCATTTTATTTCTGACGACTTTGATTTTGGAATAATTAGTTACGAAATTCGATTTTACGGTCCTGCTTCATAAAAACGATCATAAAATTTAGAAGCACGTAAGATTACTTTTTTCGTTTATCACGCCAATTGCGACTACTTGTCTTAAGCTAACCTAAAACAAGCACTTAGGTCTACCACGTTTTTTTTTTTTATTCCTAATCAAAAACTGTGTGATGCCGGCATAGAATAGCATCACCCCACATCCTTCCCGCGGGTGTCGTAAGAGGCGACTAAGGGACTTGAGGGTATTGGTGTATTACTTACAATTTTTAGGCGACAGGCCTGATGGTCAATGATTGACAGGTTGTCAAACCTGTTACTATAGTGATATACATGTTGTCTGAAACAACCTTGGAAAACAATCCTCAAAAATGTCAGACGTGGCGAAGGCGACCGTATTCTTACGGCTGTTAACGCTCTGCCTACCCCGCAAGGGATAAAGGCGTGATATATGTATGTATGTATGTAAAAACTGTGTTTCATAGGGAATGCCACAAGGTAGTACCCTTGGTCCCCTTTTATTCCTTGTCTATTACATATAAATGAAGTGTTCACGATCATAAGAACATATCTGTTTGTGGTAATGAATATAGTTGACCCACAAAATACAATAAACCACAAGTTGTTTTAGTGTTTACTTCAATGCCGTGGTGAAGCTATATTTAGCTCATTGAACATTGTTGGCTGCTGATTTGACACAATAGATGCGCATAAGCGTATAGTCGTAAATAAACAGGGATTTTAGGTCACAGCACTAACATAGAACATCTGGAGGACAGGCTAAAATATTTGAGACTTAGGAAGGTAGGGCTGATGACTACATTTTTAAAGGTCTAACTAACTTATCGGATAAAAATATGTTTTTTTTCCGTCTTTCCGAAAGACCAAACGTAGGTCCCTTTCATTCCTGTAGGTATAAAAATAGACATGATAAGGTGATAATAGAAAAAAACATACCTACCATAACCGTGTGTGAAATCACTTTTTAGTTTTTGTTTGTCAGAGAACACAAGTACGAACCTTTATTTTTTTCAATTAATTCTACACAGACTTAACAATGAAGCTATTCCTATTCCAAACCCATAAGAAAGTGTCTCTACAATACTCAAGCCCTTAAAACATTACCATACACACACAATTAAGTAACAATGCACTCACTAACACGTGACGAAAACGTATACGTTTTGTTGTCTAAACGCACGTAGGGAAAGGAATGGGAAAAATCACTTTTCTGAAGATAAGGTGTTATTCTGTTACTGAGAATTTGGTCAACCTGATATACTGTTAACTAAAGTTATGAAGGTACAAAATACGACCTCGATAGATGATAGGTATTGCCGTCGCGCTTAGCTCGTCTTGGCGGGTCACGACCGTACTCAAAATTGGGATTTGTTCCTTGGTACATTGAAAAATTTTATGAGGGTGCCAAATACGGCGAAGCACTTCAATAAAAGTTAGGTATTGCTGTGGCGCTTAGCTCGTCTGTTCCTTGATCAGTATAATAGCAAAGAATACTAACTATAGCTACTCGCTATAATATAACATTATTATTTATTAGTGTCACCGAGCTATCAGCCAACCCAGAAGAAAATTTTGTCAGGGAATAGTTGTGGGTTCAACCTAGCTTAACCTAAAATAGCTACACTTTAGGTTACTTTAGGTCGCGGCGCTAAGAAGGCGTACCTGGGAAGACCTAACGGTCGACGACCAGTTGGCCGTCCTAGGTATCGCTGGAGCGATGTAGTGCAGTCCGACTTACGCGCCCTCCAAGCGACTGACTGGCGTGAAGCGGCCCAGGATCGGGACAAGTGGCGGAAACTCGTGTCGGAGGCCAAGACCCACTTTGGGTCCCTGAGCCACAGGAGTAAGTAAGTAAGTAGTAAGTAAGTTAGGTTAGGATAACCTACTTAAGTATTTTGTTAACAACAAACATAAAAAATAAACACATACATGACAAGTACCTACCAGCAAATTGTTCTAAACACCATTAAACAATAACAATTGCATTACAAAAACTTCCACAATGCGAGGAAACTAAAGAAACGCTTCAGAATAAGGCCGGTGCGCACGCGCATACATAATGTATGAAGGGCGCGCCGCAGACGCAGTAAAAGGGCCGGGCTATCTCACTATCTACTAACTATCTGGAATCTTCACGCACTGGTACTACATGAGTGTACCTACATTTACCTTGGAGAGAAGAGATTGAATTAAGAGGGAGCCCTACGAACAATAGTATCCAAAGTGTAGCAATGAAAAGTCTAAGATATAATTACACGCTAAACCACAAAATGCTGGTTTAATAGTTTCTCAGTTTAATAACTAGCTATTACTAATTATTATTATCCATCTCCTAGTAAAATATATAAGAAAATATAAAGCGAGAGTAGATTTGCTAGAGCGAGCGAGAGCAGTTATTATTATATAAGTTATTTTCTAATAATGTTGCCTGTTTTACCAAGGCTCATTCTACATATTTTTTCGCCTTTATTTATAAATCAAAATAACAAACGAAATTATTGCATAAAATTAATTTATATTGTGAGAAAGTGACAATAACTCCATCTTTTTTTATGAAATCTCATTAATTCTGATAGAGACGAGTTCCTCGCTAGAATGAAGCTTCACTTTGTTTTTTCTTATAAATCTAAGATTATTCTTCTTCACTCTAAGAAGTGTACCAACAGATTTTAAACACTGATTTTAGTAATATAAGGGACGAGTAAGTATTTTTATAGTTAGCTGAATTGTGAGATTCCATTACTTCGCTACTTGTGTTTAAGTTATTTTAGAGATAAGAGTAAATAACTTAAGTAAAAGCCGTAAAAAGAAAATAAAATTGTTCTTTATGTTCGTAGTTTACTTATATTCTGAGAAAAGTAAAGTAATACCTAAGTCGTTAAAATTATATCAAGGCATCAGATAGTTAGGCGGTTAGTTATAATTAGGAACAAGGCATTTGTTTGCATTCAATTAAATCTTATCGAAATACTTAGTACCTACCTGGTTGGCCCGAGCTCGTTCGGATTTTTTTTATTAAATTATTATTGTCGTCATAATGATTTTAGGTATAATATAAAATATTAGCTGGTTTCAAGATAATATTAAGCAGGTGGGCAGTTTCAAGCACTGATTCTGACTGACAGCAAAAATCTGAAGCTTAGTTCTGAAGTGCCGTGTGATGCCGGCTTAGAATAGCATCACCCCTTTTCTTCCCGCGGGTGTTGTAAAAGGCAACTATGGGACTCGAGGGTTTTATGTGCGTTACAATTTTAGGCGACAGGCTGACAACCTGTCACTACAGTGATACATGAATCATCTAAAAAGGCCCTCAATACTTGTCAGACGTGGCGAAGAAGACCGTAATTTTACGATCGTTAACGCTCTGCCTACCCCGTAAGGGATAAAGGCGTGATTTATGTATGTATGTATGTAGTTCTGAAATGTTATCGGCCGTAATTTTAACCAGTAAATGAAAAAAAGGAATTAAGAAGGCGTCAGCCGGGGATCGAACCCGGAACACGTACCGTCCCAATGCTCTGCCACCTGAGCTACCGATGCTTCCGCTGACCCATGCGAATCTTCAATCTCTTGATGCTGACAGCTGACATTTTTCCTATATTTTGACCAATTTTCCTATCCTAAGTATACACACATACACAAATCACGCCTTTATCCCTAACGGGGTAGGCAGAGCGTTAACGATCGCAAAATTACGGTCGTTATCGCCACGTCTGACAAGTATTGAGGGCCTTTTTAGATGATTCGTGTATCACTGTAGTGACAGGTTGTCAGCCTGTCGCCTAAAATTGTAACACACATGAAACCCCCGAGTCCCATAGTTGCCTTTTACAACACCCGCGGGAAGAAAAGGGGTGATGCTATTCTAAGCCGGCATCACACGGCATCCTAAGTATGCATAGTAAAATTAAGTTAGAAAAACATTTTTTTATTAGATAATCGTTCATGTACAACACTTAACTTAGGCATACTAATCATAGCATGCAACTTTACTGAAATAATTCATAAAAAACTGATTACAAACGAAGATTGTCGATTATTCTTTGTGTATGAAAGAAAATTACAGATCTTAATGTTCTTGTTTTAAGATAACGAGGTAAGAAATGAGATAGGCATGCAAATTATGAACTTAAGTATACTAATAACTTTTTAAATAGAGAACCGACTTCAACGGACGTAAAAAGTGCAAACCTCCATTTTTTTGTCGATTAATATACCTAAAACCTTCTCCTAGATCTGACAAATATTTTGCTGTCATCCGCATCAAAATCGGTTCATCCAAACGAGATAATCGCGGACAAACACATACATACAGGTCAAACTGAGAACCTCCTTTTTTTGAAGTCGGTTAAAAAGGTAAGTACCTAAGGGCAAAGGAAATGTTTATGCACTTTAAACAACATAATTAGACGTAGATACGCATTTTAAACATCTAAGTATAGCTTTGACGGTAAATAACATGCATTGAAATTGAATAATGTACCTAAGAAAGTTCTGAAAGGGTTCTCAATACTTGTCAGACGTGGCGATAATGGCCGTAAGTTCACGATGGTTAACGCTTTGCCTACCCCACAAGGGATAAAGGCGTGATTTATGTATGTAGAAAGTTTGCAAAATTTTCTACTGCATCCAGAATTTAAAGGTGGCGAAAGTGACAGGTTGAAAACCTGCAAGCTAAGGGCAGATAATTTTGCAAGTTATCTAATAATTGCAATTGCAAAGGAAGTGTCTTCAAGTTTGGTGTTCAATGAAAGTATGTTTAGGAGTATGTAACTGTGACACAGGCATAGAAAAGACCTTGCTAACTTTGACAAACATTTGTTTTGTAATGACCAAAGCCACCAAACTGAAAAGTACCTAATGTAGCTACGTACGTAGTAGCTACGTTTTCTAAAAACATAAAACAATCCTAGAAACCTCGTTACGAAAATTAAAAAATAATTTAGTTTAAAAAACTGTTTGTCACATCTTCTCAACTAGGTTCTCGTTTAAGATAAAAATGCATAAAAACATTAGAAAAATTGTCGTTATCTAGGTCAACATTTCAAAACCTATCCTTAAAATAAAGAACTTTAACACAAAAAAATAAGACGCGAGTCTTGATACAAATAAAACGCCAGACACTCGTTCGACGTGCGTAATTTTTTTTCTGTTTACGCTTTTGAAGCAAGCAAAACCCACTCCTCATGGAACTGTAATTCAGACACTAGGGTACATTGAGTCGTTGGACGACCCGGTGTTCCATACGAAAAGAGAGAGAGATGGAACTGTGCTATATCATACAACACAGCCGTAAAAGTCAAAGCACTGCATTTCCAAGTACGAACCATCACTGTCCAATTGTTCGTTTTGAAGGACGTCCGTCGTTCAGACCGTCACACCTCTTGCGCTAGACTATGGACATTCCCATATAAACTCAGTGTATAACATCCGCTTACACTTTTACTCTTAAACGCAGGATGAAAGTTACGTTGCCGTCGATTCTGTGAGTCGTTTTCCTACCCAATCAAGGCTTGAGGTTTGCAATATCGGATTTCCACGAATCGCCCTGAAATACCTCTTTGACGTGACATACACATACACAAATTACGCCTTTCTCCCTCGCAGGGTAGGCAGAGCGTTAACGATCGTAAAATTACAGACGTTATCGCCACGACTGACAAGTATTGAGGGCCCTTTCAGATTATTCGTGTAGTGACAGGTTGTCACGTATCTTTTAATTCTATGGAAATGGCTGCACGCAGCTAAAACATGACTCATGCGGCGTTACCTCGTTCTGAGCGGTCCCATTTAGAAACGAAGTGCAAGCGAGAGCATCAAGCGACAAAGAGGCATTCCATCAGTAATTTCATACGACGTTGTCACCATCGTCAGTAAACAGACTTTACAGACAACCGATTTTTTCAAATTAGTAGGTAGGTACCTCCTATAATTTATATTGCATTAAACAGTACTACTACTTTAGTTGTATTATATTATCTGTGACAGTACTAGCAAAAGACAAAGCCTTGGACTTTAAATTTTGCAATATCGACGATTGATATGCAGTTAGCCGCCATTACCAGCTGATAAGGTCGTCGCGGGCTTTTATATAGGAAACCTGTTCGGAACGTGTTCGTCAGTTTCATGAGTAGTTCACAAGCAGATTTTGTTTTTATCCTGACTGACACTAAGTGTACTGCACACTGTTAAATATTTAACGGGATGAACTTTGTTAGGTGCTTACCTACTTGACATGTAACCTAAGGAACGTGTTCGCGAGAATCGAAGTCGTTATAGCTTTTATGGTCGGGTTATGGCGTTCTTAATTTGTTCATTTATCGTGCTCCCACACCATACGTTTTAATTGTTCCTAACTAGACAATTAAGATGCAACACCTCGTAGAAAAGGAAATGTTTGAGGCGCAATCAGTTACGGAAAAGATGACTTTATCAGAAAACTAATTGCGCACACGTCTTTTACTTAAGTACATCGCATCATACAAGATGACAATCGTTATTGTCGTATCGTTAGGGACAATGAGTCGATGGGCGACCCGATTTGCCCTGGTGTCAAGATTTTTCAACCGCCTACAACTAGTAGCACGCCTCTGACATGGTTTCCAAGTAATTAAGCAACAGCAATTTATGGTTTTCGAATGCTCAGTAGGTCATCGGTCCCTGCGTCGGTGTAGTATTCGCTATTATAGGCAAATGTCAAATCAAATTGTGTCCTAAGGTTTCCCACAAGACAGGTTCACCTAGTGCGGGTACCCGGATGCTTGTATTGATACTGAACTTTTTGTTAATAAACTAATTTGTATTTGTAACAGTACCATCATCGTGTTCAAGTATTTTTTTGAAATGAATTATCAAGAATACGAGCCGCTATATGATAACTACGATACACCCAACACAACCTACCTACACCCTTCGACCAATATAAGTAGTTAATGGACATGCCTTGCGCATATACTGCGCATACACCGTAACTGCAGCCTCAACAACACTCAAGGCTGCCGAACCCATCGCGCAGCTGTACGTGTCCCGGCTGCGTAAATACAAACCCGACTACAACACAGACATCCATACTCTGTGTTGTAGTCTGGTTGGTACAGAGTTCGGACGTACAAACCCGACTACAACACAGAGCACTCATGCCAGCCTCTTCGCAATTACATTAGTTTTGAAATGCCCTGTGTCGGTTCTGGCACATCGCCGGCCCCTGCCGGGGCACGCTCGCTCCGCTCGCTCGGCTCGTGCGTTGTGGACGCAGTTCTAACCTAACCTAACCTAACCTGGCGTTGACGCCAGGTTAGCATAGGTTGTGCCTAACAGACCTATGTTTGAGCATGAGAGGCTTTTGTATTTATCTTTAAAATTTCATTAATCATTAAAAATATCATTAAACATTTAAGTGTGATTAATCATTAAAACTATTATTAATAATTTCATTATGATTGGTTATTTATCATTAAAATATCATTAATCTATAATTTATACCGTAAATTAGTACCATAAATTTATACCGTAAATTAGTATAAATTTGTGCCGTGTGATGCCGGCTTAGAATAGCATCGCCTCACATCCTTCCCGTGGGTGTCGTAAGAGGCGACTAAGGGACTCGAGAGTATTGGTGTATTACAATTTTTAGGCGACAGGTTGACAACCTGTCACTATGGTGATACACATGTTTTCCGAAACAGCCTTGGAAAACAATACTCAAAAATGTCAGACGTGGCGATAGCGACCGTATTCTTACGGCTGTTAGCGCTCTGCCTACCCCGCAGGGGATAAAGGCGTGATATATGTATGTATGTATGTATGTAATCTATAATTTATCATTAAAACATCATTAGTAATTGTTAAAATAATAACAATCACAATCGTTAACTTGACATTGATCATTAATCAATTATGTCTGCGTTTAGTCGCCTTTGTAGCATAATTTAATGTTCCAACCCGACTACAGCACAGACAGGGGACTGTCTGTGCTGTAGTCCGGTTTGTACTAACGCGTCCCGGCTGGACTGCAAGACGACAGCGGAGGACATCATGCAGCACGTGCACAAGATGTGTCAGCTTCGCCGGGAACTCACACGGATCCCCGCCGATTCGACGGTGGAAATTCGACTGCTGGAGTCTAAAATCGCAACCAATTTTAGGTCTTTTGTCTTGTCGGTTCCCCGAAAAATCGTGTGCGAATTTACGCGGGAAGATTTCTGGCCACTGGGAGTCGTATTTAGGCGCTATCGACCCCCCGTGCAACGCGTGTCGCTGCTGACGCCGTCGTCGTCGGCTAAAGTGCCTACCTTATAATTTTAGTGTATTTATAGTAGTTATCTTAGTTACATTTATATTGTATAATTTTATTACTATGATATTTTTAGCGTATTTAAGTTTATTTTAACTGTATAGTATTATTCTTATTGTTATATTTATTTAGAACAATTATGTTGGTTGAGTGTTTACCTAAGACACAAGAATTACTATTCTTAGTTTAGGAAATAATTTAGCCTCATAATTGTTTTGTATAGTTTTACCTATTAGTAATTATGTTTATTTATAATAAAGAATTTGAATTTGAATTTGAATATAAAAAGGTCTATAAAAATGTGCCAAGACACAACTACATATAAACACGCGCACACAGCTACACACGCTCTAATCATGTGACTATACGATCAAAGACAGAGACAGGGAGACGTCCTTGCACTGTAGTGCGAACGTGATAGCAATATGCCAGTGACTTTCGCTCTTTATGTTCGCGCCCTTTTACAGCAACTCGCTTCAATCGCGCACTTCACGCCAGCTTGCGCGTTTCGTATGTAAATCCATCCAGCGGCAGCGGTCGCATACGAAAAGCGCAACCTAGCATGAAGCGTGTGATTTAACCGCGTTGCTGTAAAACCATCCTTCGAACTCAAAAATAAAAGTAATAACTTCATAAGATAAGTATTTATATGTATTTTATTACTCTTTAACTAATAAGTAATTCCTGATGCTTTATTTATGTGTGTTGAAATTGTTGACACACTTTAACAGAGCACAAGACGACGTTCTGATGAAAGTTTTGCGAATTGTAGTGTAGACGACGTGTCGCACGTGTTTCTTGTAGCCGGCGCGAAGACCGACTGAGCGAGGTGTTCAAGGTTGCACACACTTGCACTTACTTGGAGCGGATCAAATCACTTGCTCGGTACGTCCCGTCCATATCTACTTATATTGGTCGAAGCCTACACCCCCCATCTTTTTACTATGCCTACACACATAGCATTGAATATTTAGGTAAGAATAAATGAGTGATATTAGCATACTGAGCTTTCAATTTACTTAACGTACATTGTGATGTGATGTCTCAGTAGTTAGAGCAAACCACCATACAAAATAGGGTCACCATAAAATCGCACTTATAATAGTGCAACTAATAGTGTCATAAAAATAAAATCTCTCCTAGGATTCATCAGGACGTTCATCTACTTGGTTTAAATGAATGAAGGGAAGGGACATTATAATATCATATCTCACACATCCACGCACCCGTCAACGTCAATGACCTCCACCGCCATACGGAAGCGCATACGCAGCGTTCTAAATTTAAAATTCGAATAGGGGACGCAGGAGCGCCCTAATTGCGCACGCGTCGGATGCAGGGCTGACAGGAACGGGGCTGGCGAGCACAGCATAAAAATTTATTTAGTGAAATTCTTTGGATATAGCCATTGCAACAGACACAATATTCACGGCTGAGCATGGGTAAAGTAGGGGCTATTTTTCATACGTTACATACCATTCTAGGCAAGCGCAAGGTAAAAAAATATAGGGACCTACCTATTGCAATTTGTGTTAAGCACCTACTCGTTTACTATTCCATACAACGGAAATTAGAAATCCAAAAATAAATCTTCAATTACAGCTGGAACCTGGAACGCTAGAGGGAGGCCTTTTAATCGGTCAAAAACAATATACACATGTGTAGATATCTCGTTTGTCATATCAAAAACCTGCGGTGTACAAACTTTGTTACAGAGTTGAGTATTAAAAGGTCCATTATTAACCATGGAGCTAATAACCAAACTTAGACAACCCTATTCGCATGCAAAATGGTTGCTCAACGACCCGCTTCCGTCTGAAAGCCGACAAGTGCATCCGAAATGTGATCCAACGATCCGATCTTCCGATGTCGTTTGACAAGGGCCTTTTGTCGGTCGGTCGCAACACCACGAAACATTATACCCATGCAATAATGAAGGGTCGTCCTAGGACAACATTTGAAGCCTTATATCTTTTTACCGTGTATTGCCGACGTAGAATAGCACCATCCCATTTCTTCCCGCAGGTGTCGTAAAAGGCGACTAAGGGACTCGAGGGTTTCATGTGTATTACAACATAATGCAACAGGCTGACAACCTATCGTAGTGACTACATGATGATACATGACTCATCTGAGGTGCCCACAATATTTTGTCAAACTTGGCAATAGCGACCGTATTTTAACGGCCGTTATTGCTCTGCCTACCCCTCAAGGGATAAAGGCGTGATTTGTGTATGTAAGTAAACCATATTTTTTCTTGCCGAAGATATTTATAACATAGACTAGTGAAAATGACAATTTTTTCCGAAGTAGCTGAGGTTCAGAGAGTTATGGAAAGGTCTATGCTAAGGATTTTGCTAATGGATAGAGTCCGGAACGAGATCAGCCAAAAGACCAATGTAACAGACATAGACCCGAAGTGCAGCAAGCTGAAGTGACATTGTGCTAGTCACAACTGCCGTTAGAACGGAAGGAAGGTGAAGTAAGCAGGTTCTGAAGAAGAGACCACGCCTCGGCAAGCGTACCGTTGGACGCCCTCCGGCCAAATAAATAGCTGACTTAAAGAGAACGGCTGGTAGCGACTGGATGGCGAAAACGGGAGATCTTGCCTTGTGGCATAACCTGGGGGAGGTTTACGTCCAGCAGTGGACTGTTATGAGTAATATCTTGAACTGCTAAATGCAGAAACCTATAGATAACTTCTCTTTCACCCTCCTCAAAGCTTATAAACGTGGTTTTATTTTCAGCTACACTTGCCACCTTATTTGAAGCCGCAAATCAGATAAATATGAATCTGGACGAAAATAAACAAGTGTCTTTGAGTGCAACAAAACGACGAGTAAAAGCTTGGCGGGAGTATTTGAAAATAACTCGTTTTCTGCATCTTCGTAAGGGCATGGTTTATACTAACATTCTACATAGCTACTGTACACATGACTTTTGACAGACAAGATTTTCTCTTCAATGTGATGGCAAAAAATATAGGCTAAAAACGTGACATCAGGTCGTGTTTTATAAGATCCCACTACATGAGCAATGGGAATTGTTCTAGTTTTATTATATTCTCTTTGATTGTTCTCTTTCTCTCATTTCGTATCGATCACTGAGTCATCCAACGACCCAGTGGACCCTAGTGTCAGAATGTTTAAACAGCCTACTACAAGTAGAAGGCTTCTGACATGGTTGTGTAACGACTGCCGTCTAAGTAATCATGGACAGCAACCGGGACCTACGCCTAAACGTGCCATCCGAAACACGGAACCATCTTACTTAAGTGATCATAGACAGAATTTCGTAGTGTCAGAATTTTTCTACCGCCTACTACAAGTAAAAGACTACTGATATGGTTGTATAACGACGGCTGTCTAAGTAATCATAGACAACAACCGGGACCAAAGGCTCAATGTGACATCCGAAACATGGAACCATCTTTCTTACGAACAATCGAGGAGTTCACCCCGCAATGTCCTATCCAGACTGGGAACAAATTGACAAAGTGATAAATATCAACTTTGTGAGTGACCCACCGAGAATCGAGCCCGGAACAGTCTGCGTCACAGGCAGTCGCACTACCACTGCGCCACATCGGTCAATTGGAATTGTGGATAGATTTGTACTGCTGTTAGTAATCTATCGCTGATCTAACCATGGCCTTAATTAAAATCCGGTGTCGAGCAATAAATTCAATTAAATAGTCACTGGGATAGACAGTTTAGACGTGAAAGACAAGGGCACACTAAGCTTGTATTTTATCGTATGGGACACAGAGTCTCCGAGCGACTGAATGAACCCTGATATCGCGGGTTTTAAACCTAGTACCTAGCTTAGACATAAGAAGAACCGTCGCCTAAGGAAAGACGAGTACGTCTATGTAAAGCAATGAAAGTGAAGATTCCGTCAAATCCTGCCAACTACTTATGAATTGCCGTGTGATGCCGGCTTAGGATAGCATCACCCCATTTCTTCCCGTGAGTGTTGTAAAAGGCAACGAAGGGACAAGACATGTGTATTACAATTTTAGGCGACAGGCTGACAACCTGTCACTATAGTTATACATGTATCATCAGAAAAGGCCCTCAATACTTGTCAGACCTGGCGATAACGACTGTAATTTTACGATTGTTGACGCTCTGCCTACCCCGCCAGGGATAAAGCCGTGATTTGTGTATGTGTATGTGTATGTACTTATGAATATTACTAGAGCTATTTAAATCTTTATTCTATTTTTAAATGCCTATTTCAACTGTATTTCCAAACCAACTACGATTTTTTTATTAACATCTTTATTATTAATCTCATCATCGTTCTCCTTGCCTTATCCCGTTTCTCTGTCGGGGTCGGCTACCTAACCTACCATCTTTATTACGACTCTATTCAATTCTAATGATTTTGTAAATATTGAACTATCTCAACCTCTGACCCACAGTAAATTGGGTATAGATTTAGTAATAGGCTATAAAAACAACATAAAACAACGCTGTTTACAAGACAATTCTTATTTAAGAGGGCAGACAGGTTATCAAAAACATGACCGGTGGCGGCATGTGACTTATAAATACAAGGTGTAAGAGACGATGTACAGAAAACTTTGCAGGCGTGATCAGACCATGAAATAGAACAACTTTTTCTATGGGGGCTATGTTGGGAAATGTAAAAAAATATTCGACCTTCCATACAATTTCCGATCAGCTGAGTGACTTTGTATGGGAACTCGAAAAAATTTTTTCGTTTTACAACATAGCCCCCATAGAAAAAGTTGTTCAGTTTCATGGTCTGATTACGCCTGCAAAGCTTTCATTACACCGTCTCCTACACCATATGTAGTATTTACTTACTTCGAGCCGACAACGAAGTTAGTACGAAAGTGAGTCTCCGATACGAGATTTCGCCACTTTTTTCCGGTCTTGTGTGGTTTCTCGCCACTCAACTGTCGCTCTATTACCACTAGAAACTTTTAGCAGAATAAAAAACAACAAAAACTACACAACTTTCCTGTGAGGCAATTTGTAAATAACGGAATTCCAGCCCTTAAGTCGGTAATTAAAAAACATTTGTATCACTTTGTATAATAGTACCCTGATCTCTTGAGTCAGACAATTCGTTGAAGAGGGATGTGTCGACAAGTCATGCTTGTGGGAGATCAAGTAGACAGATATGCGGGCATCTAATTCTCACTTCCACACACACCACCTTACAGGCGGCCATACACATGGCTCAATACTGTGATATAGCTCAAATTTGGAGGTAGCTGGCGACGAATAGAGCCCGGAAAAGTCACGTCTCTCAGCCATGAGTACACGACATAGAAGAAGAATTCTCACTTGTAGTTCAAATAAGAATCTTTATCTAGTGGGCATACTAACTAAAAAAAAATGTACGATCAGACTGTAATATATAATATCCATTAGATAGGTACATACAATTTCTGCTGCTGTAGAAAGCAAAACTTTTCGGAGTCTTTGATACCCTTCCGTTTTCAACTTAGTTCTGACGAGAATATTATCTTGGTACCACTAGATCGAAACATTGAAAACTAGGTATTGGAACAGGCGTTATTGATTGGTCCAAAGTTTCAAACTTTTCATGTTTCGGTATCATATGCGTTCATGATACAGGGAATGATAGGGAAAGCTATGAGTGTCATCATATTTATGTCTAACCAATCTAGATAGACCGAGCATGGTAGTGACTAGAAGGCGAAAAAGGGAGATCAAGCCCTGTGGGGTAAGTTCTGTAGTAAACTGCTTTATGTGTCCGTGTATGTGTGTTTCGTGTGTTACACTGCGTATGTAATGTGAGTCAGTCACGGTACAAGTTTGTACCAGATCAATATGGGTAAACGACTGAAGTACGCCGCGATTAACCAATAGCCCTTAATTGTACTCCAATTTATCAGTTAACTGCTGTTAAGACCTTGATTGGTTTACGGTTTCAGTCGTCTTTTTTATCGATTAGAATTAATTTGACCTCAAAATTGGACCAGGGGAATCAAAAAGCGTGTGTACTTGTGATGCTAAATAAATAGGACTAGTAAAATGCTGTAAAAATGTCGTCAAAAGCACTGGCTTTCCTTCCAAAATTCCAGTAAAGACTAGTACAAAGGTCTATTTAGTAGGTAAGTAGGTATTAAAACCTCAACTAAAAGTAGATAATTACAAAATTGCTGATTCCAAAGCATGTTGAGACGAAAGCAGGCTTGGTCAAACTTAGGACAATGAAATTATGTAAGAATAAGTTACCTATGAGATTCACCAATAAAATATTTTGTAGAATACTTTTAAGAATACAGTAGAATACTTTTCTAAGTCACCTATTTTCTAAAAGTCGTCTGTTGTCTAGATGATAAAAATAGAGTATCAGTTCCCACGTCTCCCCCAGGAGTACGACGGAAGCTGCGGCGTGAACTAGTCCTCGTGGGAATCTTACCGCGGTAAAAACTTGTCAGAGGAAACCATTAGAGAAAAGAGATAGAACTATGAGATAGATATGATTTGATCAATAAAGTGATATTACTGTATGATGAAATGCAAAAAAAATACAAAGTAGACAGATAATAATTGAAGTAAATCGCTCATTTTAGTTTGGTGTCACGAAAACTTTGTTTGGAGTTTTTCTATTTTCAAATTGAAATGTATTTATTGATTCAACGTACCAACCTAGTACCAACTATTTAAATACTCATGTGCACCCAACGACATCAATTTCAATTTTAATTTCTCTTTAAATTTCAATCGTTTATTTCCAAGTAGATTCACAACGAATGCTTTCAGAATGTCAGGAATTTACAATACAATACTGTCACTAAAAAACATCCTTAAATTAACAGCCTTAAAATAACAGCGGTTCCGATATTTTAGCAGTATCTGAAATGTTTACCAGTGGGTGGTTCAACTATTTACTGGTAAACTATGATACAGAAATGACAAATGAGCGCAGTAAACTACCAGTGATCATAGTACATCCTTCGCATGACGGAAGTGTGGTCACCGCAGTGGCGGTCGCCTTCTGATGTGACCGTGAACGTAAATCGAGATGGGTGACCATCAGTTGAGATTGATAAAAAACCCGATTAATTCACACAGCGCCCTCTAGATCCAAACTAACTACGACTGCTACAGAAGAACCATATTGACTGTGGTTAGGTTAGGTATCTGCCGTGTGATGCATAGCTTCACCCCATTCTTTCTCGCGGGTGTCGTAAGAAGCGCCTAAGGGACTTGAGGGTTTCATGTGGGTTTCATAATGTATTACAACGTTAGGCGACAGGCGGACAACCTCTCACTACAGTGATACACGAATCATCTAAAAGGGTCCTCAATATTTGTCTTTACGGCCGTTCACGCTCTGCCTAACCAGCAAGGGATAAAGGTGTGATATGTGTATGTATGTATAGGTATAAAGAATGGAAATCATGTCATGAAGACTTTTTGGTTTAAAGATAGAACTGCATTATTGTACAGACTGTTCACAGTCTTCTGAAATTACCCTCAAACTTTTATCAGACGTGGCGTAAGTGGCCGTTTACCGGCTGTTTACGCTCTGCCTACCCCGCAGGGGATACAGGCGTGATTTATGTGTGTATGTATGTTTAGATTCCTAACATAGTTGCTCGTTGAATGACAAAACCTCATTGAAGAGAGTCAGATGGCTGATGTCTAATGATGCGAGACGAGCCGGCCGGATGGGAGTGCCGAGTTCGATCCACTTCGATTCACTGATATTTTATTTATTACATTCTAGAACAATTTCATTCACTATTCAAGTTACTTCTTCCATTTTCCATCTACTACTTTTAGTGAAATTCGTTACTGAAAGTGCTTAAAATTTTCTACAATTATTACATGTATTTCTGCCACACAAATTTTCACGTTTCAATAATATTAGCTTTGCTTAGTTTGGGGCTAGATTTTCGCAATTTATTTTATGATCCGATCTTAAGCCAACATATCCGGGGCAATTTGGCATTCTAGATCTACTTATAGATCTGTCTTTCTTAGGTGTCATTAACACGTTCGCGTTAACAACGTTTTATGACGTCGAAGATATGACCACGCAGATTTTCACACAGATTTTCCATACAAATCGATAGACGTTTATTCACGCTGTGGTCTTATAAAAAAGAAACCATAGTTTGTGATATGACACATTCGTGTCTTGACGTCGACGTTAAAAGACGTTCTGCAGTATGTTATGCATATAAAATTGGTGGATCGTATTCCTTATCAGAACAGTGTTCACAATCATCACTGAACGGGTCCGGGGTGGTTTTTCGAGACGGCAGATTTTCGACAAAGATCGCCATATTGCGTTCTTTATTTCTTCGTTTCTCGTCCATCTACTACAGAATCAGAGAATAAAATAACCTTGTAACATAGATCAGATTAAAACCAACGGAATGTACAGTGAGTTAATTGTCAAATATAGTAGTTTTCAGGTAGGCTGTATACATATTGTATTGTGCTGAGAGCAACGATAGCAATACTTGTCTGGACTAAACTAGGTGCCGCAGTTGAAATTTTTTCAGATTAAGGAAATTATCTGTCAAGTTCAGTGCACCATAAAAGAATTGTATCTACGTGCTCTTATCTATGGGAAATCTCTACTAAGCCTTTAGAAAATTCACCTGAACCTACTAAGAACTAAACAAACAGATTCAAATTTCCAATACGAAAACTTTGATTGAAACGTCCAATCATATCACAACAAGCTGTCACCAGACCCCAGAACAATATCGGCGCAAAGACAATGCCGACGATGACAAAACATCATTGTCGACTCCTGCGCATCCTGCTTGCATTGTCTCACGCCAGCCACCCGGAACTTGGCACTGCCATGTTAACGCGTTATATGGTTAGTAAATAGCTTGTTAAATGCGTTTACTTGATGCCGTGTGATGCCGGCTTAGAATAGCATCACCCCACATCCTTCCCGTGGGTGTCGTAAGAGGCGACTAAGGGACTCGAGAGTATTGGTGTATTAAAATTTTTAGGCGACAAGCTGACAACCTGTCACTATAGTGATACACATGTTTTCCGAAACAACCTTAGAAAACAATACTCAAAAATGAAAGACGTGGCGATAGCGACCGTATTCTTACGGCTGTTAACGCTCTGCCTACCCCGCAAGTGATAAAGGCGTGATATATGTATGAATGTATGTATATGTCGCAGGGATTTAGTCAAAGACGTTATATTATAATTTCACTAGTGAAATTTTAATTACACTAATGATTGTCAATAACCACAGATTCGTATAATGTCACGGGCTTATGTCAGTGATATTGTAATTTCACTGGGCCGCAAAAGTGGTATTATAATAAATTTAGGTTTATTATGTGTTATGTTTGTGGATGGAGCCCCGCGTGATCTAATTGGTCAATAGAGTTAATCAGTCGCCATTTGCTCAGTTTGTAATGAAAGCGGACCAATCAGCGATCGGTCTGATAATCAAACGGCTTTCTCAAACCAGTGCTATTGTCAATATCACTGCCTTACAATTTCACTGTATCGGTCGAGTGAAATTATAATATCACTAAAAGTAGCCTGTTAAATTGTAAGTAATGCAAACGATTTACAATAAATCAGTGCAATTATAATGGCACTAGTGTAATTTCAATATCACGGCTTTTGTAGTATCCCTGCAACATATGTACTTGATAGACTACACAACACACGTCACACCCACACACACAAACACAGAGAGAGAGAGACACATCACGTCTTCATACCTTGCGGGGTAATTAGAGCACACACAACAGCAACATATCGGTCGGTATCGCCACGTTTGACAAATATTTGAGGGCTGTTTCAAAAAAACATACTATAAGCCGGGGCGAAAACTCGTGGGGTACCGTCTCAATACTTTGCCATTGAGCTACCTACGCCTCGACAGACCCTTGCCAATTTTTACAACCTATTGATGCTCGTCCGATATTCTTTATTTTTCTAACGATTATTTTGCATTTTCACGAATCACTTATTCCAAATCTCGTTACAAAAATCCGAACCTCAATTGACTATATCAAATTCACATCCCCCTATTGTGTTCAGTCGATCGAGCGCGACGGGAATCGAACCGGCGACCGGTGGACGAGAGGAAGTATCACTCACCGCCGGAACGGATGAGTTGAGGGTCGATTGGGATGAGGTGTGCTGGTAGTTTAGTTCAGTGATTTTGGTATTATTACTTTCTTATTATTACTAACCCGTGTGATGCCGATTTAATTTAAAATAGTATCGCCCCATTTCTTTCCCGCGGATGGTGTCGTAAGAGGCGACTAAGGGTTTCGAGGGTTTCAAGTGTATTACAACTTTTGTGGTACACAAATCGTCAGAATATTTGTCAGGATGGCGATTGCGACCGCATCTTTACGACCGTTACCGATCTGCCTACCCCGCAAGGGATAAAGGCGTGACATGTGTGAAAGTATTGGTACTAATTGTGCTTAAATAATACGTTTTACTGCTACTGCGCTATCCTTTTGAACTAATTAATTCAACACACACCACAATTTCATACATAGTTACTCTTGATATTAACAAAATCAAATTGCTAGAAATTGTGATACGAGTAGTTTGACCAGTCGCTGCGGACTTTCGTGCCCGATTTCAGAAGTCACCGTTTCAGTAATTGGACTCCAGACTTTGATGGGACATGATCGCGAGTCAGTGGTCTCTTTCGGAACCTACTGAGGCTTGCTTCCTTCGCAATACAAAAATCTTGTCATTTCAACAAGTATTCTAGCGATTTGACAATTTTGTTGTCAGCGCACCATCCCGCTGTCAGGAATGTCACTGTCAAGGCAGCCGTCGCATGCGCAGCCACTGTGACGCGTCAACCTGCAATTTGTCCAGTCACTGGCCTTTATGCGTCTGCGCAGGAAACGAGGTTTCTCCTCACTGCGTCATTTTGAAATTGGATTGACCACAGAGCAGACACATAGAAGAAATGGCGTATGACGGAAACTCTTGCCGCTCCCGTATCGAATTATAGCCACGAAAAGTCTTGCCTCATACACTGATTAAATCATCTGTCACAGACATGTAGCTGACCGTGGTGCAGTGCAGATCTTGCTAGGCTAAATAAGAGGAAAACCACTTTCTTAGATATTATTTCAATTATGTATTTGCTGTACGTTCGGTAAATGTAACTCACAGAATTATAATGGCATAGCCATAGAAAATATAGACTACCTAGGTCTAGCAAAAAGTCCTTATGTTGGAAGTCTCCAACAGACGTATAAGACCAATGATGATATTGATGGGTATACGATATGCCTCATGTCACGTGGGTTACTTTACCCACCTAAACGCAAGATATTGCGAAGAATATGATCGCATAATAAAACCACGTAAAAAACCGATCGCTGGTATGTGAGATTGGTTGGTATGGTCGTCACCTCAAATGACCATTACCACCACGTTACACCGGCGACGCGTGCGCAGGATTCGTATTCTACTAAATCTGTAGTAATAAAATTGGCGAAATGATTGACAGGTCAAATAAGCTACTTTTAAAAACGTTTTAAATAGGTATTTGTTTTAAACATGTGTGCCGAATGCACCCGGAAAGGTGGGCCAAAATAGCCACAGATTATACCCCAGAAGAGCGTCGCCGCAGAGGAAGACCTAAAAAGCGCTGGCGGGATGACTTGGTCGAATATGATCCGAACTGGTCCGAAACAGCCGCAGACCGGAAAGCCTGGAAAGAGAGAGGGGAGGCCTTTGCCCAGCAGTGGGACACTATAGGCTAATGTAATAATAATAATAAATAGGTATTTTGTTTGAAAATACTGAAAGTATAACGTTATATTGCGCTATTTTGTATGGCGTCAAAACAGTTGCTTTTGTATTATTATTTGATTTATTCATTCAAACTTATTAATGAAGGCTTTGTATTTTTGGACAATACTTTTAAGCGTATAGCTTTTGTATTTTATTAATTATCCAGTCAACTAGCGAATTATGAAATGGAATAAAATCAGTTTTGTTTGACACTGTGAGCTGTGTTTGTGTTATTTACCAATAACCAAGCAATTGTGTTAAAAATGCGTTTATAAGAATAACGTTGGAGAGAATTTAGTCATTAAGATGAGTGAAAAATATGAATAATATTTATTGTAGTCGAGCCCTGTCTGTTATTGAAGCAGCCTAAGATTTTATTATATCCAAGGTGAAAATTGCCTCATCATCCCACTGTTGCGCAAAGGCCTCTCTCTTCTCTTTCCATCCTGTTCTGCTCTGGGCCTCCAGATGCCAGTCCTTACTAAATGCATCCAGCTGGTCGCGCCACCTGCGACGGTGTCAACAACATATTTTTCTGCAATGATTTGTGACTTTTTCGTTTTCTTTATATTTTCATGTATTTTCCGAATTAGCAGAATACAGCCTCCGGTCGGCTTACAGATCCTTTGTCGTCGGCATGCGCGCGCGCCGATTATCGGTCAATTTCTGCGCCATCGAGATCCAGACGGGCGATTGTCGCAAATTGTCAGATGGTTGATTACTATACTTAGGTATGGCTGGAATAGCACTTATCACTTGGGATGGTAGGCGGTGGAGATTGGTCGCGTAGCATTTGGTTAATTATTTTACCTTAACATAACCGCCACAAAAGTCCACTGCTGGACGGGAAATGAGCTTCACTAGGTACGCTTGGTAGGTGGATTGGCGAGCGCAGTGTAAGATAGGTATTATCCCCTAGATACCTATCCTCCAGTCGCTTTTACTGTCTGATGGCGGTATAGAATAGCATCCACCCCATTATTACCCATGTAAGGGATAAATTTAAGGAATGCGCAGCAGTGTTTTCTATGAACATCTACAACATCTTGCTCTGCGCTCGCCAATCCGCCTGCCAAGCGTGATGAGTACCTATGGTAAATATTCCCAGCAGAAGAATAATGTAGCTGTTGTAGTAGCAGTAGTGGCCCCTTTTACACCTAAAGGTAGAATTGGGGTAATGCTATTCACTGGGAACGCCGCTGCTCAACTGCCCATTCCTTAGATGACTATCCCTTACTCACTTCTCACGACATCCACGGGCAGAATTAGGGTGATGCTATTCTAAGCCAGCACCACACGGCAAGTTATATTTTATTCGTGCCTAACTGTCAACCGTGACACTTTACTGACAAGCCACGTTGGGCGTCAACAAAGTTTATGACGCGTTTTACGTCCTCTGTTTTATGCGCATGCGATTCGTGAGTTGCGATTCGACGGTGTTTACGTATATTTGAGATTTAGGTTTAAGTCAGATAGTCAATGAAACGTATTACACGTTTTTTTTTGTTATATTTCAATAATTAATTCTTTATCGGGTCTTTGGTGGGCTCTATTCTGTGAACTTAAAAGAAGTACACTATTGAACATGTAAAAAAAACTTAGTAGGTACCTACTCTTCCTTTGTGTAAAAAGCGTAAAAGTAAAGCAAAAGTTGTAAAAGACGATGCACAGAAAACTTTGCAGGCTTTTCAGATGACACTGAACAAGTTTTACTATAGTAAATTTTCTATACCTAAGAATATTTTTATAGGGTGTCGAAATTATTTTTCGTTTCCCAAAAAACGCTTCAAAATAAAAGTTGTTCAGTTTCATGCTCTGTTTTTGGCATAATGTCCCTTACACCCTGTATATTCTATTATTCCCTGATTTTAGTACAAACAAAACATTTTCTAAAAACATGAAATGCTTTACGACTGCTAAACCGCACAAGCTATTTTAAGGACGCGTTGGTAAACCGTTAGCATGTTCTAGGAAGTTAGAAAGCCGGTTCTATTCCCGGCCCCGGCCCTTTCAAGGTACAGTTCGTATGTTGTGTTGTAAGTATTGAAGAAAGCATGCAATAGACAATTTCAGTTTTAAGAGTTATTTCTTTATTTTTGTGAAAGATTTTATGATGCCGGTGTAGCATCACCCCTTTTATTTAATTTTATTTTATTTGGGAAGCTTACAGCCTTTTTCACGCATATATACATACATACACATACACATATCACCCCTTTATCCCTTGCGGGGTAGGCAGAGCAATAACGGCCTTTAAAATACGGTCGCTATTGCCACGTCTGACATTTTTGAGGATTGTTTTCCAAGGTTGTTTCAGAAAATATGTGAATTACTATAGTGACAGGTTGTCAGCCTTTCGCCTAAAAATTGTAATACACCAATACTCTCGAGTCCATTAGTCGCCTCTTACGACACACGCGGGAAGGATGTGGTGTGGGGTGATGCTATTCTAATCCGGCATCACACGGCCGATTCTAATCCGGCATCTCACGGCAGTTTCACACATTACACACATTAGTTAGCTAATTGTTAAAGAACATACCAATTACAAGTTACTACAGATGAGCAGATTTTTTTTTATTTGTAAATAATAATATTTCAGTGAAGGGATTCGAGGGTTTCATGTGTATTGCGATTTTAGGCGACAGACTGGCAATCTGTCACTACAGTGATACGATCACGATCTGAAACAATCCTCAAATATTTATCACAGAGGTGGCTTAGACTATTAACATTTTACAGTCGTCAACGCTCTGCCTACCCCACATAGGATTAAGGCGTGATTTATGTATGTATTTGACAAAACTAGTTCCATATTTCATCCGTAAATAATAATCGTTACCACCCCAACTTTGACCCTAGCAGAAATGATCGCTAAAATCAATACAGTCGCACGCGCAGGGCGAAAGATCGATTCAGTCTCCCTACACCCCACGCGGCGCGCGCGCATCTGTTTACTACCACCCCTACGAAATCAGATCCTATTTTAGAACAGAGTATTTACACAGAAAATAGAAGGGATACGAGACAAATACGGTAGATTTGTGTCGAAATATTTTTGTACTTGTACGCGGCGGTTAAGAATAGCATCGCCTGATATCTACAGCACTATCTGATACATATATATGTTACAGTCAAAACTCATAGCCGGTCAAAACCACTTTTGACTGCTCAAATCAGTCAATATTGGTTTTGACCGATGTCGTCAGTCAAAACCAGTTTTGACTAAATTTGGCAGTCAAAAGTGGTATTGACCAACGCTCTTGGTCAAAAGTAGTTTTGACTGACTTAAAGTTCAGCCTATCGGTCAAAACTCATAATGTATGAGTTAGTGTAGGTTTGCATGAAAAGGCCGCCGCCGATAGTGGTCGATCTGCTTCCTGAATGGGGCCACCACTTCGGCAAGCTGAAAGAGGAGCTCGGCCATGCACCAAACGTGCGGCCTTATGGGCCCACAGCGTTTCGATACCTGGAGAAAAGGGAGCAGGAATTCCGTGTGTACTAGTGCTACCTAACCGCACTTGAGAGCTCCGGAACCGGATTATCCTGGTTCGCTTACGCACCCACGAAGGTGCGGCCGTTGAAGATCGCTATCAGAGGCATCCCCGTGGACAGTGACAGTCTACGTACGTAGTCCATCACGTAGTGGGCTACGAGATGGACTACGTGCGCCCCATCATGGCTCGCGGAGAACGCCCAGGGTGCATCCACTTCGCACAGATCATCCGCACGCCAAACCTCACTCGTCAAAGAGCTGACGAACATGCCCGGCGTGAAGATCGAGAGATGGCGTGGCAAGAGAGGCACTCCACAATGCTGGCGCTGCCCGTAGTTTCAGCACAGCGGTAGGCACTGCCACCGCAAGCTGGCATGTGTTGCGGCGGTGATCACGCCACCTGGGACTGCAAGGGCTCTCGTGAGCAGCCGGCCACCTGCGCAAACTGTGGAGGAGCGCATTCGGCCAACTACTTTGACTGCCTAGTACTTCGCCGTGAAGTACGGAACAAAAGAGCGGGCACAACGCCGAAACCCGTCGAACCGAAGAGGACGGAAGCGGCACCACAGGGAGAGACCAACGCGGCAGTATCTCTCATGGCGGCCGCAAACGCCCCCGATGGAACGACGAAGAAGCGGAAGTCGAGGAGGTGGAGGAGGTGAGCATCGCCCCGCGCTTCTAGACGTGGAAGAGCCTGGCTAGCCACGTCATGAGCCACCCACGGGTCCGTTGATTGTTGCCACGCCATCCTTCGATCTTCACCTCGTCAGCTCTGTGATATTGTAGATGCCCGGGGTGAGGTTTGGCGTGCACTTGAGCTGTGCGAAGTGGATGCACCCTGGGCGTTCTCTGCGAGCCTCGATGGTGCGCACGTAGTCCACATCGTAGCCTAGGGTGGTAAACTCTTTCTTGATGTCCTCCGTGTCACTGTCCACGGGGATGCCTCTAATAGCGACCTTCTACGGCTGCTCCTTCGGGGGTGCGTAAGTGAACCAGGATATTCCGGTTCTGGAGCCCTCCAGCGCGGTTAGTTAGCGCTGGTACACACGGAATTCCTGCTCCCTTTTTGCCAGGATTCGAAACCCTGTGGGCACATAGGGCCGCACGTTTGGCGCATGGCCGACCTCCTCTTTCAGCTTGCCGAAGTGGTGGCCCCATTCAGGAAGCAGATCGACCACTATCGGCGGCGGCCTTTTCATGCAAACCTACACTAACTCATACATTATGAGTTTTGACCGATAGGCTGAACTTTAAGTCAGTCAAAACTACTTTTGACCAAGAACGTTGGTCAATACCACTTTTGACTGCCAAATTTAGTCAAAACTGGTTTTGACTGACGACATCGGTCAAAACCAATATTGACTGATTTGAGCAGTCAAAAGTGGTTTTGACCGGCTATGAGTTTTGACTGTAACATATACATACTTCATGCCTTTATCCCTTGCGGGGTAGGCAGAGCGTTAACGGCCGTAAGAGTAAGGTCGCTATCGCCACGTCTGACATTTTTGAGGATTGTTTTCCAAGGTTGTTTCAGAAAACATATGTATAACTATAGGTTGTATGTACTAGGGTTATCGGGTCGTTGGACGATTCGGTGTCCCACACGAAAAGAAGACTATAGGTTGTCAGCCTTTCGACCTGTAATACACCAATACTCTCGAGTCCCATAGTCGCCTCTTATGACACCGGCGGGAAGGATGTGGGTGATGCTATTCTAAGCTGGCATCACACGGCATTATTACACTATGTGATTGTTACACAATAAGTCGTTTTAACAAATATACCTGTTATTGTCATTACATACTAGACCTATCAATTTATACAAACAGAAACTGAAAACAATTTATTCTCTTTTCATACAAAACAGACAAATAGTTGCTTTATTATTGTGTTTATTATTTATCCGTTTAACATATTTAACCGTTTCATGCCAAGTTGAAATAGCAAATTCTTCCAATAGAGGTCCATAGCTGGACACGATGGACCTCCCCGAAATTGGACTTTATTTATCATATTACTCCATATTTGGCAGGGGGTTCGAGAGCGCAGTGCAAGATATTGTATCCTTTAGTGGTAGTGGTGAAAATAGGGTGGTGCTATTCTAAGCCGGCACAACACTATCATCTTCTTAGAAACCACAAGCGCTGGCGCTGCGCACTTAGCGCTGTGAATATGGCAAACACGTTGAAAAGAGGAAGGGCTAGGTCCAGCAGTGGACTAGCTTCTAGGGCTGATTTATAGATAGCATTAGACAAGCTTAGTTTTTAGTAGTTATGATTTGAAACAAGCAGTTAAGGCGAGGAGTTGCTGCTCAAATCACGATTTCAGGGGGTGAGGCGGGGGGGGCCGCCCGCGCTCCCCGCCCTCAGACACATCATCTGGCGCTCGCACACTACGCACCCGTACGTCGTGTGTCTTATGGACATGACCGCAGTCCGACCACCTTTTAAATATATTTGAGCTTTATCCCGGCCATGGAACTTTTACTTCTACCGTGAATTCTTATTTTTTTGTGATAATGCGACGAAACGAAATATGAATGTGGGTAGATGGATGGATGCAGAAGAGGAGGAAAGCCTTAAAAGAACGTAATGGCTAGTTAAAACACACAAATTTAATTACAAAGGATGTTAGGATAAGTACTAAGCTCCTTTTATGAACCTGTCCTTGAAACTGAACAACTTTCCCCCTATAGGTAGGACATAGGTCGAAATATGAAAAAAAAATCTATCCGACCCAATTCAGATTCTGTAAAGTTAAAAAAAGTACGAATAGATTGTAAAAAAAATGATTATGAATCAAACGGTGTAAACAGTTATTTCAATTTTGATAGAAAATGGTGGAAAGTCGGAAAATGTCCCAAGTCCAAAAATTTGAGTACGAAATTTCAGTTGTACGATGTACTGTTCTCAAGATATATGCACTTTTAGTTTCCATTCGTTTTTAATATTCAAAAATGATATTTAACTAAAATGTTAAATGGCGTTTTGCATTGGAGTCCTCAGTCACGCCTGCTTCTTGCTATAGGTAGGTACTTCATTGTTTTCTTTTGTTTATGCCGCCGGCTTAAGTGCCAGCAACCGTCGACTTGGGCTGTACCCCGTGAAATACTAGAATTTACATCATGTATGTGGGATGATTTGTAAGATGAGACGAACAACTGTAAGATGAAACGAATGGACAACTGAACGATATTTTTTAAGGTAAGCTGGATGTTAGATGAATTTCTGAAATATGATGCTAGAACGGAAAAGCAATGTAGGTGAGTAAACGAGCGTGAAAGAGAAGGTGAACAGATACTTTTTAATTAGGATCACGGGCGAAAAAACCCGGGGTAATCTGTAAAAAATTCGAAAATTAACTTATTCTTTCTTCTACATCCACAGCCACAGAGAACTTAAAACTTCGCTGTAATAACATGGGTCTATGTTATTACAGCGAAAATAAAACTAGAAAGCTTACAAAAGACTTTAGTTAAGTGCCCCATCTCATATAAACATAACCCTTTTTCCAAGCTGGTCGGATAAAAAACAAAAAGATGCAATAAAGAATAGAAAAAAGTACGCGTGACAGATAATTGCCATTCGCAAACACCATTAAACATTTCAAAAAAATAACTTTTGCGAAAATTATAAAGAATGCAAATTAAAAGTGAAAATACCTCAAAAACGGTGCAAAGTAGAGCAAAAATTACTCAGTTTCGGTACTCATATTTTAGGACTTGTTTGATAATATTAAAATTAAAATTGGGGCCCTATTTAGTCCACGATTGTCCTAAGCCTAGCCTCACTCACATGCGCTTTATTGAATTCCTACTTTTCTTGTTATAAGAGCAGCGCAAAAATTTTGTAATTGTGAAGAAGCTGGTAAGACTGCTCTCTGATGTAGTTTTGTTTGTATGTCTGAATCCCATACCATCCCGACCACAGAACAGCGTATGGGTATCACAGATTATATATACGTGGCTAGATCATGGCGTACGTAAGCAATATCGTCTTCAGACTTTAAAAAAATTACTATTCCCGTCCGAAGAGTTAACGCACAAAGAAAACAATATATTTGCGTGCGCGCACAAGACATCTCTGGTCTGTGGTTGAATGACCACCGATTGGATCTAATTTGGCACCGCTGTGTCGGTTTCTGTGATAAATTCTTGGGGGAAAATTGTTTAGATAACCTGTCAACCAAGAGTTATCTTGAAAAGATAATAGGTATTAAAAATTACTTGGTACCTACTGTACAAACGTTACTCATGTTCAGAATGCACACTGTAAATATTTAAAGTGAATTACTAGTTATGTATCATTCCTTTCTTATTATAAGTAAAAAGGCTTGGTTAGACTTTTGCTTTTCATTATCTTATAGATAAAATATCGTCTCTCGTCAAGGCTAGCTGAAGCGACAGCTACGATAAATTTTTGCTCGTCTCGCCAAAAGACGTAACCGACGTAATAATAAGCGCATACTTAAATTACGCCTTTTGGTGTCAGCCATAAAGTATTTTATCAAGCAATCTGTCCATGTCACTAACGTCATAAGTAAAATGAGCGACGTAATAATTACGAAAAAATATTTGTCAATTTTGCGGGAAATTTTGACACAGTACCGGCGCTGGCAAGAGCCATTTGGGTACTGGCGGGGTAGCGGGCGGTGCGGGATGTCATCGGGAGCTTGGTTTGTCGGCGAGAACCGTTCTAATTTTTGGAAAAAAATGATTTGTTGAATTAAAATCTGTTCATTCACTAAAACCTAATAGTATAATTTATAGGACATTGAAATAGGAATATTCTACATCAAGAAACTATATCAAAATAGTAGTCCAAATTACGATAAAATTGGTTTGAAAATATTTTTAATGCTCTTTTTGAGATTTTTTTTATTAAAATATGTCAAACCAATCGAGTCATACGATAGTGTTACTACTAGATAATATCTTCGTGTATGTCATATATTTTTTTGAGGTCTTGGTAGCATCAGTAACAGGCTTAAAAAATGAATCGAAAGTAACGCTTTTCGTTGGCCTTCCTTCATAACAGCGTCTTAAAGTATTAATAGATTCACAACAGTATCAAGTAGGCGTTGATCGGAATGCAGCAAGCATTTGCATTCTTGTTGCCAGCAGTTCCTACATAAATGCATTTTACTTTCAATTCGTAGGCTTAGATTATTCTAAACCTTTCTATTCTAAATTTATTTCTAAAAGATCCTCATATTATGTTATGGTTTTTAAATGGCTTATACCATAGTAGGAGTCTACTATGAATAACCAATAGCTGAACGTGCCTCTCGAAGCAGAAACCAGCCTGAAATTTTTTAAGCATATATGTATTTAAATATCAAACTCCCCATTCGACCCAAGAATCGAACTACGGACTTTCGGGTCCCAATCCCAGCTAAGTCCACTATAATAGATCACACCCTTTACGTAGTGAGATACAATAAAACTCTTTTACTAAGCTTAAAAAGTCCCTTCCATCATAGTAAACTAAAAGATAACATTATCCTTATCAGTAGAACCTAATAAGGTAAACATAACAACAAAGACACCTGAGTTACCCCTGGTAAACAAACTTTGAGGTCACTGACCGATAAACCCCTTACTAAATTGTTGTTCTAAAAATTGTGTGGTAATTTTAAAATAGTTCCGTGCCTCGGAGGGCAGGTTAGGTTGTTGGTCGCGGTCGCTGTCTTAGACGGCTGTTATATATAACGACTCGATGAACCCTGATATCAAAGTTTTTCAATCGCCTACTTACTAGTAACCGGGCCTCTGACATGGTTGAGCAAAATGTGTAACGACCGCCATCTACGTAATCGCAGACAGCAAAAGTGCTTCTGAAGCACGGAATCATCTTTCTGATGGTACGGACAATCAGTGGTTCAGCCTGTCCTAACCAGGCTGGAATCATATTCACAAATTGATAAAATATCAACTTTCTTTATAACCCACCGATGTTTGTGCCGTGTGGTGTCAGCAGAGTAAAATAGCACCATCCCCTGTCTTCCCGTGGGGGTCGTAAGAGACGACCGAGGGATCAACCAGACCCAAGACCGGTCGAGAAGACAACTCCATCACGCGCGTGTGACAGAGTTGTATTATTCGGCAGACTCCTGCAGCCGACCTGGCTCCGTACGTATCGACTTGTCGTTCCTGTGGAGTCAGCCAGGGAGGCCGAGACAACCCTGAGTTTTCAATAATTGCGTCCCAGGCAACGCAGTGTCTTGCCGATTGTGCTCTTGCCTCAGACACTGATTGATCGTCTGTCACCGACGCATGAGTCCAGAGCGTGTGTGAGTGTGGTAGAAATTGGCAATCTAAAACTCGACGATACCAAGGTTCATCGTCGACTTGGTTCCCACAATACAAGGAAAAAAAGACCACCCAACTCTACTGCAGAAGGTTTTACTTAAGGGGCTGACAAGAGCTAAAAACCGGTCCCTTTCTGACAAATGTCAAACTGCGCGCGTGCGAACGGGACGGAATCTTGCCGATTCAATGATATTTTCGTATTTTCGATGATAACTCGGTCTAAAATAAGTAATTTGAAAATCAAAAACAATATGTCGATAGAGTATTGTAAGGCGCTCATTCTGATAATAAACACTTAATTATTGCGTGGGTTTTGTTCGTACAGTTTGCGATATAATAGATTTTTAGAAGTAACTTTACGATGTTTTTCTATCAAGCTAAATTACTAATATCATGTTTTGGAAACAATAGCACTACAGCAAATATCCTGAAGATTATTACCTTTTGTTTTTCGTCAGTTTTTCTGCATTTTATCTAGGGTAGAAATCACTTATAAAAGTAGCTTTTAGCTCTACTCAGCCCCTGTGACGACCGATGTGGCGCAATGGTAGTGCGACTGCCTTTGACGCAGAAGGTTCCGGGTTCGATTCTCGGTGGGTCACCCACAAAGTTGATATTTATCACTTTGTGAGTTTGTTCCCAGTCTGGTTAGGACATTGCGGGCTGAACCACCCGATTGTCCGTAAGTAAGATGGTTCCGTGTTTCGGATGGCACGTTAAGCCGTAGGTCCCGGTTGCTGTCTATGATCACTTAGACGGCGGTCGTTACACAACCACGTCAGAAGCCTGCTACTTGTAGTAGGCGGTTGAACAATTCTGACACTAGGGTTCATCGGGTCGTTGGACGACTCGGTGTCCCACACGAAAAGAAGAAGAAGAAGCCCCTTAAAGACTAACCACATTTTCTGCTTGATAACTAGCATTTCCCTTACAATGCATTTTTCTAACTAATTTACATAAATGTAACATACTATTATATTTATGTAAATGGGTGAACTACTTGCATGATATTTTTTAAACAAATAGATAATATATAATAGATTTACATTGTCTGAATGGAGTCATTCCCTTTGTCTATAAGCAGGTGGTTAGCTATTGATGATAAAACAAACTCATAAGTAGATGTTTTGAAAATACACCTGTTAGAAAGTATGTGTCTGTGTTGAAAAAGGATGGATCATAATTGGTCGAAAAGTAACTTCAACTTCTTCGATTTCGAATTCAACAGCCACAACAGTCCACTGCTGGACATTGGCGTACTCCTTTTTAGAGGCGTATTTCCATACTTTTACACGCTTGGCAGGCGAATTGGCGAGCGGTTCTAATATGTTGCATTTACAGAGAACGCTGCTGTGTCCATTCCCTAGATGAATTTATTCTTTAGTCGCTTTTTAACATAGGCAAAGAAGAATAAGAAGGCACCCACGGGTTAGAATGGGGCGATGCTATTATAGGCCAGCATCACAATCTTCGTAAAGTACTAGCAGGATTAACAGGACATTCTAGTCACCATGGAGTTGGTACCTATGTCATGCTACCATTGCTTTTCCGATCCGATGAACCCTGGTACCCACCTGGATGAAAAAGACAGAAAGAAGATTGCTACTTCCAGAGTTAGTTAACTAAAACACGCTTTGTTTTTTTACATGGAATTTACCGAAAAATATATTTTTCCATACCAGCTGAACCAAAAATGCACCTGCCTCAATTTACATGGTGTTTTAAGCCATGTCTTATTAGAACAGGATCTTAAGTTGTTTAGGTCAGGAGTTCCCAACCTGTGTCGCGTAAAGGCCGAATAGGAGTATATTTATTTCCTCCATTTTACGATCGTTCTGCCTACCCCGCAAGGGATAAAGGCGTGATTTGTGCGTGTGTGTTATTTCCTCCATGACGGCGTATAACCAAAAAAATAAAAGAACATCGTGAGATGCTGGCTCTAAATAGCATCACCCCACTTCTACTCTTGGGTGTCGTAAAAGGCGACTAAGTGAGGACTCCAAAAAAGGGATGGCAGTGATTTCTGTAAATACACCTGCGTTGCGCTCGCTGATCCGCCTGCTATACGAGTACGGGAGTGTGGCAAGCAACCGTACGCCCATGTCCAGCAGTGGACTGTTGAGGCTGTCAATATTATCATCGTTACTGGCTCTCTACATGTGACGAATGAGCAAATGATTATTGTACAACCAAGTGAAAGAAGAAGTTTGAGATATCTCATGAAACGTTTTTCTTCTACAGAAATGACTCCATTGCGCTAGATATACGGCACACAGTCTGTCAATTCAATAAAATTTTTTAGGATGTTTGCTTCTGTCTACAGGGACAATTCTGCCTATAAAGTCTTTAAAGAAAATGAGGGCGCCACTTTCTTCGCGGTCTGTCAAAGCCGACAGAAATGGCAACAAATTTTTCAGACAAAATTTTTTGTTTCATTGAATTTTATTTCAGACTGTAAGTACTACGATAAGTACCTTCTTTTATTTTTTTCCTTTCTTGGCCAGGATTTAAAAAGTTATAGAACCTCTGTTCTGGTTTAGGCGGTGTCATGGTGGTTCTATGTGGTTCCATGGTAGTCAAACCAGTTGGAGTCAACGACCGCTGAGGTTCTAGAGTTTTATGGAGTTTACTATTTTGGAGGCAAGGTACAGTCACCTTGTTTATTTTGTAGATAGAAGAAAAAATGTGCTCTGTGATGCCGGCCGGGTTGGGGATGCTACTCTAATAGCATCACCCCATTTCTTTCCCGTGGGTGTCTTACAAACCGACTAAAGGACACGAGGGTTTAATGTGTATTGAAATTTTAGGCGACAGGCTGACAACCTGTCACTATAGTGATGCACAGAGTATCTGAAAGGACCCTCAAACATTTGTCAGACTGTAATTTTACGGTCGTTGACGCTCTGCCTTACACGCCAAGGATATAGGTGTGATATGTGTATATAAGAAAATGTAGAGACATAATATGACCGCCGTGTGGTGCCGGCTTAGAATAGCATCACCCCAAATCTACCCGTCGGTGTCGTAAGAACGTAGCGAGCGACACAAATGTGTTTATTTTTGCTCTGTGGTAAGAACGAACAAAGTGGAAACTCTGATTATTGAAAGGTCTCGCTTGCGCTTGGGAAACATCAAGGGATTGGGCAGTAGCGTTTCCTGTGAATGCAACATCTTGCATTGCGCTCACCAATCCGCCTGCCAAGTAATGGTATACACCCCCCAAAAAGGGGAGGCCTTTATGGTTAAGGTTACCACAGGATGTTGCCCAGTATTATTGCTGATTGATTATTATACGATGGTTTTTGGGTTTTGCATAGGGTCGTTGGATGACTCGGTGTTCCACACGAAAAAGACAGAGACGAGACGGTAGGTTATCTGTATAGCATTTTGTTTTTATTTTAGCCAAGTGTTGGTAGGAAGGTTATTGTAATACAAAGTTGATAGTATTTTTACGACTAAATATGTACTTTTATGCCTTGTAAATACAATTAAGCAATACAATAAAGCGTTACTAGGCAAAAATAAAATGTAAACAAACATTTCGCCTACGATTTTTTTTGCTACAAAAGTCATAATTACATAACAAAAATTGCTTACCATTACGAAATTTTTCTTAACTCGGCAATCTAAACAGAAAATCACTAGAAATCGCTTTAAAAACGCTAAATAAACACTTGTAAACACACAAGAAACATGTCTCTACAAAATGTGTTGCACTACTGTCAAAGAATGCAAGTAAATCGATGCAATCACAAACGCTAGCCCCTGACGTGTAGACAGAGATAGTCTTATGACAAAGTCTGTAAGAAGGAAAGAAAGAGCAATGTTTTTCACAGCTGTTCGATGGGGCTCTGATTTTGGAAGGGCTAGTAGGGGTGCGTAGTACGCATGCGCTGTGTCGGCGCGTGCGTATTGATCATTTTGTTTTGACGGGCAAAATGTTTTTTTTTTTTTTTTTTTTTTCAAATTTTATTAATGCTTTGGCAACATGACCATCAGCATAAAAAGAAACTTATCGACTAGAAAAAAACTAAACTATTGTGTAAATACTCACAGAAAAAAAATCATTCGTGAGAGGACGGCCTCATAATTATGAGCCTGCGTATCTTAAAAACTGACTTTTTTTTTAATTCCACAAGTAGCCGTGTAATCTTTAAAAAAGACAGTTTTTTAGATACGCTGGCTGTATCTTAAAAACTGCTGAACTGATTTTGATGTTTGTTGATAGTGCAATGCAAGCAAAACAATCTGTGTCTGTGGAGAAAGTTTGTTTCATAGGGTACACTTCCGACACAACCCTGTCAGAGTCCTACTAGCAGGCGGTTTATAAACTCTAACACCAAAGTTCACAAAGGGTTCAATGGGTCGTTCGTCAACTCGTTATCCACGTGTGAAGAAGCAGTAGAATTAAGTAGGTAAAACAAAACGTTCTAGAATCTAACTTAATCTGAAAACCTACAATGCGCACGAATCAAGTGATAGGTCCGGAAGTACTTTAAAAATATAATTTATTAAGTGAACCCGACAGAGTTACGGCTTATAATATTCAACAAATAATCTTAATCATTACTTTATATACTAATTAGAAATTACGTCAAACTAACATTAAATGCTGAGGTGTTAAGAGATGCGATGTCTAGTCAGCTGATGGCCGCTTGCTTACGAATGAGATATTGGTGGGTGCATCGAACTTAACTCCTCCCTCCCCAAGAGCGAAATTATCCGAAGGAGATGAAGGTGACTTCGGAGAATTTCGTTTTACAAAATAATTTAAAAATAGATATCTGTATGAAAAAAATATTGCTGAAATAATTATAAAGATATAATTATAAAGATATATAAGAATAGAGTCCGTATTATAAGAATCTAGATACGTTTTTTGATAAATTGACGTCACTTTTGTTAAAACTTGTAAGTAGTCAGAAACATAAAACAATAATATGCGGTGATTTTAATATTGATACTATTAAAAATTCAGTCTCGGCTAAAAAATTTATCAGCATATTAAATCGTTATAATTTTTATCCACAGATAAGTGAGCCAACTAGATTGACTTTGAAAACAAAAACATGTATAGATAATTTCTTGTGTAATTTTAAAAATTGTAAAACACGGGTTCATGAATGTGCACTTTCAGATCATACAGCCCAATCATTGGTTTTAAAAATGAAAAGGAAGCATACTCCAAAGTTTTGGTATATTACTAGAAGGGATTATTCCAAGCTAAACTTAAAAAAGTTCATTGATTGCATAAGCAGTCTTTCTTTCGCAAATGTATTTGTACAAACAGACGTAACTAAAGCTTACCAAGAGTTTATTGAGCTATTCAGGCTCTTCTACGATTTATGCTTTCCGAATATAAAAGTTAAAATCAAAACGGGCTTTAAACATAAGTGGATAACTAAAGGTATAAAGATAGCTAGTAAGGTAAAGAGAAATTTATATATAGATATTTCACGGAAACGAATTAGGACAAATGCAGGGAAATACGAAACTTATAGTAGATTGCTTAAGAAGTGCATCAGGTCGTCATTGCGAAATGTAAATCATAAAATTATAGAAAATGCAGATAATAAAGGTAAAGCAGCCTGGGATATTATTAAACCTATACTTGGCACTGACACAATGCCAAAAATGATAACATCTGTACATTGTGATGGTAAATTAATAACGGACCCGAAAATGATCGCGAAGAACTTCAATGACCACTTTATAAATGCGGTACCAAAATTCTCTCCAGCCACTCATCAGGATCCTTGCAAAAGTATAGCCTCAAATCCATTTACAATATATGTTTCACCAGTAACGCGACAAGAAATTGTCACTACAATTAATAATCTTAAGAGTACTCGCTCTGTTGGATATGATGGTATAAGTACGCATATAATCAAGGAAGTGGCTGCATGGATATCACAACCATTACAGTTTATAATCAACTTATCAATAGAAACAGGCAATTTTCCAGATCAGCTCAAAATCTCAATTATCAAGCCACTATACAAAAAGGGTAACCAAGATGACGTAGTAAATTATAGACCAGTAGCTTTAATACCTATATTTTCTAAATTATTTGAACGGTTAATGTATAAAAGATTGTTGGATTTTTCAGATAAGTTTAAGATAATTATTAATGAACAAAATGGTTTCCGAAAAGGGCGATCAACTAATTGGGCTATATATCAATTAATGAACCCCATACATGAATGCATAGACAAAAAAATAAATATATCATCTATATTTACTGACATGTCTAAAGCATTTGACTGTGTCAACCACAATTTACTATTAAATAAATTGGAGAAATATGGTGTGAGAGGCAATGCTCTAAACTGGATAAGGTCATATCTAGATTCGAGGAGACAATGTACAGTAATCAGTAACCTTTGTAGCAAGACAAATACTATAGTAGAAACAAGATCAGACTTTAAAATCAATGATAGAGGTGTGCCACAGGGAAGTATTTTGGGTCCCTTATTATTTTTATTTTACATTAATGACCTCCCTCAATGTACTAGTAATCAGACAGTTTTATTCGCGGACGACAGCACTATAATAATTAAATCTAAATCACAGTTGAATTATGAACTAGAAATCAACAAGGCATTGAGTGAGGTAGTCCAATGGTTGAACAAAAATGAACTCTCTGTAAACCTAGCCAAGACATGTTTAATGCAATTCCATTCGTATCACAGGCAACCAGTAGATTTGGTCATAGCCTACAACACGGAACCTATTGAACAAGTAACAGAAACAAAATTTCTTGGTCTTATGATAGACAACCACTGTAGCTGGAAGACTCACATAGAAAATGTGTGTCTTAGAATTACTCGTTTTGTCTATCCCCTTAGAAGAGTAGTTACAAACGCATCTGAAAAGGCAGGGGTAATGACGTATTTTGGTTATGTTCATTCTGTGTTGACCTATGGGTTAATATTTTGGGGAAATTCGACGGATGTCGTTGAAGCATTCAAGGCACAAAAACGTTGTGTGAGAGCTTTATGCCAAATGTCCCAAACAGACTCGTGTAAGCCACTCTTCGAAAGGTATAAAATACTGCCCTTACCCTGTCTCTATATCAGTGAGGTAGCGGGATTTGTCAGAAAAAATTTATCAATGTACGAATCAACTAGCAAATATAATAAAAATTTAAGAAATAATCATAAATTAATACATAAAGGTTCCCACAACTCAGCCTTTTATCACAATAGCTTATATTATATGGCGATTACTATCTACAATAACATTCCAGACAGCTTTAAGAACCAAAATGAACACCAATTTAAAAAGAGCCTAAAGGATTGGTTATTAATAAGACTTTTTTATAGTGTTCGAGAGTTTTTGGATAATAAAGGCAAAATTTAAAAGTATTTATTTTGGATAATTTATTGAATATTGAATCGCTTTAATTAATAAATTTTATTTATAATTGGATTTTATTTGACATTTTGGAAAGTAACTATTTTTTTTTTGTATTGGTAATTGTATTTTATTTGACATTTTGTAAATTAACTAATTTTTTGTATTTGTAATTGTATTTTGACATTTTGTAAATTAACTAATTTTTTGTATTTATAATTGGATTTTATTTGACATTTTGAAAATTAACTATTTTTTTGTATAATAATGTAATTTTAATTAGATTTTATGTTTTATGTATTGTACACCTCATTTAAGGTAAATCATAGCGGACATTTTCATTTATAAGATCTTTTGTAACTACAACCTATGGTTATACAATAAACGCATTTGATTGATTGATTGATTGTCCACAAACTAATGTTGCTATGAATACCAGTAAAGTTATCTTTCCAATCACTATCGTCAACACTGTACTTCACGCAGTTTAAGATTTCTTTGACGTTACTAAAGTTTATTCCACGGAGATCCAACTGCTTGGCATCCTTCTGTAGTTCTCGCGAGAATTCCGGCATCTGGACTAGTGGTAGATACGTCTCCATGGATGTTCCATTGGTTGCTGCACCGATAGTCATGTTTCCTATAATAGTCTCGCAGTTTGATGCAGGTGATAATATGTGTGTTCCATTTAACATCTGTTTCCTCGTTTCGTCACTGCAATTTTCCGTCACAGTGATGTCGTCTCTGGAGTAGAGTAGCCAATAGTCATCTGTAAGCTTTAATATCATAGTCTTTTCCATTAAAACAGGGTTCTGGTGACATAAAGATAAATTATTTTTTAGTAACATAAGTTGTTCAATGCAGGATTCGGTGTGATAGTGTATGATGGAGTCCTCTAGGCACAGGAACTTCTTGTTATCAACGGCCTGGCAGGAACTTGCTACGGACCTGTATTTCAATCGATTCACCAAAAGGAAAGTATGTTTAGGAACTATGATATAGGTTTTATTTTGGATAGGATTATATATAGGTATAGGTATTATTTTATAATATAAGTACGTATATTCTTCTATTAAAGGTATTTCTAATATAAAAACTAAGGTTGTATTATTCATATAAGATTTTAAAACTATGTTTCTCTCTAGTTTTACTAAGTTGCTTAATGTTACAGGATAAATTAACCTCGCGTGTTTTTCTACAGTTTTTAGGATATTAAAAAGTTCAGTTGAATTAATTACAGACTGATGCAAGGTATATATTTTACTGAAAGCCATTGCTGTCTCGATTTCTTGAATTATACTATAAATGGTTCGAAAGTTATTTAAAATTTGGTTTAAACTGTTCATTATCGACATCAAATGTGAAGTATTATATTCTTGTTTAAAAAGTGTATCAATTTGCGTTGTTTTGTGACGTAAATGCAACACATTAAAGTTAATATCGTCTGATATATTTACAAGTTTATCAAAAGCTTTTTGCATTAGCGAAACTCTTCGTTCAATAAAATGTTCCTTAGAACCTAAACTACTTAGTTCTTTATCATACTTAATAGCGTCTTCATTATCTAAGTTTCCTGAAATTACTTTTACTAATGAGCCCAATGGGTTTAGAAGACCTCTTTTAACTCTTGCAATTGGTAAAATTTGATGCAATCTATCTTTAGTTAATTCTAAAAACGACTCTATTTGTACTTCTAATCCCAATAGTTCACGACGTGCTTCAGAATTTTTACTTACAATATTTTTTAACCTAAAGTACTCATCTATATTATTATTTAATTGTATATTTAACGTATGTATATCTAATGTCTTAAATACTCTCCACTCATTAATCTTCACCACTGCTGAGCCCATCCTCATTGGAGCTATTCCTGGACTCCGCCCGAGATTCTGAACGTTCAGACTGAGCCCCTGTCCTGCTTGGGCCAGCAACAGCATCCACCACCTGTGGAGGTCGTTTTACATTTCTGATTGCTACGCGTGTATTTCTTTTCTTTAACTGTACAGGGACTATATTCCTGCTGGGCTTATCTATTACTTTAGCTTTCTCATATCTAGGTAATTCTTTAGCCTTCCTAGTCCTAGTAGTTTTCATAAAAACTTCGTCATTTGGCTTTATTTCGGGTGGAATTTCACCTCCCTTTTTCTCCCTAACTTTAACTTTATCCTCTTTCAATTTATCTGATACATACTCGTAAAGAATTTTGAGACGTTTTCTGTGGTCCTGAACTAATTTCTGCAATAAATTACGTTCCCTGTCTGTATCAAACACATTTCCTAGCTCTGTTTGTCCAAAAGCAATCTCGAATGGAGTAAAATCAGTTGCAGAGTGTATGGTATTATTATAACCCATAATGACATATGTCATAACCGATGCTGCATCCTGATCAGTTTTGGGGTACCTAGCCAACCTATACATTTCTATTATGGTGCTATGGAATCGTTCTACGACAGCCATTGAGTTAGGATTATTAGGTGTACCAATATGAAGTTCTACTTTATGCATCGCTAAAAGTTCTTTTAGTAATTGGTTATTAAATTCTGCCCCTGAGTCACAGTTGATTTTCTTGGGGATTCCATACATGCTGAAATATTTTATTAAGGCTCGTACAACTTCCGGTGTACTTCTGTTAGGAATATCAATAGCTTGTGCTAATTTACTAAAGGCATCTACCAATGTGAGGTAGTATTTACCTTCGATAAAAAGTAAATCCATGAAAATTTCCTGAAAAGGAGAGCTTTGAGTTTGGGTTAACTGAATCTGTGGTCTAATTGGTTTACGATCATATTTCATTTTTCTACATTTTTCACAACTATTCAAAACTGCTGAAATAGTTTCTTTCATGTTGGGCCACCAATAGTGTCTCTTAAGTTTTGTCATAGTTTCCCTGATTCCTCTGTGACAAGTCTTCCCTTCATGATATTTCAATATGACATCCCTTTGATCTTCTTCCGAATCTGTCAAATTAACTACTCGTTCTGTACATTCCATTAAATTCACACTACCTTTCTTATATAGCTTAGTGACAACCGCTGAAAAAATTTTGCGAGAAGAAGGGTCCTCAAAGTAGATAAAATACTTGTGTTTAAAATCTACGTATTCCTTCAAAAGATCCTTTACTAGTTGCTCATTATTATTTAATGGCATATGTACTTCCAAGATTCTCTGATTGTTGTTAGATAAATCCTTAACAGTTGAATGAGGTCTAGACCATGTATATACTAATATTTGTTTTGGTTTAGTATCAATGGCCTCATTTAAAATTGGAATACCTTCATGTTCCCTATTAGATATTGAGTGAGCGGTAGCACCATCATCTGAATCAGAAAGCTCAACAATTTCCATTTCTTGCTCTATAGGTCTAGTGTCATTTTCTAGTTCCCTAACAACTTCCCTAACTCGCTCATCATTATCGTCTATATTCACTATCATTGATTCTATATCGTCATTAAATGCATTCACTCTAATCCGTGATAGTGCGTCGGCGTTAGTATTTTGGGATCCTTTCTTATAACGTGTCTCATAATCAAACTCCTGTAAACGTAATCGCCATCGACTTAGCTTAGTGTTGGGCTCTTTTAGAGAATCTAACCAGGCCAAAGGCTGATGGTCTGTAAATATAGTGAACTTATTGCCATAAAGGTATGGTCTGAAGTACTTCACAGCCCAAACCACCGCTAAGAGTTCTTTCTCTATAGTGCTGTATCTAGCTTCAGTATCTGACAAAGTGCGACTTGCATAAGCCACAGGTCTGTCTGATCCTATTGGACCTTGTGACAAAACTGCGCCCAGGGCAAAGTTTGATGCATCTGTCGTCAGCACAAAAGGTTTCGTGAAGTCTGGATACTGCAGAATAGGAGCATTGGTCAAGAGTTTCTTTAAAGTCTCAAAACTGTTCCTATATTCGTCACTAACTACAATTTTCTGACCTTTTTTTAAACATTTTGTGAGTGGTCTAGCTATCTTGGCAAAATCCTTAATAAATTTCCTGTAATAACTAGCCAAACCCAAAAAACTTTTGATTTCTGTTACGGTTTTTGGTATGGGATATTTTAATATAGCGTCTATTTTATCCGTGTTAGGTTTCAAACCTTCACTAGTAATAGTGTGACCAAGGTACAACACTTCTTTTCGTAAAAAATGTGATTTGTCGAGTTGTACCTTAAGATTCGTCTCACGAAATCTGTCAAAAACGGCTCTTAGTTTCTGAATATGCTCCTGAAGACTTTTTGAAAATATGATGACATCGTCAAGGTACACAAGGCAATGCAATCCTTGGAGCCCTCTTAGTACATTGTCCATTGTCCTTTGGAATGTGGCAGGGGCCGTTTTGAGACCAAAAGGCATCCTATTAAACTCATAGTGCCCAAAAGGTGTGCTAAATGCAGTTTTTGGCCTGTCAACCTTATCTACCTCGATTTGATGATACCCACTTGCCAGATCTAGGGTTGTAAAATACATGCTGTTACCCAACATATCAAAGAGATCATTTATATTAGGCAAGGGATACTTATCATCCGTGGTGATGTCATTTAGCCGCCTATAATCCACCACCATTCGCCACTTTTGTTTGCCAGAAGCATCCATCTTCTTTGGTACCAAATGGACTGGGGCACTCCAGGGAGAGTGGGACTCTCTAATGACGTCATCTTTTAACATTTTCTCCACCTGCCTCTTAATTTCCTCAGTTTGGGAAGGAGGCAGCCTATAAGCTCTAACGTGTACTGGATCCTCGTGTTTTGTGCGAATTTGATGCTTCACCTGGTTTGTGAAAGATAAGGGAATATCCTCGCAATAAAACACGTCTTTGTATTCCCTACAGATGCTTTCTATAGCCTTTCTCTCTTCTGAATTCATGTGGTCAAATCTTAACTTTCCTAAATTGTCTGTAAGTAGTTTGTCTACATTCTGGCTTTCCGTAAAGTTTACGCGACTTTCTACATCCCTAATGTAAGGTTCTACTCTAAAAGGTGCAGTAATTGTCAATGTCTGCCCTTCTTCCGTTGAGTTCTGTATAACTGTAGTAGCATAACCGTCTTTACAACTCACTAATGCTGAAGGCATTCTAACTCCCTTTGTAAATTCTACAAAATTTAAAATTCCCTCTCCACACAACAAGTTAACGGGGAGTTTGACCCGTAATTCACTACGAGGAGGCAAATCGAATGTCTCTCTCATAGCTACAGGATAAGATACCTTAGGTGGGTTATAAACCATCGGTATCTGTGTGGTTTTTGTGTAAAATGTATCGGTATCAAAACAAACTTTTCCTTTCAGTAATTTCATTAAATCACTACCTATCAATCCATCGTACCTATCATCGACATTGTACACATAAAACTTGTATTTTATTTGCGATTTGAATACAGCCGGTAATGTGATAGTGATGACTTCATTATGCCTACTAGTAGCATGAGTACTAACGACTTCAAAAGGCTCGTAATGTTTGAACTGTTTGAAAAAATAATCAGCTATTCTCGGGCTAACAAAACTTCGTGAACTTCCTGTATCTAACATGAATACTGATTGCAACTCCGGTATTTTTATATGAGGTAAGTTTAAACGACAACATGTGCAGTTCAAATTTAGTCTCTCCACCCTCTGGGATTCGAGGCTGCTATGGAAAAATTTGCTACCTGCTCATCACCTGAACATTGGTTATGACCAGCTTCGTCTGAGTATGACTCTGACGAGGAACCACCTGAGTACGGCCCTGGCATTACTTCGTTATCAAAATTATTATTATCAGTGTAATTTACTCGCCTAGAACTAGCAGTACGCATTGTTACGTCAGTATTAGTACCGGACATATGACGCGGTTCAGTGTCCGCTCTTTGCTGACTATGCGGAATGTTCGCTCTAATTGTCTGTTGCCATTGATTATTGTTTCGCATATTAAATGAATTATTTTGCCTGGGGAAATTTCTCATCTGGAAAGAACTGCTTCGAGAGCCTAAGTTACGACTGTCATTATCAAAATTACGAGAATTGAAATTATTGTTGTCTGAAAAAGAATTGTTAGAAGTTGACGGTGTTGAGTACCTTTGCGAATTGCTTTGTCTTGGAAGATTCATAGAGTTATTGTTTGAATTATTTGATCTTTGGTTCCTCATATTACCGTTTTTTAAGTTATTTTTAAAATCGTACACCGTTTGAAAGTTTTGTTCCTCCAAAACGATTTTCAATGCATCTTCCAGGGTCCTCACATTTCGCAAACGCACCAACCTAACTAAATAAGCTGGCAAATTGTACAGAAACACATTGAACGAAGAATTTTCATAAATAGTTCGCTTCGCCTTACGTAAATTAGCATCAACAATAGTTTCACTCAATTTTGAAAATAACACACTTCTTAATTGTTGAATTCTATGGCAAAAATCTACATAACTTTCTCCCCTATTAATTTTGATTGATTCTAACTCCAAAGCAAGACATTCTTCACTTCTCGGATCACCGAAATGTTGAGACAGTAATGTCTTTAAATCTTCCCAAGTATCAATTTGCTCTCTTTCCCCGACTAACTTTGCGGCTTCCCCTGCTAATCTACTGGTTACTACGTGGAACAGGTAATGGTTCTGCTTTTCATCCCCTCCAAAACTGTGCAAAATATAATCGCATTTTTTAATAAATAATGGAAGTTCCCTGCAATCCCCTTCAAAAACTGGGATAATCTTGACTAACTCAGCAGGTACTCTATTAATACCTTCCATTTTAACAATTTTATATGAAACGAGTAATGAACTCCAAACTAACGATAAAAGTCAATGTACTCGCTAGTAAAAATGACCTACTTTCAACACACACAAAGTATTAAACACAGAGATTGATGCGTAATAATACAAAATAAAATATTATAACGTAAAAATTGATACGAAATAATACATATAAATGAAAGAAATACGTATTTTATTGGTAGGTAATAGACACAGAAGCTTATGTGTAATATTACTAATATTATAAGACAATTATTTCATAGAAATTGATACGAAATAACACCTATAGAATAAAATACGTATATCCGACAAGAGGATTATAAAGGAAAACTGAAAGGATGGTGAAAAGATTTACTCACAGTCTCGCAGCTACTCCCATGTCCTCTTGCAGTGGAATATTGGCCTCTGTCAGTTTGCTTCCCTCGGGTCTCCCTTTCCTTGATAAATTTGTTTGTTTACGTAGGTTCTTCTTCTCTATTTAAACGTAAAGACGTACGTAGACCCTCGTGCAGCACAGGAACAAAAGCTTGATCGTTTCCCAAAATACTACGACGACAGGCCGATAGAGAACCAACAGGCTGCGCCAATCAAGTGATAGGTCCGGAAGTACTTTAAAAATATAATTTATTAAGTGAACCCGACAGAGTTACGGCTTATAATATTCAACAAATAATCTTAATCATTACTTTATATACTAATTAGAAATTACGTCAAACTAACATTAAATGCTGAGGTGTTAAGAGATGCGATGTCTAGTCAGCTGATGGCCGCTTGCTTACGAATGAGATATTGGTGGGTGCATCGAACTTAACTCACGCGCATGCCTTATCGATTTGTCGTGAAGGTCACATTTGTATTGCATACATACATATACCACGCCTTTGTCCCTTGCAGGGTAGGCAGAGCGCGAATGACTGTAAGGATACGGCTGCCATCGCAAAATTACATTTCTTATCACTAAGTCTGACAATTATTTTAGAGCCGTTTCGGAAAAATCGTGTATAACTTATAGTGACAGGTTGTCAGCCAGTTGTCTTAAATTGTAATGACCTACACATGAAACCCTCCAGTCCATCAGTCGCCTTTTACGACACCCGTGGGAAAGAAATGGGGTGATGCTATTCTAAGCCGGCATGATACGTGTAACGTGTATTTAATCACCACATAGTATAAAGCAAAGTCGCTTGTCACGTATGTATGTACGATTAAATCTTTAAAACAACTCAACGGATTTTAATGCAGTTTTTTTTAATAGACATAGTGGTTCAAGAGGAATATATATATGATACTTGCCAAGAAAACATCTTTTTCCCACGGGAAAATAAGTTACAGCGGGAGCAGCCGCACGGCTGGCCGCTAGTGGCTACTGGCTACTAAACTCCTGCACTGCGCACGCGCATGCCTTATCAATGCGTCGTGAAGGTCGCATGCGTTTATATTGCATTGGTCTGCATTATAGTGCAGGCCAGTTGCCTAGCACTTAACTACCTAGTTACTACACATACATACATACACGAATCACGCCTTTGACCCTCCGGGGTAGGCAGAGCGTTAACAATCGTAAATAATACGGTCGTTTTAGCCAGGTCTGACAAGTATTGAGGGCCCTTTCAGATGATGTGTGTATCGCTTTTGTTGTCAGCCTGTCGCCTAAAATTGTAATACACATGAAACACTCGAGTCCCTTAGTTGTCTTTTACAACACCCACGGGAAGAAATGGGGTAATGCTATTCTAAGCCGGCATCACACGGCAACTATCGATACTATCGATAATATATACAAAAAAGGTGTTATGTCGGTTACTAAACGATTCGATTTATTCATACCCTAGTAATTCTACACATAGTCCTGCCTTGACTATAAAAACATCGAGTAATTTTGATACAAAACTTACATACATATAAAACGTAAAAATATTATCTGCAAATATTTTAAGGAATGAATCAGCCTATAAAACTGAAAAACATTCTCCAAGAAACATAGGTCGAAATATGAGAATTTTTTGGTACCTCCCATATAAATTGGCTTTCTCGGTTGGTACTTTCGCATCGGAGGAAGTCCAAAACTTTGTTTAATATTTCGACCTATGTTCCTTGGGGAAAGTTGTTCAGTTTCATGAGCTGGTTCACCCCTTAAAATATTTACAGCAATTTTTTTTACACCCTGTATATCACACCGCCATTCTAAAATAGTTAGACTTCTGTGAAAGGTTCTTTATTTATTTAATTTTACCTGAGAATATTATAAAACATACCTACAATAACAAAAGGATCTGTACAAACATTCACATAAAATATTTTCAAAACACAGATTATTGTCCCACAAGCGTTTAAGTTGGAGTGGACGTCTAAAATAACATACATACATACATACATATATCACGCCTTTATCCCTTGCGGGGTAGGCAGAGCGTTAACGGCCGTAAGAATACGGCCACTATCGCCACGTCTGACATTTTTGAGGATTGTTTTCTAAGGTTGTTTCAGAAAACATGTGTATCACTATAGTGACAGGTTGTCAGCCTGTCGCCTAAAAATTGTAATACACCAACACTCTCGAGTCCCTTAGTCGCCTCTTACGACACCCGCGGGAAGGATGTGGGGTGATGCTATTCTAAGCCGGCATCACACGGCGTCTAAAATAAACAAAAGTATAGTCCCAAAACAAGTATGGAATTGAAGTTCTCAAAACAATAGGCATGATGAGATGACTGGCAGGACAAATGAGTTAGTTTTTAAAACGATATTTTGTATGAACATACCAATACATGACGCCATATCTCTCTAGTTTGGATGGCGTCAAAACACTTACTTTTATACAGGCTGTAAAAAATTTTGCTGCAAATATTTTAAGGGGTGAATCAGCCCAAGAAACTGAACAACTTTCTCGAAGAAACATAGTTCGAAATATGAAAAAAAATTTAGACCTCCCATACAGCTGTTGACTCGCTCGGATGCTACATTTTGTATGGGAGGTCCAAAAAATTTCTTTCATAAGGTAAGGTACCCAATAATGGACACATTAAGAAAATGTTTTTTTTTAAATGCACTGAACTGTTATAAAAAAAGTAATTACCGCAAATAAATTTGTTTCATTAGTCAGGGGAATATCTTAACTTTATTTTCTGTGTATTTGCCTTCAAATAAACGTATGGCATGACAAAATAAAAAAGAAATAAACAAAAAGTGTCAAAATCCCCAGTGTTGGACAAGGTACCTCTACTTATGGACACCTAGCTATGGACAAGACCCTAAAGTGAACAACCCATTATGGACAGAGCCATAAATAGACAGTAGATAGACAGTAGTTTTTTTTTTTTTAATATGTAATAGTTAAAACTAAATTAACATTTATAAATATTTATTCGTTTTATAAATATCAGGCATTGTATTTTATATACTAATCAGACTTTGAAATCACAAAAAAACGTGGATCGAGCTGGTGGAATCAGTAGATACGTCCCACAACAGTAAAAAGGCATGGGGCACATTTAGAAAACTAACCAGCGTACCACCTGCAGCTGTTATACCAGGGCCAGTTACAGCCAACCAAGTGGCTCACCAGATGCTCCTCAATGGTAAGCCCGCTGGAAGAATTAATAATGCTCGTCCATCCAAAGAAAACAGTAACCGATCCATCAGTCTGCCATTTACTCTACCGGAGATTATATCATCAATTAAACACCTGAAATCCGGAAAGGCCGCTGATGCCGACGACATTTGTGTAGAACAACTGAAGAATCTTGGCCCAGTAGCAATATCGTGGCTACTGCAAATGTATAACGCCTGTATTGAGACCACCAAAATTCCCAAAAAGTGGAGAAATTCAAAAGTTACTGCCTTACTAAAACCCGGGAAGTAACCAGAGGACCCGAAAAACTACAGGCCTATCTCATTGCTGTGCCATACCTACAAACTTTTTGAGCGCCTTCTTCTTAACCGTCTGACTAAGATAATCGACCCACAACTAATAAATGATCAAGCTGGCTTCCTCCCTGGAAAATCTTGCTGCAGTCAGGTATTAAGTCTAACGTAGAACATTGAGAACGGCTTTGAGCAGGGTGTGGTCACTGGAGCGGTATTTGTAGATCTCAGTGCTGCTTATGATACGATTAATATTAAGCGGTTGCTTGGGAAAGTGTCGAATTTCACGGACGAACAAGCCTTTATTAATATCCTAAGTGAAATGCTGCGCAACCGCCGTTTTCAGGTGTACCTTCACTCTGAGAAAAACAGATGACGTGTGCAGAAAAACGGTCTCCCACAGGGTAGCGTGCTAGCACCTACCCTGTTTAACATCTATACGAACGATCAACCACATCACCCTGCAACCCATCGCTTTATATACGCCGACGACCTCGCTCTTATCAGCCAGGCCAAAGCCTTTGAGAAAGTGGAAAACCATCTATCGGCAGCTTTAGAGGACCTCACAACCTACTACAAAGAAAATCCTTTACGGCCCAACCCATCGAAGACAGAATCCTGCGCATTCCATCTGCGTAATAGAGAGGCAAACAGAAAAATGAGGATCAATTGGTGCGGGTCACAAATAAAGCACAATCCTACACCAACATACCTCGGTGTAACCTTGGGCAGGATCCTTACATACAAAGTAAACTGCTTTAAACTGAAGTATAAGGTTAATGCACGTAACTGCGTCCTGCGTAAGCTTACTACTACCAAATGGGAAACATTTCCATCCGTTCTCCGGACAAGTAGCTTGGCTTTATGCTTCTCGGCTGGCGTCGTTGGACGACTCGGTGTCCCACACGAAAAAAGGGAGGCTGGCGAATACGCTAGTCCGGTGTGGGCTCGTTCTAGCAAGTGGATGTGGCTCTCAATGACTCATATCGAATAGTCACAGGCACACTGAAGCCAACACCCCTGGCACATTTATACCCCCTTGTCGGAATAGCCCCTCCGAGTGTACGACGTTATGCCGCATGTTGGACGGAAAGATTGAAGCAGCAGGAAGACAACAGACATGCGCATGGCATGTTTAAACATAACCCGCATCCGTCACGCCTTAAGAGTCGAAAGAGTTTCCTTGGCCAACCATACTGCGAAGGAAATGATCAATCCAAGATCCGACTTGAGCAGTGGACTAAATTATACCCGCCTTCAGCGGCCCGCCTTCAGCAGCCCGCATTCCCCCTGCCGAGAAGCTTCCAACGGGTGGTTATCTCCCCTGGGCAGTCTGGAAGTCGCTCAAACGACTCCGGGCTGGTGTAGGGAGGTGCCATGCAAACCGGAAAAGGTGGGGCTTCAAAAGCAACGATTGGTGTGATTTGGCGCTCTACAGACAGTGTCTCATCTACTGTGCTGCCCAACAAACCCCTGCTCATGTACATCGAAGGATCTGCAAGAGGCGAACGACATGGCCATCGCCGTTGCAACGCATTGGTCCAATCTACTGTGATCCTGTTTTCATTGACTCGACGAAGAAGAAGTACTAGATACCATCGTTAAATATATGAAATATTAATATAATATACCTGTCATTTAAAAAATGAGAAAAATTACTACCAAACAACACGAGCAGATTTTATTGTCCATTATTGGGTATTTCATACAAATCCAATAATGAACATTTGATGTCCATTACTGGACCGGATGGCCCAAAATTATCCTAACATGTATAAAAATTATCACAAAAAATTCCGTTCAATGACAAAAATTAAATGCCAGTAATTTAAAAAAAAATAAGAATCGACACCTGTCCATGACTGGTGATTGATCTATTTTCATATCCAGTAATGAACACAATGAAAAAATCGCGTATCTCTTGCGAAGTATGGAATTTTATAACCTATCCCTAATCTTTATATATCTACGCAGCTAAAAAATAAAACCGATTTTCGGTAAATCATAACCGAAAAGAATAGTTAGCAAAAACTTTTACTCACCGTCTTAAGGATTTTTTTAGTAAATCTGGATTTTTTTACGGAACTCGTTTTCGGGTGACTTACTTCCACGCCATTTTGAAACAAAATGGTCGAATGTCATGATATGGTCAAATTTTGACTGATCTATAGCTGTAGTCTATGAATCAATGTTGGTAACTTTAAAAAAGTGTCTGATATGCTTATTTTCCGAGATTCTTCATTTTCTTGTCCATTATTGGGGCCTTGTCCATTACTAGTGCCTCTACCTTATTTCGATCTATGTTTTTTTAGGGAAGTTGTTCAGTTTGATGGGCTGATTCACCTCTTAAAATATTTGCAGCTAATATTTTTACACCTTATATTATTTTCCTGTTTATTAATTCAAAATCATGCAACTGAGTGAGATCCAATTGACATCCAACTGAAACATTTTTATTTAGCAGACTTAGGTCCCAGATGCATGGACTAATCACGCCAGCAAACGTTTGTTTATATACCGTCCTAAACCCGATATTTTCCTTACCGATAAACAAAGGTAAAAACGGGACAAAAATGCCGAACCACTTAAGGCTCCAGATACTTAAGGCACACCATTAGTTCACCACTCAGGAGTAGCTTATCAGTAACACGCTGTCTGTGATAAGCTTTAAAAGCTTAAAAACTTTGTTAGTTTTAAAACGAAACCAAAATACAATAGATAGTATGCGATGCTGTAGGCTAATAGATATACCCCGTGACGGTGACTTCAGACGATGTTTTTTTTCATCCGACTTACAATATAAAAGAGGATGCAAATTGAAGGATCGAAAAATAAAAATGTAGACAATGCCAGCCACTGGACAAGTAGGCAAATGCTAGTGTTGAAACTTTAGACGGATTCGTTTACCACTAATAAATTAAGCTTGATTCCACTGACAGATCCATACTATTAAAGAAGTAAAATGGAAAGTGGACCTTATGTCATAGCATTTGCCCGAAGCTGACAAATGTCACAGGCATGTCACACAGATATCAAGATATATTATAAGCACTGAAGGGACGCGTTGGACCTTCGTCTCGGCAGATAAAGTCACAAACTCATCAAACCTAACAGGTGGGTTGCCTTTTACGAAATACCCTAAGGCCCGTATTTATAAACCGCACTCAACTCCGAGATCGATCTTGAGTGCGATTTAGAGACGTCGTAAGTATTGACTGATCGATCTCAGAATTCAGTGCGATTTATAAATACGGACCTAAGTGAACTAGGGCCGGCAGCTCTTAACCACTAGTCTACACTAAAAGGTAGCATAGCAGAATACCAGCTATGAAAAGTAATAAAAATCAAAAATTCCTACCTGACCTACATACAAATCTTAAGACGTTCTCATCACACATTTGATCTAAGGTCATTACTCCCTTGCCACATGTCTTTACACTTTAGGCCCAGCATCCGAATGTTTGCTTCTAAGATTCCCACGTGACGCAACACCATGGGAAGTCTCGGGAAACCAGTAATGGAGACGTTTATGGTTGGGAGTTTTTTAGAACCAGGTGTATGAAATTAAAGGACGGTGGACCGAAAACGGGTAAGATCAGACCATGAAACTGAACAGCTTTCGACTATGAAGCGCATATTGTGAAAAGGATTCAATTTTCGTGTTCCCATAGAAAGTTAGCTGATCGGTAACTTGTTGGGAGCTCGAAAAATTTTTGCATTTGCCAACATAGCCCTCTAGAAAAAGTTGTTCAGTTTCATATTTTGATCAAGCAAGTACAGTTGTTGGTATCAGGTACCCGTTACTGTGGGTTAATTTATCTGTATCCCTAGGGTTTCCCAACTTTATCCCAAATCGGGAATTAGATTTCCCGCCATTCTCTAACCGTCATTTATTCACTCGCTTATACTATCTTCTAACATTTCCAGGTAGAACAAACCCTGTGTTTTCAGATGGTTTAGGAATGGTGGGAAAAAACTTACCCCCCCTAGGGATAAAGTGACCCGCAGTGACCTATTTTAAATAAGCAATACCAACTAATACACTGTAAATTTATTAAGACCATACATTTACTTTAGCGCTTTTCTTTATTGAGTATTCTTTACCGATATTATAATCCATTTGATGAAAAATGGAGAATATATTTTTTTTACGACAAGGACGGACACGAACGGACCTGTACGGACGGACTAATGATTCATACAAAAAAAGAATTGTTACGCAACCTAAAACTCTACCAAACAAAATTAGAATACTTACTTACTTTTCTAATAAGATTCTAGTTACTAGATAATCTAAAAATGGTAAACAGGGAGGGAATATTATCCTTTTTGCATAACGCTACGAATACAAATGACATAAGTTTACGCGCCAAAATTATCTATTTGACCTGTAATCTTAAAAAGAAAACGTAGATATCTATCAAAACGTTATTTTACATAAAAAAAGTAACCCTCTTACCTATTAAAAATCTTCTTTGTTCCTTTCTTCTTCCGAAGAACAGAAACTTCTTTTACACAGCACAAAAAATAATTTCGAATTTAGAACGCCTAATTCCAATGCAATGGCGGGAAATTGATTTCAGCCAGCCGCTACCCGGCCACTCGCGTTACGAAAGAAAATCCCTTTAAATTTCGAACGCGTATTTGTGATGGCGGGAAAAACAGCTGGTTGCAGCCGGCCGGTCACTCGCGCAAGCACTGTGGCACTGACAGAGATGCGCGCGCATGTGCAACAGCTGATCGGTTCTCTAGCTGAATCGATTTGAATTCCGATTGAATCGATACCTGTGAGGTTTTCAGGAAAATTCTAACGATCTTTTAATCTTTTATGTAAAGAAGCATAGGCTACCTTGGCTGTTAGAATTAAACAATAAAATAACCGGCTGTAGTGGAGACTGGACCTTACGTAGTCACTCACTATAGGAAGAGTCCTTTTTAGGTCATTACCAAAAACGTCAAATCCTCTAGGCCCTAGGTTAGGTAGCCAACCCCGACAGAGAACGGGATAAGGCAAAGAAAATGATGATGACCAAAAAGGTCTCATTTAATGCATCATAATTATGAAGGCGGTTGAAAAATTTAGACACTAGATTCATAGGGTAGTTGGACAACTAGGTGTCCCACAGGAAAAGAGAGAGAGAACTGTACTTTGAAGACTTTAAATCAAGAAAACAATGACAATTACAATGTTCACTTTCTTTTTATCAATGCACTATCTATTTGCTTCACAATTTCAGCAATTTCACCGTGAAACGCCCTCTCTTATCGGTGCATTCGGATTACCCGAATTCACTCGAGATTACTATCAAAAAGATCACTTTGATATGTAGTTAGGTATGTATGCACATGCGCTGCGATTGTTTTATTGTTGTTCTATTTATACTGACTGGCATTCGAAATTGGAACACCGTTTGCAACTGAATAAATTTGACTTTTGGTAAATACCTGCTAGCCAGTTGATGCATTTACTTTTTTACAATTTTGGCTTTTGCAGGCTAGCAATATTTATTCAGCCAGTATCACGTATTTTTATGCTTTTTGATGCAAATACTACTTTTACTTGTTTTATAGCTTGACCATAAAGAGTAGATAAAAAATAAGGGCGCCACTTTCATAGCGATCAGTCAAATCTGACAGATAACAAACAACGAAATTTTCGTACAAAATTTTTAGTTCCATTTTATTGAATTTCTTCTCTTCCTGGTCAAGCTATACAAAGATTTACCCATCAAAATTTTGCATCCTCAAAAAAAACAAATGCTAAAAATAATAATAAAAGCAGTATTTACTTACGTGTTAAGAATGCACTTAAATATGTTTCCTAATTTTATTTTCAGCACCGTTAACAGTTAATGCTCTGCTTACCCCGCAAGGGATAAAGGCGTGATATGTGCCTATGTGTATGTTATCAATTTCAATGCATGTGTAAACAAAATATTATGTGTGTTTACCACGCGATAACGATAAGTTTGTGGTTAGTTAGATATTGTTTTTACCTTATATTGTTTAAACCAACTTCAAGTTAAGTACATAATAAGCATTAAACATAGAATTCAGGAACATCTGATGCTAAGTATAAAGTTAGCATCACCCTTTCTCATTTCAGTCTTTGAGGATTTAATTACCTACTTCTTCTTCTTTTTCATCTGGGATACCGAGTCGTCGAACTACTCATTGACACCATGGTGTCATAATCTTTTCACCGCCTACTACAAGTAGCAGTCTTCTAACATATTTGTGTAGCGACCGCCATCAAAGTAATCATAGATGCAGTCGGGACCTACGACTTAACTTGCCCTCCGAAACACGGAACCATCTTTCTTACGGTCAATCATTTACTTACGAATCTACTCTCTTCTCTTCTCTTTTCGTATGGGACACCCAGTCGTCCAACGACCCGATGAACCCTAGTGTCAGAATTTTTCAACCGCCTTCTACATGTAGCAGGCTTCTGACATGGTTGTGTAACGACCGCCGTCTAAGTGATCATATACAGCAACCGGCGAATCTAATAGCAATGCTTGTATTCAGTAATCTTGTTTATATTTTCCACAATCATTAGGTTAGGTAACACTAAACTCTGGTCTAGGATCTATTGGCTATTAAGTTACCTCATGTAGTAAGACTAGGTCAACTTATATTAGCTGACCTTATAGATCCGATTGCTGTTAACAGACATATAACCATGACATACAGGGTGTAAGAGACGGTGTGACGAAAACTTTGCAGGCGTGCTCAGGCCATAAAACTGAACAACTTTTTATATGGGGGCTATTTTGGGAAACGAAAAAAAATGTTCGACCTTCCATACAAAATTCCCGATCAGCTGAGTGACTTTGTATTCGACTTTGTAAACGAAAATTTTTTTTCGTTTCCCAACATAGCCCATAGAAGAAGTTGTTCAGTTTCATGGTCTGATGCCTGCAAAGTTTTCGTTACACCGTCTATAAGAAATAAAAGTATAACAAAAAAAAAACAATGTTAAAACAAGGTTTTCTTTAGTGTAGTACACTGAAACGAAAATAAAAAAAATTACTAATTAAAGCACCAAAAAAAAGGAATCCAAAATCTTGTAGCGGGCCAAAAATAGGCACTCTATCAGAATTTCTTACCGCCACAAGCTTTTGAATACCTTTTGGTGCTTTTTTTAAAAGCATATTTCTTTTAACTACTAACGGACTCGAGAGTGTTGGTGTATTACAATTTTTAGGCGACAGGCTGACAACCTGTCACTATAGTGATACACGTTTTCTGAAACAACCTTAGAAAACAATCCTCTAAAATGTCAGACGTGGCGATAGTGGCCGTATTCTTACGGCCGTTAACGCTCTGCCTATCCCGCAAGGGATAAAGGCGTGATATATGTATGTATGTATTTCTTTTCATCATAGTACAAGATCGTTGGACGACTCGGTGTTCCACACGAAAAGAGAGAGAGTACAAGCTTTGCTCAGTTTGGTGCAAGATGGCGCCTTACGACTGCTACAGCCACTATAGTCCATTGCTGGGTATCATTGCCATACTCACCTCGCTAGGCAAGCGCATTGGCGAGCGCAGTGCAAAATTTAGTAGATAGTCACAGGGAACGCTGCAGCTCATTGCCTATGCAGCCCATCGGTGGGTCACTCACAAAGTTGAAATTTATCACTTTGTGAATTTTTCCCAGTCTGGTTAGGACATTGCGGGCTAAACCACCCGATTGTCCGTAAGTAAGATGGTTCCGTGTTTCGGATGGCACGTTAAGCCGTAGGTCCCGGTTGCTGTCTATGATCACTTAGACGGCAGTCGTTACACAACCATGTCAGAAGCCTGCTACTTGTAGAAGGCGGTTGAAAAATTCTGACACTAGGGTTGATCCGGTCGTTGGACGACTCGGTGTCCCATTCGAAAAGAAGATTGCCTATAATAATTCTTAGTCGCCTTTTACCCAAGGGTAGAAATGGGGTTATGCTATTCTTAGTAGTTTTAACTGAGACCCTTAGTAATTTAATTTGTAGATAGAAATAATGCATTTTCCTACACAAACAAGCGTAACTGGCGCAAAGGCATTAATTTAAATATATTGATAAAGTCCAAACTCTGACCTCTGGGGGTCAACGCCCTGTTATCAGTTGCAATGCAGCTCTGCGTATGCGCATCGTAAATATATTAATATTATTTGCTATATTAGAGGTAAAAGAAAATATCTTTTTGTTTAATAAGTATGAAACAAGCTAAAAAGTGATCTATAAAATATATCCTTTTGAATAACTCTACCTACTAAAAAGTCATCCAAATCTGTTGCTTGGTTTAGGAGGAGTTTCCATCATAGACAGACAGACAGAGAAACGCGAAAGCCAACTTTATTTTATATCTTCATCTTCGTTTATTGCACTATGTATTGATTGATGCTGATTGCCTAGTGATGCCGGCTTAGAATATCATCACCCCATAGCAAAAGCCTATTTCTGTGCCGAGTGATGCCAGCTTAGAATAGCGTCACCTCATTTCTTTCTGCGGGTGTCGTAAGAGGCAACTAAGGAACTCGAGGGTGACAACCTGTTACTATAGTACGTAATACACCAATCGTTTGAAAAAGCCCTTAATTTGTCAGACGTGGCGTTGGCGACCGTATTTTTACTGCCAACCCCGCAAGAAATAAAGGCGTGATATGTGTATGTATTTATTGGTGTTTTAGTGTTGACTAACGCCTTTCACAACGAAAGCGCATAAGTAGTTATATTTTAAAATTGCAAACACTTTCGGTAAACGAACAAAAGATAAAAATTACCTATTACACAACCTTGCCGTGTGATGCCGGCTTAGAATAGCATCACCCCATTTTTTTACCCGTCACTATCAGTGATACATGACTTTTCTGCAACGACTCTCAAATATTTGTCAGTAGCAGCGATAACGATCGTAATTTTACGCTCGTTAACGCTCTGCCTACCACGCCAGGGATATAGGCGTGATTTGTTAATTTTGGGTGTGAGTGTAAACAACCTTCTTTAGCTATCTCCGTTTCTCCAAATAAGAATGCATTTTTCTTATCGTATCGAAACTCACTCAAAAACTAAGGCGTAAGCTCATAAAACCATGGGACATCAAAACATTAGTAAAAACATCTTTATCTACATTCCTTTCATCATGCTGAGTGCCAGACTGACCCACTAATGAAAAAAAAACAACAGGATTTAGGAGTATTTGGTTATTGGTCTGCATTAAAAAATGTAGCGCAATGGTAGTGCGACTGCCTTTGACGCAGAAGGTTCCGGGTTCGATTCACGGTGGGTCACTCACAAAAATGATATTTGTCACTTTGTGAATTGGTTCCCAGTCTGGTTAGGACATTGCGTAAGTCCCGATTGTCCGTAAGAAAATTTCTTACATGGCATCTGCAACATGGAACCATATTTAATATGTCCCGGCTGCTGTCTACGATCACTCAGACGGCGGTCGTTACACACCCATGTCAGAAGCCTGCTACTACTAGAAGACGGTTGAAAAATTCTGACACTAGGGATTACTGAGTCGTTGGACTCCACTCGGTGTCCCATACGAAAAGAAGATAAGAAAAAATGGGAGAGTCAAAACTGACTTAAGTCCTGTGATTTTATAGTGAAGATTCTCAGTGCTATCCTCACCACGCTTGGTAGACGGTAAGCTAAAAAGTCATTAAGACCCTTTATAATATACAGGGTGTTATGAAAATTACTGAGTATCACTCAAGGTCAGTACTACCCCATGAAACTGAACAACTTTCCCCAAGGAACATAGGTCGAAATATAGAAAAAAATTTGGACTTGGTGGGCCGATACATTTTGCATGGGAAGTCCAAAAATTTTTTCCATATTTCGACCTACGTTCCTTGGGGAAAGTTGTTCAGTTTCATGGGGTGGTACATCCTTTGAAAGGAACTCAGTACTTTTCCTAACACCCTTTATAAATATTTTTAACTATGCCTCTACTTAGTTAATTAACTGTGCTGCTTACAGTAAAACAAGTACCCACATTATTTAACCTTTTAGTTTCAAATTGGGCATGTGTTCTTACACCTGTCTGTTAATTAATTATTTCTGCTTGGAGAAATGCTTTTACTTTAATGTCCAGTTAATTTATTAACCACAACTTGTGTAATGTGATGCTGGTTTAGAATAGCATCACCCCATTTCTTTCTCGCGGGTGCGGTTCCATATGTATTAACGAGTTTAGTCTACAGGCTTGAAACCTGTCACTACAGTAATACACAAATAATCTGAAAGGGCCCTCAATATTTGTCAGACGTGGCGATAGCGATAGTATTTGTACGGCCGTTAAGGCTCTGTCTACCCAACAAGGGACAACGGCGTTGTATGTGTATGTACAGCCTGTATCAAACCAAAATCCATTGGCACATATGATAATATTTAATTTCCTTTTAAGATATCAAAACAACAATCGTATTTCAAATTTTGTCAACAAATATTGAAAGGAATGCATGTGTATATATCATCGATCGGATATCCGTTAAAGACGTTTATTATTTATTAAACATTCTATTCTTAATTTGAATATTTGAATAGAACAACGTTCGATTTTCCTGGGGGCCAATCGCGCTAATGTTGAACGATAATACCAAAACCAAACCGCAGCCAAAAACGCTACGTTACGCACTTTTCGTATCGCGCTAATTGTTTGAGCGGAAACGTTTCGACTTTTCTTTGGAAGTTACGTTGATATAGCGAACGTTCGAACTTTTGGTGTGCATCGGTATCGCGCAAATTTTTGACAGCGTATTTAACCACAACCGTTACGTTGGGAACGTCTCAAACGCTGTCAAATGAACGTTTTTGTAAAAGTTCCTCTCGAGCAGCTTTTTCTGACACGTTTGACGATCGTTGGTGGATTTTATTACGGTTTCAACCCAAAAAAGGAAGGAAATCATGAAAATTTGCTGTGGGGCTCTATCTCCACACCATTGAAAGTGTCCATGAGGTAGATGTGACCAAGAAGAAGCCTTGACCCGCCGTTCGACCTATAGGTACATGATGTTAGGAAAAGTACTGACTTCCTTTTAAAGGATGAACCAGCCCATGAAATTGAACAACTTTCCCCAAGAGACATAGGTAATATGAAAATAAATTTTGGACCTCACATACAAACTGACTCAGTCGGTTAGTACATACATTTAGTATGAGAAATCCAAAAAATTCGATCTGTTCCTAAGGCAAAGTTGTTCAGTTTCAAGGGCTGGTTCATACCTTGTGAGGAAGTTAGTACTTTTCCTGACACCTTGTATTTTTAGGGGAAACTTGTTTAGTCAATGAGACTGGTTCACACCTTAAAATATTTGCAGATGATTTATTTCATCCGTATTATATGCATGAACTTATAGTAGTAGAATCACCTCAAGTGATGAACTATTTCCAATGGTCATGGGGGCGACCATCGGTAACAGTGACCATCCTGGTGGTCGACAAGGGGGGTGACAAGTGGGAACTAAGGCTGTCTAGCTGAGGGTGCAGTGAAATACTTTGTAAATAAAAGAAACATATATTGCACCTACTATATTTATTTAATTTTTCTTATTAAAATTATAGGCTAAGCTCTTAGGGCTCCATATCAGATGATGATACCTGAAACAAAATAAATAATAGTGTAGGTACCCCAAGTACATATGAGATATTTTCTTGCAGTTAGAAGTCGCCTATTTCTGATCATATTCCATCTCTTAGTTTACCATATTATTTTACATATTTGTCAAAGTAAAATTAAAAAAACACTAGATTACAATATATTTTGCTAAATATAAATATCAAATAGATGTACCTAGACACATGTCATGATTAGCATGTTCAGCCATACCATAGGCCATGGTAGCTGTCTATGACAGCTTAGACGGTGGTTGTTATGCTAACATGTCAGATGCCTGCAACTTGTAGTAGGTGAGTGAAAAACTAACTCACTGGTGATTGATTCATTGGGGCATTGGACAACCCGGTGTCCTACTAGAAAAGAAGAAGGAAGACTTACTTTGTGTTGAGCTTGAGTTTGGATTCTTGACGCTGTATGTAATTTCCACTGCCGCTGATGCTGCATTGTATGATCTAGCATTGAAGCGAGGGATGGATGGATGGCTTCATTTGAGCTAAAACAGTAAATTAATAATCTTGAAACAAAGTCAATGTGTAAGTTTATTTTATTTATATGTATGAACAAACAAGCAGATGGATAGATAGATGCTGTCATCTCCGATGTTGAGTGGTGCACTAGTAGTGCAACTGCAATGCTTGGTACAGATTTAATTCTAGGTGGGACATTCACTAAGTTGCTTTTTACTACTCCCACAGGTCGAATGGTAATGTTATTCTAAGCCGGCATAGAATATTATGTACCTGTAAAACGGATCTTGGGTGATGTATGGAAGGCGCCTAATGTCTGTTTGTATAATATAAATCCAGTGCAGAGTGACTTTTGTCACGGGGCCACCTTGCTTTTCATGACATTCCACATCTGAAAAGTAATATACTAGTAAATATATGCACATACACTGATGTAGTAGGTATAAAATTAAGTCACTTTCCACATGTCTCAGTCTGTCTTTTATGGACAATGCCAACTCCTCCTAAACTACATCACAACACAACTAAATAATGGCTCATGATGTGTTTTTTTATTAACAGCAGCTAGGTTAGGTTTTCATTAGTATGCTAACCTTGGTCCACTCTTTGAGCTGCCTAGTTGGGCCCTCACAATTGAGTCTGTTGGCGCGATTGGCCCATAAGTAGTTCGAAAGAGCCCGCGCCTTGAAAGGTAGGTATACTCTGACCCGCCTTTTGAGCGGAGTCTGCCGAGCGCCAGCGCCAGCAAAGCAAATAATCCCTCGAGCAGCTTCAGCTGCCGCACGCTCGTCGTCTTTCTTAGGTCCATAGTCTCTATAAAAACACAAATCGTAAATAACACAGTTTCAACTATGGAACCATATTGATAGCGTCTAAATGGTAAATTAACTTTGTATATGTAGATATTCTATTAGGTACTTACAGAAAAGTCACGTCGACTGGGTGTCCCACGAAATTTTAGTTTAGTTTTAGTTCTTAAATAAAATAATTTCAAAAATCTACGAAAAACCACGGCGGTTGTATAAACAATTGAACAACAACCTGACATTTTTACTTTTAAAATAGTGCTGCCCACTACGCGAAATGCACAATCGAGCATCGATTATAAAAAGATTATCTAGTATTTTAAAATACTCATTGCAAACTCTAAACGGTTGTGGTTTGGTTTCGTTTGGGTAACGTCAACGATTTATACGTTCAGAAAATTTACCGCGATAGCTTTTTTGACATTAACCAAATCCAAACCAAAACTAAATCGAAGCTAAATCGTCAACGTTACGTTGGAATGGTAAAATAGCGCGATTGGCCCCCTGTCCATTACATCTATTGACCATCGCAGCTGCATAAAAACAAAAGATAACGAAAATCCATTCGCTCAAAAAGTGTAACGACCAGCGTAACTTGACCTTCATGCTCGATACACGCACCTACGGGCACGCACTGATAGTATGCTGGTCGTGCGTGACACCATCTAACCGAATGAGCAATACGAAATGCATCCCTACATCCCTCTGTTCCAAATTCAAATTCAATCAAGTAAACTAATGAGGCCATATTGTTTTTGTTTTTTTTTCTCGTAGAGTTCGTTGACCGGAACCACGTGTTCCCTTACCCGATTGCGTAAGATGGTGGGGTGTTTTACTATTATTTAGTAAGGATGGTCACACGTGCAACTTTTTCTTTGTCGTCATCTTTGTCCAAGATACTCTTTCAAGATTTCTAAGCTGTGAATTTTCGGAGGGCTTCAACCTTGCAGATGCAGCACAGGACAATGAAAGGAGACGTCATTTTACTATAATTTTGTTCGTTCTTCTATTCACTTAGGCCGCAAACCTGTTCCGCATACCTTTATGTCAAGGTACATCTTGAGAAATATATTTTTTCTTAGAATTGCCTGAGAAATCTTTATAGTAGGTAAACAAACAAATCACCGATTTTTACTTTGAATCGCAGAAAAGATATACGAGTGTGTAGTTAATGCGAGAAATTAGTTATTTTATGTGCTGCGGTTGAACTCTTTTAAAAACATTTTTAGCAACTTATGTACGTCTTTTTGCATACATGGGCTGTAAAACAATTCCTTTCCTGTTGTTTAATACAGGACGTAAAAAATACTGCAAATATTTTATAGGGTGAATCAGTCCATGAAACTCAACAACATGCTTGAGAAGCATAAGTTAAAATATAAAAATACATTTTGGAATCCCATACAAAATGTACGGTCAGCCGGACAAGTCAGTTTGTATGGGAGGTCCAGTTTATTTTTTCATACTTCGACCTATGTTCCTTGGGTAAAATTGTTCAGTTTCTCACCCCTTTAAATAGTTACTGTTGATTTTTTACATGCCAAATGTATTGTACAAATTCCATTTGATAAACAAAGTCGCCTCCATAGACTTCCTTATGCCAGCTTCTAACATAGCCCCTTTTCCTCAAACTTGCACTTGTTGAATGAATGTACCTACACAATAGAACACAACCCTCTTTTATCAGACCCTCCTTATGTATGACATCCAGTTACTTTCATTGAATAAGCAATCTTGTATGGAAAAGGGTATTGAGATTTAGAATAGGAACACAATAACATTTCACCTACTTCCCCTTTACCTAAATTTAAAGCTACACACATATCACGCCTATATTCCTGGTGGGGTAGGCAGAGCGTCAACGACCCTAAAATTACGGTCGTTATCGCCACGTCTGACAACTATTGAGGGATGTTTGAGATAATTCGTGTATCGCTATAGTGATAGGTTGTCAGCCTGTCGACTAAAAGTTGTGATACACCTGAAACCCTAAGTCCCTCAGTCGGCTTTTACGACACCCACGGGTAAGAAATGGAGTGATGCTATTCTAAGCCGGAATCACACGGCAAATTAAAGATACATAACATAAGTAAGTATATTTTATGTAATGACAAACTTTTAAATACAGAAACAAATACGCAACAAATATGCGTCTGTAATAAATTAATGACTTCTATATTAAAGAGTTTGGCTTATTTATTGTCTTATAACAAAAAACTACTTATTCTTGGAGCAATCTAAAAAAAATTAAGCCTAATAAATAACATAATACATTTTTCAATTGTTAATTTCTTAATAAGTACGTACTTTCTCGCAATTTCAGGATCGTTTAAATAATAATCATAGATTTTCCACATTAGTTGGCATTATCTCATATCAATCCAACTACTAAAGCTGTATCATAATTTTTGCAATGACAACGTCTTATAATTCGATGGGGCCAGCTGCACGCACCAAAAAACGTGACTCATGCGGCGTTACCTCTCTGTGAGGCGTTACCGCGCTCTGAGGCGCTCCATTTAGCCTTCAACAATCGGCCTCCGCGTTCGTCAGCATAGGTAATATCATTTAAAATTTTCTTTTGAAAAATGCAACTATTCCATTAGTATTTTCTCATGACGTTGCCAAGTTCAACTATCGTCAGTAAACCGACTTTACAAAAAACCGATGTTTTTTATGTCGAAATGTCAAAATTGTCGACACATTAATTTCATCCTGCAATGACAATGGCGGCCTATTATCGTACCACTCGAAAACGCGGTGATTGCGCCTGCGCCGATTTTTGTGTCGCATTTGTATTGTTCCGTTTCCGCTTGTAATTAGGCCGTTGTTGATATGAAAATTGTGGTTTCATTAGATAATTTAGAAATTAGAAGACCATTTTCGGATAATACCTATGACAGAAGTACCTACTATTATAAATATTCTGTGGTACGGATACAAATATACCGTAGATACTTGAATTATAGGCAGATCGCACACTTAACGCACGACGGAGCGCTAAAACATCGCAGCAGTCGGTCAGATCCATACTACAAATGTCAATGCCCATACTAAAACAGCGCTGTCGCAGCGTCGTCCGTCGAATGCGGTTTTAGTATGGGTCTGACAGACCGTTGCGATATTTTAGCGCTCCGTCGTGCGTTAAGTGCGCGATCCGCTATATTCGTTCCCCGTCTACTAAGGACATTGCAAGCTCAACCACCTTATTGTCCTCATGGTTCTGTGTTTTAAAGGGCACGTTAAGCCGTAGGTCCCGTTTACTGTTTATAATAACTGAGACGGCGGTCGTTACACAACCATGTCAGGAGCCTGCTACTTGTAGTAGGCGGTTAAAAATTCAGACTTCAGGGTCTCATTGGGTCGTTCGACAACTCGGTCTGTCACATGAAAACAAGAAGAAGAATTATCTTTGACATGATTATATTTTACAATGTAGGTAAAAACAATACATGTCAATAATGCGTGTTCTACCCAAGACGTTTTAGGAGCAGTTAGGCGACATGCTGACAACCTGTCACTATAGTGACACACGAATTACCTTAAACGGCCCTTAATATTTGTCGGACGTGGCGATGGCGACCGTATTTTTAAGGTGGCTAATGCTCTGTCTACCCCGCAAGGGATAGAGGCGTGATATGTGTATGTATGTATGTATTTCATCAAAACCCGCTGTAGTTTAAATATACAGATAGGCTTATTATATGTGTCCGCATTCTAAATTTCTAATTATTGCAAAATCACTTTTTTATTATTATTTCTTCCTTATACTGGGTTCCTCTAGGACCTAGTAGGTACTATTATTTATACTGTGCCTGTGGGGTTCCGTAATGGCCGGCATCCCGCAATCACTGCGCAGGAGTGGATGCGTGAACTGATTTTTGAGGGACGGTACACACAGGACGGACTGTAATACATTTATAGGTGCGTGTAACTGGTTACTAGTCCAAATACCTAACTACTTATAGGTATTAATTTTAAAGCGCAAGAATCGATTCGCTGACAAGAATTAGAACAAACAGGTAATTAGGATCATTTAATTAAAAAATGTGTAAAAGTGTAGCAGCCGAGTTCTTACAGAGCACAATAGAAAACGATGCATAATTGCCATTGACTAAGTGGATAAGTAAAATTTTCACTCACTGTTACCCGCTAATCCAAAGGACAAATTCAGTCTACGTTTTTCAGTGGTGTATCTTTCCATCGGCCTATTTTTATTGGATTTTGGAGGTTATCGATTACATTGGAAACAAAAAATCTATTATTATAAACTGTCAATTCCGCCCAGTGTATACCCGCCCGGTTGCTTAGTACCCTGCGCCCGCGCACGCACTAGATTGGCACCTGTCAACTTGTGTCACGCACCGCGACCACGGCATAGCAATCAAATCAGAACATAAGTAGTTGAAGTAAGTGAAGGCGCATAATCAGACAAACAGAAAATCAGACTGCAGTTACATACAAACGCACAATGAGGATTTTATGGGCTCATAGCAACACTTGTCCGAACTAGGTGGCGCTACTTCAGATTGAGGGATCGTTGTTTCATGTTCAGTGCACAGAAAAAATACTATTATCCCTATTTATTGAGATTTCAATGCGTTCACACATAATGCTTTATTATTCTAATAAATAAAAATAAGATTTTTAATTTTTATATTTTTTTATTTGTTATACCTATCTATGGGAAATTGCTGCTAAACTTTCCCGTCATTCGCACCCAGCGCCACCTACTAGGAACTTAACGAAGTAAATTTCCCATTAGGTTAGTGGATGAATAATTTCTCAGGTTCTAATCCAACATACATGAATGAAAATAAGAAATTAAATAAATGTCAAGCGCCGACCAGGGATCGAACCCGGGACATGTGGCGCGCTGCCCCACTGCTATGTCACTGAGCTAGCGGTGCACCGATCGACCCTTGCCAATCTTTCAATCTCTTGATGGTAGTCTCGATCGTCTCTGCAACGATCTAGCCTAGCGACATCTAGTAGAATATTGTGGCACCTGTCAAATTCTGTCACGCACCGCGACCACGGCGTAGCAATCAAATCAGAACAGAACGTTAATAAGTATAAGTGAAGTAAGTAAACGAATAGGATAATTAGACTAACAGGCATTCAGACAGACTTACAATATTAATAAATAAAGAAACCACTGACCTCAATAATTTCTCTATGGTTATAGAATGTCTATGAAATATACCCTTGAATGATGTCAGGTCATGTATGTAGCTTAGAATAGCATCACCCCATTTCATTTCCGCGGGTTTCGTAATAGGCTACTAAGGGACTTGAAGGTTTTCTGTGCATTACCATTTTAGACAACTATATAAATAAACTAATTAAATAAACGTTTCTTTTTTAAAATGTCCCGTAAATTCAAAATATTGGTAATGGTAATGGTAATGGTAAAACGGGCTATTTTCCGCAACTCGACGTCTGCATGCGCCTATTTTGCGTATAGGGTGGGGGCTCCCTACTCGAGCCATCCTATTTCCCCAAGGAAGCCCAGTAACCCTACCAAATCACTGAGTACCTCGGGGATTGACCTCGGGTTTCCGAGGTATTTTGCCCGGTATGCTGCCACCTCTTTGCAGTGTAACACCACATGGGCGGCTGTTTCTTCTTCTTCCATACATGTGGGATGATATGAAAGATGAAACGATTATAATGTGAATGATGAAACGAATGGACTGTGAGTATTTTTGAACTGAAGACGGAAGTAAGATGAATTTCTGAACGATGATGTTAGAACGGAAGAGCTGAATTATTGAATGAACGAGTGTGAAAGACCGAGCGGATGGATACTTTTCAATGCGGATCGGGCAAGGAAAGACGAGGTTCTCCGGTGTAAAATTCTGTTTTATTGTAATTACAGTGCAAATAAACGTGCAAAGTTACCTAAAGACTTTGATTAAATGCCCCGATCCCATATTTTTGGGGGCTCGTCCTAGCCAAGAAGAAGTTTCAAAATTCCAAGACGAAAGACGTGCGGCGAAAAATTGAGGTTATCCGACCGGGCGAGGCGGCGCGGCGTGGTACCATTTTTCCTGCTAATAAGACTTCAACCAAGACGATAACGACGAATAAGAATTCCAATAAGACGAAGACCACCAAACGACGTAAAGATGGGCAGAAACACGAGGAGAACCGGCAGCAATCACGACGACGAAGACGGCAAACCGATCAAAAAAGATGGCGGCGACGCGCAGTTTCAACAAAATACTCTATACATGACGGCGGACCTAGTGCCTAAGTTTACCGGCCAGGACCCGAACTACCCTGTTCACAAGTGGATTCAAGACATAGAAGATAATGGTATGATATTCCAATGGACCCCATTACAGCAACTACTAGTTGCGAGACGCTCACTCAGTGGTACGGCGCTTCTGTGGCTAAAATCTGAGCGGCCATTTAAAACTTGGGATGAGCTGGCCGAAGAGATACTAAAGGAATTTCCATCGACATGGGATACAAAGACGGTGCACGAGCTCATGAGTGCCAGAACCAAAAAACCTAATGAAAGTTGTCTTGATTACCTACTTATCATGAAAGAGATGGGCAAACGAGGAAAGTTGGCAGACTACGTGACGATAAAGTATATTGTTGACGGCATCATCGACGACGAATCCAACAAGATAATGTTATACGGTATAAGAACATACACAGAGCTGAAAGAAAAATTAAAAATCTACGAGTTGGTCAAATCTAAAGTGAAGAAACCCCAAGAACGACCGGAAAGAGCAAGTATACCGTCGAACTCAGCTTCTAGAAGAAATGCGGTACGTTGCTATAATTGCGGAGACCTAGGACATGCATCATCTAGCTGCCCTAACAGAGAAAAAGGCGCGAAATGCTTCAATTGCAACTCTTATGGGCATATAGCATCAACATGTGATCTGAAGACGGCGAACAGCGGCGGCGTGGTACAATTTCAAGATGGCGGCATTCGAAAATACGGCGGCAGCGGCGGCGGCGGCGCAGGCGGCGGAAGTCGACCGAGTACAAGTAGCGGCAACGACCGGAAAGAGGTACAACTGTGGCGCCACCAACCGCAGCAAAACGGTACCATGAAGCGTACGATGTTCGGATCTGTCGGCGAACCGGATGCGACATGTCGGCTAAACTCGGATTACGTCGGTCAAGATGGCGACATTGAGCGAGAGCGAATGAATGACTTGGAACGACTGACATTGACAGATGACAGCTCACACCAGATTATGAAGATTAACGTTTTTTTTTTTTTGTTTTTTTTTTTTTCTCTGGCACGCTGAGTGAGTTGTTTCGTGTTTTGAGGTTATATCCTAATAATCAGTGATTTCCTTGTTATTTATTAGTATTTTGTAGTGGTGTTGGTTTAACTCTCATCTGGTGAGTTAATATAGTATTTGTTGTGATGGATGGTGGGGAGAAAGAGAAACCGCCGGATCCCGGTGGTACCAGTAGCACATGGTACAAGGATATCATTGAAAGGGAAGATGATATGGTGATAGATGAAAGTCTTAACGAAAGGAAGCGTCGAAATTCATCCGAACAAGAATCTCGCTCTAAGAAGAGAATAGATAACATTGAAAGTGGTTCGGCATCCATCTCGCACATATATAAACACCCTTCGACTGAACTGTCTCGCCTTTACGGCGCTGAAGACAAAGGACCTTTTGTCGTTCATGTTGCACGCGAAGACACATCCAATGCGGGGCTTTCACTGCGTCCTATAAAAGTAGGGCTCATCCTCGTCAAAAATCAGGTACAAAATGTTGTCAAAGATGGAGTTAAATCCCTTGGTCGCAACCGTGTTTCTATTGAATTCAAATCGGCCAATGACGCCAACAAGTTCCTGTCTTGCTCATTTCTTTCTGGGCATAAACTGGTAGCGTCTATTCCGTCATACAATGTTCATAGAATGGGTCTTGTTCGCGGTGTCCCAATTGATTGGTCTATGGAGGAGTTTGTTGACGCCACTGACCGAAAGGACGGTCCGGGCAAAATATTAAAGGCACGTCGTCTTCAAAGGAAAGTCCGCAAGGAAGATGGATCCCCATCATGGGTTCCCACACAATCTGTTGTGTTGACTTTTGAGGGTCAAAGACTACCAGAGAGAATTTACGCTTTTTTCACATCTCTGACCGTTCAGGTGTATCAACTTCCCACTATTCAGTGTCATAAATGCCTTCGGTATGGTCATGTCGAAAATCAATGCCGTTCAGATGCTCGTTGCTTCAGATGTGCCAAAAAACATCCTGGCAAAGATTGTAATGTGGCTCCACAAGCTGCCACTTGCTTGTACTGTTTAGGCCGTCACTTTGCGACTGACAAATCATGCCCGGAATATTCCCGTCAAAAGGCAATCAAGCTTGTTATGTCAGAAGAGAGCATCCCATACAACGAAGCAGCTGCCCGCTTCCCCGCTTCTCGTAGGTCATATGCTGACATCACAAAACAGTTATTGTTCTCACCATCTCACCAGGACTCAGCCCAGGAACAGGATTATTCAGCTCCCCCATTTTCTCCCCTGACACAAGTTAGTACCCCTTCGAAATCTTACAGGAAAACCTTCTTCAGCACTCCTAAAGCCAGACACTCAATTGTTGAAGGGTATGATCGCCACGCCCTCAACAATATAATATCTGAACCTCAATCCCAGCTTCCAAACGGCTCTGCTATCTCTGGAACTTTCCAGGATACTCAAAAAGCCTTAAGAGTCACTCCTAACGAAGATTTGTTTGAACTTCTATTTAAACTTTTAACCAACATCATCTCCAAATGGAGTGATGTGCTACCGAACGACGTTGCCCCTAACCTTATAAAACTCGCTGAACAATGTTCTCACATTAATGGCCCCTCCGGCTCTAACACAGTTCCTTCAATGGAACAGTAGAAGTATTAGTCTCAAAAAACCTGACTTAATCAATTTAATTAATAACCATTCTGTGTCCGTTGCGGCCATATCGGAGACCTGGCTTAGACCGGGTTCCCGTTTTAGGGTTCCTGGCTTCTCATGTCTCCGGGATGACCGTGGAGATGGACATGCAGGATGTGCTTTATTAATCAAAAGATGCTTTTCTTTCTCTGAAATTCCGTTACCTCCTCACTCTTCTGCTATAAATGCAGTTGCAGCAAAAATCATGGACATCAACTTCATTTCAGTCTATATCCCCCAGCCTCATGTTAATCTTATTCCTGATCTTTCTACAATTTTCTTTTCTGTCCCTCCTCCTCTAATAATTTTAGGTGACTTTAACTGTCATAATACTTCTTGGGGTTCGTACCACTCTGACCGTTTTTCCCCCTTATTAATGGATTTATTTGATGACATCAACGTATGCGTAGTAAATGATGGTTCCCCTACACGTCGGGTATACCCTGGACAAAACCCTCAATCTGTTGTTGACCTGACCGCATGTTCGCCCGAACTTTCTTCTCTTCTTTCCTGGAGGGTTTTAAACCAATCTTTTGGCAGTGACCACTATCCCATAATTATTTCGAAACCATTAACTGTCGTTCCATATCAAAGGCCTGAGCCTCTTTTGAAATACAAGATTCAGGAGGCTGACTGGCCAAATTTCGCTTCTTATGTAGAATCTAGACTAAAAAACTTTGATCTTAATATTTCAAATAATCCCCTCCAAGCATATTCTTCTTTTGTCTCAGTTTTGTTTGAAGGTGCTGACCTGTTTATTCCCAAAAAGAAATCTCCAAACTCTCTTATTTCTTCCCCCCCTTGGTGGGATCCAGAATGTTCTGCTGTGGTTAGAGAAAGGAACAATGCTGAGTTGCTGTATAATGAATCGTGCAGAACTGTGGATTTTGTTGCATTTCAAAAGGCTTCAGCTCGTGCCAAACACTTCCTTTCTAAAAGAAAAAAGAAAGGTTGGAGAGGATTTTGTGAAAGTTTATCTCCAAAAACTCCTCCGTCATTGGTTTGGAGAAACATTAAGCGCTTTCGGGGTTCCCTCAGATCTGACCCATTATCTTCTCATAATTATTCCTCCTGGCTGGAAAAATTTGCTGATAGACTAGCTCCGCAATTTGTTCCAGAGGAGGCTTGTCTTAACCTTTCTCCCCCTTCTGCCTCCCTAGATAGATTTGACCAACCTTTTTCTATTGAGGAATTCAAAAATGTCCTTAGTGGTCTTAGGAACACTTCTCCAGGGGAAGATGGTATTCCTTATAGTTTCATTACCAAATTAAGTTTATATAGCCAAGAATATCTTTTAAAAATTCTAAACAGCTTTTTCGTTTCAGGTATAATTCCAGAATCTTGGAAAACTCAAATTGTAATTCCTATTTTAAAACCAAACAAAAACCCAAATGATGCCAGTTCATACCGACCTATAGCTCTTTCAGCAACAATAGCGAAACTTCTAGAACACCTTATCAAAAATAGATTAGAGTGGCTTATGGAGAACAGAAAAATCCTTGCGGAGAGCCAGTTTGGTTTCCGTAAAGGTAAGAGTACCATGGATAACTTAAGTATATTAACATCAGATATCCGCCTTAGCCAATCCAAAAATAATTATCTCGTTGGTTGCTTCCTGGACATCTCTGCAGCCTACGATAGTGTTCTCCTTCCTGTGCTCAGAGCTAAAATGCTCCAGCTGAGTATTCCTGCAAGGATTGTGCATTTCGTCTGCAGCATGTTTATGGGTAGAACTATTAAAATCCGTTCTGGTAGCTCTTTCCTAACGCCGAGGACTCTATGGCATGGTATCCCCCAAGGGTCTGTCCTTAGTCCTCTTCTTTACAGCATATATACATTCGACCTTCACCAGTCTGTTTCTCCTTTTTGTGATATCCTTCAGTATGCTGATGACATAGTACTGTACCACTCTTCAAATTCTATTGAAACTACTACATCTAATTTAAACGAAGCCTTATGCTATTTAAAAGTTTGGTTAGATGAACATGGACTTTCCCTTTCCCCAGCTAAAAGTAATGCTGTTGTATTTACTAGAAGGAGAAACATTCCGTCCGTTAATATAATTTACGAAGATCAACCTATTCCCACCTCTAACTCGGTTAAATTTCTTGGTGTCATTCTTGATGAGAAACTTTCTGGCATTCAACATCTAAATTATGTTATTGGAAAATGTGAAAAGGGAATCAACATTCTCAGAGCCCTATCTGGGGTTTGGTGGGGCTCCCACCCTTATTGCCAAAAGCTTATATATAATGCTCTGATTCGTAGTCAGTTTGATTATGGATCAATTATTTTGGAACCTTGTAGCAAAATTGCTTTAAAACAAATTGATTTGATTCAAGCAAAATGTTTAAGACTCATTCTTGGCGCCATGAAGTCTTCCCCAAAGAATGCCATGCAAGTGGAATGTCTAGACCCTCCTCTTTTTCTCCGTAGACAATATCTATCTGACAGATATATTTTTAAGGCTTGTTCTATTTCCAGTCACCCTCTCCTCTCTCGATTAGAGGCATTATCCCATGAGGTTAATACCAACCGTTATTGGACACACAAAGAGCCACCCAGAATCCTTAAAAGCTTTTTAAAATTGAAAGATCTCTCAAATTCCCAATTTCAGACATCTATTTATCCCCTTTACGATATTAATTATGATATTTTAATTCATCGCCCTCATGTTATTTCGAACTTTGGTATTGAAAAAAATGATCCATTTGCTAATCTTCATTTTATCCGGCTAATGGAGAACTGGCAAGACTGGATTCCTGTCTTTACCGATGCATCTAAGCTGTCTAACGATGGACATGTAGGTTCGGCGGTTTGGATCCCGAATTTCAATGTTGTTCTAAGCTTTAAAAGTCCTCCTCTTTTTTCTGTCTTTTCAGGCGAGGCTATTGCTATAGTGGAAGCAATTTCTTTCATTTACTCCCACGAGTTATCAAAAACCATAATATTTTCTGACTCTAAAAGTTGCCTGGATGCTATTACAAGCAACCAATTTAAGTCCAAAAGTAATCCATTGATTTTAAAAATTAAACAATTATTGTTGGCTTGTGAGCAGAAGAAACTTGAAGTCGTTTTGGCTTGGATTCCAGGTCATTCTGGGATAGAAGGTAACGAGTGGGCTGATTCTTGGGCGAGAGACGCAGTTGAGTCGGGTTCTTCCGACTACTGTCGTTACTTTGCCCAGGATTTACTCCCGCTCGCCCGGATTAATTTGAGAGACTCTTGGCAGGCTTTATGGGATTCTTCCAAATTATCTAAAGGTCGTTATTATGGTAATATTCAACCTTGTTTACCCTACAAACCCTGGTTTTTCAAATTTAGGTCAGCCAGTAAACAGGCCACTTCTACAATTTGTCGGCTTCGTTTGGGACATGCATGTACACCTGTTTTTCTTTCTAAAATTAGGGTGCGGGACCATTCTCTTTGTGAATGCGGCCTTGAGGACGGAACTCCAGATCATATCTTTTTCAATTGTTCAAAATATCAATTTTCTTTATATGATATTCTCCCCGGTGAAGTTCCGCGGCCTGTTAACTTACAGTCTCTGCTTTCTTGCTTGGACTCTCCCATCATCAATCTGTTAATAAAATATATTCAATTTAATGATATTAAGTTATAATTCAATTAATTTTACAATTATATGTATTTCATATATATTATATATTTTATTATATCTATATTACATATTTTTCTTTTGTCTTCCTTTCTCTTCACTACATGTTATAACTTCTACCCTCCTTTCCATATAACAAATAACATATATTATTCATAGTTACACTTTGCTGTCTTTGTTGTCTGTGATGTCCCTACACACTTTGTTATTTTTTGTTTTAGGTTTCCTGTCTGTTCCAGTCCAAACAATTCAAAATTTTCTACCGAACAATCTCCTCACGTGTTAAAGTCAATTTACGGTCATTGGCAAAATACGTCTCAAACAAAGAGATGTGAAGCCATTTGAAAAAAAAAAAAAAAAAAAAAAAAAAAGATTAACGTAAACAAACAAGAGATTATGAAGAAAAATAAAGAAGAAAAACCCTTAAAGAAGATTATGTTAAATGGTATGGAGACCACGGCTCTCATGGACAGCGGCAGCGACGTAAATCTAATCAGTGAAGACGTATACAAGGACTTAAAGACGGCAAAATACGAAGACGATGTTGTGCTCACCGGACTTGGTAGTGCTAAAGTGAACTCGCGTGGACACTGTATTCTAAACCTGACCATCGACGGGCGTGATTTTGGAAATGAGACATTCTACATAGTACCTAGAGACACTATACCTTACCGTGCTATTGTAGGTAGTGAATTTTTGCGCACTGTGTTCATGGTGATGGATGAAGGTACAGTGTACGTGTTCCCTAAAAGTGAGAAATGGATGACGAAAATTAATTGCTTTTTCTCTACTATTGATCTTGTAGGTACAGTCAGTAGTGAAAGTCTGAGAGAGGAAGTAGTGAGGTTAGTTGACAGCTACCAGCCACAGCAAAGGAAAGAAGCTCCTGTGGAACTGAAGATCACATTGTTGGATGAGACACCAGTGGCTCAGCGACCTCGCAGACTCTCACCTAAAGAGCAGCAAGAAGTTGACAAGCAGATTCACGAATGGTTAAAAGACGGCATCATCAGGGTAAGTTATTCAGAATTTGCTAGCCCCCTGGTTTTGGTAAAGAAGAAAGATGGTTCAATAAGGATTTGTATTGATTACAGGCTATTGAACAAAAAGATTTTAAAAGACGAATATCCCTTACCAATTGTAGACGATCTCATAGATAAATTGGCAAGTGCGAAAATATACTCTGCTTTGGACTTAAAGAATGGGTATTTTCATCTCAAAGTTAACGAAGAATCAAGCAAATACACAGCTTTTGTTACCCCAACAGGCCAATATGAATTTCTAAGAGCACCATTTGGCTTGGCCACATGTCCTAAAGTTTTCATGAGATTAATAACAGCAATTTTCAGAGACATGATTGCATCAGGCAATATCATAATATTTATAGACGATTTATTAATTCCAGCTCCAGACGAACAGCAAGCTGTTGAAAGACTGAAACAAGTATTAAAGAGAGCATCCGAGTATGGCTTGAATATCAACTGGAAGAAGTCACAGCTACTAGTAAAGAAAGTTGAATACCTTGGGCATGTTATTGAAGATGGAAAGGTTATGCCTTCTCATGATAAGACTGAAGCCGTTCTCAAGTTTCCAGAACCTCAGAATGTCAAACAGTTACACAGTTTCTTGGGACTGTGCTCATATTTTAGAAAATTCATACAGAGTTATGCGCAGATCGCTCAACCACTTACAGACTTACTTAGAAAAGATGCAACATTTCAGTTTCATGACGAACACAGAGAGGTATTTAACACACTCAAACAAAGCTTAACAAGTGCACCTGTACTCAAGATATATGACGCCAATGACATGACAGAACTGCACACAGATGCATCTAGCGTTGCATATTCAGCTATTTTAATGCAAAGAAAAAGAGAAGATGGAGAACTGCATCCTGTTCATTACATGAGTCGCAGAACATCAGACGCAGAGAGCAAGTATACAAGCTATGAGTTAGAAGCTTTAGCCATTATAGAGGGCGTTAAAAAATTCAGACATTACTTACATGGTATTTCCTTCAAGATTGTGACAGACTGCAAAGCATTTGAGATGACATTAAAGAAGAAAGACTTAGTCCTGTGTACAAGAGTAGCAAGATGGATACTACTTTTACAAGATTATGAGTTCACTGTTGAACACCGCAGTGGCAGCAAGATGCGACATGTTGACGCATTAAGCCGAAACCCATATGTGGCAGCCATTACTACAGACCTGCACAAGGAGCTACAATGTGCACAAGAGAGTGATGATGGTTTGAAAGCTATCATTGATGTCCTGAAAGATGGAAAATCATACAGTGACTACTGTATTTTTCAAGGCTTACTACGCAAAGGCCCAGAGCAATCCCTGGTAGTTCCCAGAAAGATGGAAGACTATATAATAAGAAGAGCACATGAAAATGGACACTTTGGAAAGAAGAAGACTATGGAACTGATAAGTAAAGACTACTACATTGAAAATTTAGAAAAGAAGACTACTGATCTATTGGCATCATGTGTTCCATGTATCTTGGGCAGCAGAAAAGAGGGTAAACAAGAAGGCTTTTTACATCCTCTTTCTAAAGAAGAAGGACCCTTGCATACTTTACACTGCGATCACATCGGGCCTCTAGCTGAAACAAAGAAAAAGTATAACTACATCCTCACCATTGTGGATGGGTTCACGAAGTTTGTATGGATATTCCCAGTGAAGACGGTCACAGCAAAAGAAACCATAGAGAAAATGGAGATTCTGCAACAGACGTTTGGTAACCCAGCCAGAATAGTAAGTGATCGAGGAGCAGCATTTACTAGTAAAGACTTTGAAGAGTACTGTGAGAGTGAAGGCATACAGCACAGTAAAATAACAACAGGAGTACCAAGAGGAAATGGCCAAGTAGAACGCATTCACCGCACTATAATATCAGTACTTACCAAAATGAGCATGGAAGAACCTACACACTGGTACAAGCATACAAGTAAGCTACAGAGAGCACTGAACAGTACTTACCAAAGGAGCATCAAAACTACACCATTTGAGCTGCTTACTGGAGTGAAGATGCGACAGGAAGAAGATCTTGAACTGGTACAGATGCTGGAAGAAGAGTATGTCTCTACTTTCATAGCTCAGAGAGAAGAAAAAAGATGTAAAGCAAAAGAACAGATTTTGAAAATACAAGAAGAAAATATGAAAAATTATAACAAGAAGAGAAAGCCTAGTACAGGATATAAGATTGGAGATCTAGTAGCCATCAAGAGAACTCAATATGGCACCTCCATGAAGTTAAAAGCCAAATTTCTTGGTCCCTACAAGATAACAGGAATAAAGGGCAATGACCGGTATGATGTTGAGAAGATTTCTGATGCCGGAGAGGGTTCTAAGAGGACATCTACTTGTGCTGAATTTATGAAGAAATGGTCAAATGGAGGTTGAGGTAAAATTTATATTTTATTTGACCTAATTTTTTTTTATCTGTTTCAGGATGATTTAATTACCTATTTTTCATTATTATAAGAATGTTTGGTTTTGTATGAAAGGATGTTGGTAGAGTTTCGATCTCAGATTATTTTATCTTAAGATGTTATTATACCTATTATTTTATTCTAAAGAGGAAAAGAAAGTTATTTGCTAAATGAAACAATAAAGTGTACTGTTAAATTTTTCTTTATTCATGTTTTGTTCACAAGAGTGTAGCAACAAAGTTTCTGTAATTGTTTTGTAAACTACAAGTTTATAAAGTGTAAAATTTTCCTATTTTGATCTCAAAAGTAGAGTGCAAGTAAAGCTGTTTATTTTTTGTTAATATATCTAAGAAGTTCTGTTAAATTTTATGAGTGAAATATTTAAGAAAAGTTGTAAAATTGTTAGTACAACGCATAATGTTTGTAGAAGTGTTTATAATGTAGGTATGATGTTATGATGATTGCATGATAAGTTGATAAGTTATGATGTGTATAATGATTGTTGATGATGTGATGATGATGATGTATGACTGACGACTGATGTGTGAATATCTGAGGGCAGATATGGTGCAGGAAGGCCGAGTGTGGGATGATATGAAAGATGAAACGATTATAATGTGAATGATGAAACGAATGGACTGTGAGTATTTTTGAACTGAAGACGGAAGTAAGATGAATTTCTGAACGATGATGTTAGAACGGAAGAGCTGAATTATTGAATGAACGAGTGTGAAAGACCGAGCGGATGGATACTTTTCAATGCGGATCGGGCAAGGAAAGACGAGGTTCTCCGGTGTAAAATTCTGTTTTATTGTAATTACAGTGCAAATAAACGTGCAAAGTTACCTAAAGACTTTGATTAAATGCCCCGATCCCATATACATGCCCTACATAGGGGGCTGTCAGTAACACCTATGACTGAGAGGTGCTTGTTGAAGTGACCGTGACCGGTTATGACGCTGGTTACCATACGAAGTTGGGTTTTCTTCAGTCGGAGCAACTTCTTGGCTAGGCGGCTAGATATTGTCGGCAAGGCTTCTCTAGCCTGCCTGCAGTCTTCTAAACCGGTCCAGTGTGTGTTATGTTCGTTTTTGGTGCGCTCTCTTAATAGGGAGCGGATTTTGCCTACCGGGATAGGTATGATCGGTTCCGGCCCGTAGGCTATGGTGTCCGATCCTCTTGGGGCCAGTTCATCCGCAGCATCATTGCCCCTAGAGCCGCTGTGTCCTTTGATCCATTGTAACCTTAGTTGGTTGTGTTGACATACCTCCATTAACCGTTGGTGGCATTCGTATATTAGCCCTGAGGTTATTACATGACTGTTCAGTGCCTGCAGTACAGACATGCTGTCTGAGAGTATTCGGATAGAATGACCTTTCACTTCCCTGGCAGCTATGGCTGTTGCGGCCACCGATATCGCCAAACATTCAGCTTGAAAGACTGAGTTGTGGCTTCCCAGTGGCGTAGAGAGTCTAATGTTGAAGTCCTCCGAGAAAACACCGGATCCTGTGCCAGACTTTGTCTTAGAGCCATCCGTAAAGATCCTAAGCTCTTTTGGGGTAAGGCCCTCGTATAAGTCGTCTTCGTGAAGTTGTATTTTATACTTTTTATCAAATATAAATTGTTTTGGGCTCCTGTCACCTACAGCTGCGAGTAATGGCAGGTCTGCATGCGCTTCATTTAAGATGCTGGTATGTGGGGTGTTGTTGTTTCGCCAGAGTTTCAGATAATTGAGCCTTACCGCAGCACCTGCCTGTCCTGCTTGGCAAACAGGTGGAGCGGTGGCAGATCCAGCATAGCTTCCAGGGCAGCAGGCGGGGCTGTTCTCATGCTCCCCGTGATTGCCATGCAAGCCAATCTTTGGAATTTTTGTAGTTTATTCATACCTGTCGCGAGCTTGCAGCTTGTCCACCATACATACTAGTGCACCGTAGCACACCATCGGGCGGATTACCATTTTGTACAACCACAGGATGATTTTCGGCGATTCGGGGATTCAAAATATTAGTCAGTCGTGGCAATAGCGGCCGTTAACACTCTGCCTACCCCGAAAGGGATGAAGACGTGAATTTCGTGAGTGTGCGATCAGATGCAATTCTGACCCTGAAGGAGGTTGAAATGAAACTTCTGATGAAATAAATTACAAAAAAACTTTAATAACAGGAAATAATACTTACTTAATGCAAGTTTTGTATATATGTTACGGGCAATTTGATAAGTCCGGGCGCTATTAATACTGACCGGTCAGTATGAATAGTACCCGACCTAATTGGGCAATGTGATTAAAACAGCACGTTTAATTACTTTTCCCGGTCAGTATGAATAGTTCCCACCCTTCCTTGGGCAAAGTAATAAAAATAAAGAATTGTAATGTTATTTTTTATTAAATGAAGTTAAACTTACATTATTCTAATGAAATTAATCTTACATAATATTCATTAAAGTAATCGATAAATTTGTACATGGGAATTAAAAAAACAAATAGTTATAAATGAAGTTAAACTTACATTATTTAAATGAAATTAAACTTACATAATTTTCATTAAAGTTATCGATAAATTTGAACATGGGAATTAAAAAAACAAATAGTTATAAATGTAATAAAATCAGTAGTTACCTACTATTTTTGATAAAAAATATTAGGTACTTCAATAGTTTGAAAATTAGTAGACTAAAAAAAATGAAGATAAAAATGTTGTTAAGTTTATAATTATTTATTCTTGCCAGATGTGCTTTTGTGACATTTTGAATTGCAGAGAATGTTTGATTTCTTGCATTTACAGCGTTTTGAATTGCAGTCACCACTACAGTTACAATACTGGTAGCCTTGTCCGTCAAAATGAGAATCTCTTCGAGCACATTCTCGAAGAGTAATATCAACTATTGGAACATCGTCAATCGAAACGAACTTTTCTTTACACAAAGTAAACTCATTTCTGGAGTACAGTTGGTTTAAAATACCGTGTTTAGTTCCTAGTTTGTAGAGTTTTCCTTTTTCAGCAAATTTATCACATTGCCCGGTCCAAGTGATAAATTCAAGCTTACTCTAAAGACTGATTTATTACATGGACCACGGGCATTCGGGCACTATTAATAATGGCCGGTCCAAGTGATTAATTAATCACTTTGCCCGTCGTTTTTGGGCACTATTAATAATGACCGGTCAGTATTAATAGTGCCCGATTAATCACGATGCCCGTAACATATACATTTTGTTATTTTGTATTTTAAAGTAATACGTAAAAAAGTAAGTACACACATCATAGATAATCAGACGATGAGCAAATATTCGACCATTCAAGGTTTTTGTGGAGCCGCAGAAATAGGCATGTTGACTGGCAGGTCAAATGAGCTGATTTTTAAAACGATATTTTGTATGAAAATGCTAATAGATGACGTCATATCTCGCTACTTTGAATGGCGTCAAAACACTTACTTTTATATTATTTTTCTCTTTTTTTATTTCAAACTTTGATTATTTCGAAAAACTTTATATAAAGTCTTATATTTTAGAACATTAGTTTTAGGCGTCCATCTTTTGTATTTTATTAACGACCCAGTCATCTAGCGAATTATATCAAGTTTGACAGATGAAAATGTTACCGACAAAATGTAAAAAAGACTCAACCAAACTTGGTAATACATATTAGCAGCACTTTAAGCTGTCATATAAAGTGTCAACATATTTTGGTTTTTCATGCACTTACTAAAAACAACAAGTATTTGTTTATCCATTAAATGGATAGCTTTAGGCACTTGATACTGATAGTGATAATTGATTGACGTTTTGATAGGGACATCCTATGAGTATGAATATGAAATGTAGGTATACGTAGGTATGTACCTCTATTTAGTCGAGGCACGTACCTAGTATCTTAAACTTTAAAGGAGATGATCGACATCATCCGTAGTCAAAGTATATAAAGGCGAGGAACACACTTGACGCACGACGGAGCGCAAAAATATTGCAGCGGTCTGTCAGATCCGCCTTATTGTGACTAACATTTCTGAACATGTACATATATGCTACATTAATTAAAATCTTGGACCTTGAACATTTATCAAGACTTTGGACTTTGAATGCAAAAACTTTTCAGTATATTTACTTCGTAAAAATTATTAAGAATGTCTATTAACAAGCACATAAAGAAAGGATGATTGATGATTTCAAAATTGCAACATCTTTTTATATCTCTCTATCAAAATATGATGACATTATTAGCGGGAATTCAACAATAATCTTGCAATTTCGGGATACTTTCTTTATCTGAAAGAGTTGTATGTAACAGAAGGTTCCGGGTTCGACTCTTGGCGAGTCACTCACAAAGTCGATATTTATCACTTTGTGAATTTGTTCCCGTGCGGGCTGATCCACCAGATTCCCCCTTAAGAAAAATGGTTCCGTGTTTCGTATGGCACGTTAATCCGTAGAACCCGGTTGCTATCTATGATTACTTAGATGGTCGTTACACAACCATGTCAGAATCCTGCTACTTGTAGAAGGCGGTTGCAAAATTCTGACACTCGGGTCATTGTGAGACTTATCACACTATTTTATCGGAACCTGTACAGTAGTATTCACCCCATCAACCCACTGTTTTTGACTCGGAGCATACAACACCAAAAGTGCAATGACGTAGATATTCCAAAGCCCATACAATCCAGTCCAAAACGATGAAGTGTTTCCCAGTTTAGTATTTTCATCCAAATTCCATTCAGCTGCTTGTCCAAGAATGATACCTATTAATGTCAACGCAGCACATATGATAGAAAATGTGGTCATGATTCTAAATCTATACATGATTCCTTGGTAGTGGATTCGTCTTACATAAGGCATGCTTGGAAGAAACTGTCTACGCTTGTCGTACATATTGGCAAAGACTTGCCAGATCATGTAACAGAGAAAAATAAAATAGATTCCTATGAGTATTCTGCTTATAATTATAAAAGTCAGTGCTAGGTCGAAGTTGTAACCTAAATCTGCGACCCAGATGGAATAAAATGGGTTACTAAGTTGAATTCCTCTTTCGCAAAGGTCGAATATGAAAAGCAGAACGCAGCCTAAGAAAACCATAAGCATATGGCACCAGTATTGCTTCATAGAACTGTCAAGTTGATTCAAAGTGTGTTCCTTAGCAAACACTAACCAAAATGACAGTAACTTAGCATAAAATACAGTCTGTCTGACTTCTATAATAAGTAGCAATAATCTCAAATTAAAATACAAGTTCAAAAACTCTAAAGGCATGTTTAAAAGACATAACGTAAATCCTAAAGATATAAGCATGCCTTCTAACAAGGCAAACTTTCGTTTTAGCAATTTTACTCTTCGCCAAAACCAAACCATGACAATAATGAAACTTGGAAAGAATACAGTTTTTACAGATACCCATACTTTAGTATAGTTTTCGTTTTGATTTATAACTATCAACTTTATAGCTTTTACATCATATTTCGTACTATTACTGCTAGTATCATTCAGTAGTCTTAAATTAAGAAGATAGTGGTTGTGGCTCATAGAACCTAGCTCAAATAAAGGTACAGCTTTACATCTATGAAAGTCTTTCCTAAATTCACAATCCAAATTGCGTCTTTCTACAGATTTTGCGTAAAACTTCCATTTCTCCTCTGGGTCTCCTGTGTTCCTGTATGCTAAACTGGCATCTAAAGTTAGCATACTGCTGATATCCTCTTCAGAGTATGTCTGTATGTCCATCTGTAGTACTCCAATCAGATTCTGCTGCCATCTGTTATATTCCTTGAATTTTCCATCAGGTCCAGGCAATTCAAATACGTAGACGACATCCTCCGTTTGATTCACATTTGTACATTCACTCCCATTACTATAAAAAACTGAGTCATTTTTCCTTATATAGCTATCTTCGCAAACACTCCCTATAACGTCACTTATATCTTCCGGCTTTGGCGCTATAAGTCCAACCAAAAAACAGGTTACCAAACCTAAAGTCAACACTCCAACTAACACGAATAACTTTCCACCACTCACGTTTTCTATTATCGTTCCGGTCATTATTAAATCCAATTTTATTTCACTATAACTTTTGTTAGAAATATAAAACTACATCCGCAATCTGTGTTGCCAATGTAGAAACTGACGTTAGACAGCGGTTTGCATTGCCAGTATTCACAAGGTCCAAGGTCGACGCCATAGACGTTTACAGATCTGACACATCATTGGACGTCGTAGACAGAGATAGAACTAGTCTGTAAAGGCCTGTAAGCTATAATCAGCAATCATTGTAATTACCACCATGCATGATGTACCTAAGGGCTTCGATGATCCTATGCACTATGTTAATACTTTTTCTACTTGCTACATTCCTTACATATTTTATGGAATATTCTTGTAGCACTTCGTAGGACCTAAATATAAGAAATATTAACAGGTAGCTTCTTTTATTTTAAATGAAATTCAAATTTTTGGATTTTTGTTTGTTACGTAATGATCTAAGCAAATTAACTTACCTACTAAGTATTATCGTACCGACTTACGTCACATTACTTTGGCAGGGCTACCAAATGTGTAAGTACGTCAGATACATACATATATTACACCTTTATCCCTCTTCAAATAAAACAATATTTGACAGACCACATCATAATAATACCGAGTGTAAGAGACAACCCTCCGAATAGGATTCATGCAGACCATGAAACTGAACAACTTTCCCTTATGAAACAACAAAAAAAATTCGACCCCTACTCTCATACAAAGTAGCAATCAGCTGTTGCATTTACTATGGGAAACCATAAATTTTCTGGCGTTTCCTGACATATGTCAGAAAAGAAAGTTGTTCAGTTCCTTTGAGAAAGTTGTTCAGTTTCATGGGCTGAATGCACACCATCAGTATTCGGAGGGCTGTCTGTCCCTAAAACCATGTGTAATATTCATTCATTCAAAAATTTTCAATTCATTTATTTTACGAATGCAAGTGCAATTTTATTTATTTTAAGAAATGCAACTTGCATTATTCATGCATGAATGAAATATGCAGCTGGTTTTGTCAATATGTGCACCTCAGATCTTCTTGTAGGTAAACACATACATACACATGTCACGCCTTTATCCCTTGCGGGGTAGGCAGAGCCATAAACGGCCATAAAAATATGGTCAGTAACGCCACGACGTCTGAGTTATATTGAGGGCACTTTCAGATGATTCATGTATCACTGTAGTGACAGGTTGTCAAACTTTCGCTTAATACACATGAAACCCTCTCTCTCTTTCTCTTTTCGTGTGGGACACCGAGTCAATCAACGACCCGATGAACCCTAGTGTCAGAATTTTTCAACCGCCTTCCACGAGTAAGCAGGCTTCTGACATGGTTGTGTAACGATCGCCGTCTAAGTGATCATAGACAGCAACCGGGACCTACGGCTTAACGTGCCATCCAAAACACGAAACCCTCGAGTCGCTTAGTCGCCTCTTACAACAACTGTGGGAAAAAATGGGGTGATACTATTCTAACCCAGCATCACTCGGTTTCTAGGTAAAATAGCCTACCAATCATTTGGTATTATACCTAAATAAAACTCGCCAATCCGCCTATCAAGCGTTATATATGGCAATACCACCCATGTCCAGCAATGGACGGACTGTATGTAAAAAACTTACCTCTTAGGTATTGTTTAGAACCTTCTAACAAATAACAAATGTTATAAATATTTGCGTACAATCAACATAACTGGCGTTTTTATGGCTATTTCGCGGTTTTTGCACGTTTCCGTTGGAATTGGGTCAAATTTTCATATCAGCATGGCTTGAGTCGACGAGCGGTGATAAAATATTTTATGAATTTAAATTAATAAATGTGGCGCAGTGGTAGTGTGACTGCCTTTGACGCAGAAGGGTCCGGGTTCGATTCTCGGTGGGTCACTCACAAAGTTGACATTTATCACTTTATAAATTTGTTCCCAGTCTGGTTTGGACATTGCGGACTGAACCACTCGATTGTCCGTAAGTTAGATGGTTCCGTGTTTCGGATGGCACGTTAAGCCGTAGGTCCCGATTGCTGTCTATGATCACTTAGACTGCGGTCGTTACACGACCATGTCAGAAGCCTGCTACTCGTACAAGGTGGCTGAAAAATTCTGACACTAGGGTTCATCGGGTCGTTGGACGACGTGGTATCCCACACGAAAAGAGAGAGAATAAATAAATGAATTATTTACGATACCTACTGAGTAATGTTCGGACATCGGCATGACATCGGATAGTTTGGATATGACATCAACGAGATAGCGTCACATTTTAAGTTTTCTTCTTTTTCTTCTTCTTTTAGTGACACCAAGTCTTCCAACGACCCGATGAACCCTAGTGTCAGAATTTTTCAACCGATTTCTACAAGTAGCAGGCTTCTGACATGGTTGTGTAACGACCGACGTCTAAGTGATCATAGACAGCAACCGGGACAAATCCAATTTTCAGGGATATACAAGTTTTGCAAGCTGTCATTATAATGATACACGAGTTATCTGAAACGGCTCTCAGTATTTTTTAGATGAGGCCGTAGCGACCGTATTTTTACGGCCTAACGCTCTGTCTACCCCGTAAACCCTCAATCTGTTGTTTGCTTGCAGCATATTTTATGAAACTGAAAATTATAATTTTAAGCCAGACATACTTACTTACCTACATATTATTATTATATTAAAAAAGTAATTTACGCTTAGTTTAAAACCCACTAAAAATAAATAAACACAAACCATAGGAAACCGGAAATGCGTTTGCGGTCGCCAGGTGGTCTGTTTTTGTGGTCTGGGGTTCGATTCCCGGCCGAGGTGTGACTCGAAATGTGTTCCACATCAATCAATTCCGCTCAGGATTTAGTTTGAAGCAAAAAGTGAAGTATACAAAGCTATACCTACTTACTAGAATATTGCCGGGCGATGCCGGCTTAAAATAGCATCACCCCATTTTTTCCCGCAGGTGTCGTAAAAGGCAACTAAGGGACTCAAGTGTTTAATTGTGTATTACAACTTTAGGCGACATTCTGGCAACCTGTCACTACGGTGATACACGAATCATCTGAAAGGGCTCTCAATACTTGTCAGACGTGACGATAGCGCCGTAATTTTACGATCGCTAACAGTTTGCCTATCCCGCAAGGGATGAAGGCATGATTTGTATGTATGTATATGTTTGTACTAAACAATCATAAGAGGTTAGATTCCACCTGCGTAAAATTCTGATGCCGAATTAAGGATTGTATGTTTGTTTACGATGGCAAATATTTCCCGCGCAACAAGTACGAAGGTTAATTATTGGGTACCTACATAATTCACATGCCGTATGATGCCGGCTTAGAATAGCATCACCCCACATCCTTCCCGCGGGTGTCGTAAGAGGCGACTAAGGGACTCGAGAGTATTGGTGTATTACTATTTTTAGGCGACAGGCTGAAAACCTGTCACTATAGTGATACACATGTTTACTGAAACAACCTTGGAAAACAACCCTCAAAAATGACAGACGTGGCGATAGCGACCGTATTCTTACTGCCGTTAACGCTCTGCCTACCCCGCAAGGGATAAAGGCGTGATACATGTATGTATGTGTACATAATTCACAATTAAATGTCAGCAGGTGTGTTTCAAGTTTCGAACCTTACGCACAGAAATTCATGAAGAGAAAGGGGTAAAACACTTAGGCACATCATCGATTCGAAAATCGCTATATACAGTGATTCGAATCGACAGAATATACCCAAATAAAATTACCTATATCTTGGCCAGAAAGAGTAGAAATTTAATACAATGGAACTAAAAATTTTGTATGAAAAATTGTTGCCATAGTTAAGCGTTCTCTGTCAGACTTGATAGACCGCGAAGATAGTGGCGCCCTCATTTTTATCTACTCTTTTTAGTCCAGCTGTATCTACCAATAGTCGTCGGAAGATCCGGTGTTCCACACAAAAAGAGAGATCTACCAATCATTTACTCAACATTTTCAAATATTAGTTATCTACTCAATTATTCACCCTAGAATAAATCATACGAGACTGCTCTTACGACATTTTTGCTTGTCATTCTGAATGTGAGGAACCATATCTTCCAAGATACAGGTATTAAACCTAGTTTGGGAGAAAGAGTTCAAATTTATATTTCATTTTGACCTAATGTACCTACTATTGTTGTACAGTCGGTGTTGTTGGGTATGATATGTTTATGTCTATGCATTTTTTGTTCATATATTTTATGTACTCTATTGTCAATAATATATACACGTCACATGTTTTAAAATACTCAAACACAAGACACACACAAATTGTTTTATGTTTCGCTTGCCGTTACTCTCTGCGGGTAGTAGCTGAAAATCAGTGTTTTACTCTAACTGGGTAAAACTATATGCTGAGCTATAGCCCCTTTGTTTTGCTGCGGTGCACACATTATTTAGTTTTGTATCGCATCTGTTGCATTTTTTGTTGTACCTACTAAGTTATTTTTTTTTTTTTTTTGCTGTTGGTTATAAATGCTTGTTACGTTGTTTATCTACATTGTAAAAGCTAAATGTATGTGTGACCATAGTAACAAATAAATTTTTTTGTCTATCTATCTATCTATCTATTGTATCAACTTATTTTATGTCAATGGTGAAATAAACTATTATTTATTCTTCTTCTTCTTCTTTAATTGATTCGCTCAATTCGCTGCAAGTCAGTAGCTAGGTACCTACTTGCATTTCAACTACCTACGTCATATCGAAACCCAGTTGTTCAATCAAATGTCAAGAGGTATTCGGAGACACCGCATGTTAATGCATCATTGGCGAAAGCGCATTCTTTCTTCAAACGAAAGTGTTCTTTTTTCAAAATCCCCCGCGACATCTGCATCGAACGGAAACTGTTTTTGTACAGCAACGTAACCAAACACACTCCTGCGCCGATTTCCGTTAGAAATAGGTCAATAAGTCACTAATGCAGTACAGAAAAAGTTACTTCAACTAAAACTACATACACACACACAAATCACGCCTTTATTCCTTGCGGGGTAGGCAGAGCGTTAACGATCGCAAAATTACGGTCGTTATCGCCAAATTGCGGATAGAAAAATCCCAAAGAGGGTTGGAGCTAGTACGCAGCCTTGCCTGACTCCGCGGTTAACTCCGAAGGGAGCTGATCTTTCTCCATCAAAAATAACTGAGCTTTTCATATTATCATGGAAAGACCTGACGATGTTCAGAAGTTTTGGAGGACACCCGATTTTGGCCAATACCTCGTACAGCCCTTCTCTACTCACGGTGTCAAAAGCCTTATTTAGGTCGACGAAGGCCATGTATAGCGGCACTTGATGTTCTCGGCATTTCTCTTGAAGTTGACGAAGGGTAAATATCATATCATTGGTCGATCGGCCAGCTCTGAAACCACACTGGGACTCCGGGTAAATCTGAGCAGCTAAAGTATCCAACCTTCGCAACACAACCTTCGCAAATGCCTTTCCCGCAATGCTCAGCAGGGATATACCTCTGTAATTATTGCAGTCACCGCGGTCTCCTTTGCCTTTATATAGGGTCACTATCTCTGAATCCTTCATATTTTGGGGAATAGTTTCCTCATCCCAACAGCGCAGCATCAGAGCGTACAGGGGAGAAGAAACACAGCCAAGTTTCACTAACTCAGCGGGTAGGTTGTCAAGACCCGTGCTCTTGCCTAATTTTAGGCTTCGGATAGCAGCGGCGAATTCATCGCCAGTTGGAGGGTCGTCGAGGTCAGTCACCGGAGGTCGAGAAGGAAGAGTAGTCAGTGCGTCAGGATGTAAGTTAACCTCTTGCGAGTACAGATTAGAATAATGTTGTGCCCATCTATCGAGTTCTTCCCTTTTATCAGCAATCGGATTTCCATCTAGATCTTTGATTGCGGCACGTTTTCTTTTTGTAGGACCGATTGCAGTTTTTATCCCTCTATACATACCCTTAAGGTCACCCACATCCCGGCAGTTTTGTATTGATTGGCACAGTTTTATCCAGTACTCGTTCGCGCATCTACGACTGGTGCTTTGCACTTCTGCTTTCGCTGCCTTATAAATGCGCAAGTTATTCTCTGTGTGGTTGTTCAACAGATTTATGTGAGCTGTTCTTTTTCGCTCTATTAATGGGAGCAGAATGTGTTCGGACTCTGCAAACCAGTCGTCAACGGTCTTTGCCTTTTTGCCAAACACTCTTTCAGCCGTTTCCGCTATTGCTTGCTTTGTTACCTGCCATAAATCTTCAGCACAAGCAGCATGATCCAAAATATCACTGGTGAGCTTCTCCTTTAACTGATCCTCTAGTTCTTTGCAGAGGTCCTTATCGCGCATAGCTGCTGTGTTCATTGCAACTTTTCGGGGAGCTTTCTTCGCCGAGTGAATTTTCTTAGGAATTAAGCGGGTCTTCGCCATTACTAGCGAATGATCAGTGTGGCAATCAGCACTGTGGTAAGTACGGGAGTTAAGGATGTCGCGTAGATCTCTCCTCCTTGTGATGACAAAATCAATCTGATGCCAATGACCTGAGCGGGGGTGTCTCCATGAAACCTTGTGTATAGGTTTGCACTTAAAGTAAGTGTTCGTTACGCAAAGAGACAGAGATGCGCAAAGCTCCAGCAATCGTTGCCCGTTTTCGTTGATGTTGCCGATTCCATGACGTCCGACGCATTCCGGCCAGTCCTCGGATTTGTCACCTATTCTCGCGTTAAAATCACCGAGTAAAAGGAGTTTATCAGACGCACGTACACCTTCTAGACATATGCGCAGGTCTTCGTAGAACTGGTCTTTGATGTCAGCAGAAGCTTTCAGAGTTGGAGCATATGCTGAGATAAGGGTAATCGGGCCTGAAGCTGTTAACATCCTTATATGAATAATGCGTTCGGACACACATGTGGGTGTTTCAATACAACCAAGTAAGCAGTTACGGACGGCCAAGCCAACACCATGTTCTCGTCCTTCGCCGTCGTTCTTCCCTTTCCAGAAAAAGGTGTAATTATCTTCCCGTATACTGCCCTCATCTAGAAGACGAGTTTCTTGTAGAGCGGCTACATCAACACGGAGACGGAGAAGTTCTCTGTCTATGACGGTGGTCTTTCGGAGCTCTGGGGTACCGTCGGTGGTCGCGGTTGAAGACGTCATATCAACAAAACCGGGTGTCATGGTTCTCACGTTCCATGTGGCAAATCTTGTGACACTAAGAGTGACTTTGTTATTTTGTTGCGTTCTACTATTTTTGTTATAGGAGTTTTTATAATTTCTTTTATTGCCAGGTGTTAGAATACCCATCTTGTTGTACAGACGTTGTGACACGCCTGCTGCTCACCACACCTTTATGAGCGCAAGATGAGAGGCGGACCAGTACCTTATTGGCCGGGGGCTGCCCAGCTGAGGCAGGCGGTAACTGGTCAGTTAGTCGCGATGGACTATCCTACCGTCGAGAGTCACCCCTGGCGCCCGCGCACACGCCTATTAGCGCAAAGCTTATAACCGGTGACTGCGACTCCCCGTGTTGTGATCCGCACCTTTTCAGGCACGAGTGGAGTGACCTCTCCACAGGCGCTGCATGCCTGGGACATGTTTTTAAAGACCACGACCTTGCCCAGCGTTCATGATCTTCTCTCGACCTTCTCGACTGTATCCTCAGGAATGACGAGTCATTACGTGGGGAGCCGAGTTGGTTGCAGGAGCTGCCGACTTGTTCAGGTTGGACCCTACTGTCGCCTGCGGTGCTCCGAATCCGTCGCCCCATCCGCCAGTCTGTGCCGTACCAAAGTCCATCTTCTCCGCCACATCTGCCGTTAGGGTCTTCACCCGTAACCCTGGGCACGGGCTCCGCGTTTTACCCCGCAGAACTAGGTCCCCATCCGAACTTCGCCACCCACACACTCCGGCCTACTGAAGTGTGAGGTGCCCACCCCCGCGACAAGGACGCGCCGGACAGGAATTACCTCGGTGGAAGACATGGAAGGTGACCCTGTCTCCCCCGAGGCCGGTAAATGGCTCGTGTAATTCCGAGACCAAAGGCAGAAGGTAGGTAAACACATACATACACATGTCACGCCATAGTAACCGTATTATTTCGGCCGTTAACGCTTTGCCTACCCCGCAAGGGATAAAGGCGTGATATACGTAGGTAGGTATAAAACTCGTCAATCCGCCTATCAGGCGTTGTGTATGGCAATACCACCGGAAAGGAGGAGGCGCATGTCCAGCAGTGGACGGCCCGTATGTAAAAAACTTACCTCTTATTTTGTTTTAACAGAACCTTCTAACAAATGTTCAAAATACAAACACAAAAAAAAAACAATACACAAATCACGCCTTTATTCGTTGCGGGGTAGGCAGGGCGTTAACGATCGTAAAATTACGGTCGTTATCGCCACGTCTGACAAGTATTGAGGGCACCTTCAGGTTATTCGTGTATCACTGTAGTGACAGGTTGTCAGCCTGTCGCCTAGAGTTGTAATACGTGCTAACACGCAGAAAACCCTCGAGTCCCTTAGTTGGTTCTTACAACACCCACGGGAAGAATTGGGGTGATGCTATTCTATACCGGCATCACACGGCAAAATGTTCAAAATATTTGCGTACAATCAACATAACTGGTGTTTTTATGGCGATTTCGCGGTTTTTGCACGTTTCCGTTGGAATTGGGTCAAATTTTCATATCAGCACGGCTTGAGTCGACGAGCGGTGATAAAATATTTTATGAATTTAAATTAATAAATGTGGCGCAGTGGTAGTGCGACTGCCTTTGACGCAGAAGGTTCCGGGTTCGATTCTCGGTGGGACACTCACAAAGTTGACATTTATCACTTTGTGAATTTGTTCCCAGACTCGTTAGGACATTGCGGGCTGAACCACTCGATTGTCCGTAAGTAAGATGGTTCCATGTTCGGATGGCACGTTAAGCCGTAGGTCCCGATTGCTGTCTATGATCACTTAGACTGCGGTCGTTACACGACCATGTCAGAAGCCTACTCGTAGAAGGCGGTTGAAAAATTCTGGCACTAGGGTTCATCGGGTCGTTGGACGACGTGGTATCCCACACGAAAAGAGAGAGAATAAATAAATGAATTATTTACGATAGTTACTGAGTAATGTTCGGACATCGGCATGACATCGGATAGTTTGGATATGACATCAACGAGATAGCGTCACATTTTAAGTTTTCTTCTTTTTCTTCTTCTTTTAGTGACACCAAGTCTTCCAACGACCCGATGAACCCTAGTGTCACAACTTTTCAGCCACCTTCTACAAGTAGCAGGCTTCTGACATTGGTTGTGTAACGACCGACGTCTAAGTGATCATAGACAGCAACCAGGACAAATTAAATTTTCAGCGAAATACAATACAAGTTTCGCAACCTGTCATTTCATTATAATGAATAAATACACGAGTTATCTGAAACGGCTCTCAATATTTTTTAGATGTGGCGATAACAACCGTATATTTACGGCCATTAACGGTTTGTATTCCCCGCAAGGGATAAAGGCGTGTTATACGTGAATGCGTGTATGTGTGTGTGTACTAAACCATCAGTATGTTTGCAAAATATTTTCTGAAACTGAAAATTATAATTTAATCCAGACATAGGTACTTACCTACCTACCTACATATTATTATTATTTAAAAAGTAATTTACGCTTAGTTTAAAACCCACTAAAAATAAATAAACACAAACCATAGGAAATCGGAAATGCGTTTGCGGTCGCCAGGTGGTCTGTTTTTGTGGTCTGGGGTTCGATTCCCGGCCGAGGTGTGACTCGAAATGTGTTCCACATCAATCAATTCCGCTCAGGATTTAGTTTGAAGCAAAAAGTGAAGTATACAAAGCTATACCTACTTACTAGAATATTGCCGGGCGATGCCGGCTTAAAATAGCATCACCCCATTTTTTCCCGCAGGTGTCGTAAAAGGCAACTAAGGGACTCAAGTGTTTAATTGTGTATTACAACTTTAGGCGACATTCTGGCAACCTGTCACTACGGTGATACACGAATCATCTGAAAGGGCTCTCAATACTTGTCAGACGTGACGATAGCGCCGTAATTTTACGATCGCTTACAGTTTGCCTATCCCGCAAGGGATGAAGGCATGATTTGTATGTATGTATAATATATTTGTACTAAACAATCATAAGAGGTTAGATTCCACCTGCGTAAAATTCTGATGCCGAATTAAGGATTGTATGTTTGTTTACGATGGCAAATATTTCCCGCGCAACAAGTACGAAGGTTAATTATTGGGTACCTACATAATTCACATGCCGTATGATGCCGGCTTAGAATAGCATCACCCCACATCCTTCCCGCGGGTGTCGTAAGAGGCGACTAAGGGACTCGAGAGTATTGGTGTATTACTATTTTTAGGCGACAGGCTGAAACAACCTTGGAAAACAACCCTCAAAAATGTCAGACGTGGCGATAGCGACCGTATTCTTACGGGCGTTAACGCTCTGCCTACCCCGCAAGGGATAAAGGCGTGATACATGTATGTATGTGTACATAATTCATAATTAAATGTCAGCAGGTGTGTTTCAAGTTTCGAACCTTACGCACAGAAATTCATGAAGAGAAAGGGGTAAAACACTTAGGCACATCATCGATTCGAAAATCGCTATATACAGTGATTCGAATCGACAGAATATACCCAAATAAAATTACCTATATCTTGGCCAGAAAGAGTAGAAATTTAATACAATGGAACTAAAAATTTTGTATGAAAAATTGTTGCCATAGTTAAGCGTTCTCTGTCAGATTTGACAGATCGCGAAGAAAGTGGCGCCCTCACTTTTTATCTACTCTTTTTAGTCCAGCTGTATCTACCAATAGTCGTTGGAAGATCCGGTGTTCCACACAAAAAGAGAGATCTACCAATCATTTACTCAACATTTTCAAATATTAGTTATCTACTCAATTATTCACCCTAGAATAAATCATACGAGACTGCTCTTACCACATTTTTGGTTGTCATTCTGAATGTGAGGAACCATATCTTCCAAGATACAGGTATTAAACCTAGTTTGGGAGAAAGAGTTCAAATTTATATTTCATTTTGACCTAATGTACCTACTATTGTTGTACAGTCGGTGTTGTTGGGTATGATATGTTTATGTCTATGCATTTTTTGTTCATATATTTTATGTACTCTATTGTCAATAATATATACACGTCACATGTTTTAAAATACTCAAACACAAGACACACACAAATTGTTTTATGTTTCGCTTGCCGTTACTCTCTGCGGGTAGTAGCTGAAAATCAGTGTTTTACTCTAACTGGGTAAAACTATATGCTGAGCTATAGCCCCTTTGTTTTGCTGCGGTGCACACATTATTTAGTTTTGTATCGCATCTGTTGCATTTTTTGTTGTACCTACTAAGTTATTCTTTTTTTTTTTTTTGCTGTTGGTTATAAATGCTTGTTACGTTGTTTATCTACATTGTAAAAGCTAAATGTATGTGTGACCATAGTAACAAATAAATTTTTTTGTCTATCTATCTATCTATCTATTGTATCAACTTATTTTATGTCAATGGTGAAATAAACTATTCTTTATTCTTCTTCTTCTTCTTTAATTGATTCGCTCAATTCGCTGCAAGTCAGTAGCTAGGTACCTACCTTGCATTTCAACTACCTAGCTACGTCATTTCGAAACCCAGTTGTTCAATCAAATGTCAAGAGGTATTCGGAGACACCGCATGTTAATGCATCATTGGCGAAAGCGCATTCTTTCTTCAAACGAAAGTGTTCTTTTTTCAAAATCCCCCGCGACATCTGCATCGAACGGAAACTGTTTTTGTACAGCAACGTAACCAAACACACTCCTGCGCCGATTTCCGTTAGAAATAGGTCAATAAGTCACTAATGCAGTACAGAAAAAGTTACTTCAACTAAAACTACATACACACACACAAATCACGCCTTTATTCCTTGCGGGGTAGGCAGAGCGTTAACGATCGCAAAATTACGGTCGTTATCGCCAAGTCTTACAAGTATTGAGGGCGCTTCCAGATGATTCGTGTATCGCTGTAGTGACAGGTTGTCAGCCTGTCGCCTAAGATTGTAAAACCCTCTTAGTTGCCTTTTACAACACCTACGGGAAGAAATGGGGTGATGCTATTCTAAGCCGGCACCACACGGCATATAACTAAAACTAACTTCAAATAAAAACCGTTATGTTGGATTGAAAATAGTTTGAGTGACTTCCTGGATTACAATTTTTTATCAGTTATTATTATAACCATACATTGTTTATGAATGTAAACTCAACTTCAAGGTCTTTCGACTTCATGGTTAATTTAAGTTTTGTTTACTTAAACAACAACTGTTGTTTTTATTATTGTCAATATTATGTATTAAAAATCAAATTATAATAAAATTGTGAATCTACAACCTCAAAACTAGTTTTCCCAGTTTTTCAAACTCTAGAATGCGCCAAAATCAAAGCAATGCAATGGAAAAGTGTTAACCTTTCTCCACGGTCAAACCGTCATAAATACTGACATGACCGCAACGAAAACGCAGATGCATGAACGCAAAATAAAAATACTTTCGTAAACAAACGGAAGCGCACCGCGGTAAACAAATTTTCCTTCACAAAACTCTTGCGCACCGGAAAGTGCCCCGAACATTTCCCGCCATCCGGCCGCTCGACCAACCGAAATTTGGCGCCTAAAATTCGCCCGGCCAATCCCGCAAATGGCCGCCATTTTCGACCAATCAGCGGCGGTCCCGCGCTCTCGCCACCGCGTCATTGTCATGTTGAAAATTAGTACGGCAGTGCAGTGAACCCCGACGGTAAAATTCTCGATTTTCCCGTGAAAATAATACAGAAAAGTCAATGGTGAGCAAAAACATATTTTTTATGTAATTCCTGGTGGAAAAAGACGAATTTTAATACCCTTTTTACCTCATTTTCTACTTCGTTTCCTAACTAATTTTCAATTTATTGTTATTTAACTATGAAACCGATAACAGAATTTAGTTACAAACTAACAATGTAAGCACAAAAAATCGTTGATAAATATGGTAGATTTTAAAATAATGATCAAAGTTACTTTCTAACAATAATTTCGTTCCAAATAATCGGATTCATCCAACTAACTTGAATCTAGTCAGTCTCCATTCGGCAAAATGGCGGCTAAACGTTCCGTCTTTCTCACACATGCATGCTTTTATACACGCGTGAAAGAGACAACCATATTTCTAATAATGGTTCTCATTGTCCGCACACGTAACAAGACACGTCTTCGTTCTTCGTAAACAAGTCGTCCGCCAGTATTGCCAGATTGATACGATATTTTAATCCCCTTTCAGTAGTTTAAAAAAAACACCTGTAATTATTTTTTAAATACAAGATTAGAAAACAATATCTGACATTATTCTTCTGAAAAAGAGAAAAGTTTGACATCGAATTGAACAAAAATATGTGACTAAATGAAATTAAAAATCACGTTACAACATGGTTATAGTTATCATTATCAATTGCATTTTCCTCTTGTAACTAAATCGTATTGTCAATAGTCTCGTCGTTGCTTCGGATCAGGCATAAAGTTGCGATTGCATTGCACATTATAAATTGGTGATTAGCTGATAAACATTCTGATATAAAATTCGTTTTATTTTTCGTTTCGCAGCATTGGTCTCATTCCCATTTCCTGAATCGGGAACTGTCTAAACAACTAATCAGACAGAATAGGCGTCAACGGGACACGAGCTCGTCGTACATGCTTAATCAATCAGTAATATTTACACAAATCTATCTAACTTATACCCTTAGACCAGCAAAAATTGGATATAATCGGGATCTCGGAAACGGCTTCATTAAAATTCAATTATGGGGAGTCAGGGGCGGTACATTGAACTAGCCATTTTTAACTAAGTCGTTTTACTTCCCAAAAATCAAAAGCAAATGACATTCAAATATACAGATGGCGTCGTTAGGGATAATTTACGGCTTTATCGAGTTTACGCTATTAGAAAATGTAAAAAACAAAACGCTTTGGGGGGTAATAAATCCGAGCAAGGCTTGGTCAACCAGGTACATTTAATATAATAAAGCAACAAAAACTTTGAAAACCCTTAAGCTTCATAAGGACGGTATTCATTATTTATTCATTGCTATCAATCACGACTCACGTATAAATTACGTCAATTTTAAAATACAAACAAACGACGCTGTTCAAAAATTATCATGAAAAAAAAACTAAATTAAGAAACCTGTCTGGCAATACCAGGTCACGCTAGCGACGCCATCGCCACCTATCGCCGGGAAGCCGAACCAATCTCTGGGTCGCTTGCGGCAGCCGCGTGATTCGGCCCTCCGCCACCCGCCGCGCAGGCGCCGCAGTCGCCCAGTCGGCGAACGAACCCATAGCGTGTGGACGTGCTACGTCACGCGCGTCGCGTCTCCCGCGTCACTACGACTTGTTTACGTTCGCCAAACTTTATCTCAATTTGTATTGTTATCAGTGCGTGATGAACCAGACTGTTAGTTCCTCGCGTTCACGTTTGTTATAGTTTTGAATTTGGAACTTGTTGTGCTAGGTGAAGGCGCCGATGCTGTCTGAGAAGTGCGTGCGAGTGTTGAGTGGAGGACTCGAGATGTCGGCTTTGAGTGTGAGGGCGCCGGCGACGACCGTGCTGGACACCCGGGCGCTGCGCGTGCGCGGAATGACCGCCATCGAGGGCGTCAGAAGGAACCTCTTCGGCTGCACAGACAGGGAAGAAAACAGACGATTCGTGGAGAGAGAACTGGCGAGGCAGCTCGAGTTGGACAGCCAACGATGGGGCTTCGACTTCGCCAAGGAGCGGCCTCTGTCTGGTCAGCAGAGTAGATTCTCCTGGCAGCTCGTGTCTGCGGCGGCGGTGCCGGCCGCCCTGCGCCGGTCACCCATCACCATCGCGACGCCCAAGCCGATGACGCCTACGCAAGACAACAAAGTCTCCAGCCCGGATTCAAACAAGACGCAGAAGAGAATAACAGGTAGGATTTTCAAATTTAGAACATTCTACTTCTTCTTTCAATTTTATGGCTTTCCCTCTCAATTGAGGCTTGTGGTTTTTAGGTTATGTTGTGGTTATGTTTACAAAGATAGCTATAATGTTTGTACCTATTGTGTGTATTGTCCACCTACTAATGTGCGTGATACACAATGCTAGCTGGTTTTGTAGACTTTCACTTCAAACTCTGACTCGCTGATGATTATCCTCAATTGTCAATGAACTGTCTCATTTACTAAACTCATTAATTAAGTAGGTTCACTTACATACAAATAGGAATATACCTACGTATCTAGGCTAGGTACTTATCTACTATGGAAAATTACTTTGCGTCTAGTCTAATTATAAATTGTTTACATAGTTACCCAATTTGTTATCAGTAAAAGTGCATATTGCAATAAATAGAGCACATATTTGCCTACTTTTCACTGCTGTTGTAATCTTGTTGATAAACTGAAGGTCACTTTCTGACAACATTGGCAAGCTGCAATCACTGCAATGCAAAACAGATTGGTTCTATTTTTAAAAAATGTTCTGTTCATTTTATATTTTTTCTTTTTTCGTTTTTGTTTCATGAAAGGCCAGTTTTGAAAAATAATCCATTCCAAGCATAAGTTCAGTTTATTTTTTATCTTTTTAGATAGGTTTTAATAGCTAGCAGGATTTATTCCAGTCTTATTTTAAAATTTTTTTTTAGTTACCTACTTTTTATAGTATGTAGGTACAATTGTACATACCTAACTGTTTCCTCTGCTATTTTGGTATTTCCTCATTTGATACTCAATTACATAGTAGTATGTAATACCTACCTACCTATACTGGGTGTAAAAAAAATTGCTGCAAATATTCTAAGGGGTGAACCAGCCCACGAAACTGAACAACTTTCCCCAAGGAACATAGGTCGGCATATGAAAAAAAATTTGGATTTCCAATACAAAATTAAATTACCAACCAAGTCAAAATTGTATAGGAGGTCCCAAAAGTTTTCTCATATTTTGACCTATGTTTATTGGAGAAAGTTGTTTAGTTTCATAGGCTGATTCACCCCTTAAAATATTATATATAGAACATTTTACATTACATAGTGTCTCTAGTAGGTACTTAGTAGTTACCTATGTACCTAAACTATCTAGTTAACATTTTCCATTCCAACTTTAGCTAGGCAGAATAATGAAGCTAGATTATTATGCCCACTCATTTTACTGTCTTATTCAGCGCTCATCTAACTCTCATTGAGGTTATAGCCAAGGGTGTTGCATAAACATCACTCCCTCAGAACAAGAAATCTTTCAAAGGGATCCTTATGAAGAATCTGGTCGAAATCTTGAATATATTGTTCTAATTAGACTTGTAAGTAACTGAAAATATGTGAGTTAATATTTTAAAAAATAAGGTATGGATTAGAAAATTTCTATTTTTTTCTAATTTCTAATAGAAATACTTATAAACTTTACGCAAGTTATGTTCTGTATTTTTTTTCATTAAGTAGGTACATAGCTACTTTCGCATTCACCAAATCTTACTGTGAGTGACAATTACGTAAAAAGTATTATGACTTCTTACTTGGTGTCCTTAAGATTCCCTCTGTAACATTTCTTTGCTCTGACCTACCTATTTACTCATTATACATACCTACCTACATTTAGGTATAGGTACAACCGTTTACCTTACAATAGGTAATTTAAAATTATAATAATAGGCCTTGGTAGACTGTATGACGCCTGTCAAAGCTATAAAATGTATTTATGCTTAAAAAGATAAAATGTTGTTTCTACTGTGGACATCCAAATAGATAAAAATGTTTATTCAAGTTCGTAACTAGGTAGGTACGTAGATACTATTTGATATCAATATAGTCTATCTTTATGTATACATGCGCTTTTTCTAAAATCTAATCGTTGTAAGTTAGAAAATTAGTCTTCTTTTTTTTTTTTTTCGTGTGGGATACCAAGTCGTTCAACGACCCGATGAACGCCTTCTACAAGTAGCTGGCTTCTGACATGGTTGTGTAACGACCGCCGTCTAAGTGATCATAGACAGCAACCGGGACCTACGTCTTAACGTGCTATCCGAAACACGGAACCATCTTACTTACGGACAATCGGGTGGTTCAGCCCGCAATGTCCTAACCAGACTGGGAACAAATTCACAAAGTGATAAATATCAACTTTGTGAGTGACCCACCGAGAATCGAACCCGGGACCGTCTGCGCCACATATTAGTTTTAGTAGGTGACACCAAAAATACGTTCACCAAATGAGTGTTTCGAAGGGCACGTTAGGACGTCTCTTACTATTTTGGTTACGAAGATATACTGTTAAAGTGGTTGAAATCTCTAGACTACACCGGGTCGTTCGTAGACTCGAGAACCCACCCGAGAAGCAAACTAATCAGAAAAGTAGATGCAGAGTGAATACGTCCATACAATCTACGTATATACTTAGTACTTACCTGCCTAAGTACTTCTTTAGGTAATCTAACCTCGCCTTAATAATAAGGCGGGTGTCACATTTCCCCCGCCCGTAAGCTGTCAACTTGACACTAATAGTTTTTGGCCGCGACTAAGGGACTGAAGGGTTTCGTGTATTAAAACTCATAGGCGACAGTCTGACAACCTGTCACTACAGTAAGATACGGATCATCTAAAAGGGCCCTCAATATTTGTACGACGACGTGGCGATAGCGACAGCATTTTTAAGGCTGTCAGGTCTCTGCCTACCCTGCAAGAGATAAATGCGTGATATATGCATGTATGTACCCACTGACTTACTTAAAAAAAGTTTTACTTAAACATTCTGGATAGGCGAAGGTCTAAAAACTACTATAGTGCCTCGTCCTTAGTTACTATTTCGTTTTGATCGCTTAGATAGTATCCCGACCAGCGTAACTTGACCTCAATGCTCTATACACGCACATATCGGCGCGTACTGACAGGCTGACAGTTACGCTGGTCGTAACTCTATGTAAGCGAATGAAGTATACGATCGTCTCTACACTTTCTCTACATAAGGCCGGTGTCAAATTCCCCCGCCCGTGAGCTGTCAACTTGACACTAATAGTTTTTAGCTGAGACACCAACGCATTAAGCTCGTGCAGCCAAGTCGTTTTACATTGAAACTATTGGTTTAAGTTTCTCTTGCGATAAGAAATACAACTCTTTAACTAACCTTGAAAACTTTGATGCTATTGGTTCAGTAGTTTCTTCCTTTGATTTTGAATTTGGAGCGTTCCTTATTTAAACTTTGTGGTAGCTTTGTATCTATTCTGGTTTTTCATACAATTATAAAGAGAGACCAGTATCAGATGATCCTTTAAAAGTACGAGGGTCTGCGTTTTATGTAGGACACCGAGTCGTCCAACGACCCGAATAAACCTAGTTTCAGAATTTTTCAACCGCCTTCTACAAGAGTAGGCTTCTGAAATGGTTGAGTAACGACCGCCGTCTAATCATAGACAGCGACCGGGACCTAGGGTATCCAATCTCGGTATACCGAGATCTCGAAATACCGAGATCCCGCATCATTTAGTGATCCCGCACAGTGCGTGATTACGAGTGCGGGATCCGCGGGATTTGCGGGATTAGCAAGCAGCATAGAAATGTCCTTCTGAAGGCACGAAATAGTTGATTTCAATTTTAAAAAGTTCGTGTTATTATTTTTATCGACTAACTACCGAACTAATTACCATTACAAACCTAAGTATAGACTTAGGCACGGTACGTATTTATAAATCGCTCTCAACTCTCGAGATCGATCTTGAGTACAAGTTTAAGATGTCATATGTCGCACTTGAGATGGATCTCAGAGTTGAGAGAGATTTATAAAATACAAGCCTTAACATTTAAAAGCAGCTCAGGTTGCAGGGCTTAGTTTGTAAGGTTATACTTGCGGGATCCCGCAAATGCCGAGATCACGCGGGATTGAAATCTTCGATCCCGCAAATACCGAGATCGGAAAAAACCAGCGGGATTGGATACCCTACCGGGACCTAAACTTGAAAACTTTGAGTCTAGTACTTTAATAAAGACCCTACATATGAGTTTGTATAAAACCTTGAGTAATCATTTGCCTGTATAATTAAATAAAAAAAACAATACCTAACATGATTATTTGGGGTTTGGTCTCAAGAAAAACAATTTAATAAGCAGCCAAACACAAAACCCTTTTCTAACTAAGACGTCGCGAAAAAAAACTCTATTAAAAATTAACTAAGAATGACATCTTAATTTTTAATAACGTATTCGTTAATGATTAAATAAAGGGTCAAATTTGTCCTTTATGAAGCTGTTGACACCTTGATGGGCAAAAAAATTTGCGAATTCATGAGGCGGGTCCATTGAGGTACAATTACAGGGTCGAAAAGGACCCCATTGATGTTATGGCACGAAATGATAAAAAAAATCTTTTGTCCGAGCTCTTTTTCGTCTTATTCTTTTACATACATACATACATATATCACGCCTTTATCCCTAACGGGGTAGGCAGAGCGCTGACGGCCGCAAAAATACGGTCGCTGTCGCCACGTCTGACAAATATAGAGGGCCGTTTAAGATAATTTTGTGTATCAATATAGTGACAGATTGTCAGCCTGTCGCCTAAAAGTTGTAATACACTTTAAACCCTCAAGTCCCTCAGTCGCCTCTTACGACACCCACAGGTAGGAAATGGGGTGATGCTATTCTAAGCCGGCATCACACGGCATATTCTTTTTATCGAGATATTTTGGGACGGATTATAAACGATACGTATTTGAATTTAAAGTCGTACCAGCCAGCAGTAACATTGTAATATCAACTTATATCGGCTATTCTTACTAACTTTATGAAAAACCACCATACGTTGATACTTTAAACAAGTACGTCTACCTAGTCTACGAACTCTTAGAGTATTCTATTTCTACAGCCACAACAGTCCACTGCTGGACATGGGCTTTCCACAATTGGGGGCATTGCCAAACTCACCACGCTTGGTAGGCGGATTGGCGAGCGCAGTACAAGATATTGTAGATATTCACAGGAAACGCTGCCTGTCCGTTCCCTCGGTTCATCCCTTAGTCGCCTTTTACGACACCAGTACCACGACACGGGTAGAAATGGGGTGGTGCTATGCCGTGTGATGCCGGCATAGAATAGCATCACCCCACATCCTTCCCGCGGGTGTCGTAAGAGGCGACTAAGGGACTCGAGAGTGTTAGTGTATTACAATTTTTAGGCGACAGGCTGACAACCTGTCACTATAGTGATACACGTTTTCTGAAACAACTTTAGAAAATAATCCTCTAAAATGTCAGACGTGGCGATAGTGGCCGTATTCTTACGGCCGTTAACGCTCTGCCTACCCCGCAAGGGATAAAGGCGTGTTATATGTATGTATGTATGCTATGCTAAGCCGCCACCACACGGCTACATTTTCCTAATTCGCGAAGTCTAATTCTAGTCTTTCTAGTGTGGGACACCGAGTCGTCTAAGAACCCTATATCCAGTATGTATGTATATGTAACTATGTAGTAACTAGTATTATCTAGATAAACATATTGACCTAGATAGAAGGTTTGTTGTTGTCACACGGCGTGCGGCGGCGCGCCTCCCGGTGCGTGTCCTATTTTAGATCTACATGTGTGGTACGATGCGTGTGCGCATGTGGTGTTTACTACGCTTAGGTACTTGCGATACGCGAAAATACGCCATTGATAAGGATAGTAATGTCCTATGTATATACATCACGCTTTTCGGCTAAGGGGTGAGCAGAGCGGCAACGGCAGTAAAAAACGATCGACGATAATGTTATTTGTACTAATGAAAAAATATTAAAATATGGCTTATAATGCATATTATCTATATCTAGGTCTCAGATACATTCCTAGAGCCTGTCCTAAAAGCTTTCTTTTAGAGCAGAAATAAAATAAAATGGAGCTAAATTTATATTTTTTTGTGATTGGTTTTTTACATACATACATACATATATCACGCTGTTATCCCTTGCGGGGTAGGCAGAGCGTTAACGGCCGTAAGAATACGGTCGCTATCGCCACGTCTGACATTGGTTTTTTTTTGTAATTTATTTTCCTGTGTAAAATAAATTAGAACATAAAATAAATAGGGCGATATAACGCTATGACAAGTATCTATTTTTTTTAGTGCGTATACAAATATCTATGAATTTGTATAGGTAAGTAGATACATAAACACATAATAGTATATTAGTGTAGGTGTTACAAAGACGAAATAAGACTACGATTTCACTATTCTAACGTCTAAGCTTCAATGAATAAATTACGTCATCTTACAGGCGTAATTCTTAGTCATGCGTTGTAGACTTACGCACGAAGTATTTTTAACATTTTACAGTTCAAAATTAGGTCATAATATCCTAGCCACGAAGAAGATTACAGTCGTTAGTTACTCGTACACATACATACATATATCACGCCTTTATCCCTTGCGGGGTAGGCAGAGCGTTAACGGCCGTAAGAATTCGGTCGCTATCGCCACGTCTGACATTTTTGAGGGTTGTTTTCCAAGGTTGCTTCAGAAAACATGTGTATCACTATAGTGACAGGTTGTCAGCCTGTCGCCTAAAAATGGTAATACACCAATACCCTCGAGTCCCTTAGTCGCCTCTTACGACACCCGCGGGAAGGATGTGGGGTGATGCTATTCTGAGCCGGCATCACACGGCACCATAAATACGTAATAGTAAATTAGTGTAGGTGTTACAAAGACGAAATAAGACTACGATTTCACTATTGCAACGTCTGAGCTTCAATGAATAAATTACGTCATCTTACAGGCGTAATTCTTAGTCATGCGTTGACTTTACGCACGAAGTATTTTTTACATTTTACAGTTCAAAATTAGGCCATAGTATCCTAGCCACGAAGTGGATTCCGTAGCCGTCTGTTAGGCGAGCAACACACTTGACGCACGACGGAGCGCAAAAATATCGCAGCGGTCTGTCAGATCCATACTAGAAACATCACTCCCCATACTAAAAACGCTAAACTGCTGTTGACGCAGCGCTATCGCGTATCATCCGTCGAGTGCGGTCTTGGTATGGGGAGTGACGTTTCTAGTATGGATCTTACAGACCGCTGCGATATTTTTGCGCTCCGTCGTGCGTCAAGTGCGTTTCTCGCCTTACTTGTACACAAAACAGTTTAATTCATTTTAGGGGCTCTACATACCTAAGTATTACAATATTAAGTATCCTAGCCACGAAGTAGATTCCGCAGTCGTCTATTACTGTAGTATGTAAAATAGTTTAATTAATTTTTAGGGCTCTACATAAGTCCTAAAATAAGATTTTCAGAACCGTTATTCGTGTGATACCGGCTGAGAATAGCATCACCCCATTTATTTCCTGCAGGTTATGACTCTCTCTTTTCGTGTGGGACACCGAGTCGCCCAACGACCCGATGAACCCTATTGTCAGGCGACTAAGGGACTCGAAGCAGTTTATCAATGTCAATTCTCAAAATTTTATTTTAAATCGGTGCTCAGATATTTGTCAGACGTGGCAATAGTGACAATGTTTTTACGACCGTTAATGTTCTGTCTAATCTAAAATAAAGGCGTGATTTTCAAAAATACATACTCGTACCTACTTACATTTGGAAACATACATACATACATATATCACGCCTTTATCCCTTGCGGGGTAGGCAGAGCGATAGTGGCCGTAAGAATACAGCCACTATCGCCACGTCTGACATTTTTGAGGATTGTTTTCCAAGGTTGTTTCAGAAAACATGTGTATTACTATAGTGACAGGTTGTCAGCCTGTCGCCTAAAAATTGTAATACACCAATACTCTCGAGTCCCTTAGTCGCCTCTAACGACACCCACGGGAAAGATGTGGGGTGATGCTATTCTAAGCCGGCATCACACGGCATTTGGAAAACTCTATATAATAGAATATTTTTCTATCTAGGTAACGTAACTATGTATACGAGCGTACGGTTAGGTGATTCCGACTTAGACCATTAAATTCAGACATTCCCAGACTGATACTAAGTGCAGATTTGCTGGACCGTTGTTACCGCACAAAGTTTTCAGACGCTGAAAAATGTTTTTTAAATATTTCAGTTAAGGCGAAGTTATACATACTCGTAGTTAGAGATAGATAGATAAACTCTTTATTGCTTACAACAAACCCAATATTAAAACACAAAACGGCACAATATACTATAACTAAAAGTAAGCAAAGGCGGCCTTATCGCTTGTAGCGATCTCTTCCAGGCAACCTCTACCTCTCTTAGAGTTTTGTTTTATACTAGAATTTATCTTTACTTTATATCTGACTGGATAGAGGAAAGTTCAGTAGTTTCATCTGCTACTGGATTTCTCGTCAGTAACAGACGTTTTGTAGTTATAAAAAGTGTTCTGTTCCGTAGTCTGTTACCAATTATGTGGTTATACAGAGTGACTAGAAAATTGATGCATTCCTTTCAAGGGATGAACCAGCTCATGAAACTGAACAACTTTCCCCATGGAACATAGGCCGAAATATGAAAAAAAATTTTGGTCCTCCCATACAAATTGACTTAGTCGGTCGGTAATTTTGTATGGGTGGGCCAATTATTTTTTTTCATTTTTCGACCTATGTTCCATTGGGAAAGTTGTTCAGTTTCATGAGCTGATTCATCCCTTGAAAGGAATGCATCAATTACCCAGTCACCCTCAATAGCCACGAAAAGTCTTGCCTCAGAGACTGATTTAAATCGTCTGCCACAGACGTATGACCAATGATGATGATGATCACTGTTACCAGAAGCTTATGTAGGTTTCCAACCACGAAAGAGTGTTGACAATAAGTGCAGGCGTTTCTAAGATCACCGATTAACCTTACTGTAATTATTAACATATTTTCTTTTCGTGTGGGACACCGACTCGTCCAAGGACCCAATGAAACCCTGGTGTCAGAAGGTAGTATTTTATGGTGTGTTAATTTTCATTTCATTCTGTGAAAGTTTCTTCTTTGTTAAATGTATTAAAATCTGCTTAAATCTTTTATTTTTTAGTATTAAGTTTTATTTCATTGGAAAATTATCATCGTTCTCCTTGCCTTATCCCGTTTTCTGTCGGGGTCGGCTACCTAACCTAGGGTAGAAAACTATGTTTGTGATCAAATTTAAAGTTTATTTTTCTTTTCATGGAGTTTCGCCTTAACACCTCACCTACCTCGGAAACTAAAGTTGATATGAAAAATGTTGTATTGGCGTAACTAACTAGGTATTGAATATATTTGCACAAATGATACTTCTGTGAACCAATTAACTATAGTTGGCTAACACTTACTTGCCTACTTACTATTGATACCTACTTACTACTTAAACAAGATTTTCTTAGCGTGATCGAAGTATTTTTTATTGCCTGAGTAGTTAATACAAAGTTTTAGAAAATATTTCTTTTATTTTCATTTTTATGATATTTTTTTCCCTAGTTAGCAAATTCATTTTTGACATTGTATTCATTGTATTAGTTTTGTAACAAAAAAACATTTCTGACAGTTTTAGTTCTGAAAACACATTTCCACATTTTCCGTATGTTCTAGCCAGGTACATAATTATATTTTAAAGAAATCAAGGTTATTTTAAAGCACCATTTCGGTACTATTTTCATATTTATCAGCTTACAAACGGACTACTAAACTTGGATCGTAAAAAACCTTTACAATCACGTAAGAACGCACCCACTACTATTTTTTTTCTTTTTTTTTTTTAATAAAAAAAAGTATGTTACCCACATCAGCTGATCTGAAGATTATCGTCTTTTGTACTCATATTTGTACCTGCTATTCATTCTTACATGTTTTTTTCTTACAACAATAGGAAACCTGTGCTATGTTTGAATAGGCTGTTTGTATTACATTTTCCTACATGCGAAGAAAAAAAACTGTTAATTTCACGGTAAACTTGCTACCTTCGAAATTCAATTAAAATTGGAATACCGGCCAGCAACATTTGGAACTCGACACCGCGGATTTAAAAAGAAATCGAAAGTCGTTCCGAATTTGAATTCAAAGTAATGACCCCAATAATTTTTACGTTATTTATGAGCAGATGCGACGAACTATAATTTTCTAAGTTTCAAGAACTCTTTAAGAAATCGAGGGTCACAAATAGTTCACAAATTGTTTTGTCTGAAACTGACCAAGCGAATGAACCACGCAGGGGGTCTAAAACAACTAGGTAAAGGGGTCAAAATTTCTTACCCTTTATATAATTACACCTTTTCTAGTGTCATTGAACTTGACTATTTTCTCCTATGGGAAGGAAAGTGGACTTACCAGCGGGATATTTCGAAATCTACGCTTAGAATCGTCATTAGAAATTGTTACAATTTAAATGGGGTCCTTTGTAAGCAATATGCGGTCAAGAATGAGTTTTGAAGGATTTCCGTTGCGAATCAACGGGTTTGTAGTGGCGGCAGATGTTTTGATAATGGAACACGGGTTCCGAAATTCAAAATTCAAAGTGCAATTTAATCGTATTTTCTCCTCAGCTGATTTGATTATTATTTTTACTCTCTATTGTCATTTGGCGACCCCACATCATGACAGCGCGTGGTATATCCCTTTGTTGCGTACTTTCGACGCGTGCGCACCCTCACCTAACGGACTTTATTGATTTTTTAACTGTCTTTCCCCTGTGTTCTGATTTCCTGCCAGTAATTGGCAATTTCAAACAAGCCGGTAATATTCAATGACAGTTATTAATTTCGAAAGTAATGATTGTTTTCGAAACCGGAAAATTTTACCGATTTATTAACTGCAATTTACTTACACGCGATCGGTAGCCATTAACGATTTGTCCAATAATAATTAATTTAACATAAAAGATGTTATCTCAAACGATCCGTTTGAAACTCGAATAAAACCGTTGTTCACGCCAACCGTTCGAAAATCGAACTCGCGAAACGATGCGGGTGATTATAAAAAAGTTGTCAACATCAACACACGTGTTCCAAATTCGAAAACTGCAGTTGCCCAAAATCGATTCTTGCCAGCCAGCATTCGAAACATACATTGCTGACTCGTTTCATATGCAACGTCAACAACTGTAAACCCATCGATCGATGTATTCTAATTTCAAAAGTTGGAATAGGGGATCCCTAACGGTCACAGGCGCATCTGCTGTTTCCCTGCTTGCATTTCGCACCCTCGCAACATTCCGGATAGAATGACCGGGATGTATTTATATAAAAGGGGACTCTATTTTCTCAAATAGAGTATATGTAGGCCGTAGAAATACTAAACCAAATTCTGACAATCCGCTACTTGACTGACAGGTCAAATGAACTACTTTTTCAGACGAATTCTTTTTACGGAAATATAGATTTATGACGTCACAAGTCTCTATTTTAAAGCGTCAAAACAGTAACTTTTTTATCAAGTTTCTGTTTAAAAATTCAATTTGTCAAAATTTTCAAAAACGATGAGTGGGGTTAGAAGTACATATTTTTAGACAATAGTTTTCACAATATAAATTTCATATTTTTTATTACCTTGTCTAGTATCGAATTCGATTGAATCTTTTTAAGAAACTAAGCCGTTTTTGGTCCCAATCCTAATGTAATGCTCGATGTCTTACACGATATAATGATGATGACAAAAAAAACCTCGAACATTTAAAATGACTCACTATTCTTTGTCTGACGAACGATTTAATAAACGATGTTGCCAAAAATTGCATCTTTGACCATTATTCGACCTCCATCACCTCATATCTTCGGAATGCACGTTTTTTTCTTTTAGGGTTGCAATCAAAAGACGGATTTCAGTTCACGCTTTGTGATGTGATTGAAATGTTACTTATATCGATATTTTGGCTTAAGATGCTGTAATTTTTATTTTTATTAGCAAGTTCTTGACTATAGATTAAGGCGGATCGCATACTTGACGCACGACGGAACGCTAAAATATCGCAGCCGTCTGTCATATCCATACTAGAAACGTCACTCCCCATACTAAAACCGCACTCGAGGGACGGCACTGCGATAGCGCTGCATCGATAGCGGTTGAGCGGTTTTTGCATGAGGCTTGACATTTCTAATATGAATCTGAGAGATCGCTGCGATGTTTAAGCGCTCCGTCGTGCGTCAAGTGTGCTGCGCTCCTACTCTAAAGTCACATTGCATGTAACTTTTATATCTTTTTCCACCTGTGAACTCACGAACAGACGTTTTTATCCCGGACGGTTACAGTCAGCAGACCTTAACGTGCCGTATCCGCCGTCCGGTTAAGGGCGCGTTCGCACGGTGACCGGCGGCCATCGTGGGAAGTGAGAAAACTATCGCGTTAGTCGCGTTCCACTGGCCAGGAAATATTGCAAGTGTATCTAATGGACAGTCACCTTGGAACTGGCAGGCGATAAAAATAAAAACTTTGGAGGGAAAGTTAATAAGAAGTAAAAGCGTTGAAGTATTTGATTCGCGCGACAGTAGCGTTCCAATGGCTGGCTAGCGATTATTGCAAGTCCATCTAATGGACACTTGTGACTGGCCGGTAAGAAAAATAAAAATGTTGAAAAAAGTTGGCTTGCGTATTTGATTCGCAACAGATAGCGTCCTTCTGGCTAGCAATTTACAAGTGCATCTGATCGACACTTACGACAGGCCTATAAGAAAAAAGTTTATGAAGAAAAAGTGGCAGTATTTAATATGAGCGCTCAATGTGCGACAAATATTATTCAACAATTTATGTGCACACATTGCTCACCTGCTATATTAAAACTATTTTATATTTTACTTTTTTTTTTTTTTCCTTTTGTCCATTCTGGACAGGCAAGGGTCTTAAGACCATACAGCCTCGTCTTCAGTGATTATATTTTACTATTTATCGAACCCATGATCTCTTTATAAGTCCATTATTGACAGTTTTAGATGCAACCTTCACACAATTTTTTTTTTAAATTTGTTTGTATGTAGCCAGATGTTCAATAAACGCATCTCGTGTCTAAATTGAAATTGTCAGCCAATTTAGCTAAACAGCAGATGCGTCCAATAATAATTGACTATTAACGATGTTTAATAGAAAACTCAGTTGCGTGCACCGGAACGTTGTACAATGTCATCGATCTGTTTGTAGATCATGGCGATAATTGGTTATTGTGACTTTAGGGAAAAAAAACTACGTATGTACTTTTCTATGTCAAGTAGAAACTCAATAAGTAGGTATTGTGGAAGATAAAAAATGAGCGTTCGTGCGAATGATGGAGAAACCTCAGCATGGGTAGTAATCTTTTTTTTGTAATTTTGCACTGAACTTGACAGATGATCCCTTAACCTAACAAAGTTCCCGCCACCTAGTTCAGATTCGTATTGCTATGAGTCCAAAAATCTCTTATTGAAACTGAACAAACTCTTTCCTTCCAAGATGCTTCCAAGTACAGGTATTGTTAAATCTCCAATAGCCCCCTCCTGTCATATAAAAAGCTAAATATGCCATACCTTTGCACATTTCTAAGTTATCATGTAACCAAACTGACCTTTACTATTTAACAAAAAAACTACAGTCTACAACAGGTCAAGCATAACAACTAACATACTTTTTTCAGCAAGATACCCATTTAATGGCTCAACATAAAACTGGTTTTCCATACATTTATTATGCACCAACCAATATATGTAGACCTCTATCATTTTCCCAGACATAAGTCCTAAATGAAGAACACTGGGTAGGTAGATGATTAGTGGCATTCCCGGCTGTTCGTAAAAACTAAGATTGAGTGGTTCCGGTTGGACGCCCAAGGTTCTTCACGAAGGTCGAATCCGGTCTCTTGCTTGGTATGGGAGAAAGTCACTCTTACTTTCCAGGGGAAGACAAGGGAAGATAAAATCTTGATATTACGAGCTTAAGATTGTTCAACAGCGTATGGTTAGGAACCAACTTTCTTTTGAACAATCCGTATAAGCTTCAGTTCAACGGATCAACCAATTCTGGCTATTCCTAATAACACTATGGTAAACCAATATTATGTTGAGCTCTCAAATGAAACTATGCTACCATAATGGAATATGTTATGTATCTATGTGGACGATACGATGATTTTGCGATTCTTAAGCTATATTGTTTCTAAGCCGATGAAATGATTGGTCCAGTCATTATTGAGATTATTTGAGGTAAGGACAAACATAGTAACAAATATTTTGGACTAATGAAAATGACACATTTTTACATACCTACATACGGGCGGAACCAATAACCTCCTTTCTGCACTTAGTTAAAAGCTACCATTTTCCCATAGCCCACGTGCGTCGCCTGGGAACCGTTAACAAGGGCGATAGTTTATCATTATCAGTCCCGTAATTATCTCCCCTTGAACAAACTGATCGATCCGTGAACAGTTACGCGTTATTGGAAAAGTCCTTCACGCAAAAACAGCTGAACCAATTTTCATGAAATATCACACACGGCTAACTTGAATTAAACATATATTATAGTTTTTATCGAGAAAATCATCCTGTGAGATGATTTTTAAAACCGACATCTACGCGGGTGGAGCCGCGGGCACCCGGTAGTAAAAGTTAATAGTAATTGACAAAATTTACGCAAAACCAAACTGAAGGATCATTTAAAAACTCATTTTCTTTATAATTGTATGGGGATCCAGTATACTTGATCCCCTTTAACGAGTAAAAGTAACTAGATGCTACTGATATACTCAATAAAATTTACATTACTTAAAACATATTTTAATTAAAATTTATATCACCAAAACATGCACTGTTACATGTCATTGTGCGGTTATCGTGGTAATGACATTTTAAGCGCATTGACACATCGCTTATCGGCATTTTTGTACTATTTTACATTTTTTCTCATTTCTACAAACTCGTGTGAAAGTCCCGCCCCAACAACTATATCCCATGACGTAAGCATTCCGTTGAAACAAGGGGATTTTTTTCTCGTTACGTTCCGATATATGATTCCACACGAGGCAAATAACTTATAAAAAACCTAGTTTAATAGGTACGTCCTTCTAATGTGACAGCCGTTAAATCCAATAAATAAAACAATAAAATATTTCACGCCCGTTTATTTGAAAAACGCAAAGAACTATTCCAACAAAGCGCCAATCAGATTTCATTATTTTCAATTTGGCGCCGCTTGTTTTTAATGGAACGCGTCAATTTCAATTTGGGAACGTGCCGGATTTATTTTTTTATGTCTCTCATTTCGGCCAGCTGCTTGAAGGAAAATAAAATATTTAAAAATGCTGGCAGTAAGGTTATCGTAGAAAACGACCACTATGGTTTTTACTGCGGTCGAAATTTGAATAAAAACCGATATTGTTCCGCATTCTGCACTCGCAGATAACCAGCTGTGAGCGTTTCGAATTTTAAACTTTTCAGTTAACGGTTTCGAACGTTATGGCTCTTTCTTTTTCAGTGTCATTGTCTTATTTTTAGCTGCCAGTGCTTGTACGATTATTTGTGGTGATAACGAAGGAAGTGACACTAACGACTTTCGTGGGAACAGGGTTGTCGCCACGCAGTAATTACGACTGAGACGTCCATTTTAAGTGGGCTTGAGTCCTGAGCGATCTGATAATGCACTTACACTTTTTAGGGTGGCCTTAATGACACAATCTGTGCTTTTCCCATGACCGACAAGTACCTTCAAACTGATTTAAGGGACCATACATTCTAATCTTAACTCACTCTTGTTTTTACGAAGTAACTGGCCGTGACCGTAATTTGAAAATGGAACGCGTGTTTAAATAGTTCATAGTCGTAATCATAAACCATTCCCAGCAGGATAAGGAAAGGCATTTCAAGTGCACGCTACATACGCCGATAAGGGTCTACGCACGCCTTGCACTTGCGATAAGCTTTGACCTTAAACACGGGAAGCTTGTGTATATACTACATTGATATAAGGAAAAATTTACCATGTGATGCTTAGAATAGCATCACCCCAATTCTCGTGGGTGTCGTAAAAATCGCGTCTAAGGGATAATATCCAGGGAAGGGTCAGCAGCATTCTCTGTGAATTAAACTTGCTTTGCGCAGTATTGCAATACTCCCTCTAAGTCCACTGCTGGGCCTACCCCATGGATCAAGGTTAAAGAAAAAGTTTATTTTATTCCTGACTGTATCAGAAAATTGCGCTAGGTAAATGCTTTTTGGGGTTGGACGATAGAGAGCTTAAAATACCTCAAAAACTGCTTGAAACTACTAATGTTTTTTATTATTTTGATAACACATATTACTGACTGATGAGTTATAAGGCATGTATCAAGAAAATACACACAATTTTATAGTAACTGATCAAGTAAAGAAATTATCCAATAAATTATATTCACAAAAGGGCATAAACTTAATGCGTTAGTTGTGTTATTCGCATCATAAATGATTACTTTGCGAATAAAGAGCTGTAAAGTCAAGTTATTTACGTTTTTTAAAGAATAATGCGATAAAAAAACTCTTTTTACCGCTTATACGTGTGTAATCTTCATGGTTATTTACTTACATACAAACATATCACGCCTTTATCCCTTGTCTGGTTGGCAAAGTGTTAACGGCCGTAAGATTTTTTCTTCATGTTTCTTAAGGAAAGTTGTTTAGTGTCATAGACTGATTCACGACTTAAAATCTCCACAGATTTTTTTTTTCAACTTTTTTTTTTAATTAAATGCTTGAGAATATGTTAACAGTTAAACGACTTAAAATATTTGCAGCTAATATCTTTACACCTTATATAAACGTTTTTATTTTTGTTAAATTACTTTATTTTAAGTCAACTGCTATGTTTAACTCTTCTTTTACTTGAAAATCAGTTAATATTCATATAATTATGTAAATCTTCATGTTTGTCGTCACCAGGGGCGTGAAAATATTTGATGTATCGCCGTATTATTCTAAATCCAGTTTGTAGCTTTTAAAAAAAAAAACATTTTTTTTTATTCAATTCATTAGTTATTCCAACATCCACTTGAAGCGCGGTTGCATTAGACAGCTCGATTCGTTGCACATTTTAATATTTTTTAATGTATTTCTTACCATTCAAATCTTAATAATTCTGTCGACAAAAGATCTCATACAATGGCTGGGCGTTGACACTCGGCATTTGAAATCAATCTAGCGTAAGGGTCATTTGAATTTCAACCGATTTTTTTTCGTCTAAGAATTCTCAGGAATATCAACAGCAACAGGCCACTGCTGGACATAAGTCCCCACTGTAGAGGATGTATTGCTGTAATCACTAAACTACCAAGCGAATTAGCGAGCGTAGTACAAGACGTTGCATTCTTCTTTTCGTGTGGGACACCGAGTCGTCCAACGACCCGATGAACCCTAGTGTCAGAATTGTTCAACCGCCTACTACAAGTAGCAGGCTTCTGACATGGTTGTGTAACGACCGCCGTCTAAGTGATCATAGACAGCAACCGGGACCTACGGCTTAACGTGCCATCCGAAACACGGAACCATCTTACTTACGGACAATCGGGTAGTTCAGCCCGCAATGTCCTAACCAGACTGGGAACAAATTCACAAAGAGATAAATATCAACTTTTGTGAGTGACCCACCGAGAATCGAACCCGGGACCTTCTGCGTCAAAGGCAGTCGCACTACCACTGCGCCACATCGGTCGTCAATTTTCTGCTCAAATTTATACTTTAGTCGCTTCTCAAGACAACACACTTGCACAGTATTCACAGGAAACGCTGCTGTCCATTCTCTGTGTCCATTCTCTGCTTAGAATCCCTTAAGTCACTTTTTATGATACCCACCCACGGATACACATCACTCACTCTCGAGAAATTCTACCTCCCTTAACAAGCAAAAGTAATTTCGAGCTAAAGCAAACAAATGTTCAATCTAGGACAAGCCCTTGAATTTCAATTGTGTTTGAGCAACAATATTGACTTTAAAACCTACACGGCTTGAGCACATGTGCGTAGGAGTTTCGTAAACGCTTCTTAAGGCCCCACTTTAAAACCGCATAACTCATTTTTTGACGGTTTTGAATAAGGGTCATCAAGGCCCTCCACTGTTGACACCAAGGGCTGACACACGTGTGAACTTTGATTCTTTGAACTCTTATTCGATTGTGATTCTCTTTTCAAAATCTAACGCATTCTTCACGACAATTCGAGTGTCACAAATGTCCCCGAGAAGAAAGCATCCATCAGATTTGGACCCTCAGAATGATGGATCGCAGCCGATGAATGAGAAATTTATGTTAATGCCAAATTGAAATGTTAATTCGAGATAATTATCGAGTGACTGGAGAAACGTACTCGATTCCAGTTTTACGCCTCTATCAATTCACACACAAACACTTGAGAATTTGAATCTGGAATGCCAGCTGTTTTGTATTCTTCGTCGCACTTGCGCGAAATACAACTTTGCCGGTTAGCACGTCGTTTTATTTATTTACTAACAGACGCAAACAGTTTTAAACCTTTCAAGAGGTAGCTTTGTTATGCTAATATATCTTCCAGGCGCTTTACATTTTCCTAAAACAAATATTGCCCGCTAAAAGCATTATGTACGGACGTCACAAAGTTTTTTCATACAACTAAAAGCAAACTGAGAATAGTAGTAAAAACATACCAAACTAACAAACCTTTTGACCCGTCAACGTCCATGACACAATTCTTACTCCTTTGATTGATAACCACATCATAAAGCATGTCTGGGGACGCGTATATTTTGTAAAGATATTTTTTTACTCCCACCTGAAGAATGAAGATTCTTACAAAAAGGAGTTACGACGTTTTACCTTTAGAGTTTAAAAATGGAACCACGACAATAAAAATAGGGTTATTGTTAAGGAATTCATATTTCATTGAATAAGATGAGAATTAGAGATATAGAGTTACCATCTGAATTTTAGATTTGTTTGTATTTGCCGGGTTTCTATGAATGGAGCGTATAATGAAGCTAATTGTGTGTGAAGAACAGACAGACAAGATGATATATGAATATTTATAGTAATTATGACCATTTCTATAGGAAAGGGTCAGTTAGGATTGACGGGTCATCTTAGAAAGGTAAGATCATATTTTCGATTGCCTTGGGATTATTTTGTGACATAATTTATCTGAGAATATTGCATTTTATTTTTTTATTATCTGAGTTACATCAATTTACATTTTGGCTCGTATTACTATGTAACTCATTTTCATACCAGTCATAGTAGTGTCATATAACGTTTGAAATTACAAACATAACCTCAATAGTTCAAACAAACTTGTAACTAAAACATCCGTTAATACTACGACATTCACATTCTAAATTCAAACCACAAAAAAATAACAACATACCAACTCACTGGCCACTCGCACTTCCTGCCAATTTCTTCACAATTTCCTATAGATTGCCTATTCGCCATAAACTTGTACAATAAAACCAGATAGCGAAACCGCAATGTACAGGCTTGTAGAAAACTTCTATAGGCCTTTCTACGTGCCATCGGAATCTTATAGTGCCGTTAGGGGGCCCTTAAGGTGGTATAACCTTGTAGGCTTGTATTTACAGTTACATAAGGGTTATTGCTATGTTAATCTTTTTCGTTCTAGGTTGTTCTATTTAAGCTTTTTGATATCAAATTGTTGGTACACAATCAGAAAGCGAGAGAAAGCGGCGAATGCAATGACACTGGCTGAATCGTGCCTCTGAAAAAGCCGTAGAAAAAGCTAATGTATCTATTTTTCTTAATAGGCTTAGGCCAAGGACCATACCGCCATCTCTTCAAATTTTCACCATCTTATAACTTTCAAAGTTGCGTGTGTTTTTTTACTAAAGTAAAAGTAGCTACAGGAAAATAAAATTACAGTATGAATAATGATGCTGAAAACACGCTTCAGTTCATTCGTTTTCATTTCATTGGTCATGCGAATTTACTAATTGTTGTAACAGAAATACGCACCCAGACGACCTAATTATTCACATTATTCACGATATTTTACATTATTATAATACGCAAAGTTTTATTTTTGCATTCGTACTCTATAACCGTGCGTATTTCCTGTTTTAAATCAAGCTGTAACTTCCTCTTATAAATCCTTCCAGAAAATTCGTACAATTTGCGCATGATTATACATATACCATTATCCTGTACACCTTAACGTGCCTTTTGACGCACCGATCAGATATACAAACCTTATTGCATGTTGTGTTAGCCTTTCACGTGTGATATTGATATGTATTAAGCTCAAAACTGTATAAATGGAAATGTGAAATATGTATTATGTTGGCTGACCTATTGTAATAAATAAATAAATACAAATCTACAGGATACAAACTAAACTTCATCAAATTTGGCAATTCGGTTGTGGACTCGGTTATTAACAGAATATAAAAGTTGTACTAAAATAGATAGACCTACACATACAAACAGTTGTAAAGGACTAAGAGGTCTTTGTTTTTAAAAAAAAGTATTCCAAATAGTATTCGATAGATTTGCCGTGTGATGCCGGCTTAGAATAGCATCACCCCATATCCTTGCAGTGGATGTCGTAAGGGCCGACTAAGGGATTTGAGGCTTGATGTGTATTGCAATTTTAAGCGACAGGCCGTCAACCTGTCACTATGGTGACAACAGTCTTCTGTTACCCTCAAACTTTTGTTAGACGTGGCGGAAATGGCTGTTTATACGGCTGTTGTGCTCTGCCTACCCCGCAAGGGATATAGGTGTGATATATGTATGTATGTAGGCATGTATTAGATAGACCTACCTACACACATACTACTGTAACGCAGCAAAAGCTCTTTTCCGCATGGAGCGCGCGCGTATCTGCGAGCGGCGCCTGCGCCTGCGCATACGCAGCGGTCGACGAACCTACGCAGAGTTATTGACACGAAGCATAACAAACTATAGTTCATGTCGCGGTTTTATAGTTATACGGTTAGATGAAGTTTTGTGGTCATTATTTGAACCACTTTATACAAGTTTTTATTATTATCTTTTCGTCTGGGACATTGAGTCGTCCAACGACCCAATGAACTCTGGTGTCAGAATTTGGCAGGACATGATTTTATGTCACTAAATTGTTAGGAAAGATAGGTAGATCTACGATCAGACTTTTTTACAAAGAAAATGCTTTTAAAATAGGGAAATCTATTAATTAAATTATTAACTAACTTTTATGTTTCGTAAGGGTTATCAGAAAAATAAGTATAATTAGAAATAAATATGAAATGCAGTTTCATACTAAGGCCCGTATTTATAAACAGCACTTAACTCTGAGATCGATCTTGAGTGCGACTTTGAGATGCTGTTAGCATTGACTGACATTTGCAAAAATCGCTCTTGAGATCGATCTCGAGAGTTAGTGCGATTTATAAATACAGACCTTAGTTTTATGAAGTTTTCAAGTCCGAATTAGAATGTTCTAAATTCAAAATAAATTTTCACTGTTTTCGGTTATTGGCCAGAAACAAGGCAAACTAAATTGTCCCGATTTTTTTGTTATGAAGGTGTTATTTATTGCATTGCGAAGTAACACTTAGATAATGGAATATGTATCACAATCTATTCTTGCGTAAGTACAGTACAGATGACGTGTTCAGGTATTAAAATATAATTGGTTGAGTCAGGTCGGTAGTGGCAACTCACGCTTCCTTTAATATCAACTATGTACTACTTTGGTACTACCTAATACATTCATTCAGTCATTTACTTTTTGCCCCAATATTGTGAATGAAAGAAGAGCAATATTGTTACCGTATCAAATTAAATTTGACTTTGTTATCACGTCGTAAAGCAACTAGTATTGAAAACACTCTGTTTTTTTCTAAGGCATATCGCTATTTTCATATTTTGTTGAAAGAGGCACCATCTAGAACTATGTTCCTTTAAAATATTTGCAAATTTTTCATTGTTGGTTGGTTCATGAGGTCGTTGGATGTCTACGTGTCTCACACAAAAAGAGAGAGCAAATTTTGTTACAAAATTTTATACAAAATTATACAAAGTTTGCTCTCTCTTTTTACTTATTAAGTTCTTATCATGTTTCTTACCTCCTCAAAAGTCATTCATTATTATTTTAACTGCATATTGAATTGAACAAGACTAAAATTGCTCTCAAATTCCCAATCATACTTATCTATCATTAATCTATAAATTACATCTAACGGAACTTTATAATGATCTATTCATTCGCCAAAAATATCTCATACAAGCTTCAAAACAACTATAATTATATGTATATATGAGTCTAATATATATAAATCTTGAGCGAGAAGCCTGAGGCGTTCACGACCGCAGTAGCGAAATTAACGGTACCCATGACAACTGAGTTCGTATTCCAAATTCGAATCGCGGTGCAGAGGTGCGCGTGCGCACGCCGCGACGCCACATTTCTTTCTTTTTTGTCGTTTGTTGTTGTTTATGATCGAGAATTTCGAGTTTCCTGGGGTATATTGTAAACAAAGTTGCTTGTATAATGTCAAGTTGAGACGATTAACTCTGCTGATTTCTTCTGCTTTAAAATAGGTTCATCCAATTTCAATCCGTCGATGTCTTAAAAACAGATGATCTTATTTTCGTGTGGAACACAAAGTAGCCCCGCGACCCGATGAACCCTTAAAAGGGATGAAGCCTTCGAATGGACAAGATCGCACTATGCTATCCTATTGTATAATTTGTAATGATCTAGCTCTAAGCTAGCGGATACAAACTAATCACATTTCGCACGCACAAACCAAGATACAAGCCCTCGGAACAAGATGATCGTCAATAATTGCGATCTTGATAACGCACACGCAGCATACCAAGAATTAGAAGTGCTTAGTTTTAGAAACAGTGGTTAACTTGACACACACACACACACACACACATATCACGCCTTTATACCTTACGGGGTAGATAGAGCGCTAACGGCCGTAAAAACACAATCGCTTTAGCCATGTCTGATAATTTATTGAGGGCCATTGTAGATTATTCGTGTACCACTATAGTGACAGGTTGTCAGCCTGTCGCCTAAAATTGTAATACACATGAAACCCCCGACACAACTTGACATACCTATAGATATTCAAGCCAATTTCGTTAAAAAAAGCAATACAAACCGTCTCAAAATGACCTAAGTATCTTCTAAGTACCTCGCATTCTCTCACGTTGCAAACACCATACAATTTTGAAACCATAGATGCGCATACGCGTCTAAAAAATGGTAATTTGAAGGCAGTTTAGCCAGTACAGTGAAGTCAATCTAATAGACTTGATTTGAAAAGCTCAGATCCTTGCTTCTTCTATTCTTGTCGTCCAACGACCCGATGAACCCTGCTTAGGACTTAAAGTTAGTCTATTTTCTTTGATGATGATAATCTTTATTTCGAATTCATCTCGATTCTGACTATTTGGGTAACTGCAACTACACTCAACAGAACCTAACGTAACCTATTCAAAAGATCAAAGTATACTGGTTTTTCATACAATTAATGAGCACAACTAATATAACTAGATCCCTTAAATAGTGTAACTTCAGTAGCAACAGATAGTAACCTCAAAACTGCGTAGGCGCCGGGTGGATGAACTCTGCTTAGTTCAAGCTTGGAGTAATTTAGATGGCGGCCATCTTTGAACTCAGTTGGTGCAATTTTGTTTTGGGAATTTCTCATAGATTGTCTTGTTTTTATGGTCGTTTGACGAAAGTAGGTATTGCATAGAGCCAAATAGAGTTAATTTTCTGGATACGTAAGTGACATGTACAATACGGTGCACACACATATAAACACTAGGGTACGTTGGGTCGTTGGACGACTCAGTGTGCCACACGAAAAGAGAGAGAGAATACGGTGCATGTAGTTTGAATAGGCTATCTTTACCACTCTCTCAGTCGCGTAAAAAACTTTTGAAAGTATAAGCTCATGAAACTGAACAACTTGTTCCCAAGAAACGTATTAAGTATTAAAATAAATATTTGTACTTTTCTTCAAATATTTGTTATTATTTCGGCTTAAGTTTCTTTGGGAAAGTTGTTTAGTTTGATGGGATCATTATCTAATCTCTAGAAATATGTTCCGCTTCCTTAAATGTAAATACTAGTATCATTGCTAGAATAACCTAAGTAGCGACTATTCAACCGGAAAATTCTACCTAGGCAGCATTTACTTAGTAATTACGATAAGCCTAGTAGCCTTACATTTCAAGTTAAGCAAGTTAACTATGCAACTAGGTATGTTTATGTATTAGTCTAAGTCGTTTCTCACGATGCAACGCGTTTAGAAAATCACTCGACCAATTAAGATGCAATTTTCTCTATTTGTAATGCCTTGAGATATTTTTCAAACTGGCTTGTAGCGAAGTAAAATATAAGTCATGTATATTTTGCTAACAAGGATCAACTTGTTATGGTTTTCTATACAGTCATTAAGAATAACCAGCCCAAATAGATCCTTTAAATAGTTACCTCCAGATTATCTAAATTTCAAGCATATTTATTGCAGGTACCAAAAAATTCGCTTGCCACGACTTTATTGACATGTTGTCATCAAAACACCTAAACAAACAAAATACGGCTTCACGGTCAAAATCACGAACTTTTCGCGAATAGCCAACCTCTAGAATAGTTTACAAACAAACAGAGGTTGTCGCACTTTCGTACTATACGAGCGAGAGAGACGGACATAAGCGCATGCGCAGCTCTATTACACTACTCTGTTTATCGGCCATACAATGCTGGCTATTTTAATTCGCTACTTGACTAGGTCATTAATAAAATACAAAACTTAAAACTATTGTCTAAACATTATAATTAGTTTTTCAAAACATTCAAAGTCAGTATTATAAAACAGAAAATTAACATAGAAATTGAACAAACTAGAAGAAGTAGTTCAAGTTAAAGAAGTAGAAGTTACTATGAATAGTGCAAGTCGCGATAGTTTAAAATAAAAGTTAGTTTTTTGGCGCCATCTAAAATAATGATAAATGATGTCATATCTCCATATTTTTATTAAAAAAAAATTATTGATCGTTTTAGAAAGTACCTGATTTGATCAATCTAGTAGCCAAATACTTAAGATGAACAGCAATGTATGCCAAATCTATGCGAATTCGATGTTTTTAAGTTTGGTGTAGAGGACGCTTAAGGTCAACAACCCTTCCGTTGCACAAATTGTGGAATTGTTCTTAGGTAATTTACCCCAAATTGTGGATCTATTTTTTGTTCTTTTGAGGTAATTTTATTGTGTATTTTCGTAGTTAGAAAAATACTAGCTTTTTGATCTCCTTGTGGTGCATTTAAATACCTTTTATAAATTTTTCTGTAAGTTGTTAAAGTCGTATTACCGTCTTCTTTTCGTGTGGGACATGGAGTCGTCCAACGACCCGATGAACTGTGTCAGAAGCAAGATAAAAATACCGCTTCTGGCAATCAAAGTTAAAAGACCAATAAGATTGGTACAAATGGATTTTTTATGCCACGCCATAAATTCCAGACATTTCATCTAAGTTTTTTTTTATTCGCGGTTCCATACAGAGCCCTCTGCAATTATCATCTACGACAAATTATAGGTATAAGTACCCTTATTAGGTTCAAGTTATCTAGCTAGTAAGTTCTCACGGTTAGTCTGCGGTTAAGGTAGATAATAATGTGAAATTATGACCTAGGACTATGGCTGGTCTGGTCATAGGATTTCGTCATAGTCACAAAAGTTATTTGTAAATGGACAAAGGTCTGTCATTTTAGAGGCTGTCATATTTACCAAGTTTAGCAAGCGGATTAGCGAGCGCAGTGCATGGTGGTATAAGATTGTAGGATATACGATTCAGTCTAGATAAATTTCTAAGTTTAGTTGCAAATTTTGTTTCATTGGACTAAAAATGCTAGTATATTTTTTCTTCGTTCCAATTTTATTTTAAAAATTACTGGCCGGCTATTGGCAAAGTACCTATTCTATATATCAAAAAAAACTACATAAGTACTTTAATACGACCTAAGACGCAAGTGCATATATTTTTTGAACCGCGTTCCAATTTTATTTTTAAAATCACTGGCCAGCAAAACTTCACGCATTACCAACGAACGGCTATAAAATAAAAATACGAAAAGCAGCTTGCAAATGAATCTTGGCCACCGAGATCATAAACGACGAATACCACATCTGACGTCCGTTGGTACAATAAACATAGGGTACATTGCATCTGCAATAATAAGAGTAACAGAGACGAATGCGTCTGTTAGACAACACAAGTTATTGCATTGCTCCTACGTCAACGTCGGTTTTTAGTGTGGGGCATTAGAAATTCCCTTGCATGACAGACGCATGCGTTACGAATGCGTAAAGTATGGCCATTCGAATAGGCCATATTTGACAGCTGTCCTAATCATGTTTATGCTTATGTCATAAAATAAGGTCAATTTTTCTTTGTTGTCATATCCTTTACAATCGGTTTTACTGCTATCAAAATATGGCCTTTTCGAACGGCGATACTTTAGCAACGGACGTCAAGTGTAGTAAACGCCTTACACTGACGTTTTCAAGTATACGTATGAGTTATTTATGACTACAAAAAACCCCAGTGGACAGTGCGCTGTCAAGATTAACTAGCTGCAGTTTGTAACTGTCGCCATTTGTCTACTCAATGATTGTTTTCTTTTTCGAAAAAGTCGACACATTGTCTGGACTCAGTGCCAGTGTCAATTTTGTGTAATAAATAATGAAATTAAGAGCAAAAAAATTTTTTCCCGCCTTTTCACTGGCTACTTTAAACCTTGTATAATCTGAAAAACCCGTGTTCGATTTTTGGATTCATATTCCTGTAAGGCCAGCGACAATTTCAAACATCAAAAACAGGATGTTACAAATTAAGACTGTCTCTACCATAAATTGAAATCAAAGCCAGTAGCTAGCATGCCAGTAGCCTGCAACTGCCATGCCACTATCTCGCCGCACTGGCGCAATTAGGCCAGCATTCCGACGAATGCATTTTTTTTCTCTTCATAATAAAATAATTGTATAGGACAACTTGTAGCCGACGATGTAATAAGGCTTACAATTTATGATATTGGTTTAATCCTACGATTACACTGGCTGGTTTGGTATTCCTTTTTCAAAAATAAAAGAAAAGTAAAGTTTATTAACGAATGTTTTTGTTTCTTTTCAGGTAAGTTATGTTTCCACAATTCTTCTGGGATCTCATTCTGCAAATGGGTAAGAAAAAGAAATACTTTTTCGTTTTCGTGACCTTGTTTCTTAAAAAAGCTTGTACAATAGTTTTGATATTTATTTTAAGAGACCCCTGAACTAGGTGGTCTTTAAAAAACCTTGTTAACCTCTCAAAAGCCTAACTAGTAGATACTAACACTTAGCAACTATTGATGCATTTAGGCTTGTTCGGGAAACGCATTAGGTGGCCATCTTTGTTTCACGTTCCGTTTTACGCAGAAAAAACCGTTTAAAATTAGAACTATAAATATGGGACGTGTGAACTACGGTAGTCGTGCGTGCGTGACTGACCTATTTTAAAAGTTTTAAAAGGCCCAGTGTTCCAGTTACATACATTGTTTCTCTCACTAGAAACATTGTACTTTTTTTTTATTCCCGCGTAACTAAGTTATGTTTTTGTAACTTAGCTAAGTTTTACAAAAAGGTCTACAAATAGACTTGTGTAGTAACGATGTTTGTTACTTCATTAAAAATATGATAGATATATCAGTTGAAAATGTGTCGTGTTCTAAATTAGATGTATATCAAGTTGTCAATCGGTTCGACAAAGAAAATATATATGTATATTTAAAAAATAGAATTTTCATTTTTTACTAAAACTACAGAAAAATGACCTAAATACAAACACAATCATCACACAAAAAATATATGAAAATCCAAATAATTTTACAGACTTTTATATGTATAATAGCATTATTATTTCTGTTGTAAAGCTAAGTCTTATCCTAAAACTTTGACATGCTCTCAGATAAGCTCAATTAATCAATTCTCTTTTATCATCCTTGTACTTTTAACTCCACTTAAAAAAAACTGATTATAAAGTTCAAGAGGTTACGCTCACAAGTGGGTTACTATTACTACGAGAGACATCCTTTTTTTTGTGCTAGTAACCCAAATATGGTCTGTGATAAGAAATTTGGTTCAAAACAAGCGTAGGATTATGCGTATACGCATGGCGTTTCTTTTATTGAAAGTAAAGTTTTTTTTATTCAAATTTGAAAATAATGTCAAAAGTATGGTAATAGTCGTATTGGAAGTTGGTAAAGGCTACTAAATTTCACAATAAATATCTACTACTTTTGCCCGCCCGCTGTTACTCATTTTCCTGTAGGAAGAAGTTGTTTTTCCGGCAAATTTTATACATATACACCTTTCTAAAACACTCTATTTATCAGAAACTGCATCTATCAAAATCCGTTGTGTAGTTTTAAAGATTTAAGCAGACAGATGTACGGACAGACGCGGAGAGCGACTTTGATTTTTACTATGTTGGATCTAACATAACTCAAAATTTATGTCTAATTTTAGAGACTGGCGACTACTGTTTCATGCAACTACCTATACTCTTGTGTTATAGGAATAGTATGTATTTTAAAAACATTAAAAATTTTATAGTCAAATGTATCTGTTTTCACTTTTAAAGCAGACAAAAAATTTAAAGTGCGTCATCATTTAAAAACCATCCCAGCATTGCATCTAAAGCCCGTCTCGAAACCACTTCGACTTTTTTGTTTTTACTTCTTTTTTTCTACTCTACTCAAAATTCGTTTGGGCCTAAATTATACACGCACGTGTTTTGGAAAAAAGTTTGAAAAAAGAATCGTAGTCACGACGACTACGTAATGAAATCAGTCTTCAGAGCTTGTAGAAGATGGTAGATTAGATGCATAAAAAGAATGTGACAAATAAAATTTCTAGTTTATTCAGCCTAGGTATTACGGCGTCTAGATCCTAGTCTGAGAGCTTGAAGCCGAAAAGTATGACAATAATAACCGTGAATCTTGATGCAATGGGAACTTTTCTAGCTGTCTGTTTATGACAAATCTTGAGCTAATTTATATTGAATTATATTGATATTCAACTAGACAAAATACATTGGAAATAAACTTTTTCAATTTGGCTTAGCGCCATCTACGTACACTTGAAAACGGGTTAGCAAACCCATTAAAAAATATTAGCCAGAACACATACAGTATGAAATGTGTGCAGCATGTACCTTAACATGAGATCTGTCTTTTCTAGTTGTGAGGGAAAAGCAGTCAACGAACGACCCGATGAACTCTTATGTCGAAGTCACGATGAGAATTTCCAGACAGTCCAATGTAGACCTGTTTCTGTCTTATTAGACTAGCCTAATGGATTGTAATAGGCCCATTATTTCTTCACCAAGAAATGTCATACACTTAACCCTTAATTTCACAAGCCGTGGGTGGCTAAATCGGAATAAAGTTAACCCGTGCTAAGATTACTTCTCCCTTAGGGCTCGGCACTTAAAATAATTACCGCGTGGTATTAAGTACGGGTGTGTTTAATAGTCTTATTAGAGGCGACGCCAATGCGTTTTATTCTTAGAACTTTTAGCCGGGGAGCTGGCTACTTTTAAAATCATACTTGTCTTTATTAGATATGAGATTACTCTTGTCTTTATAAGTCTTAGAACAGATTAGAATATGATAGAGCGAGTTTATCCAAATCCAGAATAAGCTTATTTACTCATAAGATGACCAATAATTTTTTGTAAAGTTACGCTAAGCAATCTTAAATTTTGCATTTATTGCTAACATCATAAACAGATTAAAGCGCCTGAGATCCTAAAAATATTATAAAATGTTTTTTTTTTTATATATAAATTGTCTTTACTTTTTAGTAAAGCTTTGTATACGTTGTACTTGCCTTCAAAGTTTCAAGTTTCTCTCCATATCAAATTATACACCCTTTGACGTAGCCAGCTCTCCATATATTCACAAAGAGCCCTTCAAGTATCGTGTTAGCATGAGACGGCGATATGTTTTTTGTCTGTCTCGCTCTCTTACGCTAGCTCGTAAAGATTTGGGTTTCGAACAAAAAATTGTTTTGGTTTTTTCTGCATAGGAAAGAGCGTGAACTTTTTCTTATTGGATACGCCTGTACGCCTCCATTTTTTTTTCTTTTTTTTCGTGGGGGTGAAATTCAAAATTTTTGGATCCAACGGTTTTTCGTCCATAGCGTGGCTTTAATCTATGGGACGGACGGAATGGCCCAAAATGACCGTAACTGGTAATAAAGTAGATAAAAGAAAGGAGTGAAACATTAAAATCGTAGATTTTTATGATTCTCTATTGAGTAAAAATAAGCTTTTATGGTGGACCAATTCGAAATGACCATTTTTTAATTAAATTTTACTATTTCCTCCATAATCAATAACTTACAGTTTTTGTGATTTAATTTGATAGTAAAGCTAATTCGCTTAGTGTCGCGACCAGCGTAACTTGGCCTCAATGCTCCATACACGCACGTACGGGCGCGTGCTGACAGTTACGCTGGTCGTGTCGTGACACTATGTAAGCGAGTGAAGTATAAGTATATAATATTAGAGTCGCTAATCTGAATTTCACAGTATATTTTTATCAATGTCTTTATTTAGGTCATACGACGGTTAATCTAATGTTTCGCAAGGCTGTTTGCGTTAGAAAACATTTGATAACATTTGTTTCTGTTTTTCTATATAATAATTGTAATATTTCCTAGAAAATAATCTAGGATTCGAGCCAGGTTAGCCTTCGGGTTGCAGGGTTCAGATTGCAATAGCTCTGTGTAAAAACTTGGTTCCACGTCAATTCCCCTAGATTAGGTAGCCGACCCCGACAGAGAACGGAATAAGGCAAAGAGAATACATGAATTGTATGATTTCCAAAATTTATTCATATTTTTTCGTTGTTCTGTTTTCCTTGAAATATTTTAAGTATTTTATTTAGATGTCTATTAATTTCAAACACTTTGTACTAGATATACGCGTACTTAACAGATTTGCTCCAATGTACTTATCCATCATTATCATGTTACATTTGAAATGCAACAAAATACTTGCAACAAATGCAACCCTGCAATTTGTCTTCATGACTCCAATCCGACTTGACTTGCAAGACTCAAATTATAAAAAACGAGCTTATAATTGACGAGATATACTAGCTGCATCTATTGGAAGGGATGCTGTGTTGCAACGCTAGATGCAATCTCTACATACAACTTACATAGTGTCACGACCAGTGTAACTGTCAGTACGCGCGTACGTGCGAGTATGGGGGATTGAGGTCAAGTTACGCTGGTCGAGACCCTACCTAAGCGAATGAGCTATACAGTATATACCATTCCTATTCAAAATACATGGCTGGTTACGCTAACTATATAAAGATGAAAGTCGTAAGCTACGCAGCAATGCTCGCTCAAACTACTTCAATGAACAAAGTAGTGTAATACCCCTTCATAGGTCAACGACCGTGCGACAGAGACGCCGCTATGTGTGAGAGCGAGACGGCAACGATGCTCTGCGCGTACGCACAGAAAAGGAATGAAAATGATTTTATTGTTATCCTTTTTTAACGTGGGCGTGTGTGAGCGTCCATAAGTTGTTATTGTTTAGTTCTGTTCTTTCTATGCGTTACCTTACACTCGTAGAATAATAAATAAAATAACTTGCTCGACTGTGGCGTATTTGTATTCGTTACGCGTTACAGAGTCCATATTTTATATTCCGAAGGCGATTTTTGACAAAAGGTGGACGATTTGACCGATTTTCGAGTCGTAACTATTTTATTGTAGTGTTAAAGACCTTAGACACGGTTTTGTGCAAGGATTAGGATATTTCATGGGTTTAAAATGCCTTATTCTTGCTCTCAGAGTATCGACACGTTCGCCTTTACAAATCTGGTTCAATGGATCATAATCATATTAAACGAATCGCACAAGTGTTCGCCATAGTACCTATTGAATATTGGAAATCATTTTAGTTGCCGACATTTTTATTGAATTTAAGAAAGTATGTGTTAAGTTCGGAACGGAGAATTTTAGTATAGCATTATGTATTTTGAAATAAATCACCTGCAGTTTGACATGTGTTGCATAGGAGCAGCTATAGAGCTTCCTATAGTGTGGAATGGGACACCAAGTCGATGTAATACCCGGTGAATCGCCTACTAACTAGTATATAGCTATATCGGCTCGAAATTAAAATAGACGTAAAATAAAAAAATAAAAAACGTTTATTCAGTAGAATTAATAAAACATTAGCTACCACAGTAATAACGCTGATAGACAGCTGTCTTCATGTTTTTTTAATAGTACATAAACTAGTAAACATACCTCTAGTGCTAATAGTGCCTCTGACAACAAGCAAGAGTGGTTACCAATCTAGAGTCTTAAGTTAATACGTAGTATGGAGTCCCACAGGGTAGAATAAGAGTTGTATTTTTACGAATTCCCGTATTTTAGTTCTGTTTACGTTTCTTAGATCTCCCCTAGCGCGCGGTAGGTCCGCAGAACAGTTGAACAGTTGATAGTAAATACAGTTGTGGAGTAAACAGTCGCACGTGCGCAGGCGCCGACAGACGCTCGCTATCACTAATGAATATGCATCCTAAGAATATAACTGTTGGTGTGTATGCGTCCTAAGAATAAGCCGCTTTGTTTATGTAGGTGTTGTTTGAAATGTGATGTGCGTCTTAATTATGTCGTCTACCGTCGTTGAGTAAAACATCAAAAGCAGCTAGGAAATGCACAACACACACATCAGCCTGCAGTCCACTGCTGGACGTTAGCCTTCCCCAGAGAACGCCACAACTGGCCACAAGGCATGATCTAAGTTCCGCTATCCAGTCGCTACCAGCCGCTCTCTTTAAGTCATCAGTCCATCTGATCTGGATACTGTGTCTACTATTTTGCTATGGTGAATTCCTATACTTTAAACTATACTTTAAACTGTTAGCAGACTATAAAACTACTAAAATCATCCAACTGAGATCCAATCGACATCCAACTGAAACGATTTTTATTTAGCAGAAGGGCCCTAAGGGTGTCCAACGCAAAAATCCCCAAGAAGCATAAGCAGTTTGAATAACGCAACTGAAGTCCGCAGATTTTGTTAAATTGTGTGCGCATCTTCAAATAATTGCAATACATATCCATAATGTTACAATCACAATAATATCATATTCACACTCATTAATGATTCACATACGTAGAAACAGGGAAAGTACCTACTGATAAATATTGTAATGAAATTCTCGCAATTAGTTGGTACTTACTAGGAAATACAAGGAATATTATTAGATCGTTAATTTTATTCATATCACTTTATTGTTTTGCAAAATGAATGAATAGATAAATCAAAACATTTCAATTATACTTGGGTCGACGTGCCAGTCCGAAACCAGATAGATTTTTGTCAAACCAAATTTTATGAGAGTGTATTTGACGTACCAAAATCTTATCGTCATACATTTCAACAACATTAGTGAAATTATGCAAAACTTACAAATAACCGGTTATGACTTATGAAACGATCTCCACTTACAACTGACAGGTCATCTATTGAGCATGACATCTGTCAGAATTCCCGCCAAAATCTGCAAAGAGTTCCCACACAGTAAAGCACCTTTGTCCATCTTCAAAATGCGTTTTTTTATTGTAATTTCTAATGCACCCAGGCGGTCCACGCTGCACACACGAGCTGCGCCGCGTTGCATCCAACGGACAATGCATTCATGCATTCTTATTCTAATTTCAAAAAAAGTTCCACAATCGCATAAAATGCACTGTTTATTGCTCAAAATACACAAATAGAGGAGGGTCAACTGCCCTATTGTGGGACACAAAGGTGGTGACAAGATATCTGGGAAGAATGGCGAGAATGGGAGCAGTTACCCTAAATTACCATAGTATGGTAATGGTATTTAATTGAGGTTATAATGGGAATTATAAGTGTAAGGCGCGATTATTACAATGACTTGCGTTTGAGCTAACTTAGGGCATTTGAGAGACCAAAAATTACAGTTAAGCAAATTGAAAAGGCCAATTTAGCAGTCATAGTTTGAGGTGCAAGTAACATACATAAATACCGCTTTTGACATCTCTTCTAGTGTCGATCTGACTGCTGTCAATTTAGACTTTCACTTTTAAATTATACTTGAATTAGCTTATTACGGCATCAAACTGAAACGGCTGTTCTGATTCAGATGAAATTGAGCAGATATAAAGGCTATGTTAACCACAGGAAAAAAGACTCCTGCGGGAAAAGTATGTTTACGCGGTCTACAAACTACTACTTTTACCACACTTTTACACAATATTATAACACCTACACTTTACAGGAAATACTAGCCTGACGTAATTCGACCGAAATACACAGAATTCTGAATCATAGTAGGTATTCACATGTTATGCCTACGACAATATCACTAAATACCTATCGAACCAGACAGCCAGTCTACGCCCGATTTAAATATAGAATGCTATCGTTCACCGTTTATCTAGTAAACAATATTTGCGTTTGTTGACATGGACGCCATCTTTTAAATGCTTTCTTTCGAAATCTTTGCGTTGTTTTGAAGTATTTAGGAATCTTGAATCAAGAAGAAAAACAAATGTGTCCTTTTTTTGCATGAAAATGTTGTTTTAATAGGTTTCTTACTCTTTGTGGCAAGAAGACCTGAAAGATCTGAACAACCTGTACAAAAAAATCAAAAAAAGAATGCCCCCTAAAGGCGTATGCAAACTTCGCGAAACGTAATTGGGCCAAAAGGTCAGAGACCGGCATTGGGCCCCAGAGCGGTGAAACGTAAAAAAAACCGCGTACAATGTAACAAAAGCCGTTGTGTTGGTATGTCGCGATTGTTCAAAGTTGTTTTCTTTGCGAATGGACTCAACTGACTGGATTTTTCAATGAAAACGTTTAGAAATGTGAAATGAACTCACAATAAATTAAATAGATTATGTGGGATTCCATTGTGACGAGATTTTAAAGACAAAATTGTAATAAAAACTAAACTCAAAGACGGAATTCGGAGCTATTGTAAATTCAAAGTATTTTGTTGCCAGCCAGGTTTATTTTATTCGTGACGGAAAACTACAGATCTATCTTCGATGTGGGAAAGTCAAATTCGAAATTCAAATATATTGTTACCAGCCAGATTCCCAATATCAAAAACTCTAGATTTTTTTAATACATCGTTTTATGGGCAATTTCAAAAAAAATTGTACCCTTTCGAAAAAGTGGTCGACATAATTTATGTTGCTATAATGACAATTTTTTTTGAAAAATAGAATCTGCATTTAATAATGTATCTAAATATAATGTTTGTTTTTTAATTTATTCAGTATTTTAAGAGATATTCAGTAAAATAGGAATACAGGTCATTATGGTCAGTCAGTTTTGTTACCATCTTTGAAGCATGTTATCTCACAAAATAAAGTTAAACCTAGTTATTTTATAGGTTTTTCGATTACTTTGTGTATTCAACTATCTTAAAAAAAAAAAAAATGGTCCAAAAGTCTTTATTTTTTTCAGTGAAGCAAAAAATAGGTCCGTTTGGTTACCCTGGTCACCAAACCAGATCATATTTTCATTTTTTACAACAATGCGTTATAAAATTGTAACAAATATTATTTGAACTGATAAATTTACATTAAAGTTTTATAAAATAATACGGAAAACAATTAAAATCGTACTAAAAATATCAAAAATACGCAAATAACTGTAACCAAAGTAACAAAATGGACAGTTACAAAATTGTAAGGTTAGGGTTACACGCCGCATACTTATTGGGAATAAATTAGTATAACGTGCCATTGTTCATTGTATTTATATTGAGTATTTGTTACTGATTTTAGGTAGAGTTAACATCCAAAAAAATTCTAATAATATAGTTAATTTGAAAATTCTTTACGTTTTGATTTTATTTAATAAATGAATGAGATTTATTTTATTATTTCAATACATATCTTTATGAGCTTTTACCGAACTATTATTTTAATTTGGCACTGAAAGTCCGTATATATATTTAAAAAGATCACTTAAAAAGAAAACTGGAACATAACCAAACAAAAAAAACTAAAATAAAACAGTAACAAGCCTTTATCTAAAATATCTTATTTTTATTATCGAGCACCTTAAATAAACAAAATAATATATTATTTACAATTGGCACCATGCAAACTCAGCTTTAGCTGTCAGTTTTGTTACTTTGCCTGTCAGCATATAGGTTACCAGCAAAATGGGTAACAAAATGGAGGTAACATCGGACTCCGAATTTGGAATAAAATATCAGTAAAAATCACCAAAAAACATTTAGTTTATCAAATTTTGAACACTTAATCTTCATAATTTATTGAAAATTAAAAACACGCGCTTAATAGCATGCCATAAAGTGTTCAAGAACTACAGTGGTAACTAACCCGACAAATTTTCTGAAACTTTCGTACGCACCTCGACTTGCACGTCTCACGATCCCGTTGCAAATGGCAGAGCCACAGTAAAATGGCCTATGGCTAGACGCTTAAATAATGTTACTATTTTCAAGAAAACCTACCAACATCTTTAATATTTTTTATTATAAATCAAGGTAACAAAACTGACGTTTCGTGACTGGACAAAATTGGGGACAATATTCAAAAATTATTATAAATTCTATTTCAACATATTTAAAGTTTGAAATCCCTTATTTCGGAAGCATAAAGCATTGCCATTCTAAATGAAATTAAATAAATGAAATAAAATGTGTGGGGGTCTTCTTGGAAGAATATAATTTAATCCAACCGTCTTTTTCGCAAACTGTGGTGGGGACAGCCAAAAAAATGGTTCGCCCTGGGGTATATTATTTAATATAAATTAAACTATAAATGATAGCACGAAATATTTAATGTTAAATAGCAGACTTTAAACTATATTTTTGGGGAAATATAAATAAAAAGTACAAACAATTAAGATAACACCTTTAAAAAAATACGCAATGTGGGGGACAGGTAAAAATCAGGATGTACAATTTTTTTTGAAATTGCCCTTATATCAAAATAATCTGTTGCCAACAAGAAATGCATCCAGGAACACCTATGTCAACAGTAGACAGACATGCTAAATTCATTGAATAAACACTGCATGTGTGATATCTTCATATAGCTCATTCGCTTAGATAGTGTCGCGACCAGCGTAACTTGACCTCAATGCTCCATACACGCACGTACGGGCGCGTGCTGACAGTTATGCTGGTCGCGACACTATGTAAGCGAACGAAGTATACAAGGCCGTTTTATTCGTTACATTATCTTCGGCCATGTTTGCACAGATGCATTCGGAGATTTCACTTGGAAAATAATACTGTCTTTGATAGTCGACAAATAAAAATGTGTGGTAAAAAATACGAGTCTTTAATTTACATTTGACTTCTGCTTTCGTGTAAGACACCGAGTCGCCCAAAGACCCAAAAAACCCTGGTGTCAGAGGACTTTGTAATTTCGTAAATTTTAATAATTTCGTAAGTTAGATGACTTCCTACAGAAAAAAAAAAATTAATGATCAAAAATGAATATGTATTTTGCTTTTATGAAGAAAATAAAGTACTTATAACATGTATACATATAATATAATATGTATATATTTGTATAGTAAGTAGGTACTACATTATTGGCAGCACATCAACTTAGAAGAGACCATTTAATACTGGTTATTTTAGTAATTTATATTAAAACCATTAAAAGTTGATCCCACGTGTACATTCATGTACGATTTAAAAGTTCTTTAGAAACATATCAGAACTGTTTTCAATACAACCTGTCATAACCATCTAGGGTTAGAACAATCACAGTTTACACGTATACAAACAATCATTCTCTAGTTTTTGCTGTATAGATTGTGTGTAGATAGATAATCATGTAATCCTATCAAGTTCTCATGAACCGTAGACCATGGGGGTGCGTCGACAATGCATTTACGGCGGATCGCACACTTGACGCACGACGGAGCGCTAAAACATCGCAGCGGTCTGTCTGATCCATATTAGCAATGTCAATCCCCATACTAAAACCGCTCAACCGCTGTCGCCCGTCGTCCGTCGAGTGCGATTTTAGTATTGTTTATTGTTTATTATTGTTTCTAGTATGGATCTGACAGATCGCTGCGATATTTTAGCACTCCGTCGTGCGTCAAGTGTGCGATCCGCCTACGATGTACTAATTATTGAATGAATCCGGCGAATGTGTAAAGAACGCTTTATGTATTATTTAGCTAGAATATGCGGTTCTTTGTCGGCTTTAAGCTCCGTTTCAGTGCATTTGTGATTGATAGCATATGACGTCAAATTATTTATTATTTTACGACCGAATCATACAATCTTAACTTAAACGTAGGTGATTTCCATAGTTGGATTAGTCTGAAATACAAAGGGTTTTATTTATTTATCTAAAAGTCACCCGACCAAACATTTTGTCTACACATCCACATTACGATATGTAAGTAAAGCGATATTCCAATTCCAACTTAAAAGATATCTTTACAAAACTATATTTGCAAGTTTTAAAGCTGTAGTAATAGTAAGCGTGTTTTACATTCATACAATCATTTTCTTGTTAAAAATCAATGAAAACACCATTCAAATGGCCATTTTTATCAATCAAACTTTTCCTTTCATCCGACCCACATTCAATTAGAACAAAACATAGATTGAAAGTAAAAGGCGGATCGCACACTCGACGCACGACTGAACGCTAAAACATCGCAGCGGTCTGTCCGATCCATAACTAGAAATGTCAAACCCCATACTAAAACTGCTCAATCGCTGCGCTAGCGCTGCGTTTTCCGTCGAGTGCGGTTTTACTATGGGGAGTGACGTTTCTAGTATGGATCTGACCGCTGCGAGATTTTAACGCTCCGTCGTGCGTTAAGTGTGCGATCCGCCAAATCGGTTCCCAGCATTCGTCCATTATTTTATTTCTTCTGTTATCAATTAAGGGACCCTACGGACCTGTAGGGTGTATTTTTTGGTAATTTATTTTTGTGGGAACTTAATTTTGATACGCACAGTGATTTTGACTCTATCTTTGGGTTTATGGACGATTTATTTTAATAGTTAGTGCACTAGTTCGTTTTAAGTATCATACTTATAACAAGTGTCTAATGTTACATTATTAAATCATAAACTCTATTAAAATTTTGAATCACAGCTTTATTAAATTAATTAAACAACTTTGCCGTGTTATGCCGGCTGAGAATAGCATCACCCCATTTCTTTCTTATCGTAAAAAGCAAGTAAAGGAATCGAGGGTTTCATTTGTATTAGAACTCTAGGCGACAGGCTGACAACCTGTCAATACAGAGATACATGAATTATCTGAATTGTCAGACGTGGCGGTAGCGACCGTATTTTGACGGCCGTTAACGCTCTGCCTACTCCGCAAAAGAAAAAGTCGTGATATGTGTATGTATGTATAAACTTTGATTCCCACAAGAAATTCAAATTCTAACGTATTCTAAACCCACTTGTAAAAGCAGTAATTACAACTAAAATTATTCTCATAAACCGTTTATAACAATCACAACACTTTTTCAACACTTGCATAGCACCCAAAGGGTCCACAAAAGATGCTGGCACATTATTCCGCCCCGATGGACCTCAACAGGTCCCTTTAGGACCCCAGGGTCGCTTATAATTGCATTTAAACGCATAATAGTTGCATTTGCATAAAACAATATGGGTGGTGAAATCAAAAATACAGTTGCAAGATGTCAAATGTGTAATTAAAAATAATCGTGTGGAGTTTTTAAAAGTTATTGTAATGTTCTTTGTGTCAAAAACGTTACAAAGAAATGCAACTTTTCGCAAGAATACGCGTGTTTTTTATAAGGACTTGCTTGAGCATCGTGTGTGAAATTGTGTATATTACAGACCCGATGAACCGAAGCCAACATTGAGGCCGAAACACGCTTACGTAACTACGTATACTTTATTTGCGGTGTTTGACATTATTTGAATTTTGACATTAAAGATTCTCTGCTCGAGTTGTCATATCCATGTTATATCCTATACAAGAAGACATTTCAACAAAGAAGACTAGCTCTTATGGCTTAGCATTAACATGATTTTGACAGCTGCCAAATACGGCTTATTCGAGCGGCGATACTGTAAACTACACCACGCAGGTTTTTTTAAATCTACAAATATTGGTTACTAACAGCCTTGGCTACTAAATCCACAATTGAGGATTAAGAGGTTTCAGAAAACATGTGTATCACTATGTTGTCAGCTTATCGCCTAAAAATTGTAATACACCAATACTCTCGAGTCCCATAGTCGCCTCTTACGACACCCAGAGGAAAGATGTGGGGTGATGCTATTCTAAGCCGGCATCACACGGCATCACTACCATAACTTAGTTTAAAATGCAAAACACACTAGTTAGCTTATAACACCAACAACATGGCTCCATATCGCGTGCTCTCCAAGGTTGCGATAACTGTTACTATGTGCACTATCGGTAGCAGTTGGTACTTGGTAGTACGCCATGCGTCAGTAAGTACTACACATACATTACTTAGTACGATAAGTAGGTGCTACCTACAGCAAAAGTGCTCTCTCTCTCTTTGTGTATGACAACCAGTCATATAACGACCCAAAAAACGATAGCGTCAAAATTTTTAATGGCTTTCTATAAGTAGGTACAAGTTTTCTGACATGATTGTTTACAAGTAAAAGTGTAACGTAAAGACAATTATGACTTTAAGGTATCAATGTATACAAGTTCTTCTTCGTAATTGTATAAAAAACCAGTGTTTATAGATCCCTTAAATAAAGGGTTGATAGCTAAGTCACGCTTAGATGCCTACGTACGTACACTGTACAAGTACATACCAAAACTTTTTACGTCTACTACTAGTAGCAGGTGGTTAAAAAACTGTGACATCAGGGTTCATCGGGTAGTTTTTCGACTCAGTTTCCTATACGACAGAAGAAAGACAAGAGTAAAATTTTACTAAGGTGTCAGTTGTCTCCAAGTGGTATAAACTTATCTCCTTGCGTAGGCGCATACATTGTCGGCTGCGAGTCGACAGTGCGAAATACATTGTTGATTCTTTACGCCTGACGCCTGTTTCATGGGGTGTCATGCTTGACAGTTGTTTACATCTTAACTTACGACAAGGCTACTTGTAAGACTTAACATAGCTAGCTATATTGGTCATTGCTCTTTTCTTCTTGCCTAGTTACAACACACGGGTTTGCTGAAAGAGATCTCTTAAGGGATGGCACACAATGTATCTAAAACTTTCCTATCATCATTTATTTAAAGGCATTAATTACCCTTGTCGGTAGAGTATCCGCCAGCTTTCTCTGTCCTCCGCCTTCTCCTTGACTTCTCTGTACGACGTGACCATTATTTTCTCCTTTATCTGTTCCAAATTACTCCTTCTTGGCCTTCCCCTTCCTCTTCTTCCTTCAATCTTGCCTTCAACTTTCCTATATTGTGACGTAATAAAATAGAAAATAGAAATATATACATACAGCTTTTGTTGAATTACACCTGTGTATCACTGAGTTCCGGAAATACAATATGTTTGATTATGACATCTCATCATCATGCATTCAGGAAAACCTATTTCTAGGTACACATGTCAAATGCTACTGTAGACATTTTCCTAATGGAACCCTTAAAGCTGCTAGTATCATACGTAACTCATAAATAAGTGTAAATTCACATTATGATATGCTAATTCCGTCTATCCTTCACGCGATTCAAATACAATATTTCTCATAGATCCGTATAAACCAGTACGCGTTTTTTTGTACGCCTTGATCCAGTTAGAAGTGCAAGATTTGCATCGATGCGCAGACGCAGAAAACTGGTCCAAACGCGCGCGTTCCCACGGCCGCCATTACTAGATCTGCATATTAGTTCATGATAAATCCTTTAATTATATAAGTAGATATCAATGATATGCCTTTGCATGCATTTATGTATGAGCCACAAAAAAACGTACCTACCTATTAATTAACCGTATTGTACGTTTCACTACGATAATATTACTATTATTTATTCTGTGGTTTCAAATTGCTTACAGTTGAATAGCTAAGTTACTTATTATTACGCATAGTTTAGCTAAATCAATTCCGGTTGCTGTCTATGATTACTTAGACAACGGTCGTTACACAACCATGTCAGAAGCCTGCTGTAGAGGCGGTTAAAAAATTCTGTCACTTCATTGGGTCGTTGGACGACTTGGTGCCACACTCGAAAGGAAGAAGCTAAATCTACATAGGTAACCGTCTTTTTTACCAAAGTGTCGAATATAGGGATATCATTTTATTATGTAAGAGATTGACGAGTTCCTTTTACTATCAAATTTTTAGGCAACAGCCTGAGACGGCCCTCAAATATTCGTCCGATGTAACTATACCGACCGTACTTTTACGCTCTGCCTACCCCGCAAGCGATAAAAGATCGTGTGTTATTCTAACATTTGTAACGATGCACTCTCGTCCCCACTCGACTATCCAGCTATCAACAATCTTCAGTGAGGTATGCATTCGCTTCCACGCCCATCATACCGCTTTAGGGCTGCCACAAGTGGAATTCAGAGTATTCATATTTGTCTGTGTGATGCCGGCTTAGAATAGCATCACCCCATTTCTTTCCTGTGGGTGTCGTAGAAGCCGACTAAGGGATTCGAGGGTTTCATGTGTATTGCAATTTTTGGCGACAATGATACACGAATCATCTGAAAGGACCCTCAGACGTGGCGACAACGATCGTGATTTTACGATCGTGAAAGCTCTGCCTACCCTACTAGAGATAATGGCGTGGTTTGTGTATGGATAATTATAATTTTAACGGGTTCTTACCGAACGAATTCAATTTATTTTAAGTTCGTGGTATTTCGACACTTGCATGACACGTCATGCAAGATCACGGGAAATGCCAATGGGAAATGCTCTGTCTAATATTTTAGAAGACAGTTTGATTCCAAAATATAGCCGTTCGAATATACAATATTTGACAGCTGTCAAATCATGCTAATGCTATACCATAAGGTGTAGTTTTCTTTGCTGACATGTCCTTTAGTATGGGTTTGACACCTGTCAAATATGGCCTATTCGAACGGCCATGCTTTAAAGCTGCGCACAGCAAATTATCTGAATAGTAAGTTGTCTGTCAGCCTAAATCAGGATGTAAACAACTTTTACCTGGTAGCCCTACCACGTGTCAGACGCTACGTGCGTTGCGCGCAAATACCGCTAACGGTGCTGCGTTTGCGCATGTAGGTAGATACTTAGGTATGTACCTACAGGGGTACCAGAATGCGGGAACACAACGGTATATATGGTTTTAACGCTGCTTGAGATGAGCTCTGTGCTTCGTAGGGCACGTTGAAACATCAGTCCCGGTTACTTTGGAAAATATAGATACAAGTTTCGCCAAAACATCCGTTCAAATCATTTTGTTGTCGTAATATTTTTGCTAAAAAGAAAGTATCTAAACGAAATTTTTGTCTAATTTTCAGGTAAGCCATGTTTCCTCATTCCTCTGAGATTTTGTTCTACAAACGGGTAAGAAAAATAACTGGTTAACTTCTAAAAGTATACGACAGCTCAGTGGTTAGAGCATTGGTACGTCGAAAATCGTGACTTCGATTCCTAGCTCTCGTTCCTGCTGGTATGTAATTTTTGTACATTTCCTAGGACAAAAGTATTGTTTCGTTGACAAGAAATTGACAAAAATAAGACCATTAGACAAATAGGTAATTGTCCTAAAATCAGCGTAAATGCCATGCCTGTCAATTAGGTGCTTAAACTTCCATATTTGAATAATTTGAAACGGCTGCATGCTTGTAAATGGCGTTACATTACACTTTGCATGATAAGTGCAGTTTCCTACTTAGTAACATAATATTTTGTTATTGTCTTAAGTTCGGTGCAACTTTTCGGTTAAATTGTTTTACATAAATTATTTTTATACTTCATACATACATATATCACGCCTTTATCCATTGCGGGGTAGGCAGAGCGTTAACGGCCGTAAGAATACGGTCGCCATCGCCACGTCTGACATCTTTCAGGCCAAGGTTGTTTCAGAAAACATGTGTATCACCATAATGACAGGTTGTCAGCCTGTCGCCTAAAAATTGTAATACGCCAATATCCTCGAGTCCCTTAGTCGCCTCTTACGACACCCGCGGGAAGGATGTGGGGTTATGCTATTCTAAGCCGGCATCACACGGCATATTTTTATACTTGATACTTTTATATTTGTTACAACTAGCATAATATACTCTTCGCCACAGTTATCGGACACTTTCGCTTTTACGATTTGATAAAACACGAAACCTAAAAAAATATATTGAATCTGGGATATTTTCCTTAAAATTTATAAGCCTCATTTTACACGATATCAGAAATTTTGTTCCAAAATGAACACACTTTATATATGTATTATGTGACTCGTACGAAACGTAAACTTGTAGAGAAAAGGCTAGTTATAAAAATATTATATTCAATAACTAAATATAACCCAAACTATAACTGACAAACCGCAAGGGATAAAGGCGTGATTTGTGTATGTATGTATAACAGACAAAAAACTTTTGTACTGATTTTATTACGATACTGAAACTTTTATTGCCAGAGAAAGTAACGCCCATAGTTCCCAATAGAAATGCAACCGTCAAAATTATAAAATAGTTCAATACTACACTTCCTTTCACAAGACCTCTGTGACCCATATTCATAGTCAGAATAATAAGTGACATTTCTATGCTGACCGTAGCATAAAAAAACTATCAAACTCAGCTTGACCAATCGCGTTTATGACCCCGCCTTGACCGGTCAACGCATTTTGAATTTCGAATGCCGTTTTATAGCTGTCAAACCGTCCCAATGTTTTACTTTCACACGTCTTAAAACGTGGTATTTGTCGATGAAACGACCGTCCACCTCATAAAAGGTGTACTCAAAGCTGAGACTCAAAGTAAATTCACCATTGAACTGAACAGACGTCACTTGAATAATAATGTCGTAAAAGTGTATTTTTATTTGTAAAAAGTTTCTGGCGACCTCTTTTCGATTTTCAGTTTTATTGACGGTAAAGTTTAGATTTACGCGCTTGAAAAATACATCAACTTTTTGACCAGTAAACCATAAACAAATTAATCCAAAAAAAGTTTACTACATCGACGTAGGTGGTTTTTTAAGGAACGGGTTACAAAATAGATCATTTTGACCTCATGGGTGGTCCCTGCGCCTCCCTAAACGCCCTTAAAGATTAAATCACGATCGAAAGTTTTTTTTTACGACCTCTAGGTTAGTCGAACTACTATTTATGTGTTATTTGAAACATTTCTTCTAATCTGCCTTAAAGAACACATAACCACTAAATGTACGAATTGCATAGTGTCAGTTATGTATATAAAAAATATTTTAGCTTACTTTTCATAACATAATATCTAAGAAATTAATGAGCAATGATAACCGAAAGCATATTATTAATCCTGTCACTACAGTGATATACGAACCATCTGAAAGGCGGCACCAATATTTGTCAGACGTGGCGATAGCGCTGTATTTTTACGACCGTTTATGCTCTGCTTACCCCGCAAGGGTTAAAAGCGTGAAATAACATCTAATGAATGATGAATTACAAGCAAAACTATCCCGGTATATGTAGCCATACCATGCGCTATTGGCTTGTTATTGGCCAAGATACACCTGCATAATTTCGCATGCAACGATTGAGCCGCGGTAGCACAGATGGTAGACGCTTCGTTTGTACTAATAGCGAAAATCGCAGGTTCAACGCAAGTTCCCAACCTTAGTACAGAATTTTATACTAGTAACTTAACCGGCCAGTTGCCAGCTAATCCCCAGATGTTGCCATCTGGCGGCATACTAAGTCAGTAGTCTGGCAACTCTAGATATCCCGTTTCCACCAAATGTCGCCCATGGGAAACCAGGGGGTAATTAAATTATGTCCACCATCGATTACCGGATGGGTTTTACACCATATGCAACATTTTAACGAAAAATGTTTGCTGCAAAAAATACATACTGTGTGGTCAGGCTAGAATCGGTCAGATCAACTCTCTCTCTATTTTCGTGTGGGGCACAAAGTCGTCCAACAACCCGATGAAGAGTGGTGTCAGATTTTTTCAACCGCTTACTGCTCGTAGCAGATCTTATGATAATTTTTGATACAATTTATATATAAAAAACAGAATGTTACCAGTATTGATTGTATAAGTAAATAAAACAATAAACTAATTTGTTTAAACCATCTTGTACCATAGTTTAGCTTACCTGCGCATATAATATCCTCGGGATTTCTCAATGGTTGTCTGGTAGAAATCCCTTAATGGAATAAGTCCGTCTTTGTGTCCATACAATCTTTTAGTTTATTTAAGTCTTAGTATGTTATTATTTCTTGTTTGGTACAATAAAGTTATTAATTACGTACATACATACTCGGGACCCCTAAAGGGTGGGTGGATTGACATGTCACCTATAGTACCTAGGTTGTCGATCGCTTAGTAATACAATACTCAATTGTTCCTTACATATTAAACTTGTTATATTGGCCTCAAGAATAATAATTAAAATACCGATTGTCTATTGTCTGTAGCGTCCAACCCTGTAATCCAATGCCTTTAAGAATATTCATTTCATTAATTTACTTAACAATGCTATTCTAACAGTTAGCAGAAACATCTAAATAGAGCATTTATAATAGCAATTTTTCGTGACCCCAGACTAGGGATGCAACGATAATTTCGATGGAGATCGTCTATCGATACCCAAAAATAACTAAGAATCATATATATCGATATCGAAAAACCGCAGTAATTATATTGACATCATATGTAATTTAAAGGCCCTTCAAATCCACAAAAGAGGGTAAAATTTCATTCATTTCATTTCATTTATTTATCATTACAGTTGTAACAGGCAGGCACATCCAAGGAAACTATATACGCACATAAATTATATTACATATTGCAACATTTATTTTGCTAGCAAAAACTAACATAGTTTCGTTGTAAAGCCACGGAAGCAATGCTGTCTGAGAGTGCTGTGGCAGAATTTTGGTATTTTACCAAAAAAGATAAGTTAAATCGGCATCGACTAACATCTGATATTATAATCTCTCCGACCGATTTCGGCCATGGCGACCACTTCGACTCCTAATCAGATCGGCGCTGATTCGCCCGGAGATGGCTATTGTAGCCTACTTTGGCAGTAAACTTCCGTGCACAGTGCACATTCATACAGGGTGTAAAAAAATTAGCTGCAAATACTTTTAGGGCTGAACCAGCCCATGAAACTGAACAACTTTCCCCAAGAAACATATGTCGAAATATGAAAAAAAAATTTGGACCTCCCATACAAATTGACTAGGTCCGTCAGTAATTACTTATATATTTACACCTTATATTATATCGATATTTTGAAACATTTTGCATCCCTATCGTAGACACGGGCGATTTAACTTGAACGCGAATTCGTTACAACAAGGGATTTATCTCATCTTGAGAACTGAACCTGTTGTCAAAATTACCATAGCACCGGCTATTGTCATCTATTCATAGCCAAACAGACTCCTTTGTCCCATTGTTCGTGTTATACTTAGCAGCATCACCCCTCGGCATCCCTTTGTCAGTCAGCATCACCCCTTTGTGGATCTGTGGGACTATACTACAGGTCACATCTCTTAAGGTCAGGTTGGACAATGCAGCTAAAACCGATATTTAAGATGTCTGCTAGTTTTTTTTTATTGAACTATATTTTGCCATTGTTAGCCTACAGTAGTAGGTCAAAGTCAGGACGACGACAATAGTCTACAACGATATTTAAGCACGCTAGACTTAGTTTCCCTTTGTACTTCCACATTCAGCTGCAAAGGTGACTGAGGTCAGGCGATTCAGAGTGACCTATGGTCACCTCCTCAATTGTGTTTACAGCTTCAACCGATGTTTAAGCCAAGATTCATTCATCTCGTTTGTTTATGACAATGGGATACATCTTTTGAACAATGTGGGATATTCAAAACGACTTTTGTTCTTCGATTTAGCTACCGTTTCGTCCGTTACGAACTTTTATTGCGTCCATCAAAGATTATCGATTTCTTTGTTACTTAGCTCCTGTTCCAAATTTGAATATTAACGATCATGGGAATGGTCCTGATCTTTTTTGTGGTTAGTTTAGGCGGAGATTCTTGACGTGTAATTTGGATACTTTTGAATTTTTGGAATAATTATTGGGTCGCGCGCATCGGTGCATAGCGTGGGTTACTGCGGTGCGGTCAAACTGACGCGAACCGAGAATGCGGTTTGACGCAAAACACAGATGGCAGTATCAAAGGGAAAATATGCAAAATTAGATTATAATAATCTACGGTTTGTCTTTGAATGAAGCAAAAGAAAATGCCGGTGATACTCTCTGTGGTCTTTTTAGCGGATTTCACAATGAAACCGCAAATTTCCTGTTACACATACGCATATATATATCGCGCCTTTGTCCCTTGCGGGATAGGCAGAGCGTCGGACGTGGCGATAACGTCTATTTACCACCGTTAACGCTCTGCCATTTCTTTTCGACATCTGAAAGTGACGAACTTACCTTAAAATTATCCGAAAAAATCTTCAACGAAAGTAAAAATGCTTCAAACCATTTGTCGGATAATTCAAACCGTAATGGACACTTATTAAAACCAGAAGTGGTTGTATTGCAACCAGATGGCGACTGTGATTCAGATCATGACAAGGTGCGCCTGCGCTACTCTGCGGTAGCGGTTGTAAATGAGAGCCCTCTTGTGGCTGAGAGGAAAAAGAGTTTAGAGGGAACACAGTAAACTAATAAGAAGCGAGATAAAAGTTTTCTTGAAAAGTTACTACCAATAAAAAACTAACCGAGCCAATTTCGGCTACAACGGCTGCTCTTATATGTAGAGGCAAGGTGTAAAAATGCAAGTGCAAATCAAGAAATACAGGACCAGCTAGTCGCCTATCTACTATATTTATCAAAATTTTGATCCTTTGTCCTACCAATCACATACACAAATCACACCTTTATCCCCTGCAGGGTAGGCAGAGCGTTAATGATCGCAAAATCTCGCTCGTTATCGCCACGTCTGACACGTATTGAGGGCCCTTTCAGATTCGTGTATCATCACAACCAATCATGTATCTCTTATTATAATCAAATCTACAAAACACGATCCACTTACCGCCTACGAAAAATAAACATGGCAAGTGACCCATGGGAGTACTTTCTTGGCTTCAACAGGCGTTAATAAAAATCCTTCCGAATTATTCAACTCCGACGACACAAGTGGTCTCTGTCGGTGCTTTGAAGCCCTGCGCCTGCGCACTCTTTGATCTCGCCGACCTCGGGAACTTTATTAAACATTCATTAAGCTTCTTTATTACTTATAGAAGCTTACAGTAGCCGACGTCGATCGAAGGCATTCCTTCAAAAAACTTGTGCTTTATGGATATTAGCTTTGAGTCCTGAATAAACATCGAATTCTTTAAGAGAATTTTTAATTCTTCTTATTCTTCGGTAAAGTCGAAATTCCTTAGCATTAAGGACCATTACTGCCAAACACTTGACCACTTCCATTCAAATAAAAAGTTGCACTATTTACGCTTAATTATAGCTACTATCTACCAACGATCTACCAGGCTCGTAGAAATCAGTAGAGCCTTTTTAATAACGATAATAGTTTCGTTTTACAAACTCTTATATTTGATATACTTTCTTTCATAATATTATGACACTATTTACTGCAAAAAATGTACCACAATTTTCGCTACTGGACACTACAACTAAATACCAGGTACCAGGCTGGCAGCAATTATATTCCTCAACCCAAACACCCATTTACTGCAACAAACGCATAATTATTACTACTTTAAACTAGAACCTTACTTTACAACATACCAGATACTAGGCTAGCAGCAATCTGAAGAGACCTGCGTATGAGATTGAAAAATTCTCTAACTAGAGATAATTTGACGTTCGCCAATGTCGCTAAATACTACTTCACTGCAGAAAATTGCAGCGCAATTATCGCTACTGAACTTACTACATGCCAGACCGGGTACCAGGCTAGCAGCAATCCGAAGAGTCATAATGTATTACCTCACCACACCTGCGTAATGCTAGATCAACGGCCAGGACTCGCCGGGCGGGTAGCAGGGTTGAACGGCCGGGCTCCCTGTCTTGTCCAGGATATAGGGCCGCCATCTTTACGCTCAAGTCTTTTTACAAATAGTCTAGAAGGTGTAGGGGTGTGTTTACGAGCTAGAGAAAGAATCGTTAAAGTAAAAGTTTGTATGTTTGTTTCTCTCTTTCAGAACCTTTTAGAATTCTCTTTTGGGTTGTTATACGAGTATTGTTGCAATGCCAGCGAGAACTTAGAATTTAAACGGAACACGAAATGACCCAAACCACCAAACACACAACTCTGACGCTTATCAAAAAGAAAGTTAAATCGCATCTAGATGAACGTAGGCCTCTTTTATTACAACAAATGTCTTTGGCAAATGTCTCAGGAAAACATGAGCCTCAGAAAATAATGTTTTCATTTATACCGACTCAAGCACAGCGGATAATTTCATCTCACATACTCAATAACGAAGAGAATGGTAGAGAAACTATGTAGAGAACCGGTGGCGTGTCAAGTGGGTAGTTGTGAAAGTAAGTGAAAGAGATTGCAACTACAGTACAGGCGTGCTAAGCGGCATATTTATTGCAAGATTATTGTATTATAACTTCTTGATTTGCCATTTGTGAACTAAATAGTGACTGTAGATTTACGTCTAATTTTGAACATTAAAGTGATTGATTTATCATGGAATTTCGTCTGTCCTAGCTCGACCACATTATATCGTCATGGTATAAAATAATACGCTTCAAAACAATGTATTAAAACATATAGCTTCAAGAGAACTTGCTTGTTATATGCTATCACTTAGAATTGATTTGGATGTTTTCAAAATACTTCTCTATACAAAATGGTTGAAAGAATGGGGAGGAAAACTTAAATCTTATTGCAAATGGCAGCAGGCGCGACTGTACTGACCAATAAGAAGTAACTGAACTTTGACATTGACACATTTTTGACCAATCACAGAAAGGTGCAGTCGAGAGTGGCGCCATTAGTTCCTCAGTTTCTTACCCCATTCTACGGTTGGGCGAAAAGCGTGTTTCAAAATGGAAACCCGATAACAATTTCGGCATTTTTCCCACGGGAGTTTACTGCAAAAATTGGCTACAATAGCCATCTCCGGGCGCATCAGCGCCGATCTGATTAGGAGTCGAAGTGGTCGCCATGGCTGAAATCGGTCGGAGAGATCATCATCATAATTTTTCCCAACTATTTTTTTAATGTTTTGCAGTGTTTCGCCAACGAAAAGTCGGCGCTATTAGCTTTTAAAACCTCATTACAATGCAATGCAGCTTTATGCCCTCCCATAAAACGCATCGCTAAGTACGATACTATAGAAATCAAACTGTCGATTAGAAATTATAGACTCGACCAATGCGAATCTGATCGACGTGCGCTATAAGATAGTGTTGGCAAACTATCGATAGTTTTTTGCAATCAATAGTATCGATAGTTCAAAATGCAGCAATACCATTGAAATGTGCAATACTATCGATACGATGCGAACGATATTAATTAGAATTGTGAAAAAACAATCCTGTCGATACTATCGATTGTTTAGTAGTGAATCCATACTATGGATAGAATCGTTACACTTTGAACTAACTACTAACTCTCTCTTTTCGTGCGGGACACCGAGTCGTCCAACGACCCTACTAACTATTATTATGGTAGATGGTCGATAGTCCACTATCGAACGGCAACGCTATTATAAAAGTGTTGTTATTGTGGGCTGCGCATACGCAACACTACTATTGTATTCTGTGGTTCAACTATGGTTCAATGGTCGGCCGCGCTTTTGTTATTCATACAGGGTGTTTCAGGATGTGTTAAAGACTCGAATTTGAACAACTTTTCTTAACAACCTTTTATCGAAATAGATAAAAAAAAACGAAGTAGATCAAGAAGGCAAACCCTGATATAATAATAATGTAACGCAATTGTCTTTTTATAGACAATTTGTCCATGAGACTATTCCTCAGAAAATCCTCTTGTTAAATAAATAAAATAAAAATAAAATGCTTTGAGTAGGTATAGATAGTCTGAGAATTATGATTTGAGCGTCTTTTTTATGAGAGTACAGTAGAATAAAAGACATTCCTTTAGAGATTACATTCATTAACTCTAATTATATTATTCTTTATATTCTGTAACTAACTTGCACTTGGCCCGAAAATACTACCCTCATTTCGAAATAAGGAAAATGTTTCAAGTTACAACTTATCTACACGTTCCAATAAGTTTATAAACTTGACATTGCCACAGTTTTGAAAATAAACAAACTTATTGATAATTCCTACTACATTTTATGTTTATTTTACTATGTTTATGTTTATTTTACCGTGCACTATCGGTCAAACAAACAAACATATGTGTAAGGATATTATTATGTCAATATGTTGGTCAATATGTTAACATTGGACTCAATTCTGGCAGCGCATTTCTTTAGCCAATTATTAGCTGTAGTTTTCTTAAATCATCATCAACAACGGCTGATGACTACAACTACAATAGCCACGATAGTCCACTGCTGGACATGGGACTCCCCCTATTTAAGGATATATTCCATACTCACCACACTTGGCGGCCTGATTGGCGAGCGCAATGCAAGGTGTTATAGAAATTCACAGGGAACGCTGCTGTCGATTCTCTGTATTCATCCCTTAGTTGGTTTACTACACATATACGTACGAGTAGAAATAGGATGATGCTATTTTAAGCTGGCACTTCAAGGCAAACGCAACTATTATTAAGAAAACAAATGACACCTCCTGACTTCCTGTCTCTAGATATTCTTCTGTTTATTTAAGAAAGTGTCGTAAATATAAATTAGCGTCCTGTCAGAATAGACACCATTGACAACTGTTACGTCAACTTGTTCACACGGTTCACCTACCCCCGTTTCAACAACTACTATAACTAAATGAGAATAGCAAATAGTTCTGGAGCAAAAAAAATCCTAATTCAAAACTCAAACCGTTTTCGAAACAACCAGTAGATTTTCAACATCCTGTTCGAGATTCAAATCTAAATAATTGCATACAGACTACGGTCTAGACTTGTAGTTATAGGTACCTACTTATTAAACACTTATGTATAGCTACTTATTTTTGGCTAAAGTAAGCGAAACAAAATCTGTTACTTAAGGACACAAAATCTAAAATGACGTTTGTTAAAGGACAAATCCATTATGCTCCATTCTTTTAAGAAAATAATTATAATTCCTTAGGATAGTGATAAAAATTTGCTTAGTGTGATATATTCGTTGCAAATTTTAAGGGGCGAATTAGCCCACAAAACTGAACAATTTTCCCCAAGAAACATAGGTCGAAATATGATAATTTTGTGGACCTTCCATACAAATTGACTTGGTCGGTTGGTAATTTTGTAAGGGAGGTCCAAATTTGTAATGTTCCTTGGAGAAAATTATTCAGTTTAGCCCATGAATGGCTGTTTTTGACCTTAAAATATTTGCAGCTAATTATTGCTCTGCCTACCCTGCAAAAGATGAAGTTCTGAATGTGTGCGCATGTTAAAACGTAAGTAACCGACAATTTGAACTCAGTTAATTGGTAACAATGGGTTAACTGCGAAATTAACCTGTAGCGGTCGATTTGCCATGACTCATTATGACTACAGTTACATTATGTCCTGTTTTGCGACGCATTGTCATATGCCACACGGAAAAACACTAAACCAAAACTGATAACGTTATTTATGCCTTCCCCAATGACTTTATAAGCTCATTTACCTAATTCGTATTTAGTACTTCCTTCCTTTTGTAAGAGACCGACTTTCGTGTAAAAAAATCTTGAAATTTCGAGTAGTAATATTATAAAACGCTTAAAAAAAGCTGTCGCCCGTGATTGGGAAGATATCAGATAATATTTAACAAATGTGGTACAATGGCGGGCTACCTGACAGTCACTTGTTTGCTTAGGGTCGGCTCAAAACCAGTAGCCGGGCCAAACAGCCATACACACAGATATAGCTGCGCACGATTCGTTTTTGTGCTCGTTTTTTTATCTTCGCGTCCAGTAATAGTACTCTTCCTTCAGGGTTGGCTGTCCTTAAGTGCTTTTTTAAAAGACTTGCTTCTATTGGAAACTAACAAAAACTGAATTTCGTTCAGATGCAGGATAAAACTAGTACCTACCCACTAAAAGAGAGGTATTTTTCAGGCTTTTGGTGTAATGCATTCTTTCTATGTTTTTTTTTATTACCTTTGTTTACTAAGAAAACGGATCTTATGTCATATCATAGCATTTGTTTCAAGGTCACAAACGTCACATTAGCAAGCTAAATTTTACAAACTAAACAGTGTTTAACAAGTGAGAAAGTTGACTTGAAGCACTGCAGACTCTTACAACTAATATATCGCCTAATATATTTCTGCTGTAGCAATTGTTTTTTATCAAGAACTTGCTTAGACTTCTGACTCATCATCCTCCTTGCCTTATCCCGTTTCTCTGTCGGGGTCGGCTACCTAACCTAGGGGATTTGACTTGGAACCAAGCTTGACTGCCAACTGACCTGTGCAACCCGAAGGCTAACCTGGCCCGAATCCTAGGTCAAGTCACATTCAATTATCACCTGAATTCTTATTTGAATGTGGGTTTCATCACGTAGACCTCTGAATATGCCTGTAAATACTTCCAAGTTTCACGAATGGCATATCGCGAGTCGTTTTGACACCGACACGCCTTTCACTCGACCCAGATATTTGTAAACGGGTTCTCAGCCTTTCAATTCAACTATAGCTGTTCTAATCTATAGTTTGTATAGTAGTCTAGCTAGTTTGGCTCATATTGTGTTACTTGCTTTACATCCGTTGCAGCTGGGATCAAAATTAGAGTGTTGATAACACCCTTTACATACAATACAGTGTTCTCACTTCTTACTTCGCTTTTACCAAGTTTCTCATGAATGAAGAAAATCGGACGAAACCATAATTGGTCATAAGCGTGGATTTTTTTTTAGCTAGATGATCGCTTTCATAAACTTAGTTTAGGGTTCGCCAGATTTGAGTTTCTACAAAAGTCGTACGAAAGAAGAAACTAGGTCCATTTGGATTAAGCGCGGCAAGAACTCAGATGATCTTGATAGAGTTTCTTCTGAGTTCGCTAGGTTTACTTTGTGGTTAATACTATATTATTTTATGGTCATTAGGTACACAACCGTATAATTCGCCCGAGATACTCAGTAGATTGTCAAACTCTTTGAGACAAGTCAGACAAAAGTCATCTACTTATTCGAACTTCTTGTCTTTTCTCGTCTTGTACTTGAGTTTATGAGTCGATCAACGACTATCTAAGGAAGCAGCCTTAGAAGAAAACTAAAAGGAGTTTAATGGTGAGACGAGAATTAATTGCAGAAGTCATCTTCTATATGAATTTCTTGTATTTTATTCTCGTCTACTTGAGTTTACGAGTCGATTAACGACTATCTAATGAAACTGCCTTAAAAGAAAACTAAAAGAAGTTTAATGGTTAGACGAGAATTCATTACAGAAGTCATTTTCTATATGAATTTCCTTGTATTTTCTTCTCGTCTACTTGAGTTTACGAGTCGCCGAACGACTGTCTAAGGAAGCAGCCTTAGAAGAAAACTAAAAGGAGTTTAATGGTGAGATGAGAATTCATTGCAGAAGTCATCTCCTAATACGAGTTGCTTGCATTTTCTTCTAATCAACTTGAGTTTATGAATCCCCGAACGATTGTCTAAGGAAGCAGCCCTAGAAGCGAAATAAAAGGAGTTTAATGGCGTGAGCTAGGGCTCGGCGACGCGGCAACCTGTTTGGTGCGCGGCCGGTCCAGCGCCCACGCTGCGCAAGCGCTGACAAATCCGCGCCTGCTCCGACCCTGCGTAGGGTTGCCAGCTCCTCTCACCTGAAGGCCGGACAGATCTGCGAGTTCGGCCGAACATTTTGGTAAAAAAGCATCTTGCATTTTTTACGAATTTCAGTTTTATTTAAAAAAAACTGGAAGGCTAAGCTTTGTTTGGCCGGACATTTGGGTAGAAAAGCCGGACACCTTACATTTTTGAGGATTTTCGGGTTTAATGTTAAAAAATGAAAGAAACCAAACCTGGTGATGAGCTTTGGGGGCGCGGGCTCGCGTCCAGCACGTGCTTGCTCCTTCACAATTCGGTCTCGATCCGCGCGAAGTTCGAAATATAAAAAGCCTAACAACAGCCGGGCAGGCCAGACGCCGCTTATTTTGGCCGGACAGATAACCAAAAAGCCTGATCCTGTCCGGCTAAAGCCGGACGCCTAGCAACCCTACGCGGCACGCATACATATAGCTATACTACACACGTATAGAGTATACTCCCCGGATCATGTCCAGACTTGTTCCTAACGCATCGAGGAAGGAAAATTATTGTGTAATATAAATGTAGTCAATAGAGCCATGTTCTGAAATCATGTCTTAAATGTAGATAATGTTTGCATTGTAATATGTTGGGGTATACTTTCAAACAATGTGTTGCGGTCGAAATCTTTTACAGTTACGAATAATTTTAAGGATTACGCTTACTCTGTTTCGTGTTCCTGTAATTTGGATACAAAAGAGTCTCGAGGGCCATTCCGTGTAATGACAGGCACGATTCCACATCGGTCGTGCACTTACAGTCACTAACGCGAGTTACATAAAGACCAACTCAATCTGGTTCTTTTAAACAACCTGTATGAAATACCAGTTTATGTAGAGCTCTTGAATGAGTAACTTGGTTTGTTTCTGATCGTACCCTTCTCACGAGTATCGGCCCTTTCTCCGTATTCGTGGTATCGTACAATGTACTGCCCTTGAAGCCCTTATGTTCCCGTCACGAACCCAACACAGAATCACAAAGGGCTTAGAGATAATTTCGAGTAATGAACCCGGCACACCTGTGTGACGTAAATACAGGCTGTCATTTTAAGTTGTCAATTTGTAAAGTTGTTCTTTTGGGGAGGAGTTGTTTTTGAACTGCAGAAATAAGAATGCGTTCTGGGTGTGACTTGTGACGAACTGCTACTGTATAGCCTTAATTATACCCTTTAGAACGAGTGCTTATTTTTCGCGAACCACAACAGACTATAAAATAAGTACCTGTTTTAGAGACCTAACAACTGTAGTTTGTTTATCCGAACGATACGATATTTTTCACATTTTGACCTACGTTCCTTGAGAAAGTGTTCGGACTCCGAAGTCTGTTACAAGAAAATCGTTTCAGTTGTGTGTCGATATCATTATCATTATCATTTCGATGGTTTTTGTAGTTTGATTGTGAATTGAGGATTCGTGAATCAGGATATGATTGCAGATAGAAATGAATGGAGGAAGACATGTTGCGCCGACTCCAAATGATTTGGGATAAAGGCAGGCAGATGATGATGGTTTTATTTACAAAAAAAATAGTATCAGCTATCTAGTTCCCATAGTACAAGTTATGCTTAGTTTGGGCCTAGGTGGTACTGTGTGATTTGTCCAGAACATTTATTTATTTATTTTGGTAGTTTTTTTTTTGTGTGATTGATTGATATTCTAAGAGTTTGAAGAATAGAAAATCTCAGTGGCAATAGATTGACAGTTGGATGTCGCTGACAAAACAATAACTAAAAAGTAATCGAGGCCCAGTTTTATCCCTAGAAAGTCACACATAAATTTCCCTAGCACCCTGTATAGACGGTGTTTGTAGTGCAGCAGCCACGCTCCACGATTATCTATTCACGTGACGTTGTTTCCGGCAATGCGCGGGCGCAGGCGGCGGGATCAAACGCGGTGACAAACATCAAACATCCCGCCCTCACGGTTCACGGTCTAATCGCCGGAGAAACACCCAATCTTATGAAGAGAGCTTCAGTTTATTGTTGCTTCAGTGTTTGATGCCGGCTTAGAATAGCATCAATCCAATTATTTCCCGCGAAGAGGAGACTAAGGGATTTGAGGGTTTTATGCGAATTACATTTTTTATAATTACATGCGAATGGCTGACAGCCTTTCAGTATAGTGATACACAAATTATCTGAAACTGTCCTCAATATTTGTCAAACGTGGCGACAGCGACCGTATTTTACGGAGATTATCGCTTTGCCTACCCTGCAAGGGATAAAAGCGTGATATATGTAAGTTTGTATTGTAGTAGTGTTATGGTGGCTTAGAAAAGCATCGCCCTATTTCTGATCAATGAAAATAAAACACTCAAAAAGTGAAGGCCCAGCCCATGCCCAGAATTGGACTATTGCGATTGTTGGTAATGATCAATCAGGTATTCTAGGCATGTAGAAACAACCGGCAGCCATCTTGGATAGCTAACCTTGACGCACACGTGGGATGCACAGGTTTGCAACAAAGCTCATAATTACTATAATAAGCCTAATTACTAATTACGTCGTCTTTAAGCAACAATTTACTATTTAAATTTCGAATAGAGCCGCCGCAAATTGCTCAGGCTACCTGTTTCGGATTTTAAATTTAAATTCTTTCGAACACGCGAGCTTCAAAACTGACGGTTGGGAGTGAATGTTAATACTGGTTTGAGATGTAGTGCGAGGAGCTCCCGCGCAAAAATTTAGGTCGACTGAAATAGCCACCTAAATTCGTCCGCCGCGCAAGTCATTTAGACGTCGAAAATAATATTTAGAGTGTAGGTACCTGCTTTTCTTTTCGCTTATTATACTGCTATAAAGATAAGATTGTATCATTGACAAAAGAGACCAAACGACCAACTGACATAATTCAAAATTTGCTCTATAAAATACCTAGAGTAGATTATGTCTCTACATATCGTTTGAAAACGATAAAAGTTTGATAATAATAGTGATAAGTCCGGTGGCACGCGTAAACCCAAGGCTTGGTTTCAAGGTCGTGATGTTTACGTCTGCCTCACCCACACCCGCATACGACATACGATGATACCTCGATTCATATACACACGAATACTACGATACACTACAAAAATCGGCCACGTTGTTGATAAAAATGGCGCGAAACGGCCCATTGAACATTTGGCGGGAATCAATCGTTACGCAACTTCACGAAAATGTGCATTTTCTTCACAACTTGCAGCTCTTCTATTGCATACGCTTCTGGGGCGTAGACTTAAGAAAATTCTGCGCAAATTTTCTTACAGTTTTAGGGATTAAAAATGACATTTTCAGGTTATGCGACCACGTTTTTCAGTTATGTAACAACCGTTCGACGACTAATCATATTCGTCACCATTTTAGCGCTATTTCCGTATGTCCTTGTATATTTATCGGCGGTTTTTCTGCCGTTTCCTGTTGGCTTGTTTTGGTGGTCCACGTGGAGGTTTTGGCGGGAATTTTCGCGTGGTCTGACGGGAGACCAGACGGCCTTGGCGGGGCTGACGTCACTGGCATAGTTACCCACTGCAGACGCGGTTTTTTGATACTCGAAACAAGGTATTATTACTAACTGCCAGCGCCTACAAGTGAGTCTGCAATGTCACCTTGGATTTCCCGCGCGAAATCTGCCTGTTCAAGAGGACTTAGGAATGTCAAATTCGTGTTGTTATTGGTTAATTGTTTCATTGGTCAACAAATTTTTATCGCTGGGTCACCTTTTCATAAAACTGTGTGCAGTAGGAGCATACAGCTTGCTCACAATTTTCGCTTCCAAAAGATTGAAGACATCCCTACAATTTTGCTAATAATTGTAGTACAGAACTACCTTGTTTTTCTACAAGTCACATGCGTACTAAAACTATTGTACTGTCTATTGTGTTTAGCAAGTGCGCGTACGCATGTTCCGTCCTTATCAACTACTGTTCTGCCATAAGACGGTATCACTATACTAATATAAACGATACGGAACGCCGTCCCGCACTGCGCGGGCGCAGCTGACCTTGCGCGTGCGTTGCTATGGACGTTTTTTTACGCCTTACACTTGCTAATAACTCGATGATCGGTATTCTGCTACTGGCTTCTGTGTTACTCGAAAATACGTTGAAATATCTTTGATTGGCGGATATTTGGATGATATCATGGTCCTTGGGTGGGCTATTTATGATGTCTTCAACTTATGTGGTTTTTAAGGACACCTTTACCTGGGTCATAATGATAATGTTGTTAGTTAATGCCCTGTCCTCAAATTTAAGCCAGCCTGATCGCATTTTGATGAGATTTCGAGAAATATTTGTTGTTATTGATACAAAACACTATTACGAAATATTTATCAAAATTACTGTAGACTCGAGTAATACGATTGTAAAGTCTCGGTCAAAGAGCGTTATTATCTTGTTTTTCACACGCATAAAGTAACAAACAAAGGTAACTGCTTTACAAGGCTAATTTTAATACTTGTAACTCATAATTTTATCGTCTTTTAAGCCTCTAAGGGAACTTCTCACCAATAACTCACAATGGCTTGCATCCTCGCCATTATAGGGCAGATTAAACAGTAGTAAAAAGGCAATAAAAGTTTTATAGTTATATGGTCATATTTCTCCAAAATTAGAAATGGTCTCAAAGGGTGTCGCCGCCTGCATGTATTTCGTCGCATTAAGGTGGATCGCACACGCGCCGGACCGTGATGCGGTGTATGACAGTCACTATACAAGTGATAACCGCAATTTTATAACATAACGTGTTCCATGTCATCCATAAGTGCCATGACACAAATTAGAGAAACCTGTTTCCAATATTCGGCATAAGTATGGGTTTTCGTAAACTACAATTCGTCAAAAAACTGACACACACCCACACACAAATCACGCCCTTATCCTTCACGGGGTAGGCAGAGCTTTACCGACTGATGAAAATTGTTTGAGGGTCGATTCAAATAAGTCGTGTCCAAAAAACTGGATCCGACAAACGACAAAACACCGTAAAATCACACTGTATGTGTGAGAACCGTCATAGATATCCGTCGCATTAAGCTCTACATTCTACACTAGGCTTTTACGAGCGTATTCTTATGGATGAAGTCGTAAATGTCATTCTGTCCTTTTAAGTTTTAAGGCCCGGGGTCGCGCCATCCGGGCCTTAACAAGGCCTGCATTTCGGAGGTCGTAAAACGCAATTTGAGTACCGTAAAGGCGACATGTTTTTGAATAAAAGTTATTTTTCGAATATTTCTTGCATTTCTGCATAATTTATTATGACAACGTTTGATGCGTAATAGCAAAAATATAAAGCGAAATGTAGGAGAGATCCAGAAATATTTAACCGTTTATTGTACACAGTAAAAAACTAAGTAAGTACATAATACAAAAATCACAACAGGTCAATTCTTGATCAACTCAGATCCTTCTTCTTGCCGTGAATGATTCTGAGTCGAAAATGACCCGATGAACCCTGGATTCAGAGTTTATAAACCGCCTAGTAGACTTTTCTATCGACAGTTCTATCGATTTTAAATCTCTTTCTATCGACTCCTGTATTTTACGAATGGACTGTATTTATGTACTACAGTGCGGCTGCACCCAGCTCGTGTCGCTTGTTAACAAGCCCCATAAACTGGCTTGCGTCGCTCGCGTTTATTTTATAGTCCCAGTAAACGTCGTCCGCCGTTACTAGCCAACTATAGACTTCCAGAAATTACATACATACATATATCACGCCTTTATCCCTTGCGGGGTAGGCAGAGCGTTAACGGCCGTAAGAATACGGCCACTATCGCCACGTCTGACATTTTTGAGGATTGTTTTCTAAGGTTGTTTCAGAAAACATGTGTATCACTATAGTGACAGGTTGTTAGCCTGTCGCCTAAAAATTGTAATACACCAATACTTTCGAGTCCCTTAGTCGCCTCTTCCGACACCCGTGGGAAGGATGTGGGGTGATGCTATTCTAAGCCGGCATCACACGGCACGAAATTACGACGTTGAAAATAGGGGGGCATTCTCTACGTTTATGATCCCTGAAGACTAAGAATACTAAGTTCAAAGATGAAAGAGAGACGAGCTTATTACCTTAAGGCTTTAATTTGAGGCGTCTTTTCTTGCCATTGATTTATAGACTACATTAAAAGTACTGACTGGGGCTTTTTGTAACAGGGGTAACTAGTAAGAACAGATTTATGTGCACTATGGATTTGTAAATTGTAATGTATAGCGTAGCCATTTTGCGACGGATATAGAAATAAATTCAATCCATCCAGTCCTCCAGTGAATAATGAAACACAGCAGGAGAGGGATCAGAGGAGGAAGCCTATTATGTCCTACAATATGTGTCACTAGTGACAAATGGGAATATAGGGGAGAAAGCTCGTTTCGGAGGCCAAGATCCATTTCTGGTCACTGAGCCAGAGAAGTTAGTTAGTTTCAGGCCCTTATTCCGACATGTCGTTTAAAAAAGTAAACTAACATGAACCCTCTCTTTTTTTCCAGATTTCCTGAAGCCCCGCAAGCGGTTATCGGGCACCGGCAAGAAGTCGCCGTCGACTCACGCGCACAAGGAGTGCGGCCACGGCGCGCATATCCGCCCGCCGAAGGTAGCGAGACTTGCGCAGACGCACTTCAAACGCGCAAGTTAAATCTCCAACCACCCGACCCATTGAACTCAACTGGCAGCTCGTAAATTCTACTCTACATTGGGATTTACTGCACTCACAGTGCTATATTAGTCTCATAAATTAAAATAAGAAATTGAAAAATTTACAAGCGTCGACCATCAAGAGATTGAGAAATTGACGAAAGCCGACCGGTGCGGCTAGCTAGGGCCCCACGCGACCCGGGTTTGATTCCCGGTCTACGTTTGTCAATTACTCAATTTCTTATTTTCATGTCTACTCTACAGTTGATTAAAAGATCATGTTTGTACGAAAAATGATTATGTAAGTTCAATGTTAAGGGTAAATTGTGCAAATTTAATTTTATATCTCTTAATTTATTATGAATGTCGATAACGCTTGCGTTACGGAGAACAATATAATAATGTTAAGTAATTTGTAAGATAGTTTCAGACATTATATTAGCGTAACATAATATGATTAATATATTCTATACTGTCCCGAGTTACACGCTCTACATCACAAATAAAAATTGCTCAATGTCAACCTACAATTTTCAGGAGAAACTTCAGTTATTCTAAAACTGACCTACATTCACACGATCCGGCAATATTATAATGTGACAATATCGTAATTTTAAGTTTATTATGATCTCTTTGACAAGTAAATTAAGTTATATTAGGTTTAGCGTTAGTTCTTAATCGGTCGATTGAAGAAATATGATTAAGCTGGTAAAATTTCGTCTGATTTCACGTTAAAGTCACAACTTTATATGCCTCGAATATGTTCATACGCCAATTTGGAAATGAAATTTCTGAAATGCGTTTGGATATTTTTGACGAATATGTTTGTATATGTAGAAGGATTTGTTTGTATGTTTTCTTCGCTGGTCGAGGGAAACATACAATAAAATAGCTTCTTTTTTCAATACACAATTGAGTCTAAAGTCGCTACATGTTACTAGTCCTCTTGTCTGAATTGTTCGGTTGTTTTATCGACCCCGGACTACTGATACTAAAATGTCTCTTTAGTTCGGTTGTGACGTCTAACCGGATTAGTGAGCCTTTATCTATAGTTCATTTAACACTAAAGGTAACAAATACTAAGAAAAGAGATTAGGTGTAAGAAGTTCGTATACTACTTACATAAGTGAAAATCTTAGATTAAATGGTTTCTTTAGTGCTGCAAACTATTTGTAAAAAATTCTTGTTTTCTTGAGCTCTAACCGAACTACAGACAGAATCACTAGTTCGGTTACACGTCAAAACCTAACTAATGATACTTTTAGTATCAGTAGTCCGGGACCGAACAAAACAACCGAACTACTTGAACAAGAAAGAGGCTTGAAAGCATACACAACAGAATGATAGTATAAGATAAAATACAAATACTCAATCGAACAACCCTTCTTTGGAGGTAGTCGGGGTAAGTAGTAACACAGTTTGCTAATTCCTTTCGCAAATGTCACTTGAGAAAATTTTATTACAAGTTTTGAGTATTTGTGTTTGAATGTTCGTACTATTCAAATTAGTATATTTGTTTTGTTGTTGTATTTTAATGGATTATATCTTTATGATTATATTGACGATTGTTTTCTTTAAATATTGGATGTCTAAAACACGTTTAGTTTTAGTTGTTTCAATGCGAATGATTTGCAACAGGCACATTACGTCACAAGTGAGAAAATACAAGCTTACAAAAGCTATTAACACTATTTAATCTACTTACCAAACATCTTTCTTAATCTTTATTTTATTTGACAATATAAAAATTGTTTTTTTCTTTCTCATCTAAGATTTATTAAACTCATGGATTGAACTCTGTAATGTAGAAAAAAATATGGTAAATATGAAAATACATTCAACAAAGACAATTGAAGGTATTTTAACTCTTTTCACCATATTTTATGTTTGTAGAGACATATATTTTCCCTTAGAAGAGTAGATGAAGTTCATGCTTAAAAATAGTGTTAATAACTTTGTTTAGGCACCGGTAGTTCAGTTTATATTCCCAACTGCGGTTCTTCATTAAAAGTACAAATTTCTCTCGTTGGTTTAGGTCGGAGAGCCGCAGTACGCATTTCCAAATGAAAGACAAACTAACAGACCAGCAGTCATTTCCATTGCATTCATATTTTATGTATAGTTTACTAACATTATCATAAGTCGTTTTACACTATTTCTAAGGTGTAAAAAAATTAGCTTCAAATATTTTAAGGGGTAAATCAGCGCATGAAACTGAACAACTTTACCCAAGGAACATAGGTCGAAATATGAAAGAATTGGAGCACGCATATAAAATGTACGTCATCCGACCAAGCCAACTTGTGTAGGGTCCATATTTTTTTCGATTTATGTTTCTTGGCGAAAGTGGTTCAGTTTCATGGGCTGATTCACCCCTTAAAATATTTGCAGCTTATATTTTTACACCTTATATGTCCGTGGTACACTGTGTATGCTAGTTTTTATGTCTGTACAACTATGGTTGTATTCGTATGTTGGTAGTAACCAAAGTTTTCGTACGTCGTGACTGCAATGAAATTTATAATGAACTTTGTTTAAGAATTGACGGAAAAATTAAGAGACCATATATTTTGGCTCAACTACGAACCTTTTTACCGCTACGGAAGTAGTTTTCGTGTTTGACTTGTTTATAGAAATTTTGACGTTGTTTTCGATTTACTACATGAATTGTGTTTATATGTGGTATTTTTTGCAGACGCATCGGTATTAGAAGAACTGGATCATCCGAATGGCATTTCCAACAATAATAAAATGGTTACCATAAAACTAAACTTTTTTTGATGATCATTTTATGAAATCCTTCCATACTTCTAAATCGTTGTCTTTGTGAGGGACACCACATAAAAATATATTTGCTATAATTTCGTTATATGATTATATGTACCAGCTGTATGGCGCACGACCCAAAATTGTACTGAAGTGTACTCAAAAAACATTTTTTGAATAACGCCTTCAAAAACATTTCAAACTTGTAAATTTAATTTAATTTCTTTTAACACCTGTGATGTATTAAATATGATCTCAGAACATAATTTTACTATATGCCATTGTCATATTTAATATTTGTTTAAAATAGAGTAAGTTACTAAAAGGATGTTAATATCCATGTAACTGCATATAAACCGTATCCCTGGCGAGTCTGGTGTAAGAAAAATGGATGAGAAATAATTTAATACATCAAATGTTTAATTATTTAAGAGCGTTCGCATCATCGACATAGCGTCTAAAACTAAAGAGTCGAAATAGCAACATTATTGACATCCCGCTCTTATGCGATGAAAGACAAGAACAATAAGGGTGCCATTTCGGTTATACAAACTTAGATGTCTAGCGTGACTTGACCTTTAACCAGAGCCCAAGTAACACTGGCATCTGAACTGAAATCGCTGCATAACCAGCAATATATGAGACGCTACGCGACGATGCGAACGGCCTAATGTGAATAAGTGTGCATAGATAGAAGTGTCTTTCTCTAGGTTTGTAAATTCGACTGAATAGTTTGTCAGCCAGTCCGCCACTGTACATATGTGCACTGGTATCTAGCAACGGACTGGGCAGATGGCACATGTCTTAGTAAGGGATACACAAAAATATTAATTATATTTAATTTAATATATATTGGTATAATATCTGAGGCTGCAGAGGCAATATAACAGTGTAGAGTCCGTGCCAAATAACTGTATTTGAAAATGGATAAAACGTAATAGTTTTTAGTTTGCATGTACCTTGATTTTGGTTCTGTATAACTACGTAACATTCTCTGTAAAGTAGGTATAGATATCTTTGCCCAATTTGCACAGAATGTTCATACCCAAGTAACAAATTCATATAGCTGTGCTATATGATTGTTACCTGCTTCGTTTCGTGTAAATATTCGTCACTGTCTTATTCATGTTCTATAGTGTATGAGTTCCATATATTGTCTAATGTATAAAACTTTAATTTAGATAAAAAGCTTACTTGGTATTTTGTTGTTTCAATCAAAATCACCAGAAACCCATAGAGTTAAGAGTACGTAGGCTGGGGTAAAATGAAACATAGTATTGGATGCTCGTATGAAAATGTTTACTGATATCACAATCAAGTCTACACAACTACCCGATTACCCATCATATTCGTGTACACGGCGATTATGGATGATTTACATAGAAATACACTTTAGTCACCAATTAGTACACACAGACGTGTTTTGACGTCTCTACATACACCGTAATCTAAAGTTAAATACAATTTTGTTTCAAACAGACTACACTTCAGGATAAATGCAAAAATCTGGGTGCAGATCCGTAATCGATATGACAAGGCAGATTTTTTAGTACCAAAAAACGCATTGCCATATGCGCTATTTTCAGTAGAAAATAGAAAAAACTATATCGCAAGATTCGCAGGGAAAGGCTGGTTTCAGAGCGACGCGTCTCGGCAGCGCTGCCCAGCCGCGCGCGGTTCGGGCGCGCGCCTGGGCAGCGCGTTCGCTGTGAAACGACATTCAGACGCGCGCGCTTCGTTGTAGTGTACGGTCGAGTGCAGAGAATCATTAGTACAGTTTTTCTGTGATTAAACGCAATCAATGTGTCTAATTTTACCTAAATATACTTTTACTATATAATAATTGTGTATTTGGGTAAAATAAGACACATTAATTATTGCGTTTAATTACAGAAAAACCATTCGACGTCATATCGCCAGTGGCAAACTTAGCGCGAACGGGTTGTACCTACCTACTTAGTATGTACTTATCTTAAGTTTCGTATTTTTTTCTAAATATTGTATTATACTATGTATCTACTTACTTCTTACACAAAAATAAGAAGGAGAATATTTAATTCTTTCTCAAAAATTATTGTAATGTTTAAATAATTACTTAATAAATGTTTTTCTACCAACCTTTCTGTGTAGTGAAATTTTCTCCGAACAATTCTATCCCGATTTCTTCCCAAGCTTTATTTTTCGCGTCCCTATTTTTATAATTCGCATCAGATGCATTCCACAAACATTCTCGATGACGAACTTCATCAATCAGTCGCCCCGTGTCGATAAAGTCATCCATTTTCAGTCACGTAGAGGAGTACATAAATTACAGTGTGTTGGACTGTACGCAGCCGCGCGTCCGCACCGTGTCGCTCTGAAACGCTACTGGCAATCGAAAGAGATCTGACCGCGGCGCGTGGCGGCGCGGCCGAGACGCGGCCCAAAACGCGTCACTGTGAAACGCTACATACAATCTAGTGTAATGCGAGGCGCGCGCGGCTGAGCAGCGCTGCCGAGACGCGTCGCTCTGAAACCAGCCAAAGTTCCGCTCAGGTGACGCTAGGCGTTTCGCAAATACTGCAATAACGATACAGTTCATTTTTTATTAGCTACTTAAAATAACTAAATCTGCGTCAAGTCCTTAGTTGGCTTAATGTCCTTGTCATTTCGAACAGAATCTTTTCCCGTGGCGTGCTATAAAAGTTATCTAAACTAGTGTTACCGACAACCAACCGGTCTAAGTGTTTGTATGTCTGTGACAAAGTAAAAAATGTTTATTTAGACGATTATCTATAAAGTCAGTACACTATTTGAAATGTGACTATATTAGTCTACGAGGTACAATCTGAATTTTAGAAAATATATCAATGGACAGCAATAGTTTACAATTATAATGGTAATACTAACATCAAAGATTAATAAGTCTGTATTTGTTAGTGTAGATGAAAGTAAAATGTGCATTTAAATATGACTAAAGTTGAAAAAAGTATTATTGTCTCAAAATAGAAAATTGGAGCTGTGTAGATGGTAACACGAAATACAAGTTGTGGATAATTTTGAACAATTTAACATCGGCGAATTGCCCGTCGGCCACTATACCAACTATTCAATAATTAGTTTTATATACATTTATATTATAATAATAGATTTTACACTTAGGCACATCAATTGTTATAAAATTACAATTTAATTCGAAAACGTGATCCTGTCACCGTTATTTAGCTATATCTACCACGACGCTAAAATAGTACATAATAAGTGATTATTCAAATAACTTACACGTGGGGTTACCTCATTACGATAACTAACACAAATTATGAAACTTTGAAATAATGGAAAAATGATCGAATCTGAAATTTTGAATTTACTAATTACTACAAACATTTAACGTTTTCGAAAAATTTTTGAAATCAATGCAACTTCTTTCTCTCATATAATTCTAGGTATATAAGGAAAGAGTTTTAAAATTTAAAGCATCTAGAGACTGCGGGGATATCTGATAAATTTGTACTTTAAAATTCCCCTTAATCTGCAATAGTCAGTGCTATCCGTAGCATGTAACAATAAACATTATAATATTTGTGTTTTTAGGATATACATACTTTAATTACACTAAGTTTGGTCGTAATTCTACGTTACTGGAGACTAAAATCTAGCATAAAATAGTGTACGAACCTATTCTTAGTTAGTGGGGGTAATTTGTTACATGGGGTAAAAGTAACACACATCTTATAATGTGATTCTAAGAAATTTATGAAAGTCGTGATCGTTCGTAATATAAGTGGAACAAAGTAGGATGTTTTTTCTACCACTGTTACAATTCACCCCCACTAACAAAGTTATAGCGTTTCTACCGCTCACATCGAAACACTAAAAACACTGGACGCTAGTAGGATATCGTTAATTTATAATGAAATGTTAATATAGAAGACAGCAAATCTTTAGTATCTTGGACATTGAAATCACGTTTAGTAGAAACAATCGAATAATCTAGAAAATGGCGTCATCTAATTTATAAAATCTTAGAGTAATAGACAATAGCAGGTAGAGAAGAGACGCCTAAAACTTTGTACTCCGCAATCTGCACTGCAACTCAATAAATGGAAAAGCTACAACAAATAGACATTTCAAATTATTTATGTATGAACAATGTCAGCGGCCAATATTTAAACAAATTCAAAAATGACTGAATTGGAAGTGAAAAAAAATAAGGCATGAATAGTCAAGCTCAGTGCAGACTTGATTAGAAGCGCTTTTCTAAACCTGCCATCTCACAGATAAAATGTAGACATATAAATCTATACGCGGATATACTACACCGATAGCTTGTATATTTTTTTGATAAAGTTATCTAGATAAAAGCTGCTACACTTAACATCCCTGATATTCTTGTTGGGTACGATAAGTTAGACGCTGAAGGCATAAAATGCGTAAGTAGGGAAATAAATGAAATATGGCAGATAACCATGAAAAATTTATAAAGGAAAACATGTGAGACTTCATCATCTAACATACCGCATATCTTAACCTACGGCCCTAAACCTTCTATAAGCTCTAGATAAATATAAAATATGTTAGACATCTATATTAATAAGTCGGTTTGGTGTCAAAGTACGCGAAGTTACCACAAACATCGAGGTGAGCAGTCCAGATGATCGCATACCAAACATGGACGGCAAAACATTTTGGTTTAACATTCCTTAGGGAATAGAGAGAAATTAACTTATAAACCTCAAAAAACTAGTATAGAAGAGGAATTAATTTAAGTGTTACAAATTACCCCTCTGACCCAATAAAACCAAAACTTAAGATATTTGAATTATATAAGCTAAAAAACGTAGGTAATTTTCAATTGACACAAGATGATAAAAGTGTTAAAATATTTAATCAGGCGTTTTTGAGAAACTTGTGTGTTGTTTGGTTGGAAAGAAAAGGACCAAACATACACTGTTAATACATATTTTCTTAGCTAAATATGCAAAAAAAAAATTTACGGACAAACTGGACTGCACGGTTTAAAACTACAGACAAAAATCACATTAATTCCAATATAGATAGACAGTGTAAAAATAATGTCGACCGAGAGTTGGCTTACATGTTAGAATTCATTGTACTTCAACTAGTTGAAAGCTTATTGTTATTATCACACATATATGTACCTATAGGTAGATATCGAACGTCGATACAAAAGTTAACACTAAGATAGATCCTAGCCTAGACCAGCGGCACTAACTACGCACTAGGAGTAACAAACGTGACATCAGACTTGTGTATATCATTATCAGAGTAAATCTTATGATACTCCGGGGTAAGGCTGGTTTCAGAGCGACGCGTCTCGGCAGCGCTGCCCAGCCGCGCGCGCCTCGCATTACACTAGATTGTATGTAGCGTTTCATAGTGACGCGTCTTGGGCCGCGTCTCGGCCGCGCCGCGGTCGGATCTCCTTCGATTGCCAATAGCGTCGACTTGCAATCTTTTTAGACGTCGTTGTTGCACTCTTTTCCATGTAACGTATATAGCTAATATAGTGATTACGTTTGCTGGCATAATGATTCTCCGCACTCGACCGTACACCACAACGAAGCGCGCGCGTCTGAATGTCGTTTCACAGCGAACGCGCTCGCTGCCCAGATGCGCGCCCGAGCAGCGCTGCTGAGACGCGCCGTTCTGAAACCAGCCTAAATTAAACAGTGAACGATACGGCGTCACAGCAGACGCTGCGGCTGGGGCTCCGAGCTACAGCGGAGCGGTGGTGGCGCAAGATTGTTCTCAATCGGCGCGCTCTATAGAAATTACAACATAAATACGCGCGGGCGCCGTTTGTTGTCAGATCCTGTCAAACGACTTACGTCTGCTGCAGCGATATATAGCCCGAAACTTTTCCGTCAGATGGTACGAATCCCAAGAAAGTCCAACCTCAATTTCTTTCAATGATACTGCGTTTGGTCTGAGGATTTCAGTATCAGAAGTGGGATAAACGCAGAAAACTTTAAAAGAAATCAAAGATGGTATTACTGCTTCTATAAATGATAGGTTTGTTTCTCTAATCTAATCATCCATCCTTCAAATTTTAATAATGAATTTAGTACCGATTACCCCAGAAAGTAGACTTGATCCCACACACCCACATCTTTTGGGATTGCCTTTAATATCTCTTCAGGCGCTAACGTCTGAATAAATATGATTTTTATATATTTTTTGTTTATTTGGTGACGTATTTAATAAATTTCTAGTACATTAATTAGACGAAAATTCTATATATTTAACTGGGTGCGCAACATTGATACATAATAGGTACTTATTTTAAAATTGTCATTCATATAAGAATTTGTTATAATCGTTAACTTGTTTCACATGCACTTAATTAAGTTGTATTTAGACATTGATGCTAAAATTATGTTATGTTTTGATATAAATATGTAAATATAAATCAAATATTAATTACTAATCGATGATAATCAAACCACATGGAGCAATACATAAGTTTCTTGCAGCATGTTAAATAAATCCTAATATATAAGAAATCAATTTGAAATGTGAGCTACAATACTACCTAAAATTTGTGAAATAAATACATTCTTTATATAAAAAAAGCCCCGAATTCGTCATTTTCTAATAGATTCTTTTACTTCCGAAAAGCCACCTACCTAACACAGACTATTGTATCTGAGCGAACTAAACTCTAAAGTGCAAATAATAAGAATTATTATTGTCTGACACTGGGTTATTGTCGAGACAGCAGCTAGGCTCACTCGCCTTCTATTGACTATATGTCGGCGACTGTACATATACTGCCCCAGTTTGTAGAATATTTTATTGTTGAAAGGTAAAGCGGTAAAATGTAGGTATGTAAAGATGACAGAAGAATTAGAAGTGTTCATCTATTTAAGTTGTAAAAATGGTACTTTTTACCAGTTTTTTCCACTGTTTTGGTATGTGACATTTTGCGATAGTGACATTTGCACTGGTGACGTTTTAAGACAAGTTTGCTTGTTTAACCTTTTGCACGCCAGAGTTTTTTTACGTCGGCACACCCCCGACGCCAAGCATAGAAAAATGTGAAGATGGTAAAAACTTATCGGCAAGCAGCCCGGTGTCTTAAACAAGACAGAATTTAAGTTATAAAAATAGGTAAATTTGGACTACTTTAGTCGTCAGTGGCGTCGTATGTACGCGAGCGTTTGGCAACTATAGTGGTCATTGGCGTTCAAAAGGTTAAACACATTTCAACTTTGCTTGTTTGTATACAAATTTCTGCCAATCTTCGCATACCTTTGTAACTATAAAAATATATTTGGAGAATTTTATTATGTGGTGAATTTTACCCAAGTGTTTAAAAAGAAAATGTTTGATTGTAATGCCAACTCGTAGAGTCCCCGAGTGCGAAAAAAATACAATAAAAAGAAAGGAAAGGGAACCAAAAATAAAAGCAAAATAAAAAGGGATATCTGGATGTTTATTTACAATTTGCTCTCTAATAATAACTATTTGATTATTATTATTGAAGAAAAACTTAAAACCAACATCAGTGCTGTATCCCCGATCACCCACATATCGAATTTAAAACATTGTTAATGATATCATATCAACTTGTGTTGCACAAGACCTAATACACTACATTAAAACATAAAATACCCATTATTGTAAAGTTAGCTCTCAGCCAGTACCGGCAGGTACTTTAATAGTACATCAAATCATTAAAATCAAACGTATTCTAGAGTAATAGTTTCACCAGTAGGATATCATAGTACGTTACATCACAGAAACGAACAAGCGCCCGGAAAACACAAAGAAAATCAAACAAAGTGAATAAAAGCAGATGATCTTGCATCTGGAGTATTTGTACATTCAATAAATTATTGTCACATTCAGTTGTGTAGTGGTGAAACCATAAGCTATATATACACATACATGGGGCACGATCTCATCCAGCTTAGCGCAAAAAATGCAAAATTTTATACACAAAAAAACGTAAAAATTTATTGCAACAACCCAAAAAATTTACAAGTTTCGTCTAAAGTTTGAGTTTAGGATCACAGAATCGAACCAATAACACTGGTCGTTATAAGCGGAATGCTCACTGCCCCATACATAATACACTACGATACATAAGGCAAATTCACCAAGCTTCACAGTGAGGGCTCATTATTAGACTGGTCGTGTTACAAAGTACATCAGGATCAAGTTACCCCAGTCAGACATACATTTTGTTTTTCAACCAGTCTAACCATGAGCTCGCACACGGCTCACGCTAAAAACTAAAGGAAATAAAAATAGTAAAATTATGTTAACATTCCATCAAGTTATGCTAAAAAGTAAGCTTCTTATTGTAATAATCAGTAATGTAAAGATGGTTGTAGGCGACTGCGTGGAGTGGGAGATCAATGACGATTATCGTCACCACAGACGCATACGCCGTCGGTGCAATAATGCTTGTGGGAAGACACGTCCTATAAATTCTGATACCGAAATCAATTTATTATGAAATTTGTAGGCAAAATGCCATAATCGCAAATTGTCAATTTCGCGATCTGTTATTTGTTTTCAAAATACAAAAGAAAGGAAATACTTAATGAAAACGTTTGTCTGTTAAAAACAGGGCTAAAGAAAAACCATTTTTAATTTATATTATTTGACGTATTATCCTGTGACATTTTTATTTAATTTTAGAACTGTAACTTTGAATTTGATAATGTGAAATAAATGGGTCTATCTGTCTATCATTGATACACATTTTTTTTCTATAAGGACAATTCTAGCCATTGAAAAATTTTAATACAGTAGGTATTTTAATTCATGGACGTGTCTACCCACATTTATACATTCAAAGGAAGAGCATTGCATAAAGCAAACTAACAAACTCAAATCAAATATCTAAATACTGAGAAACAAAAGTAATTAACTAACTATTCATAAATCATAAAGTATCATTACTAAATTAAATTATTAGTAATTATTTAATTACTATCACCAATTTATAATAATCGTTTAAAATCGATAAATGTTAAGTGTATTTTATGAATAATCGATTAAAATAATAAGTTAGCAAATTCTATTCAATGCTCTCAGGGCGATGATAAACAAAATAAAATGGAAATAATCATAAAGTGTTATTAAAAAACTACAACCGTATAAACTAAATGTGAATTATTGTCAGGCAGCAAGCTAATGTACGAACTATAGTAAAAATTAACATTACATAGTCTTGTCATATAAAAAAAATATATTTTTGCGGTTCATTCCACGTTATATTACCACCAAAATCAACATTGATGTTCAATACACTAGACTGAATACAGAAATCAATAAAAAAAAAGTAATGTAAGGAACAAAGGTCTTACTATCATAGTGGTAAATTAAAAAATCACAAACGATAGTATGACGATCATTGTGATATTAACCAATCAAGCTACAAACGATGGTATGACGATTAAAATACAAAATATGAAAATTAAGTAATGAAAAAATTACCAGCGTAAAATTGTGAAATAAACCGCAAGTGCGATACAGTAGGAAAACGCAATAACCGTGATTATAAATGAATAATAAATTGAATATACACAATAAAACTTAAACATCTACTCTGCATACATCTATTTAGTATCTCTCATCACTAGCGCCATCTATAAGAGAAAAAAACTAACTTGCCTTAAATACGCTGCTTTTCCAACAACTAAAATATGTGTTTACGACAATAAAGTCTAAGTCCCGTATTCATAAACCGCTCTCAACTCTGAGATCGATCTTGAGTGCGACTTTGAGATGCTGTTAATATTGACTGACATTTGTCAAAACCGCTCTTGAGATCGATCTCTGCGATTTATATTACGAACCTAAGAAGTTTTAACATTATTCTATTTCTTTTTTATTTTATATCTCTTGAGATGAGAGGGATTACTTCTTCCACACATTTTTTGTCATTTAAATTTCAACTGCCATAAGAGCAGCGTATTTCTACATATTTTTTTTTTAAAGAGGGCGCTACAATCAGAGAAATCACTATAAGAAAACTCGAAGTAATGTCAAAGGCAGCCGCGCCGCAAGACGTTATCCAATACTATAATGTTAAAATGACTACGAAAGTTGTACGATATGACTTAATTCAATACTTAGTTTACAGACGACGCGGCTTATACCCCGAACACAGTAAAAAAAAGCACGAAATATATAAAAAAAAACTCAATGTATAATGCGATTGGAATAAGAATAGGGTAAAATTATAATATGAAATAAAAAAGTACGCCAGGGTTCATCGGGTTTTTTGTAGACAAGCGAGAACATTAAAAAGCTAAATTAGGTAATCTAGATCTCAATTAGGTTATCTAGAGTAACTAAGATACGATATTTTTTAAATCTACGATGTGTAAATAAAGATATTATAATAGGCCTATTCTTATTCTAATCGCAAAATTAGAGATGAAAAAATCACAATGAACAGCGATTCCTAAAATTAAAACATCGAATTAATCAAATTAAGAGACACCCGTGCACACACATTGCCGTGTGATGCCGGCTTAGAATGGCATCACCCCATATCCTTCCTGCGGGTGTCGTAAGAGACGACTAAGGGACTCGAGAGTATTGGTGTATTACAATTTTTAAGCGACAGGCTGACAACCTGTCACTATAGTAATACACATGTTTTCTGAAACAACCTTGGAAAACAATCCTCAAAAATGTCAGAAGTGGCGATAGCGACCGTATTCTTACGGCCACTATCGCTCTGCCTACCCCGCAAGGGATAAAGGCGTGATGTATGTATGTATGTAAGAGACACCCAATATAATTATTTGACCAAATTCGATGAATAAAATATTTTAGGAAAAGTTGTTCATATGGTACATTTAGTTCGTATTTATAAATCGCACTGAACCCTGTGAACGATCCCAAGAGGGATTTTGACAAATGTCAGTCAATACTAAGAGCATCTCAAGATCGATCTCAAAGTTGAGTGTGGTTTATAAATACGGGCCTTAGTTTCAAAGATCGATAGTATTTTCACGTTTATTTCGATATCGTAAATTGATTCGGCCAAGTTACTTCGAAAAGGTTATTAAAAAATAATAATAAAAAAAAGTTTGAAAGTAGTTTAGCATTCGGGGCGCGTACGGTTAGCAAAACAATCTGATTACTCCTACAAAAAACTAAACCCAAGTAATTGCATTAATAGTATAGAACGATTAGTTAACAATTTTGTTCTATCTAAATGTGAATATACATTAACACTTGTTACCTATTAGTGTGTACTAAATGTTTATAAAATTCTTAGATATTTTTTTTTTTCGTTTAATATAGTTGGAATCTACTGCTATACTTCCATCACCGCGACTTATACGATATTATCTACAATACAAAATTCCCGTTAACATGAATATAGTAAACACAGCATAAATGTTTGTTTGTTTGTAATAAAACTACTACACTACGTGATATGGAACGTAACATAAAACATATTAATAAATCTCACATCATATCTAAAGCGAGCCGAAAATCTACACGAAAATCAAAACTGTAATTGACAGAATCACCGACGCGTAAAACTAAACTCCAACCATTTCTATCGGTCCAATTTGACAGATCTTAGATCCACACGATAGTAAAAAGCCTTAGGCAAATCGTCCTTTGAGACCGTTTATCTTTCAGTATGGAAATGAATATGGATGTCAAATCGAGCCTAATAGAACGGTCCAAGTATAAACACAACTAACTACTGCCAACTCTCCATATAGACACACTTGCGTTAGTACTTCAGTCCAAAGTTACCAAAAAACACTCGATATTACTAATCTATTTCCCCATAATAAAGATTTGGTACAAACGCTAAATTCTAAGATAAAATATTAGTAAATGCAACCTACTCGCTCCGCTTCATCAGCAAAAATGAATAATAAAAATTAACACGAAATATACAATCCATATTTTACAAGTAAAAATAACTTTTGTCACCTTGGCACTTCAGCCATATTAAAAGTATGTTAAAAAAAATTAATGCGTTAACTTAATCATAATCAGCTCGCGATATATTCCGCGGCCGAATAAGTTACTAAACTTACTAAATAAATGATTAAACGGCTCAGTTTAATTAAGTATATTATAGCGAGCAACCCTACGCGCGGGTAGGTGGAAAATAATTTAAACGAAAACCGTTTTGTACAAGTTATATCATTCTACTAGTTACAATTATAATAAGCCTGTACCGGCCACAATCAAATACATCAAGGAACTTGTTAAAATACACAATATTACACACTAGTCATAGTTTTGATTTAAAAATTGTAGTGTGAAAGTATCGAATTTGGTTCCTTATATAATTTCTCTAGTACCCTTACAAGCATAAGGCTTTACTTAAGCTTGTAAGGGTCACTGAGGGTAAAATAACGTCATAGTTGCAAAATGTCTCTAGCCACGAAGAATTTCCTTTTTGTCACACTTTATTTTGCCACCAATACACATTGCCACTAAATAAATTTTTGCTAATTCCATTTCGTAGAATTTCCCTTCTGTTCATTATATTTATAATTCCATCAGTGCAAATCTTTCACCAATCAGAAAGTGACGATCCTAAATCAACATTATCTTTTCGCCAATCATGCGTTTACAATCATAATCAAAATCAATACTTAAGTTGACAATCATGAATCAGCATCATCTTTTAGCCTATCACATGGTGACAGTCAACACGCAATACCATTTAGCCAATCAGAAATCAGAAGATTTTTCTACCAATCTAATATTAGCAACATCGATTCGCCCAAAAGTTACAATCACGATAACACTCCTAAAGTAGCAACTTCAAAAACCAACATCATCTTTCCGTCATATTTCAGCATCGTTTTCCGTCGGTACCAATCAGGTTTTCGCCAATCAGGTGGTGAATTATCTTGCCAGTCAAACGATGAACCATTTCGCCAATCACAGTGATTTATCTTGCCAATCAGGAGTTGAATCAACGTGCAAATCAGAAAGTACCATTATGTTTTTGCCAATCACATGGTAAATCAACTCGCTAATCATAGTGATTTATCTCGCCATTCAACTGGTGAACCATTTCAGAAATTAGCGAATTATCTTGCCAATCTAATTGAATCATCGTGCCAATCATAAGGTGACTTATCTGGCCAATCAGGAGTTGAATCTTCGTGCCAATAATAAGGTGACTTATCTGGCCAATCAGGTGACTTATCAAAAGGTGACTTATCTGGCCAATCAGAAGGTGACTTATCTTGCCAATCTAGTTGAATCTTCGTGCCAATCAGCTGACTTATCTGGCCAATAATAAGGTGACTTATCTGGCCAATTGCGTGGCCGTCACTCAGTCGGTGTACCACAGGTGCTGCTGGTGGTGCGTGGGCACGGTGGGCACCAGGTAGGTGGGGCTGTAGGGCTGCAGGTAGCCGGGCAGGCGCGCGCCCGACGCGTGGTGCGCGGGGGGGGGCGCCGCCACGCCGCCCACGCCGTGCCCGCCGCCGCTGGGAGAGAAAAACAGGTTAGAGGAAATCCGAGGAAAAAAATCGTCTCGTTTTCAGTACAGAACTACATATCACTAGTATTATACAAAAAATAATAATAATAAATACAAAAATGTTTATTATCAAAGCACAACAGAATTTAAACATTTATCACTATAAGATTAGAATGCTAACTTTAGTTACAATAAGTAAGTCTGCCTAACAAAAAATATTATCCAGTAAACCTCATTATAAATGTGAAAGTTTGTTTGTTTGTTACTCCTTCACGCTAACATTACCGAACCGATTTTTATGAAATTTGGCACACAGATAGAGGGTAACTTGTATTAACACATAGGATAGTTGTTATCCCTAAAAAAATCCTGTAGGATGCTACGGGATTAAAACAGACTTCCATGCGGGCGGAGCCGTGGGCGCCCACTAGTATAAAAAAAACTCATAGAGTCACGTAATTAAAATAAAGCGTTGATTCTAAACGGCAAGTCAGATACAAACAGATGCCAGATCACGTTGTTTAATTTTTTTATCGTTTTTATGACTTTCTAGGTTATACCCACTTTCTTTGACAATTTTTGTTATTTGTGTGTAATAAAGAGTTTTTACTTACTTACTCACATTACTCACATTACGGGGGGGTAAGGCATAATTTGAACTAGGATTTCGATTCCTTATCCCTTGCGAAATTATACCACTAAAAAAAGACAAAAATTAACATAGATTACTTACGTATGATAATGATAAGTGGGTACATATAGTGGCGGGGGCAAATACCCGGGGGACACTCCGCCGCCGGGGGACAACACGCCGCCGCTACCCGGCCTGCAAAATGAGGGAAAATAGTTAGTAATAATGTAAATAAAAAAAGTAAGTATGTAACTTCAAGAAAAATATTGTTTGTGAAACATAAGAAACCGATGATAAACACGACTTAAATTCGTTATTATTATCATATTTTATTTATGAACAATAGTTGCACAAAATCAAGAAAATCATAAAAATCTTTATTTTAAAATAAGAAATAGGCCACGATTCTGCTTATATTTCATTTTTATATTATGGAATGCTGATGTTTTATTATTATCTCGCGTTTGGCCGAACTGATGTGATTCTGTTTTCAGAAAAGTATTTGTCAGACTTAGGAGAAGGTTTTAGGCATGTCAACCGATAAATAAATCGAGGTTTCCACTTTTACACATTCTTCGATTCGCTTTTAAAAAAAGTTATAAAAAAATGTTTTTTTTTTTATAAACTTTAAAAAATGGTTGATCTCTTGAAGGTAGTTTGATAGTACATCAATATTCTTACTTGTAATGCGTGTGCGGATGGTGATGCCACGCGTGCGGCGCCGCGTGCTTGTGCGCTGCCGGCGGCCCGCTCACTCCGCTAACTCCGCTCACGCCGCTAACTCCGCTCACTCCGCTCATGGTGCCCACGGCGCTCACCCCGCTCATGGTCGGCACTGACGCCATCGTGCTGACAGCTGTCGTTGGTAGGTACTCTCGGCAGCCACCGCTCTATGGAAACGAGGAATTGGTAAGTATGATGTCACTGAAAAATGGTGTCATATAAGGTGTAAAAATATAATGTAACTATATAAGGTGTAATATATTATTATAAAAATATTTTAAGGGGTGAATCGGCCCATGAAACTGAACCCAAACTTTCCCCAAGGAAATATCCTATCTTTTTGGATCTCCCATACATATTAACTCGGTCGGTTAGTAATTTTGAATAGCAGGTCCAATTTTGGGTTCAGTTTCATGGGCCGATTCACCCCTTAAAATATTTGTAGCAAATTTTTTTTCGCCCTATATATGAAGAAACAGAAGTGGGGGGATCTCTCCTCGATGTACCCTGTATCTATTTAGTCTATATGCCGTGTGGTGCCGGCTTTGAATAGTACCACCCCATTTCTTCCCTGTGGGTGTCGTAAGAGGCGCCTAAGGGACTGGAGGGTTTCACGTGTATTGCAAATTTCAGGCGACAGGCAGACAAGCTGTCACTATAGTGATACATAAATTATCGTAACCAGCCCTCAATAATTGTCAGACGTGGCGATAGCGACCGTATTTTTGCAGTTTTTAACGCTCTGCCTACCCCGCAAGCCTGGAAAGAGAGAGGGGAGGCCTTTGCCGAGCAGTGGGACAGTGTAGGCTAAATTAATAATAATAATAACTACTTACGCTATCTCTCTTGTTGTGCTGCGTGGGCACGTACTGGTTGCATTGAAAATCGTTCGACTGACGCACCGTCGACCCGCTGCTCTGGTTCTGAGGATAACCATTTTATATTATTAGAAGAAATAGTCGCTATTTTTTGAGATATTATCATAGAAAAGATTTATTTGTATTTTACGCGCAGAACATTTCGACATGCCGTGTGATGCCGGCCTAGAATAACATCACCCCACATCCTTCCCGCGGGTGTCGTAAGAGGCGACTAAGGAACTCGAGAGTATTGGGGTATTACAAATTTTAGGCGACAGGCTGACAACCTGTCACTATAGTGATATACATGTTTTCTGAAACAACCTTGGAAAACAATCCTCAAAAATGTCAGACGTGGCGATAGCGACCGTTTTCTCTCTGCCTACCCTGCAAGGGATAAAGGCGTGATATATGTATGTATGTATGTTAGACATTCAAAAGTTATTGTTGCCATTAGAAGAAATTAGTTCCATTAGTTTACCGCGATATGGCGAGGTTTTTTATTTTGCTGGTCAGGCAAACAGATGGCAGCACACGTATTTAAAAACGCGCTAACGGTGTGTTTTCGGCTACTCTTGTTATACTCGTACTCACATTACTCTTTACGTTACATTACATTAAGACGTTACACACATATTTTTGGATGTCGTTTTCGAATCGAAAAGAAAACGGTTACACATCCTTATTAGACTTAAGACTTGCCGACCGACCCATAGGGTAAAAACGGAAACCCTACTACTGAGACTTCGCTGTCTGCTTGTCCGTCTGTCACCATACACATACATTGTACTTGTGGCCGTTGGTGCTCTGCCTACCGCACAAGGCATAAAGGCGTGATAGATGTATGTTTAAATGTATGTATTCTTTGTTCAATTTTTTTCCTATCTACTTAGATAGACGCTAATTCTTATCTACTTACATGTGACAACTGATGTGGCGCAGTGGTAGTGCGACTGCCTTTGAAGCAGAAGGTTCCGGGTTTGATTCTCGGTGGGTCACTCACAACGTTAATATTTATAGCTTTGTGAAAATGTTCCCAGTCTGGTTAGGACATTGCGGGCTGAACCACCCGATTGTCCGTAAGTAAGATGGTTCCGTGTTTTGGATGGCACGTTAAGCCGTTGCTCTCTATGATAACTTAGACGGTGGTCGTTACACAACCATGTCAGAAGCCTGCTACTTGTAGAAGGCGGTTAAAAAATTCTGACACTAGGGTTCATTGGGTCTTTGAACGACTCGGTGTGCCACACGAAAAGAGAGATTTACGACTTACATAGTGGTGTTGCTGATTGCCGGGTGTTGTGGCCAGGGGACCGACGGGTCCACCTGGATAGGATTGGAAGTTGTATATATGCGTTGCGCGGTGAACACTTCGATACCGCGTTTCAGGTTCATTGTTCAGTCATATGGCGCCATCTCTCCGATATGTTGAGAACTCCTGTATGCTTGTGAACCGCTTGAGTGAGCTTTATTTTGTAGCCACCAGAGGTCGCTATTTTAAGCCGGCACCACACGGACCACACTGAAAGGTTTCTACGTTATTTTGTAGACTAATTCCTATCTACTTACATAGTGGTGTTGCTGATTGTCCTGCTTGGCCCTGTCCTGCTGGGCCAGCGCCAGGATCCTCTTCTTCTGGCTCTGTGGTGTAGTGGTTACGTTCTGCACGCCACTCTTCTGGCTGTGCGGCGTGGATTGCGTGTTGCACGGGACTGACGGGTTGCTGCGTGAGTGGGATATCGAGTGTGGTGGTTGTTGAGGCTGGGCTTGTTGCTGTAAAGAAAAAAAAAACAAATCAAACTTGGTTATTCTTCATTAACATTTTCTTCTTCATCATCAGCATGGTTTTGCCCAATGTTGGGCATATGCCTCTCATAATCTTCTTCAGTCTACATTTACATATGTTCAATATATATTGTTTACTGGTACTTGTTGATTAATAAGTAATAGACTCAGTTTAGAATTTAAAATGCATGCATTTTCTGTCATTGGTCAGTACATGAAACCGATATCTTTTTTACACGAATTTGCCACAGGGATTTGCATGCCAATTTCGGTGTAGAAGAGGGACTTTCTTTGCTGAATCGCGGCATCATGACAGTTGTCACATTGTTGAGAATGTCAACTCACCGTATTATTCTGATGGTGGTGACAGGGCTGGTGCGGCTCGCGCTTGACGTGCCTGTCATCCCGCGGCGAGCGCGCGCTGCAGATGACGCCGCTTGTCACTGCGGCTGCGGTTGTCACATTGTTGTTTGCGTTGTTCGCGGCGTTGTGGGTTACGCATTCGTTGCTGCCACCTAAAAGTTAATACACTCAGTATTAAAGACAGAAAACATAAAATAAATAAATAAATATCCTGGACAATTCACACAGCTCCACCTAGCCCCAAACTAAGCAAAGCTTGTACTATGGGAACTAGATAGCTGAAACTAATACATAAATACTTTTTTTTGTAAATAAATACATATTATACATAGAAAACACCCAGACTCAACACAAATATTTGAAAATTGACTTAACAAATATTTGTGTCCGGTGGGGATCGAACCCACGACCTTCGGCGTAGAAGGCAGGCATACTATCCGCTACGCCATCGGACAGTCAACAAATACAACAACATAGGTTAACAAATACAACATTTTATACTACAAGATGGTTTACGATACTCTATCAAAGCAAATTGGTATGATTTTGTCTTTTGTTTCTTATACTTCCGTGTAAAAACGCTATAATTATTGTAACATTACTTTGTCTCACTAACAAAAGGCAAAATCAACACCTACACATGAATATTCCAGTCTATAATACCACCTTCACCTGTAGAGCGTGCGGAAAGTCATGCCGCTCCCGCATTGGCTTATGTAGCCACGAAAACTCTTGCCTCAGACACCGATTAAATCGTCTATTACAGACGTTCGAGGCCAATGATGATACTGATGATTTTGTCCCTTTTACTGACACGTGATGAGACTATAGTATTTAGGATCTGACAGCTGTCAGGATAGATGTGTTTCGGAAGGTATATGTACCTCTGCTACTAGGCTGTTGCTGTTGATTATTATTATTCCTTCTCGGCGCGTCGTTCTCATCATCGGAGTCAGAAATGGTGATGACCGAAACCGCGGGCGAAGGCGTGTCTCGTATAGTGATGGTGTGCGCGGGCGCAGGTTGGGAGGACTCCCATGCAGTGTTCGAGTTTGATGGACGGTTGTTCCTGGGGAAAGAGAAATGTTAATAAACATTATGTTTCAAATGAGATGTTATTTATGTTTATAAAATTTTGATTTTAGTAATTTATGTTTTTGGGGTAAAATACCTATAAGAGGCCGTCCATTAAGCACGTGATGTTCGAAGGGGGCGGAGAGGGGGGTCTACGTAAATTCACGGGGGGAGGGGGAATGTTGTAGCAATGTCTTACGTGTATTAATTTTTTCCTCTTTTTACGCAATAAAACGTTTTATAACAGTAATAAAATTCACACACGCCAATTTTGTTGTCGCGATGTAGTGTGACTTTGATTCGCTATATTTTAACTTTTTATACACGTGATGTAGGGGGGGCGAATAGTCAAACCTCACCACGCATTACCAAGGAGAAGGAAGGGTAAAAAAAGCAATAAAAACATCAAGTGGTTAATAAACGGCCCCTAATTAAATGATTATGATTATAAAGCACTGAAAATAAAACAACACTTACGTGTGCTGATGCCTATGTCGTGAGGGCGGCGTGCCCTCTTTGACCCGCTTTTTGACAGGTGACAGTTGCGTCGTCTCCTTCTTGTTGCCGCCGCTGACGCTCGCGCCGTGAGTGCCCATACTGAAATACATCAACCAAATTGTCAGAAACTTTATTCAATAGTCACGCAAGGAACATAGGTCGAAATACGACAAAAATTTAGGACGTCCCATATAAAATTAGTTTTAAAAAATCTCTCATATTTTGACCTATGTTTCTTGGGGAAAGTTTTTCAGTTTCACGCCTTAAAATATTCTTTGATTGTCAACTTCAAACAAATGAAATGGTTTACGATTTTCGAACTTGACATATGATTGGCAAACCACTATTTAAGATTTGTAAAAAATTGGCAACCCTGTCAATTTTGTTTGTCTGAATATTAGCTGCAAATATGTTTAGGGATGAACCAGCCCACGAAACAGAACAATTTTTCCCAAGAACATAGGTAGAAATATGTATTTAAAAAATTAACCTCTCATACAAAATTACCAACCAACCAAGTAAATTTATAAGGGAAATAAATTTTTTTTTACCATATTTCGACTTATGTTTCTTGAGGAAAGTTTTTCAGTTTTACGCCTTAAAATATTTGCAGGTAATACTTACTTTTAAATAGATTTAGTTAACACGAAAAGAAATGAGGGTTAGACAATGTGCAGATAGCGGTATAATGTGTATTATATTGAAATATCTGGCAGTATAGTAAAAATAATAGCCATAAGAAGAACTAGAAACTCTACGCAGTTATCTAAAAAAATATCATTTTATCTTTTAATGCACAAAAGGAGGGAAAAATCGTCAGTTACATACAAGAATGAGCAAATGGAAAGGGTTTTTTTTATTCGATGAAAAAGATTGGTTATACAATTAGTTGTAAACAAGCTAGCTAAATTATAAGTTTAGCAATGTTGTCATCACGAAAGGTGCAACGATATGTATTACGATAGCGATCATCTTTTAAGCCCGTTAACGTTCAGTCTACCCCGCAAGGGATAGAGGCGTGATATGTGTATGTATGTATGCATCTATGTACAAAATTTATTTATATGCATTTTTTTTTGCAATTCACAAAAAGGAGGAAAAAATCATCAGTTACGTATAGGAATAAGCATATCGAAAGGTTTTACTAGATTATATGAAAAGGTTTAATGATATTAGCTGTAAAATAGCTAAATGTAAGTTTAGTAATGTTGTCAGCGAAAGTTGCAATAATCGTATATGTTTTTTCATTTTTGAATTGCGACGCTCTGCCTACCCTGCAAGGGATAAAGGCGTGATACGTGTAGTTTATTCACTTACATAGTGTCACGACCAGCGTAACTGTCAGTGCGCACCCGTACGTGCGTGTATGGAGCATTGAGGTCAAGTTACACAGGTCGTGACACAATCAAAGCGAATGAGCTATAAACAAGGTGCATGTAATGTTAAGTGTATTTTGTTAGTTAGATAGTTTCGACGTTGAGAGGATGGATGAAAGAAGATTAAATAAACAAGTATATATGGCGAGTGTGAATGGAAACGTTGGACGGGGAAGACCTAGACGAACGTACCTAGATCAAATCGGAGACGTACTAAAGAAAGATCAGGTGAAGAGTACCCTAAACCGACGAGCTTGTATAAAAACGCCGATGAATGTTGAGGAAGCGAAAGAGGTGTGTCAAGATCGTAGCAAGGGAAGGATGTAGTCTCTGCCTACCCCTCCGGGACAGAGGCGTTATTATATGTATGTATGTGTATAATAGATTAATATGCACCTGTAGTGATGCGTTTGGTGTTGCGGCTGGTAGTGCGGCGCGGCGCCAGCTTGTTGCTTCGTCGATCTGTTGACAATCGACCACCGCATATTTATTCACACTATTCACTATAAATCGGGTCGTTGGACTACTTGAAGTCCCATACGAAAACAGAGAGACTATAAAGGTGGATCTTAGGGTGGAAATCTATAAAAAAGTCCTTAAAAATACAACCGCACACGTCAGTACACAATCACTTTTGAAAACGTTGCTAATTTATACACACTTAGGAAATTATGTTTCTCGTTATGATGTTATTCAATTAATGTTTTCGATACGGTTACAATATATTTAGGCATTTGAATTTGAAAGAATTGCAAAATTAAAATTTTCAAGGTTCCGTGAATTTAGCTATTTAACTCGTTGTACTGTTTTATTTTACAGTGGTGTAAGGAAAAGTACTAACTTTCTTTCAAGGGATCGCCCAGCCCATGAAACTAAACAACTTTCCCTAAGGTACATAAGTCGAAATATGATAAAAATTTTGGACCTTACATACAAAATATACTAACCGACTGAGTCAGTTTGTATGTGAGGTCCAAAATTTTTTTCATATTTCGACCTTCCTTGGGGAAAATTGTTCAGTTTCATGGACTGGTTCATCCCTTGAAAGGAAATTAGTAATTTCCTTAACACCCTGTATACGATACGTAACGTTTTATGTGCGACAGTCATACTTCGTTTTCAGCAAGTTTACTTATATTTAAAAGTTTATTTAATAGGGTTTTCGTTTATACCACTGACGTTTTGTTGTTTTGGAAATACGGCATTTTGGTTCGTACATATTGCAACGCAGACATTTTGCTTTTTTGTACGTGACTAGGACATAGTCAAAAAGGCAAAATCGTAACAAGAATATTCTGGCATTTTGACATTTTGTTATGATGATAATTTGGAAAATTGGCAGTACGTACCCTGATATTCTGAGTCATTATTTGAATTTTGGATATTTTTTGCGACTTTGACATTTTGCATCTTTGTTGATTTCTAGCGACTCTTTACTTTATTGTTTTAAATGTTTGTGATTGCGCGTCTTAGAAATGGTTATGAGATTTTTCTTGATATCGACCAATAGGGACTAGCAGGTCAGATGAGGTACCAACTTTTTAAAGTGATCTAATATTTTGTATGAATATACTGAGAGTATGGTGTTATATAGCACTTTTTTTGAATGGCGTCAAAATAGTTCTTTTTATATAATTTTTCTGTTTATTTATTCAAACTTTTAATATTTCTCCTGTAGTATTTTTGGGGGATCCCGATCGCTAGATAAGATAAGAACTATTTTTGGACAATAGTTTGAAGCATACTGCATTTATATTCTATAATTTATATTTTATATTTCTTTTAATGACCCAGTGAGCTAGCGAAACCCAACGTACCTCTTGTGCGTGTGATGGTGGTGGTGCGGGTGGAAGTCCCACACGGCGGGCTCGGGCAGCGGCGCCGGCTCCACGATGAGCGGCGCGCGCCACTCGCCCACGCCCACGCCCACGCCCACGCCGCCCACGTCGCCCACGCCGCCCACGCCGTGCTGGTGGTGGGCGGCGGCCGCTGCGGCTGCTGCTGCTGCTAGCTGTTGCACCTGGAAGATTGACAACACATTGGAAAAAAAATCGCAATAACTTTTTTAAAAAGAGAACCAACTTCAACGGACGTAAAAAGTGCGAACCTCCATTTTTGCCGGTTAATATGCCTAAAACCTTCTCTTAAGTCTGACAAATACTTTTCTGAAATCCGCGTCAAAATCGGTTCATCCAAACGCGAGATAATCGCGGACAAACATACATACATACATACAAGTGAAATTGATAAACTAAAATTTTTTTGAAGTCGGTTAATAATATGGTTTTTTTTGTAATTTAATAATATGCGAGAACTAAAATTCTAAAGGAATTATAGCGAAAGAACTGTCTACATTTAAATGATGTAGATTGGTATGATAAGTATCAACATTTTTTATATCATAAACTTAACTGAAGCCTAGTAGTCTGAAGTTGAGCAGATACAATGTGCATTTTTCTAGAGCGTACCTCGTTAGGTTTGGTGCGTCTCTGGCTCTCCTCTATATCGGTTTTATTGTAAAAATTCGATCTTGCAAAATAAAATAAAAATTTCTGCCTTATTATCATGACTAACCTGATAAGCCGGCTGGCACAGGATGCTGGACACGAACTGATGCGGGAAGGGCTCCGCCGCCCTGGTGGCGTACTGCCGCCCCCCGCCCACGCCGCCCACGCCGCCCACGGCCACGCGCCCGCCCTGGTATAGTTGATACTGGAAGAGAGAGAAAATATTATGAGTCGATCGGACGCATAGAAAGTAAAAAAAATCTATAAGGGCAAACTTTTATTCAGCTTCAGGTTTAAGTTGATTTATCTAGACAAAATAAAATGAGGCTTTTAGATCTCTTTGCCTGCAATTGGCAATCGTTGCGACGTTTGTAACAAAACACTAGGCGATAAATTATTTTTCTCTAGGGCATTAAATTAACCAGTACGTCTTCAGTCCAATCTGTTTTTACCAGAACAAGTCTCGCCCCAAGGGCGTGATTGGGCTGGATGTTTTAACAACTATACAAATATTTCTGAAGAGCGTAGCTCCCCACCGAAACACAGCGTCCATCACAGAAAAGTGGACCCATGTCCAACAGTGGACACTACTCAAACTCAAAATATTTATTCAACGTAATAATTTTTCATTTAACTTATTAAGTACAAGCTGATGATTTACAGATCGTTCCTTTATTCGGACGGGGATATACTATTTATAATCAAATAAAATTTGAATTCAGATAATATTTGAATGAGACTTATCCTAGGATTCGGGATTAGTCTTCGGGTTGCAGAGGTCAGATGGCTGTCGCTCTGTGTAAAAACTTGGTTCCACGTCAAATTCCCTAGGTTAGGTAGCCGACCCCGACAGAGAACGACCCGATGAACCCTAGTGTCAGATGACTTACCAGGTTGTCGTAGGGCGCGGCCCGGAGCCTCTGCTGGTTGATGGTGAGCGCCAGGTGGTGCGCGGTGGAGGGGGCGGGGGCGACCACTCCGCCCACGTACTCCCCCCCCACAGAGCCCACCCCGCCCACCCCGCCCACCCCGCCCACCGAGCCGGATCTTCGGCAAACCTAGAAGAAGAAGCATGTTGTATTTTTTGAATTTGTTTTGAATACTGTGTCAAGAAAGAAAGACTGAGTATTTGGTATGGTCACTCATACATGTTTGTAGGGTTGGCTACTCAATTTGGTATGGTGTGGTTTGGTTGGATTTGGTACACATATTTGGTTGGTTGATTACTCAATTGGGTATGGTGTGGTTTGGTTGGATTTGGTACACATATTTGGTTGGTTGATTACTCAATTGGGTATGGTGTGGTTTGGTTGGATTTGGTACACATATTTGGTTGGTTGATTACTCAATTGGGTATGGTATGGTTTGGTTGGATTTGGTACACATATTTGGTTGGTTGATTACTCAATTGGGTATGGTGTGGTTTGGTTGGATTTGGTACACATATTTGGTTGGTTGATTACTCAATTGGGTATGGTATGGTTTGGTTGGATTTGGTACACATATTTGGTTGGTTGATTACTCAATTGGGTATGGTGTGGTTTGGTTGGATTTGGTACACATATTTGGTTGGTTGATTACTCAATTGGGTATGGTGTGGTTTGGTTGGATTTGGTACACATATTTGGTTGGTTGATTACTCAATTGGGTATGGTGTGGTTTGGTTGGATTTGGTACACATATTTGGTTGGTTGATTACTCAATTGGGTATGGTGTGGTTTGGTTGGATTTGGTACACATATTTGGTTGGTTGATTACTCAATTGGGTATGGTATGGTTTGGTTGGATTTGGTACACATATTTGGTTGGTTGATTACTCAATTGGGTATGGTGTGGTTTGGTTGGATTTGGTACACATATTTGGTTGGTTGATTACTCAATTGGGTATGGTATGGTTTGGTTGGATTTGGTACACATATTTGGTTGGTTGATTACTCAATTGGGTATGGTGTGGTTTGGTTGGATTTGGTACACATATTTGGTTGGTTGATTACTCAATTGGGTATGGTGTGGTTTGGTTGGATTTGGTACACATATTTGGTTGGTTGATTACTCAATTGGGTATGGTGTGGTTTGGTTGGATTTGGTACACATATTTGGTTGGTTGATTACTCAATTGGGTATGGTGTGGTTTGGTTGGATTTGGTACACATATTTGGTTGGTTGATTACTCAATTTGGTTGGTCAGTTAAGGTGAAACCGCACAATAACGCTATCCATGTACCTCCATTATCGAGAAACTCGGGTTAGTGAGAAGCCTCTATAAGCGAGAATGAGATTGTGCTCCCTTGGACTCTCATTTATCCAAGTTTAACTGTATTTGGTATGGTCACTTATATTTGATTGGTTGGTTACTCAATTTGGTTGGTCAGTTAAGGCACGGTAATATTATCTATACAGTATTATAACTCGGCCGTGTCCTTGAAATAGGTGCCTACAGCCGCGCGGTACGTAAGCATGTGATAGGGCTGTCACTGTCATCGAGTGTCGCCTACCTACAGCGTTTTATTTGCATATCTGCCTACTTTGAGTTTTTATCTAGTTTTGAGATTGTAAAATTTATAACTTTTTTTAAAATTAGCACTGATATCTCTATATATTAGCTATCTCTGGGTGCGTTATTGATGAATTCATGCAACCAAAAACAGCACAATATGTTCTACTTGTCATGTTAAATACGAGTAACTAGTATATTTTGAGTGAAAATTCGCGCGGTTAAAAACCAGCACACCGTCCTTTCGTCACCACGGTACACACGCGACTGTTAGCATGCCGAGCGCATGCCGGGATCCGAGCGCGTAGGTATAGCTCGCGCGCCGTCCGTTTGTATGGAGTTAGAATACTGTATAGATAATATTACCGTGGTTAAGGTGAAACCGCACTATAACTGCACTGTCGCGGAGCGGCGCGGCAATTGCAGCGGAGTGTAACAATATTTTGCAGAACTTTAATTGATACATGTTGATTAGTTAATTTCAGGTGGTGATTTATATTATCAGTTTTTATTTTTAATCAGTCTGATGTCTTCGTCATTTGTTTCTTGAGTATTCCAACCGCCTTCTACTACTAGTAGGCCTCTGAAACGCTTATGTTAAGATTGATTAATTTGGTTGGATAGTCGATTCCTTACAGTTAATTGTAACTTAGATTACAATCAATTATTTGGAATTTGAATGCAGTCACAGTGACATATTATTCTGATAAATGAAGATATGAAAAAAATGGTGCGTCGGTAGCTCAGTGACTGATCAATGGGACGGTACCCCCATCTCCCGTGTTGTCCCTAGACACATTTTTAATTTATTTCTTATTATCATTTTATAAGATTGTGTTCGTACCTCCATCATCTGCACGCTGGCCTTGACGTTGTTGCAGTGCGCGTAGTCCACTAGGTGCGCGAGCGTCACGAACGCGTGGTTCAACGCTTCGCCGGGGGTTATTCGTCTCTCCTGAAATTAAGCAAAACGATGGTTTTAAAACTGCCGTTTATGACTCATTGTAGAGATGGGCGTTGAATAAACGGACTAGTTAAATCAACCGTCTACGTACAATCAACGCGTAGACGGTTATTCGTTAAATCGTCGACTAGTTGAATTCGTAAACGGCTAAAACAGTAGTCCATGCGTTCGTATTTAACCTACAACGATAGTTCGACGCAACAACTTTACCGTATAATAATTTGAACGGTTGTACAAATGTGAACCTAATTTCATTGTCAGTTAGGTGATATTTCAGTGCATGCGATAGAGTGACAGACATGATGTCTTTTTTGTGAGTGCGAAAGAGAGAGCGCGCAAACAATCTGAGTCAGCAAAGTTTTGATTACTAGCGGCTAATTTGAACGGGAAAAAGTATTGTTTCTTTCTTTTGACCCTTTTTGGGCCCCATTGATTGATTTATTTATTATAATTATTAATTTATATATAATAAATATATTATTTATTATAATTTATTTATTATGTTATAAGTGAAATCACGTTTACAGTAGAAACGCGCTCCGTTAAACCGTTTGTTAAGCGTAACAACGTCTAATGAGTAACGTCAACCTTAAGAAGTTGACCCGTCAATTAGTCGACAAATTCAACTAGTTAATCTACTAGTCCATCAACGAAATAAAACGGTCTAGTTTCGTTGATGAAAAAAACGTCAACGACCCATCTCTAACTCATTGTCTCTATCTTTCTCTCTTTTCGTGTGGGACACCGATTCATCCAACGTTCCAATGAACCCTAGTGTCCGAATTTTTCAACCACCTTCTACAAGTAGCAGACTTCTGACATGGTTGTGTAACGACCGTAATGTTAACTGGGTCTTAAAATCCCTGTTTGACAAAAAGTTTCCTTTGCTCTTAGAAATAATACAATCTATAGGGTAGATTAAGTTTATTTTGGCTTCTAATATCACAAGTTCTGTTTTGTATTAATAGTTCAATATTAAAAGTGAATCAAATTACGATTCTCTAAGCTGACTGCTTCAGAGAGAGCGAAGGATCTACACCTAATATGCAACTGGAAAAAACTGTGTATTTTTACCTGGTCCATAGTAAGCATCCTTTTCAGTAGATCAATAAACTCCCTCCGGTCAGCTTTTTCTGCAAGAAGTTGCCCTCCCTCCAGGTCCGTGGGCACGTTGACCTGGCCGATGTCGTCCAGGCAGTTGAAGATGTACTTCCTGGCCTCCTTGCTCTTGATGCCGGTCTCGAGCTCGTGTTCCTCCGGCGTCTTCAGCCTCCAGAATGGGTAGGTGCTGTCCACGTCGCGGTAGAAGAATTTCGCTGTTTTTGAGGCGCTGGAAGGAAAAAAGACTGGGTTAGAATAGGCTACATTCTTGACAGGTCAATTGATCCACTTTTTAAAATGATCTAAGCGGTATTTTGTATGAAAAACTTAAAGTATGACGTCATGCCGTAAGTATTTGGATGGCGTCAAAACTCCTACTTTTATATTATTTTTCTGTCTATTAAATCAAACTTTGAATATTTCGAAAAATTATTATTGAAGCCCGTGGTATTTTTTGACAATAGTTTTAAGCGTGCTACTTTTATATTTTATTAACTACCCAGTCCATAACCTAATAAAATTATTTACGAAATTTTAACAATCCAAGATTGAATGTCAAATGACAACATTCATTGATGAATGATGTGCAATTCTTGAAAGAATGATCACAACCGTTGCAACTATAGCAACAAATACTGACGACCGACAAACAATTTGTCTTACAATACCCATATTTCCTACAACTATAACAAAATATTTCTATATAATGCTAATTAAACTTTAAAAATCCACGATTGAATGGTATTTGTCTTAAAATACCCATGTTTGCTGGTTTATACAAATACCTGTTGAGCATGTGTTCGGTGGGCAGCCCCTGCGTCTGGCTGATGTATCTGATCTGGTCGTACTCGGAGGAGCCCGGGTAGAGCGGCCAGCCCAGGAACAGCTCGGCCACCACGCAGCCCAGCGACCACATGTCGATCGCCTCGCAGAACGCCAGACCGAGGATTATTTCTGGTGCCCTGGTGAACAACAGACGGTCTTTTTCAATTTTGTGTCGTAAAAATGGTTTTATAGAAATTATCTAAATTCCATGAAAATGTCCGTTACGTGACGCCCCGATTTCTAGTATTTCCTCGTATATTCAATAAAAATTTCGTAATTATAAAACAGACAAACTTGAAAGGTTTAGGTTTTACAGATATTAGATCATCGTATCATATGTGTAACTAGGTGCTATCATAGTGTTACGTACAAACAAAAAGTTGACCTTTTCGTGGAATGCCTCCAATATCTTAAAAAATTTTATTACAGACTAGGTACAGCAATTGGAAAACTAGTAAACATATCAAAATAGGCCTATGTCCAGCAGTGGACAGTTTACCTGTAGTATCTACTCTGTAGGTAGGTGTTGCAGATAGCCCTGCTTACATGGGACGCACTATCAAAGTCAATGACCTTGACCCGGTAGGGCTGCCTCGCTGGGTTACACATTGTATGGTAGATACCCTCCCATAGGAGGAGGCCTATGTCCAGCAGTGGACTGTAGTAGTTTACCTGTAGTATCTGCTCTGCAAGTAGGTGTTGCAGACAGCCTTGCTGACGTGTGAGGCGCTGCCGAAGTCAATGACCTTGACCCGGTAGGGCTGCCTCGCTGGCTCGACCAACATTATGTTTTCGGGTTTCAGGTCGGCGTGGATCAGGCCCAGTTGCTGGAAAAGAATAGGGTGAAAGGTTAAAATGCTGTACTGGCAAAAAAATCTAATAACAAAGAAGATCGTTCACACAAATAACAATTTTACTTCAATTAAATTATTACCTATCACTCAGCAAATACTGTATACTAGATCCAGTGGTCACATGTATACGTATACTGTATCACATTTGTGCTAAAATATCCATAAAAGGATAGGATAATTTAGTTGTTACTACAACAGTATTTTTTGGCGTAAATATTTAGCACTTTAATGAATTCAGCAAAACGTATTACTGTAGCTTTGAGACAACTGCAACGCCTGGCACTGCTGGATCTTACATAGAGCTTCAGTAAATCCGTCAACACCTGCTGCAGAATCGGTCTGATGTACTTCAGAGGCAGTGGACTGAACTTGTTCTGCTTCAAGAAGTCGTAGAGGTTCTGTTCCAGCATTTCGAACACCAGGCAACTGCTAGAAGCGATCTTCTTCTGTTATATGAGACACCGAGATCGAAAAATGCACCCTAGAAGATATAGATATCTGGAATATTAGAAGTCTTACCTTCAGCTTTAGTAGTGCTGTCAAAACCGTTCTTCGGGCTGCAGAATCGGTCTTATGTACTTCAGAGGCAGTGGACTGAACTTGTTCTGCTTCAAGAAGTCGTAGAGGTTCTGTTCCAGCATTTCGAACAACTGCTGGAATCTATATCTTACCTTCAGCTTCAGTAGTGCTGTCAAAACCTGCTGCAGAATCGGTCTTATGTACTTCAGGGGCAGGGGACTGAATTTATTCTGCTTCAAGAAGTCGTAGAGGTTCTGTTCCAGCATTTCGAACAACTGCTGGAATCTATATCTTACCTTCAGCTTCAGTAGTGCTGTCAAAACCTGCTGCAGAATCGGTCTTATGTACTTCAGGGGCAGTGGACTGAATTTATTCTGCTTCAAGCAGTCGTAGAGGTTCTGTTCCAGCATTTCGAACAACTGCTGGAATCTATATCTTACCTTCAGCTTCAGTAGTGCTGTCAAAACCTGCTGCAGAATCGGTCTTATATACTTCAGGGGCAGGGGACTGAATTTATTCTGCTTCAAGAAGTCGTAGAGGTTCTGTTCCAGCATTTCGAACACCAAGCAGGTGTGCGAGCGGTGCTGGAAGCATTCGTATGCTCGCACGAAGTTGAACTCGTCGGCCGACTCCTGGGAGAGGCGCGACAAGATCGACACCTGGAATCAAATGAGACTTGGTTGAGAATATCGATAATGAAATGGGCATCTATATAAAATGCTGGATTAAGGGTAAAAACTTGAAAGTATGGGAGAATAATGGTTCTGTGCTTCGGAGGGCAAGCTAAAATGTAGGTTTAGATTACTGTATGAGAGAACTGAAACGATAGTCGTTACTCGACCATGTTTCTAACATGCCTAGGCCTAAATTTTAAACTATCGCGTTTGTTTATACTATTAATAGTTATGACATTAACGGGTTCTTACTGACGAATTTATTTTGTTTTCAGTTGCCTAAAGCAACACAAAGCTAAAATAAAACAAAATAAATTCGTCGGTAAGAAAAGAACCCGAAGAAATCCTAACTATGAATCCCTAGGCCTCTAGGCCTACTAGAAGTGGTAGGTGGTTTATAGTGGAAATGTTGCTGTGCCCTAACAGGGTGTATAGGCTCTACACATTGTGTGACATTGTATTACTTACATCGGTGTAATTTGATTCAAGCAATAACGATTGAAATTGAAATTTAAAGACTCTGACAACACGGTTTATCAGGGCGTTCGTTTAATCGATGTCCAAACGACAGAAGAAGATCTCAATAAGAATAATGACAATAATTAGCTGTTGGCACTCGACTTTGTTTCGCTTTCGAAATTCATCAAAGAAATTCTGATAACACTCGAGAGTGAGTGATGTGAGCTGTGAGAGTGTCAGAATAAGGCTGGCTAATTAGTTGTTTGTTTGTGTTACGTACTTGTTACATACGATGTTGACATTTGGACGGTGATAGATGAAATTTGGTTAGGTACCCAACTTGATTTAATGTTTGTGGAGTTCTAATTATATCAGAAAGCAATTTCGAAAATAAACAGGATCACATCACATCCTACTAAGCTCGATCCCTACAATGCGTAAAAGAATACGTGCGCTTTCAAAAATAAAATTTTAGATTTTTTGCTTATTTTTGCCGTATACATAACCTGGCTGGGATCTGAGAGATTCTCCATGATTCAGACATTTAAGACATAAGCGAAAACAGATGATTAATATAAAAGCGAAGAACCCAGTAGGTAGTGGAAAACACTAATTAATAACAGCCACACACACGACTTACACATTACGACTAAATCAGCTGATTCAGCGGTCAAACGTATTCGTTTCTTTCTTTATTTTTATGTCCTAACTAAACTGCAAACAAATCCATAAGTGATCAAATATCAACGTTCCCGAAAATCGAACCTAGGACCACTAGATCCTAAAGCCAAAGTTTAGACCACTAGGCCACTTAGGCATGGAGTTTCTTTGATAAATTTCGAAAGACGAAACAAACTCGAGTGCCAAGAACTAATTATTCTCATTTCTTACAACGGTATGAGCTCTCGTAAATTACGTCGGACGAATCTGGTTCTGCACATATTTTAATAAGCTCAGTCGAGTCGGGAGATTTACAGGAATTTGAATCATTTAGTATAAAAGATAAAGGTATCTTTATTTCTTTTTTACCATCATTTCGACTTCTCTGATATTAAAAAAAAAAACAACAAACAAACAACTGAAAATGTGTTACCAATCCATGAAACTGAACAATTTTTCCCAAGGCGGTTCAATAATATGATGCTGCCATAAAATAGCATCACCCCACTTCTCTCCTGCGGGTGTAGAAGGAGACTAAGGGATTCGAGGGTTTCATGTATAGGCTACAACTTTAGGCAACAGACTGACCATCTGTCACTACAGTGATACACGAATCATCTGAAAGAACCCTCAATATTTGTCAGACGTGTCGACAGCGACCGTATTCTTACGGCCGGCAACGCTCCGTCTTCCCCGCAAGGGATAAAGGCGTGATATGCGTTATTATGAAAGTCTATATACCTCATACTTACATACATACATACGTACATACATATATCACGCCTTTATCCCTTACGGGGTAGGCAGAACGCTAACGGCCGCAAAAATACGGTCGCTGTCGCCACGTCTGACAAATATGAGGGCCGTTTGAGATCATCTTGTGTATCACTATAGTGACAGGTTGTCAGCCTGTCGCCTAAAAGTTGTAATACACCTGAAACCCTCAAGTCCCTCAGTCGCCTCTCACGACACCCACAGGTAGGAAATGGGGTGATGCTATTATGATAGAAGCCAGCATCACACGGCGTATCTCATACTTACAAGCCGCTTTTATCTGTTAAATACGCATAATGATGGGTATTATTATCTTGTCTACGCCCACTTGTAAATCTTTTTCTTAGTATCAAACGAAAGTAGAAATCGTGCGTCAATCATAACAGAAGGCCCATTTTTGTATCAGTAGAAATCAGATTTCGCATGCGCCAGACTTGGCAAGTAGTCTATGCACTTGTATAACATTTTCTATTACTCCTAAAAATAACAGGAATGATTATATTACTTGCTAGTATGTGACAACTTTCTATTGATTTAAAAATACTCCTCCAGCGAGTTAATTTCTGAAACGTCGTAATTCTCTGTGAATATCTACAATATCTTGCACTGCGCTCGCCAATCCGCCTTCCAAACGTGGGGAGTATGGCAACACCCTCCAATTGAAGGAGGCCCATGACTGTTGTGGCTGTAGAAGTATAAGTAGTCACACGACGAGTGATTACTTGCTCGTCGCAGAGTAGCACGTATGGCATAATATTTCTACTGGTTTAAAAATACGCCTTCTGCTAAGTAGTCTCTTTCGTAATAACGTTCGCAACGTCGCGTTCAAAATTAAGAGCAATTTTTCACAAAAGAAAATCTTGTATCTCTTTCTCAACGAGGGAAGTATGCTATGAAAAACTTGCGATACGTCTGAGCGTCTGTCTGCCTTATTACTACCATTTGTTAGCCTTATTCAGAGACATTTCATCTTTAGACAGCGCTTTCCATAATACAGAGAAATAATGTAGCAAATATGCTATTGTCAAAGAACTAGTTTATTTTAAGGCGAAAAGTTTAATATTGTCATAGTATGAAAGTAAGTCGTTTTATGCGTTTCTCAATATTTTTGTCATGGACACTGCTACCTTCTCCTGGACCACGCAACGAATTTTGATGCGGGTTTTATCATGAATAAAGAGATCGTAGATATGAGTTGTTCCGTATTCGTCATGTCTTTCCTTATTCGTCATTCTTGTTTCGCCAGTATTCCAGATTCGTCGTAATACAGTCCAGTACAGTATCGTAAAATAAAGAAAGAAGAAGGTGTAAATCAAACTCAATCTTATATTTCAAAGGATGTAGTTTAGACCTTTTAGGGCCGGTACACAACTATCATCATTATACTTTCTAGCTTTTTGTAAGCGTGAACTTTATTGGATTAAAATTTATTGTACTGTCCTGAAAGCAGTAATATGCCGCACAATAAGTGCTCAAACTAACATACTCTCAGTTTTATTGTAGCGTTTTTGGAATCTGTACTTAGAGATATACACTAAGCACAGCTAGTATAAACGCATTAAATTATGTGATTACATTATGCGTATTTAAAACGAAAAGTACTTACCTTATTTTTGAACGAACAAAAATAACCCTTAACTATTAACATCCATTTTAGCAGTATCTTCTGAGTATTTGTTACAGAAAACAGCTTGTGTCATATAGCGCTTTGATATTTGCACCGGCCCTTATCTACACAGTAATTAAACATACATATATCACGCCTTTATCCCTTGCGGGGTAGGCAGAGCGTTAATGGCCGTAAAAAACGGTCGCTAACGCCACGTGTAACAAATATTGAGGGCTGTTTCCGATAATTCGTGTATCACTATAGTGTATAGGTTATCAGCCTGTCGCCTATAATTGTAATACACATGAAATCCTCGAATCCCTAAGTCGCCTCTTACGAAACCCGCGGGAAAGAAATGGGGTGATGCTATTCTAAGCCGGCATCACACGGCTGAACAAAATCCCATTTACCTATCAAACCACGTGATTATAAACCAAATTCAATCAGAACCGTATTGTTGAGTCACCGCGATATATGCGGTTTGCACCGTTGCAAATTCCATGCACGTGCATGTGAATGCAACCACGTGTCGCAATTAGGGATGTTTATCCAACTATCGATATACATCGAGGTCAGTCGATATCGATATAACGGAACCCTAGGCCTAGAAGTCTCGTAAAACTTGAATAAATCTGATTGATTCAAAAGAAACTAAACTTAAATAAATCATAAATGTATTTTAGAAAAACACCCAACTAGCGCAAAATAACTCGTAACTTGTGTACACTGTCAGAATTGGTTTACTGTCCAGGGGGTCCGGCTAACCATACGCGTGTCGTTCTGTGTTACATACACAACATTTTCTCTTGGCATGAACTCGATGTTATTTTATTTACCACCTAACGTTACATGTTGTTTGGTTAGCTTGGCCAGCCCCGAGGCAGTGCTTTAGGGGCTAGTTTTAAGTTTTTAGTCCACCTGAGCCGCGTTTACACAAGTTTCATAAAATTGTTAATTTTTGACCATCAAAAAGATAAATGTGAAATTTACTACTTTGAATAAATAATTTGAGTTTGAGTTTGCCACTGATGTAAATTTTGTGCGTAACATAATTTTACCTACATACATGGTTATGATGGGCTTTTCAATTCCTTACTTGATTTTTAATATCGATATTCAACTATTAGAATTAATCGATTAATTGATATCGTAGCATCTCTAGTCGTATTGCCACACAAAATCTGCCGATGTGTGCGTACAAGTTATAGTTTTTATGTGAAGTCAATTAAAGCTGACTGAGTCATCGGTTTTATGTCACTAATTAGCCAATTGATAATAAACTTTCATGCCTTTTACAAAGAAATCGAGACTATTAATGTCTTTTCTTTTGCTTAAATTGATCTAAAACAATTTATACCAATTAGGTAATTACTCTCAGTTATAAATTTCACTTACGACTTACGTCTGTCTATGGTTCTGTTTGAGGCAACAACGTAGCGCCTAAACGGATGTAACGATTTCCATGCGTTTTTTATATACATACAAACATACATATATCACGCGTTTATCCCTTGCGGGGTATGCAGAGCGCTAACGGTTTTTATATGAGGGCTAATAATATCATCAGGATGGTTCGTAGCATATTTGTTTAAGATTTGTACAGATGTTCAAAATCTACAATATTGAAAGATTAACATATCGAGGATTGTATACATTCTGTTTTCAAATATTTAATTTGCCTGATCTCGAGATGACAGGTCTATGGCGGTGTCTCCTCGCTTCCTATTTCGCGGATCCATTATAGGAGCTGGCAGTTGGCCAGTCATCAAACTGTTTATGTTTACAAAGCGCTCGCCATTCCACTGTCTTCTGTATACTTTATAAAAAAATATTTGATACGTCAGTTTCGGGCAAATGCTATGACATTCAGGTCCATTTTCCAATGTAAGTTTACTTTTTATTGATCTGTCGAACGTCACAGGTATCCAGCAAAATTTTATAAAGTATAGAGCCTACATGATGAAAATGTCCTTGTCTTATCCCGTTCTCTGTCGGGTCGGCTACCTAACCTTGGGGATTTGAGCGACACAGAGCGACTGCTTTCTGACCTCTGCAAGCCGAAGGCTAACCTGGCCTGAATCCTATTGTTTTAATTTCGAGTCTAAAAATTACAAGTAGTGAAACTGTCGTTCTGTACAATTGTACATGCCACCGGTTGGTCTACTTGTTCTAGTATTGAGTTTATAAAGGCTGGTTTATGGTAGTGTCTCCTCGCTTCCTATTTCGCGGATCCATTATAGGAGCTGGCAGTCAGCCAGTTATCAAACTGTTTATGTTTGCTGTGCAAAGTGCTCGCTCTTACACTTTCGTCTTGCAGATGACAATGTTATAAAGCGTATAGTAGAGTTTTAAACTCATACCCGAGTTAGGAAAACGAGGTCAGTTTAAATTTCATTGGACTTCTTTTTTTGTAAGTATATAATAGTTTAGTCAGTGACCAAAAAGACCATTCTTGGTCGAGTAATATTGGAAGAACGAGACGAAGTCGAGGCCTTCCCAAGTGAACGAAGATTAGGATACCGGAAATTAACATTTCCATTGAATGAGGAAACGTCACAAATCCACATTTTAAACGGAATAAATTTTGTAGTACGCAAGCATATGTGGAATTTTCTTACGTTCCATTAAATAACAAAAAAAGAATGCACGGCAAAACACCTACTCAAGAAGTGTGAAGTTTAAGAACCTTTTTCTAGACATGGACCGAAATGGAATTTCATTTTTGTCTTTAAATGAATCTATTTACGTATACTTCTTTTTTTATACTGACGACGTCATTACGGGCAAGTAGAAGAAAATAAATAGTATTTTGTAAATTGTATACCTAACACGGGAATTGATTTAAAAATTAGTTATAAACTTTGTACTAACCTCGATCTGCCCTTGGCGCGCATAGCTGGGGTGGTTCTTGAGGATCTTGATGGCGACGATCTCGTTGGTGCCCTTCTTCCAGCACTTCACCACCTGGCCGAAGGTGCCGCGCCCGAGGAACTCCAGCACCTCGTACCTGGTCATGGAAGAACGTGTTATAGCAACTTTTGGGGTGGCAGAGCATATAGCCTGTATATTTCTTGGCAGAATTCGAACCTGTTATTCCTGATCCTGATTCCTGTGACCTTTGTTACCTCCTAGCTGAAAACCTCCGTGGGCAATTTTTGCAAAATTTGGTTTGAGTGTTGGTTTCAAGACGGGAAGGTTTTTGGTTCCATATCTCCATACTTGAGCGAGCAAGATATAAATATTTGTCAAATTATTATATTTTGAGGAATAATCATCATAAAGGGAATGGGCAGCATCGTTCCCTGTGAATGCAACAACTTGCACTGCGCTCGCCAATCTGCCTGCCAAGCGTGGTGAGTATAGCAATACCTCCAGTAGGTAAGGTTAATAAGTAAGTCACGTTAGCCTTTATAGGAAACCGGCATCAAACATTTATCTGTTTTCCGTCATTGTACGGGAATGGTTGGGTTTTGAGATAGGAATAACAAACTTGTTGAAATAATAGATCTTTAAACTCACCGATTGGACGAGGAGTAGAGCACCTCATGCTGAACGAGCTGGTAGTCTCCATCGCCGCCGCATCCTGAGCCTGTGTCGTGTAGCGTCGCGTCGTATAGTGCCGTGTCGCATCGCGTCGCGTCGTACAGCGTAGCGCCGCAGCCACATGAACACACATTCGTAACCGACATGTTAGCTACGCATACATAGGTAAAGTATACGCTTAGACTAGTTGTCAAGTTTGGGAAAATAAAGAAAAATTTGAAAAATACGTTCAAAGCTTCGCTATTTACTACAATTATATCAATTCGATGAAGTAGAATTAGGTAGAAAAAGTTGATTTTAAGGAACTAAGAGAGAATTTGAGCGAAAATCTCGCTTCTATCAGATTTGACGACCAAGAACTGAATACAAAATTATATTAATTATGTTTTAAATATTAATTATGTTTTAAATATTAATTATGTTTTAAATAATAATGTAATACTTTTCAATACCAATTGTAATTGTTATTAATTTTTTAGGATTTGCCGCACTCACAGTGCTATATTATTCTCACAAATGAATACATAAAAACACTAAGATTGAAATGAACTACTTGACGTAAACTTGTCTGAGCTTGCATAGAATCTGATAGTGACGCTATTTTACTTTGATATTTTTTTGTGTGGTTCACTCTCAAATATTATTTTACTAGAAGCCTCCTCTTGTTCTTTTCTTTATTTTAGCGAAAATTAATTAAGCTAATTAAGATAAGATAAGAGGGAATTCTAACACACACTAATCTATTTTCGCTAAAGTTTCATAGTATAATTCACTCTATTTGACACGTATCGCTTTACGGAGTAGTTCATATAATTACTTGTAAATTTAAAAAAACATTATGTTCAGTTTACATGATTAAATTATGCGGTTATTTGCATACAAATTCACACTTGCGACACGAATTTACACACTGGCCATTTATTTACTCAATAAATCTTACGAGCTCATTAAAATTTATAACAAAAAAGGTTGTGATTATGATGCAGTAAGTATGCGGGCGTGTGTCATTTATAACTTAAGTTTCACCGTAAAAAAACAAGCACCTAATTTCTACTAATAATTAACAGAAATTATGTATTTGTTTATATTTGTATGTATCGATAATTCCGAAATTGCTGGAATGGAACGATATCAAAAATTCGTTCGCTATTAGAACTTACAATATACCAGTAACATAGGCTACTTAACGCGAAAATATGTAAGTCCTTCGGAACAGCGCTTACAAGAAGCGGGGGAAACTACTGGACTGGCTTCTAGTAAAATATTTTTAAATATTTTTTTTTGCAAAGTTTAGATTTACAGACAAAAAAACATTACTTGTAACAATCTAATAAGAACCAAAGAGTAAAATCTATCATATATCGAACTAAGGCTACTGAAAGGTTTCTACGACTTAGATAATGTGATACATGGCTTTTGCAGTCAAAAGTAAACACAATTATAAAACAATAGTGATAATTGTATAAAAAATATTCTGAAGCATAAAAATAAAACAGTGAGCTTAAATGGGCATTATTTACATTCATAGGAAATTAACAATTGTGACAATATACAAGGAAAAGGCTCTGCTAAAGTGTTTTATTTTCTTTTGACGACATTAACCAAAAAAGAAAGTAGGAATACAGAAGGCTCATCTCGCTTGTTGACAAAAAATATCACCATATCGATTTTAAACGTTCTTTTTTTATAATATGGACCTTCGATACCTCTACTTTTCACTACATATTTACGCTAGGACAGTAAAATCTAAGTGCAACAAGACATAGGGCAGTGCAAACTACAGGGTCACAACAGTAAGTATTGTTACCTCCAAGAATAGCACACCGATTGGCGCTACCCCCACTTTTAGGCATACATTGCTAGTTTTTACTGACGCGTCTGTTACTGGTTGGGGGGCTTTACAGCAATGAATATTAGACATTTCAAGTGGGGATAGGCCCAATGCCTGCGCACCTATACTTTTACTTATACAAGGCCGTATAAAACCCTGTTCGTGTTTTTACTTTCGATTTATAGAACTGCTATATGTTATCAAATATATTCTGAATATCAATAGTTTTATCAGGTTGCACGAGCAGGGTTAAAGCATTTAAGATAAGGGACGTCAATGTACTCTAATCCATAAAATGTAATAAAGTATAATCTATGCAAACATTGCGTCAGGCGGGATTATATTAGCTACTGTATCTAAGTCATTAAAACTACAGGAAAATGTGAAAAAAATAAAAAGCGTCCCATATCTTACTGCAGGCATTAGTGTGGAGTAAAACAGTTTAGTAAGCCCTAAATTGAAACAGTGTTTTAGTGGTTGTGGTGTAAGTCAAGACATTTTTTTAGAATGAAATAAAATTCCTTTGGGTAGCACTCTAGTGTCATTTATTGGGCTTTGGGCCCCGTAATTGCAAAATGATACTGTTAAAAATTGCGGGCTCAGCTAGCTGGCCATTCTAACGTAAAGTCAGAAATTATCTTTATCAAGTTTCGACAGCGTAGCGATTTGATTTGAAATAGTAAGTTTAGTGCCTGCTTATAGCATCAAACCCATTTCTTTCCCGTGGGTGTCGTAGAAACCGACTAAGAGACTCAAGTGTTTGATGTGTATTGCAATTTTAGGCGATAGTCAGCCAAGTCGGCAGGCGGTAGTCGTTGACGCTCTGCCTACCCCGCCAGGGACATAGGCGTGATATTATGTATGTATGTAGTAAGGCAATAAATACTATGGATAAATACAGGGCTATGCGATAACCTGTTAACTGTTTTGTGTATCATGTTCAGTGTAAACTACAACTAAGAGCCACCACTTCAGAAAGCAGCCGCCAGGGCTGATTTCCACCGCTCGGGCCGGAGGTAACAAGAACAGCAAGACATTACGTTTGTGGTTACCTTGCGGCTGGGGCGGGTGAGCGCCACCCGCCGCCGCCGGCAGCTTGCCGTGGGCCGTCGTCGTAGCGGTCCTGAGACGCGCTGCGCCCGCGCCGGTCCCAGCGCCCTCGGTGCCGGTGGTGCCGGTGCCAACGCCCGAACCGACGACGCGCTCTGAACTGCTATCTCCGACACTGGAAAGGGAGGGAAGTTGTGAGTCATTTGAGGAGTTGATATAGAATTCTTAGGATTCTTATTTTGCTTGTATAGAGAAATTTCTGCGATGAAAAACGATAAATGAAATGAAAAATGATAGAGATCGTATTTTTACTGCCGTTAACGCTCTGCCTACCCCGTAAGGAATAAAGGCGTGATTTATGTAAGTATGTATGTAAAAACTATGGTAAGGCACATTTTTTGCATACGAGTAAGATAGCATTGAATCTAATTAAATATGAAGAAGAAAACATGCTTGTTATACAGGATGTTACGAAGAATAACACGTTCCTTTCAGGAGATGAACAGACTATGAAACTGAACAACTTTACACTAGGAACATAGGTCGAAATACGTAAAAATGCAGTAGAACCTATTTTTTTTACTAAATTGAACGAGTGCGCATTATAATTCCGAATTTCTCGTAAAAAGCACTACTAAATATAGTTATTTAAATATCGCAATACAATTCAAAACTCTTGCACTCTATGGCCTCGTTACAGAGGTTATTTTTCAATATTCTATAGAAACTATTTTATAATATATTTGCTAGTAGCGTAGGGGAGAGCCCTTGTAAAAACTTTTGCCTGCTAGGGTCTGTTCTCCACCTGCTTATTATTATTGCAGTGCCGATGCCAAATTCTTGAGTTAGTTGATATTTGAGGCAATAATATTCGTCGTGGTAGTCGTTTTGATCTATAGAAAGAATAACATTAGAAAAATAAAATGTTTTAAACTCTCGCGGTCACATATGATGACTAATTTAGTAAAAGGAGTTTCTAATCGCGATAAGAAATACAAAAAAGACACGAAAAATAAATAAATACCTAATACATAAAAAATCACGCCTATATCCCCGGCGGTGCAGGTAGAGCGTTAACGCCCGTAAAATTAGGGTCGTTATCGCCGTCTGACAATTTTTTGAGGTCCTTTTTAGATAAGTCGTGATTCACTATACTATATATGTAGTCGTATATCTAAATAAATAATGTCAATAGAAATTGTATGTAGTCTTTATTTGAGTAAATCTAATTTGATTCCGCACGCCTTATCTGTCTCATATGCTATCTCACTACACTACGTCTATTGCAAGGGATTTCTTTTTAGCAATAAGTTGACCTGTTGTGATGAATTGCTTTTAATGTATTTGTCCTATGTTTTTATTGTGTATAATAATCGGTTTAATTATTGTGTGTTAAGAACCCCGTCTTCATATTTTAACCATAACAAACCTTGTAGAGTTAGCACAGTTCATTATAGATAGTTTTTAGTAACATAACATAAAAATTAAGACATATAGGTATAAAAATAGAGTTTAGAATAAGTATATCTTGCAAGAAGCTCATCTGTACGATGGGACGAGATGGTTCGTTAAGTCTTCAAGAGAGCATAAAAGTTAATGAATTTATCTGCTTACAGAAAGCTCTACAGAAATAACTAATTCTAATGGAGTCTATTTCGGCATAGGATTGCTTGTATCGTCTAAACAACTACATTTTAAATATGGCGTATCAAAAATAAAATATTGTAGGAAATCAGAAACACTGAAATTGAATGAAAACATCTTTAGTTGACAAATTAAAAAATATTTTTTTTTTAAATCAACGAAGGTCTATACTTCTACTTCTACAGCCACAACAGTCCACTACTGGACATGGGCCTCCCTAAATGGTTTATACGTGATGTAAAAAATATATATAAAATAGGAACGTAGGTCGAAATATGGAAAAAAAATAGGGCATCACGTACATACAAACTGACTCAGTCGGTTGGGACAAAAGGAAGTTTTTCCTAACAACTTGTATATTCAAAAGGTCTGATAGAAATGCAGCTTTTGCATTGTTGTCGCCCACTTCAATGAAATTGGGAAAATCCCACGTGATGGCAACAGAATGCCACACCCGAAAAGGGTCGTTCGACGACTTGGTATTCCACACGACAAGTAGAGAAGGAAAAGAGAGGATGTAGATTAACTTACGCATCGAACAAGTCGTCGTATTCGTCATCATAGTCGTATTCGTCCTCGTACTTAATCCTAGGTAACGACAAATCCATTTTGCGCTTCATTCACTCTACACTATTTACAAAATCACACACTCTATTTACACTACACTGATTCACACGTTCGTCAGGAAATCTGTAGGAATATAATATTCGAATGTAGAACACAGTTTGAATTTGGAACGCGTGACGCGTCGCTGCGTGAGCGCATGTCTTTGTCGGGGGTTGTGGAATGAATGCGCCCCTATTGGCCGCAAGGGTGCGAGCGGGGCGAGCAAGGAGAGCGGGGGGTGTCAGGTAGCGACCCCCGAATTCCGCGTACACTCTGTCATTCACAACAATTTTCAACTAGACGCGTACTTTTGTAAATTTTTTGAACCACCACAACGGGACTTTTTGACTTCACTTGCTAGTCTTTAAAAACTAAACGAGTAATGGTCACTAAATAAAATATATCAACAAATTATCCACCACCGGCGCCGGCGCACACATATTGACTTCGGAATTGCACTGTACACACGACTGTTGTCTTGTTTTCAATCAGATGTTGATACTTTAGCATTCCAGCCTGCTTGTTGTCTTTAATGAACGTGAGTCTTGACTGGACACAACACTACTGATGGAAGCAATCAACACTCGAAAATAACACTAATGGGAACGATTAGGGATTCAAAGAAACGATATCTCTGGATTTCGTTAATGAGGTGATTCATTATAATTACGTAGAACTGTTGTAAAGGAATTGCTAATGATATTTAATGGGCTATTATTATTACTTAAACTAAACAGATACAAATATGTAGGTATCAAACACAACAGTCCGTCCACGCCTGGACATGGGCAAATGGGCTGGCCACCTCAGTACCTCAAAGGGAATACCGCTGTACATTCTAGCAGCTCTATTTAAACTTCTGCGACACCCACGTGTAATAGGCTGATGCTATTCTAAATCGACATGACACAGGCACGAACACATTTTGGCAATATGGTTTCCTGTTTTTAACGACTAAACTGGCAAGCCAATCTGCTACCTAACGGTAAAATTAATTTAAAAGGGTGCGCATTGCACCCTTAAGCGAAATTTGTTTACTATAGTTTACACCATAACTTTAAACTTTCTGTATTTGATATAAGGAAAAGTACTTACTTCTTTCCAAGGGATAAACCAACCCATGAAACTGGTTGTTCAGTTTCATGGGTTGGTTTATCCCTTTCCCGAAGGAACAGAGGTTATATGCAAAAAAATTCGACCTATGTTCTTAAAGAAAGTTGTTCAGTTTCGTATGCTGGTTCATCACTTGAAAGGAAGTTAGTACTATTAATAACACCGCGTATAACAAATTATAGAAAACACCACAATATAACCTATTGATAATACAACTTGTAACTGAAAAGTAATCTCTTCCAAACGACTCACGGTAGAGAGACTGCATACCGCAAGACAACACATCGTCCACAATTGAAGACATGGAATTTATTTTATTATTAAAGTTCATATAGTTTTGCTACAATTGCATGCCACATGGCCATGACATGAAGATCTGTTCAACCAATAAAACTGGAAGAACCGTGAAAGTTTCAGTGCACATTATAATAAAAAATCCCAAGCTGGGAAAGTATGGAAGAATATAAAACGTGGCTGCATGTTTGACAGTGTCGTAAAGATGTCAACGAGTGCATTTCTTCGGCAGACGGTTTATTGCACGGGACGAATAGCAGAATAGAAAATCTTTGTTATACATATTTGCCGCGATTCTTCTTTAGAACAAAAGGCAGAATATACATACACATACACATATCACGCCTTTATCCCTTGCGGGGTAGGCAGAGCGTCAACGGCCGCAAGAATACGGTCGCTATCGCCACGTCTGACATTCTTAGAGAATTGTTTTCCGAGGTTGTTTCAGAAAACATGTGCATCACTATAGTGACAGGTTGTCAGCCCGTCGCCTAAAAATTGTAATACACCAATACTCTCGAGTCCCGTAGTCGCCTCTTACGACACCCACGGGAAGGATGTGGGGTGATGCTATTCTAAGCCGGCACCACACGGAATCACCCCATTTCTAACCACGGATGTTGTAAAAGGTGACTAAGGCCCGTATTAATAAACCGATCTCAACTCTGAGAGCGATCTCAAGAGCGCTCTTGAGATGCTGCTTTGATTAATAGACCAAACTTGAGTACAAACTTGAGTACGTCATCTCAAGTGAGTAACGCGCGTATTAATAAACGTAACTCGGCACTCAAGAGTGCTCTCAAGATGAAGCTCAAGAGCTCATTTTCTGAGTGCTGTCAGACCTGCACTTGAGATACAGATTCTTGTTGAGTACTGTGTTGTTTTTGGAAATTAAAATGGATTTTGAAGATTTTGTGAGATAAATTAACCTATAGCTATTCAGGGTGTTAGAAAAATTACTGAGTTCCTTTCAAGGGATGAACCAGCCTATGAAACTAAACAACTTTCCCAAAGAAACATAGGTCGAAATATGAGATGTTTTTGGACCTCCCATACAAATTGACTTGGGTGGTTGTGGTCGGTTGACAATTTTGTATGGGGAGGTCTAGTTTTTTTTCATATGTAAGCTTCTTGCCTATCTATGCTTCTTGGGGAAAGTTGTTCAGTTTAATGGTCTGGTTCACCCTTTAAAATATTTGCACACCCTATATATTTTGGACATATATTTATCGCAGACCAATAACTTATACAAGACATGTGAAAACCCCTTTTGAATTGGAACCAGTGGTCTTTTTAAAAACAGTAAATATTAGACTCCATGCTATAGTATCATTTTTTTGTATGATCATAAGTAACTTGGAGAAAATTAATATGAGAGATCTTCCATTTGCCCTTGAATCTCAGTCATACTGACTTTCAAAATTTAATACACTTCCCAGAGGACAAGAAGCTACAATAAATTTATTAAGTGTAATTATTGGTGTTTGTAGATGATGGTAAATTAAAGATTATAATCAGTATTAAATATACAACTTTTATTATCTTACTATGCCATTATACTGTAATCTTTTATAAAAAAAAAACAAATAAGAAGTCCAATGGTACGCTAGCCTAGGCGTGGTTTCCACTCGAGATTCCGCTTACTCCACCGGCCATAGGTTCTGGGACAGATGTGAGCAGACCACTGCCACTTCGGTTTACTCCACGTTTTAATTATATCCTGTTACTTTGGTCTTTATGCAGATAGTTTCATTACGGGCCCTATCCATCAGCAAGATCCCCCGCATAGACCTTTCCATAGCTCTCAAACTAACATGTAGCTGGTGGGCCAGTTTAACTGTCAGGTTTCACATTTTGGCTCCATATGTCTTGACTGGTAGGACGCACTGATCTAACACCTTGGTCTTGAGGAATGGCAAGGGTGACTCTCAGAATATGACGCAACTTGCCAAACGCTGCGCAGCCCAGCCACACTCTTCTGGTTATTTCAGCCTCGAAGTCATCTTTTCCCGACTGCAAAATTAATTTTGTGATTGTAGGTATTACGAGTACAAGACATAGTCCTAAAAACCTACATTTGAATAATATTGCTATTATTTTAAAATTTTAGATGTTTAAATACAGTAAGCACAAGTGAATTAGGTGTTAGGTACTACTTCTTCTGTCGTAGACAGCAGCCTCAATCGACGGCTTGGTCTGCACTCCAAAGCATAGTTTATCTTTCTTACAAACAGTCAGATGGTTCAGTATGTAATGTCCAAACCAAACCAAGAATAAAGTGATAAATAACAACTACTATTACAAGAATAATAATAAGTATGATCACCATGCTTACCACGCTCTGCAGGCGGATTGGCGAGCGAAGTGCAAGGTCTTGCATCTACAGAAAGCCACTTTTTACTGGGTACTCCCACGGCATCACATGACAAATTTTATAGACCAATTTGATTTACTCTTCATAGCAACAAATCCTTGGACAAAGGAACAAAACAATCGTTGGCTGACAGACATGGTGGCACTGACATGACATGCCCGAAATCGGCCCGATAGACAAATGAAGTTGCGTTTTGTTTCCATCGCAACAGCTCGCAAAGAAGTTTTCAGTTCTAATATTCATTATAAATAATATCAAAAATCATATTATAATATACTTATTAAAATTTCTTTCCCATATTTTGTCCAAATGTGTGTATTTTATTTTTATTATTACGATTTGATAGATGTTCGCAAATGTTTTAATAGAGTAAGAAAGCATACACGAAACGCAAGTTTGAAACCTGCTGAGAACGGTATATAACAGTTATTTTGTCTATGGTCTTGTATCCAAACCAAAAAATATACATTTAAAAAAAACAGCATCTTAAGTTCGTGTACTCAAGATCAGTATCAGGTGATACGTACTCAAGTATGGTTTATTAATTAAGGAAGATCTTAAGAGCGTGATCACATCTTAAGTCCCGTCTCAGCTGAGATCGCTCTTGAGAGAGATCTTAAGAGCGGTTTATTAATACGGGCCTAAGAGATGAATTCAGGGAATGGGCAACTGCGTAACAGCATTTCTTGTTATTCAAAATCTTGTACTGCGCTCTCCAATCCACCAGCCAAGCGTGGTGAGTATGGCAAATACCCCTAAAAGGAGATCTTGAATGGCAGTGTACTGTTGTAGCTGTTATTGTTGTAAGACATCTGTCGCCTGATTCAGATTCTCAGTACTGCTATACAAGCTCACGATTCAGCATAAGCTATCTTAACAACATCTCTGGGTAAACCTTTCTCTTTCCTAAATATGTAAGCGAAAAAAAGGGACAAGAAGTAATGTATATTGTTTGGCAAAAGTCTTGAATATCACAAGCCAACTATGGGAAATCAACTAACTACTCAACTGCCCATAACCAACCCTTTAACGGTGTTCCTAGTTTTTAAACTCTATTATGCGACCTTCAACGACCTCTCTCGTTATACCAACAAAAGGCTAGCCGTCTTTGTTCCAAAGTTCTATTGGAATTAATACTCTAATAATTCAAACCAAACTCGAAGTCACAGTAAAGAAAAGGGGAAGTAGTAAAACGTTTCAGCTTTGTCCTTAAACAATCTACATCTAGCAAGGTACGGGATTTATTAACCTAATGTTTCAACTATCTACTATTGTGCTAAGTACTAGGTAACTACTATTGTATCAACTTATTTTATGTCAATGGTGAAATAAACTATTCTTTATTCTTATTCTTTATTCTTCTTTAATCACAATGCTATATATATATATATAAATATTATAAGACGAACGAACAAAATTGACACTAGCTTTCACTGGGTCTTTCGTCGGCTATCCGTTCCACACGATAATGACACCATCGGATTTAATAAGGCATTCGGATCTCAATCAGGAAGTCGTGGTCAATTAAATGCAGAATTGATAGACGTTATACTGCTCCAACATCTTTACTGTGAGGTTTCTCTTTCAAACTGCTAAATATTTAAAATCAAAGTTTTGGATGTAGATTATCCCGATGTCTCGTTTGTTGTTATTTACTGTTGAAACTTCCGAATTTTCTCCAACTTGGTGATTCACAACAATATTATTGAAATTTGAACAAAATTTTAGGTTGCCTGATAGGATTTCCTAGAAAATAAAATGGTATGCTAAGCTAAGCTGTCCCGGTTGCTATGTAGCATGTTTAGATGGCGGCGGTCGTTATAAGGTACAACCTTGTCAGAGACTTAACTGGTAAACGGTTTCAAAACTCTGACGCTAGGATTCATAGGTATGTTTGTCCATTTTGTATTTAACGTGATACGATGATGATAATATCTACTTTTTCTTTAATATATCTCTAAAGTATTTCCCATAGGAATATGTGAAAAACACGCAAAGGTTCACGAAACAAACACCCGGCTGCGGTAATTTTAATTTTATGTTGAAAATGCGCCATTTTAAATTGATGAAATTTGAAACACCAATGTCACTCTACAATTTAAACTATTGCGGTTCTTTACATTTTACTTGTCCACATACATTATAAACGCATAGTCTCAAATAAACTTCCTTCTGAGGCAGTTGGAAGACTCGGTGTCCCACACGACAAGAAAGTCCGGTAAATATCAACTCGGCATTACTTGCAATTTCTACCGCGACTACGGCTAAATTTCCTTGTAAAATGTTGTGAAATGTGTTGAAAGAATAACCTTAGGGTGAAATTCCACTTATCGAGCGACACTTTGCGAATGACGCAATGTTATGCAAAATTTGACCTAAGGATAACCTTTAGGTCTCAATTTATTAATCTACTTGATTGGCTTATAAGTGTGTAAGGAAAACGCGGTTGGTAAATTTTGTGTGGGTCTAAAAATATTTTTTATATTTCGACCTATGTTCCTTGGGGAAAAAGTCAGAAGTGGCGATAGCGACCGTATTCTTACGGCCGTTAACGCTCTGCCTACCCCGCAAGGGATAAAGGCGTCATATATGTATGTATGTATGTTCCTTGGGGAGACTGTTCCTTCAGTGTCATATGCTAGTTCATCCCTTGAAGGAAAGTTAGTACTTTTCCTAAGAAAATGTAAGAATGTTGTAGAATGTTTACTATTTGTAAGAAAATGTGCACTCAAAACCGCAGGTCAGTGATCTGTGATCAGACGATGAAACTGAACATCTTTTCCCAGACAACATGTCTTGGAAAACGCGTATTTTTTTCTCGAGAAGTTGTTCACTTTCGTGGTCTTATTAAGCCTACAAAGTTTCGGTACACCAAAGTCCCTTAAACTCGGTATATGAACATTATCTCCATCCGAGTTTCATGCGCATTAAAACAAGATCCAATACATTTTTTCAATATTGTAAAAGAAAAGTGAAATCGTTCTATCGCCACGGCTGACTTGGCAATAAAAGCCTTTACTTTCTTTTTAGCTCAAGATATTGGATCAAGTTTTTGGATAAGTAAACATTTTTTTCATTTGTAACCTCTTTCTATTTCAGCCAATAATAATATCGATAATATCGATATTACCGCAGCTTACTTTCGGTTTTCTTGTCGGAAGGGAAATACATGTTTTTCCGCAGTAAAATTAGCCTATGTGTTATTCCAAGCTACATCTATTTGTGTATCAAATTTCATCCAAATCAGTCAAGCCGCTTGAACGAAAAGAGGTAACAAACACACATACACAAACTTTCGGATTTTTTAAGTATCAATAGCTACTAGACAGATCAATAGTATTTCCGTGTGTTGCGTTGCCGGCTTAGAATAGCATCACACCACTTCATCCCGCGGGGCTGTCAAACAAGGCGACTAAGGGACTCAAGGGTTTTATTTACCTATTACAACTTTACGCGACAGGCTGACAACCTGTCACTACATTTATATACTAATCATCTAAAAGGATTATGGAAAGCACGCTCAATATTTGTCAGAAGTGCCGATGGCGGCCATATTTTTGCGGCCGTTGACGCTGTTCCTACACCGCAAGGGATAAAGGGGTGATGTGTTTATGTATGTATGTATCAATAGCTTACCAGCTCTTTAGTAATAGCTAGCTATGTACTAAAGAGCTGGTAGCAAATTTCGATCACGTCATTGCATAACCTTTGAGGAATTTTCATCTCGTTATCAAAGAGAATTTCAATATTTTATACCTGTTGTGAAATTTTAATACACATGCTGTGAATATTACGAAGGTGGGCGGCAAAAGACGATATTATACTAGACTTGTACGTGGCCTACGTACACGTACGTACTTGGTACAAGAGATTTTATAAAGACTGTGTCTATTTTTATAGAACTTACAGGGTATGAGATGCCTGCCTAGGCTAGCGACCACAATATTATATTCCTATCTGATCGCTTAGTGATTTGATTTTCTTAGAATTGCATTTCATAAGAAGCTACTAACGGACTTGTATCTTGTTTATTACAACTTTTAGGCGACAGGCTGACAAACTATCACTATAGTGATACACGAATTATCTCAAACGACCCTCAATATCTGTCAAACGTGGCGTTAAAGATGAAGGCGCGATATGTGTACGTAATGTATGTATCTGATCTGAGTACCAACTACAGCTTATTTACGTTTCCTCATTGTTTGTGAATGCTAGTGTCCTTTTTGGCAGTCTTATCAAACCCCTGATACAAACCCAGGCATACCCTGGTAGAGGCTTACGTACAGTAATGGTCTGCCAATACTCAGAATTGACAGTCGACTGGATTGCGAAAACGGGAGACCCCGCCTTATGGCATACCCTGAGAGAGGCCTACATCCAGCAGTGGAATGCCATAGACTGATGAGGTGTTATAGTCTGAGAAATATAATTTAAGCCGATTAGGCTTAACGACTTCTTTATGTGACCACAATAGAACAAAAGGCACACAGAAAACAATCGTTTAGAGATAACATTCATCGGTTCAAATTATATTTACTAGACTATACAATAAGGGTGGGAACTCTCGGAGCGTCCAAGCAGCACGGTCTGGGGCAGATGATGTGATCTAAACTGATAAGTGACTGGGTTGCAAAGACGGAAGATATTGCCTTATGGGCCTACCCTGGTAGGGAGAAGTTTACATCCATCAGTGGAATGCTATAGGCTGATGTGATGCATAGGCTGATAGAGAAGACTATAGGTGGAGCCATAAAGTGCTACATTGGAGGCGCCGCGCGGGAACTCTAAGAGTTGGCTGGCAGACCACCAGCAAGATGGTCGGACGATATTAAAAAGACGGCAGGGCCGACTGGACCAGGTTCGCCGCTAATAGAACAGAGTGGAGAAAGCATAGAGACATACGTTCAACAGTAGACACAATTATGCTGAAAAGAAGAAGATGTGATGCAAGGGCTACTCACGGGGCGTCCCGGCAGCAGGGCCTGGCGCAGACGGGTGGCGCGGGCCGGTCGGCAGGCAGCGCGGGCGAGCGCGGTGATCGCTCCGCATCACATGCGCGACTCGGTTGCGAAAACGGGAGATAGTGCCTTATGGCGTACCCTGGGAAATGCCTACATCCAGCAGTGTAATGCTATAGGCTGATGGGATTCAAGCGTTACTCACGGGGCGTCCCGGCAGCAGGGCCTGGCGCAGACGGGTGGCGCGGGCGGGTCGGCAGGCGGCGCGGGCGAGCGCGGTGATCGCTCCGCATCGCACGCGCGACTCGGCACGGCGGGCGCGGCGCAGCAGCCGGGGCCCACGCCTGACCAACACTTGTTCTGGAAAGGAAGGAAAGGGGGGTTAAAATGAGTGTTCTTCATAGCTGGAAGGCTAAATAAGGGCGGCAGCGCAGGATCGTTTGCGTAAATTTGTTTTCGGACGCAGCGGGGCGGGAGCGGGTAACGAGCGGCACGCTCCTAGAAAAAAAAGTCGAGCGCGCCGCCGCCGACGGGCAGGCAAAACCTAAGACCACGGCCTAATAAGTTTGTAGTCGACCACATCCAGCATCAGCTGATTGTGTGACCATTGCTTTTGTCCGTTTTGACCGTGCTTTTGCCTGACCATTAGGCATCCATCTCGAATTTTGTGGGCAGCGGCAGGATTTTTTCCAATTTCCGGCTTCTCGAAAACAGCGAAACTCGCAAACGCTGCCCGCAAAATTCGAGACCAGGGCCTTAGCATTTCTATTAATACCTACTGCTCTTCAGTGAGGCTATTTACTGGCTCACTAGCCTAGGTGTGAGATGACAGAGTTGAATTATAGAACGAGTTTACCAAAGTATAACTTCATTCGGTGACATAACTCGTAACAAATGGGAACAAAGAGTTACGGTAGGTGTACCTATAGGTACGTACAATCAACTGATACTATACTGTATAGTCGGCTAGTTACACACTCCTACATTGTATGGTTCAAAGCCCAGAGCACACGTATAGACTGAAAACCTATTTGACCTCTCCTAACCCAGCATTGGCGAGCACAGAGACACATTTACCGCTAGACTAACAACTGCCGGCAATAACCGGACGCCGTATACAAACTGATCTCAATAGTCGAACACGCTCGAACAGCTATTGTTGCTTGATGCAGGCCACTTGATAAAACCAGGCAGTCAGACCTAAGAATATGGGAGACGAAGCGCGTTGAACAACTCGCCACTATTCATGAGAAGTCAATGTGGACTCTGTTGAGCGGATGTTACCGTCCTAGATGTATGAGACAATGTAGAGACAAAACAGCATTGATGCCCATTAAACTAGATTATAACCTGACAAAACAATGTAAAAAATTCCTAGTAAAGATTAGTCTTCATGCAGGCAAGGATTGACTAGCTTACAAAGGCCTTTCTTATGACGTCACCAATTGATTGGGATCCTACATTGCGTGGAAATGATAAGGCTTATTATTAGGATTAGCTGTCTCAAGTCAAATCTTGTCTGGAACAGAAAACCCTTCAATTATTTATTTACTTAATGTGAGTTTGCACGAGTATTAATGACTTAGGGGACAAAGTAGGAGTAGCAGAGTATTTTATATATCTATACGCTTCACTTTATTGGCAACGCTCTATCTACCATTCCTTGGTCTGACCCCATCAAGGCTTTGCTTGACAAAATTGACAGGCAATCTCCAATCATGCATGGTTCAGTAAACCAGTAAACCGACCTCTTGCGCGGTAACGATAAGCATAATACTGTGGGAACAGTCGGGCTATAGAAATAAGTACTAAGTAGAACGTTTATTTGAGGTTAGTGTTCATTGGTTTCAGTTTATTTAGTGTAGGCAAGGCGTGATATGTGTATGTATGTACATATGTATTCAGTGTACATTGGTTCACTATAGTGACACACATGTTTTCTGAAACAACCTTGGAAAACAATCCTCAAAAATTTCAGACGTGGCGATAGTGGCCGTATTCTTACGGCCGTTAACGCTCTGCCTACCCCGCAAGGGATAAAAGCGTGATATGTGTATGTATGTATATCGGTTGGACCATCGATTTGATGTCACACTCGACAAGAAAGAAGTTTATATGAAATAGATACAGTGAGTTTTAAGATCGATCCCACCGAAATAAGAACCTTGTTTAGACAACAAAGTCATTCTTTTTCACCAGGATTCGGACGGTCTCCCCGTTCTCTGTCTGAGTTAGCTACCTAACCTAGGGGGTTTGACATAAAACCAAGTTTTCAACACAGAGCGAATGGACGGTATGGCGCTAATTGTGAGTTCTTCAAATTCAGCTCGTCTTACCATATTTTTTTGAATAGAAAATATCTTATCTATCGTTTATCTAGGCAAACCACTAAACGCGATCACCAGAGATCCGGTCTAGCCTAGCTCTATGACATTTCGTTCCACATCTAGTTTGACCCGCACCGATAAACCATCTAACATGTCATCCATGTATGGTAATGTGACAGGCAATATATTCAAGCTATACGATACGGATACGACACAAAACAGGGCTGTATATTTATGTATCTGATAAACACGTCGCGAGATTTCGGATACGTTTGAGAGAAAATCTAAAAATGCTTTTCGTGTCACAGAGTAAAAAAGATTACCTACTGTGAAAAATATTAGGCGACAGAGCTACAGGCACAGAAGATTAAAATTGTGTTGAAAATTTTAGAGTCTAAACAACATTCCTTACAGAAGATTTTCTTGAAACACTTGTCGTGCGTGTGTGTGTATTCAGTCAGACAATATATTTTGATTCTGATGTGTTTGTATGTAAACACGAAGGAGTTTTTTTTATGCGAATAAGTTGGGTATATCGCTTTCAAGTAGAAACTGCGTGTACCTTAAGTACATAATTACAATAAGCGTTTTGTTGACGTTTCACAAATTATCGCCTAGTTACAATATAACCTATCAATTAGACCACACGGCATATTAACCTACGTTTAAAAAACCGCTAATAAAGCGTTTAACTTTATAACAATTCTTAACTCGAAAGGCGATGTAATCGGTTTCCATAATTACTATGACTAGCAGAAACTAGGAACTTGCACGCAAATGTGTGTTAAGGTGTGAATTCGTAGCCAGCCGCGTTGCAACGGCAATATCGGACGCAATTACTTGCTTGTATAAATTTAAAAAAATTGCTTTTGTGGTTGAAAGTGCGATGTAGACCGCACGTCGTATGACCGCAGATTAGTTATGCAGTAAATTAAGATAAGTAACAACAAGAAATATATGTTCATCATCCTCATCAACGACCACTCATGTATTTAGGATTTTTCGATTCGCACAATTACTTACCTGAGTATGATCCTCATTTAACATCATTCATTTAGTTTTTTAGATTCATTCTGCAAAGATCATCGCTCCACCTTAAGCTGCAAACTGCACTGTTGTGGCGACGTGTTGTCGACACCTATCATGACGACACTTGTGTCTGACGCTGCTGCTTGTGGTTTAGTTCAAGTTTAGACTTTAAAAGTCTGTTTATAGTAGTGTAAAACGACTTGTTTGTTCGTATCACGCTTCACTTCTATCTTATGTGTGTTAGATGTATAAAAATGTACGTTGTAACGCGCACGTATTCCATTTTTGGGATCCTTAGGGGTTTCGCGAAAAGCGTGTGTACGTTTTGCGAATTGTTTTACGATGGCCAACGTAAAAAGTAGGTATAAGACAAGGTACTACTACTTTAGTGTCATGGTTTTGATTTCCTATCCAGTAAGCCACGGTTTCTCAAAGTGGGGTTCGCGAACCCCTAGGGGTTCGCCATTCGACGGCAAGGGGTTCGCGACAAGATTTACGTAATGGTGGCTCGATCACTGGCAGGCACGCACGCGCGGCACACATGGCGGTGAATTTCCTTTTGCCCTTTGCTTGCAACATACTTATGTGAGAGTGGGTTTTCACACCTGATCATGATAAAAAATAAATACAGAAATCGACTTAATACCGAGTCAGGATTAAGGTTAAAATTGTCCAAAATTACGCCTAACATTGAATCCATTTGCGATAAGACACAAGCACACCCATCACATTAACATTACAGAGACATTTCCTTTGGTACTTTATGTGTTACTTTTTATTCAAATAAAATCCTTATTTTCTTAAATATATATATTTTTTTTGGGGGGGGATTAATTCTATGTAAGGGGTTCGTTATCACTTGGAAATTTTAACAGGGGTTCGTGGAGCCGAAAGTTTGAGAAACCCTGCAGTAAGCAAACAATTGAATTAGATTTCGATCCGAGTTCGAGGTCATTTCACAAGCCAATAGGTCTTTTCGCTTTTGTTAAAAGTGTGCGTAATAAATGAAAGCAAACCTTGAATATGTAGGCCAGTTCTATTTTGTTTCTTGTTGTCCAAAATATGTCTAATATAATGAACAATATTTTTTATAAAGAAATCTCTTCATTATTTACACATTGAATCGGTAGTATATAGTAGTGTATATAGTGTTCGGGACGAACGGAAACATCCAAACCGATTTGTGCCATATTCGACGTACTGGAACAAGATGAAACGAAAAGATATCCGTGCAGATGGATAAAGGACTCTCATTCCAATCAAGAAAGTAATTATGAGCCACGATATATTTTGCGACAGGTAGCGTGGAAATAGCTGGTGAATTACAACTGGGGGCTGGGATGAAAGTGGACATCGCGCTGGACGAGAGCCAACATCACCTGGCCGGCTAAACTCGGCTGAGATAGCCCGGCAAATGCGCAACGCTTCCGTGTTTACGAAATGAGGAGAGATGTGTAAGATTACAACAGATTGATAGAAATATAACTGCTGTAGAACGAATAAAAAAAAAACAAAATCGAGGAACGCAAACGACAGAATTTCAAAACACACTATAGCATTTTATTTCTATTTGAAACAAAGAAAGTAGGTTAGAATAAATGTAAATGATAAACTTAGGCATGAAGGTTACCAATGTAAACCTGATTCATTTCAGTTGGTTTTTTTTAAATAAAAATAGAGATCAAAATGTAGGAAACACGTCGTGATGAAACCCACATTCAAATAATTCAGATGATATTTGAATGTGACTTAACCTAGGTAAGCCTTCGGGTTGCAGAAGTCAGATGGCAGTCGCTCTGTGCAAAAAGTTGGTTCGACGTCAAATCGCTTAGGTTAGGTAGCCGACGCCGACAGAGAACGGGATAAGGCAAGGAGAATGAGTTTGTTTTGCAATATCAATGAAAATAAAGATGTAAATAATGTAGGTAAAACTATGCTGCTTGCCAAAGCAAAGATATCGTGAAAGGCAAATTGCGCCAGAGCAGATCACGAGAAAGTCAGGCCGGGTCGCGTAAATACAAACCCGACTGCAACACAGACATCCATACTTTGTGTTGTAGTCTGGTTGGTACAGAGTTCGGACGTACAAACCCGACTACAACACAGAGCACTCATACCAGCCTCTTTGCAATTACATTCGTTTTGAAATGCCCTGTGTCGGTTCTGGCACATCGCCGGCCCCTGCCGGGGCACGCTCGCTCCGCTCGCTCGGCTCGTGCGTTGTGGACGCAGTTCTAACCTAACCTAACCTAACCTGGCGTTGACGCCAAGTTAGGATAGGTTGTACCTAACAAACCTATGTTTGAGCTTGAGTGGCTTTTGAATTTATCATTAAAAATTCATTAATCATTAAAAACATCATTTATCATTATAATTTCGTTAATCATTTAAGTGTCATTAATCATTATAATTATCATTAATCATTTCATTAACTGTTCATTATGATTGGTTATTCGTCATTATAATATCATTATATTTCAATTTACCATTAAAACATCATTAGGTAATCGTTTCATAATAATTAAAATCGTTATCTTGGCATCAATGATGTCTGTGTTGTAGTCGCCTTTGTAGCATAATTTAATGTTCCAACCCGACTACAGCACAGACAGTCCCCTGTCTGTGCTGTAGTCCGGTTTGTACTAGCGCGGCCGGGTCAGGCTTATTTTCAGAGAGACCACACTTTTGCAATAAGAAACTACCTAGATAGTAATCCACCGTCACTTTTCGCAACAAACGCGTTGTTGCAAGAAAATTGCTCAGTGAAAAGAAATACGATTGTGATTTAAAGAACATTCTAATGGTAGGGCTATAGACCATAACGGACCTTCGAAATGGCCACCCTGAGCCACCTATTACCCTCTGAATTACTTTCGTCTTTGGTCCCACTGGAATTTTGAACTTTAAGCAATTTCACGGCTACTGTACAATCCATCTGGTCTATTAAAAAGAGTCGTACGAGTATGAAACTTTCATACCTGATAATCTGAACTGAAATTGCTACAACCTAGACCTTTCGTCTTCAGCGCTTAGGCGCTCGTCACTTTAGCTGAAGTGCTGACTAAGTAAAACTGGAATAAGATCTGTAGGACATCTGAATGCAATTTCAAAGTAGACATGTCATGATAGTTTGTTAAAGAAACTGTAGTTCATGACCACATAGCGTGTTTATCGTGTTCATAGTCGGTAATCAATTTTCTGTACACGAAACCGACTATTGCAGTGTTATCAATCAATAACGTTGATTGGACGTCCGGTTTTGATAACGCTAAATTCACATCAAATGCACTTTGTTCACGCAAATCATCTTAACACGTGCAAAATTATTTCTCAGGGAAATTTAGAATCTCTTTAATAAAGCAAAACTAATTAAAAACAACCTGACTGATTCTGGACCGTACCGTTGGACGCCCTCCGGCTAGATGGACCGATGACTTAAAGAGGGCGGCTGGTAGCGACTGGATGGAGAAAGCGGGAGATCGTTCCTTGTGGCCTACCATAGCCCTATAGGCCGATGTGATAATGACTGATTTTGCGTTTGAAATTCATATAGAATCTAATAGAACACCTCGTGTATCAACATACATACAGCCTTCTGGCTGTGTAGCCTGTGAAAAGGAATTTACTTGTCCACATACATACATACCTACCTACACCTACAAACATACATACTTTAGAAAGACGTAGCACTAAAGCATCCAGGAAAATGTATACCAAAGTTCCTTTTCATATTTCATCAAGTTCGATATCATAAAATTCGTAGGTAAGTAAGGTTCGGTACCATCTCTGAAAACTACATGCATACTATAACTAGACTATTATTAATGGAACCCTTATAGCATGTGATTTAATTATATTACAGGGAGAGGCATTCAATTTTGGTACTAAGGCATTGATTATACTAATAACTGTGTAATTATCTGTCCATTTCGTTGATCAATGCATACCACGCCTTAATTGATTCGGAGTAGTGTAACTTCGCATTTAATTTTGGGTAGGCATATTAGTTATTATATAGTTTACTTTCTCTACCATTTGCCTAACTAGTAAGTAAATAAAAATATTGAGAAAATCTATGTGATGGCTATTTTTGACACCGGCTGGTACATTATTGTATGGGAGGTCCGAAATTTTCTTTATCGACTTCTGTTGTTTGGGAAAATTGGTCAGTTTCATGGACTTGTTCGCTCGCTGCTTAAAATATTTACTGCCATTTTTTTTATATCCGTATTCCACAATAAACTAAACGTACCATTGACACATATTAGTCGTGATTGAAATTGAGCTCGATGCAATCCGAGCAAATCAATCATAGGTAGTCCATAAAAGCAAAGTCGCTTTTCGCGTCTGTCCCTATGTATGTATGCCTAGACCTATAAAAGTACACTGCTCTTTTTCAAATAAAAAGTGTGATACAAGAGGAAGGTTTATATGTATAACACATGCCAGGGAAACGTGTTAATCCCACAGGAAAATGAGTTGCAGCGTCTAAAACCGCTCACGGGCCGCTAGTTTTATATAAATACAAATAGGAAGTTTACAAGACAACTGTCTGTACTATTTCCAAGTATTACCAGCGTTTACATTACACTGAAATAGACTGAAACATTTCCTCCATTATTCAGCCAAATACCTCTAAAATCTAAACAAGAACATTGGCTAATTGACGTAATACTACGGTCGTTATTTTGTAAATTATTAGACAAGACTTATATCTGTTCTAAACAGAATACTTACATCATTCACGGTTTGGCTTGTACATACATACATACATATATCACGCCTTTATCCCTTGCGGGGTAGGCAGAGCGCCAACGGCCGCAAGAATACGGTTGCTATTGCCACGTCTGACACTTTTGAGGATTGTTTTCCAAGGCTGTTCCAGAAAACATGTGTATCACCATAGTGACAGGTTGTCACCCTGTCGCCTAAACAATTGTGTTACACCAATACTCTCAAGTCCCTTAGTCGCCTCTTACGACACCCGCGGGAAGGATGTGGGGTGATGCTATTCTAAGCCGGCATCACACGGCATAGCCGGCATCGCACGGCGTTGTGCTCTATACTTGTAAAAATGTGAACTTTTTCGACTGCCTATCTATACTAAATTACTACTTTATTCCCTTAGACAAATTGTATAAGACGACTATACAATTTCTTAGAGGACTTTCAGTTTCATGGGCTGATACACCTAACACCTTGAAATATTATGATAATTTATTGTGGGGTGGTATAACCATGTTTATTGGTACCTTTGAAACCTGTTGCAGACTCTTTTCTGCGGCTTTTTTCTACTGGTTGGTTGGTGGACCTTGACAGACAGACGTTGACTTGAGAGACTAGAAAAAAAAGCCAGAAGACCTAATTTTATGTGATTTTTGTAATAAATGGTTTTATTGAGAAAGACAGCTGTTTTGACCATTACATGTGGTCCTATTGAAAAGACCTTGTTTTAACAGTTTCAAAACCTTTTGTGGCTACTTTTTGGTAATAGGTAAGTAGGTAGGTAGTAGGTTATCTCAATTAGAATTCAGAATGATTGTACAGTCTATTAGGTACCTCTGTAGACCTGGCAATCGTGACAACCTTCAGAATCAACAATAGCAATTTAATGTCGATGTTTTCTCAATCGTAAATTGTGATTGAATCTGGCAATATTACCGACCCATTAACTGAACAAAATGGAGGTTACTAGCAGCGTCGGTGGCCAAGTAGTTAGGACACCGATCTTATAATCGTGAGACCCGAGTTCGATCCCCGCCATGTACCAATGTGTTTTTACTTACGTACCTACATTTACCAACTGCTCTTACGGTGAAGGAAAAACATCGTGATGAAGCCCACATTCAAATAAAAAATTGAATTCAGATGATATTTGAATGTGATTCAACCTAGGATTCGGGTTGCAGAGGTCAGATGGCAATCGCTCTGTGTAAACACTTGGTTCCACGTCAAATCGCCTAGGTTAGGTAGCCGACCCCGACAGAGACCGGGATAAAGCAAGGAGAATGATGGTCAGCTTGGATCAGTTGAGTATTCCTTGCTACTGACTGCTCCTAATAAAAAAATAAGGCTACTCTTTACCGCAGCAGAAAACTAAACCTCTATGGTTAAATAAACAACTGCGGTTAAAACCACAGAGTAGAAAATTAATAGCTAAGAAAATAATTGTCAGACTACTTAGGCATTTTCCTAACAATTGCCTAGTCGGCCTACCATCGATTTATTGCATTATGAATGAGTGCTGACTGCCAGTGGAACACCTGGCAGGCGGACATGCATAATAATGCATAATATTGACGTCATCATGTACAGGGCGCAGGTTTGAGGTTAAGAAGTAGTCGTAGCGGTTTTGAACGAAAAAAACGCGAGAAAGTTATCAAAAGTATACAAAATAATAAATGGATCTTAAAAAGTGGAAGGAAGTAATTTCTGCTCACCCCTACCTGTAAGAAGCATGATTTGCGTATACCGGGTGTAAGGGATAGCCCTCCGAATATGGATAGGGTGCATGCAGACTATGAAACTAAACTACTTTCCCCAAGAAACATAGGTCAAAATATGAAAAAAAATTTGAACCTCCCATACAAAATTACCAACCGACAAAGTCAATTTTTATGGGAGTACCAAAAAGTTTTTCATATTTCGACCTATGTTTCTTTAGGAAAGTTGTTCAGTTTCATATGCTGATTCACCCATTAAAATATTTGCAGCTAATATTTTTACATAATGTAGGTATATGGAAACTGAAAACTGAAAGTTTAACTTTAGTGATCATACGTGCAAGTTTTGATGTTTTGAATGTGGCAAACTCGAGCAAGCTATCAGAAACTGTATAACTGAATAAGCAATTTAACTTTACAAATCGTACGAATAACTAATGCAATTGGAATAGTTATAGCTTGGTATGTGTATACTTCTTTCGCTGAGATAGTGTCACGACCAGCGTAACTTGACCTCCATGCTCGATACACGTAAATAAATGTCCTGAAAGCAGTAAAATGCAAACACAATTAGTGGTGCAAAGTAATTACTCTCAGTTTTACTGTAGCGTCGTAGGAATCTGTACATAGTGATAACCACTAAGCACAGCTAGTAAAAGACGCATTACCCGGATGCCGTTCTGACTCTATTGTTATTTTTCTAAGGCTCTATCAAATCTGTGCGACCTTCAGTCCGATCCATACTTCCCCCATTCTCCAGTCAGACCGATCCGTTCTACTCCCGACCCATTTTTCCCTCAGTCCGATCCGTTCTTCCCGCAGTTCCATCCGCTCTTCCCTTAGTCCGATCCGTTCTTCCCATAGTCTGATCCGTTCTTCCCTCAGTCCAATCCGTTCTTCCCTCTGCCCGATCTGTGCTTCCCTCAGTCTGATCTGATCCGTTATTGCCTCAGTTCGATCCGTTCTTCACCCAGTTTGATCCGTTCGTCCCCCAGTCCGATCCGTTCTTCCCAAAGCCCGTTTATAAGCTCGTTTAGAAACCTTGTAAAATTCTACGCTACGCAATCACCATGCCACACGTTATTAGCCAATCAGTACAATTTCGCAGGCAACGATTGAGTCGTGGTAGCCCAGATGGAAGAGGCGTTGCCAGTAGTAATGGCTGAAACAAATCCCCGGTAGGAAAAAATCTAAACTTTTCAAAGTAAATATTCCTATACGAAAAAACTGAAAAGGTCGTACCGAAAATTAATCATGAATTTTTATACGGCTTTCAGTTATTTTAGTACGCGATCCATAAATCTAGTACCAAAATATTTCTTTGAACAACACATTAATATTACGCTAGTGGCACTAAAATAAAGTATTAGTGATTCATGGACAAACAAATTTAGATTTCGCCCTTCGCCTAGCTTTCTGCACGTGATCGCGTTAGAATTAGAAACTACAAAGAAAAAAAATTTTATAGTAAAAAGAAACTATATCAATGGGACTACGGTTTTACTACATATTATAAAGGCAAAGTTGCTTCTTGTCCTATGTCCTTATGCGTGTATCATGTACATATATATGTATGTATACTTAGATCTATAAAACTACACAACGGATTTTGATAAAGTTTTTTTTAACAGACGAGTAATTCAAGATAATTTAGGTTTATTCCTATAACATTCCAGGAAAATGTGCAGTCAGTCTGGAACTGTACACTCTATTAATGAATAAGCTACACAAGGGTACTACTCCATACGAATTTAAATATTTTTATTTCCACACACACACACACATATCACGCCTATATCCCTGGTGGGGTAGACAGAGCGTCAACGACTGTAAAATTACGGTCGTTATCGCCACGTCTGACAAATATTGAGGGCTGTTTGAGATAATTCGTGTATCACTATAGTTACAGGTTGTCAGCCTGTCGCCTAAAAGTTGTAATACACCTGAAACCCTAAGTCCCTCAGTCGCCTCCTACGACACCCACGGGTAAGAAATGGGGTGATGCCATTCTAAGCCAGCATCACACGCCATCATTTATTTCCAGTTCAAATATTAAATATTCTTAAAATTTGCAAAATATCTTCTTTTACGAGGACTGATTTCCATAATCTGTATATTCATTTGGAACTACTTCAACTACTTCCAATTCATTTGGAGGCTTAGAGGACTTCTGTTCCGCTTAATATTATTTTGCTAATTGCTATGTGTATATTAATTTTACACTTTCACAGGGTTGTCCTTTAAACACCAAAATAGCGAAATTTCAAGTAAAATTAAGTTACGCACGCCTACTTAATCTGAGTTTGCTTAACCAAATTACAGTTAAATCTTTTAAAACCCACTTACGAACTTTATGTAAGCCTTTCCATTATAACACTTGCTACATAAGTATCTTAAATCTAGACTGGATTTAAGAACGTAATATGGTTCGGTACAACATATGACCTTTACATAAGTCTAAACGAATAACTTTCGCGACTAAGTTGACTTGATTATAACTTAAAGAGGATGCCTGGTCTGGGTGTTTTCATATGAACGTATTCCCCTGTTTTTTCCCTAGTGATGCCTTTAGAAATCTCTTCTTCGAGCCCTATGTCCCTGATGAGGGATAAAAGGACTTCATCGTCATCATTATCAATGCCTTTAGAGCTTTTTTTTTTCATTTAAAGCCTACTAGGGCATGCTTTATGCCTATTCACTTTTTTCGAAAAATAATCCTACTTCCTACTACTATTATAAAGGCGAAAGTTTGTAAGTATGGATGTATGGATGTTTGTTACTCTTTCACGTAAAAACTACTGAATGGATTTGAATGAAACTTTACCACAATATAGCTTATACATCAGAATAACACGTAGGCTATAGCTTATACGAAGACGGGACGAACCTGAAGTCCACGCGAACGAAGTGGCGGGCAAAAGCTAGTTATGAATAATTCGAAGAAGAAAACAAAAAAATATTTTTTTCATAGAAAACTAAAAATATTCTTTTCCATTCATAATTATTTTATGGAAAAAAGGAAATAATAGAGGAATGCTTTTAGTAAGCCTTATTTCACAGAAGTATACGTTTGTATGAAAACGCCGAGACTAGGAGGACTCTTAATGCGAAACTTCAATAAGAAGTCTCAAAAGAGCTCAGAAGGAACAAATTCAGGAGGTTATACTCGAGCCGCTATAAGCACGCGCACTTGACATTTATGCGACTTTAGGAAACTTACACCGAGGTAACGTTTTGAGGAGAGAGTTAGACTATTTCTGTTGAAAGTGACACGTATTGTTGAATAAAAGGAAATACATACCCGTATTTGGGAGGAAATTCATTAAAAGATTATCTGACCTATAAATTACCTAACAACTCAGATTAAAAACAAACATTAAAATGGAGATGTAGTTTAGGGCGTCTCGTACAAAAAAATTTGACTTTGGGACCAAAGAAAAAAAAACAAAGCCCGTCAGCTGATCATGAAGTTAGTATTTAGTTTTGTGGCATCGATCTCACGGTCTTCTTCTTCTTTTTCCAAGTGGGACACCGAGTCGTCCAACGACTCGATGAACCCTGGTGTCAAGAGTTTTTCAACCGCCTATTACTAATAGTAGGCCCTCTCACATGCTTGAGTACCGATCGCCGACTAAGTTATCATAGACAGCAACCGGGACGGCTTAAAGTGCCCTCCGAAACACGGAACCATCACGGTCCCATAGTGACAATGTGAACCACAAGTGAACAAGATTCACTAAACTTGTGCATTTCCTTCGAAAAATCTGGGCACTTGTTATAATTTTATTTTCTTAAGGTACTTTCCCTTCGTGTAGCTGACGATACCATTGACCTTGTACCACGATGACCGATTAAGTATTGATTGATGTTATGATATAATTTTCTAATCGATCATTAGATATCTGTTTTTAGTATTTTGATAGCAATATAAAAGTACAAATACAAAGACTAGCAGTAGTGATAGGCTTTTAAACTCTGTATGTTTTTCCCGTGGGAATAACATGTTTTCCCGGCATGTTCGTCTTATGTCACTATATCTAATCAAAATTAGTTACGTGGTTGAGTAGGTTTTAACAATGTCTACGACGGACAGACAGAACAACGCAAAAAGCAACTTCATTTAGACCCGTATTTATAAACCGCTCTTAACTCTGAAATCGATTCTGAGTGCGACTTTGAGATTATTATCGACTGACATTTGTCAAAATCTGTCTTGAGATCGATCTCGAGTTGAGAGTAATTTATAAATACGGACCTAAGTATCGCTTTATGTATTGATTTAGTTTTACGTTATATTTGTAGGTAAAGACTGAAACTTCATCGCATTTCGTTCCAGACTGGGTACTCCACAATTCCATTTTCGCCACCAAAAAGCACACCACGGCAAGAAACGACGTCTACTTCCGAAGGCGGCGACAAATTCGCGCGAGATATACAAATTCCCTCTTCCACACTCTACTTGCGGAAATAACTGCTTTACCTAGAGTCACTTTACAAACGAATGTATTATACTTTTGAGGTCGAATTACTCACGGCTTAAACAATATGTTAGGCCTTAAAAATTGGTACGGACGGAAGCTGGACTGCGTATATTTTTTGCTTTGCTGGCCGCATCTGACTAGAATCGATGGACAGTGGAGTAAGCGGGTTCTCGAGTGGAGACCACGCTCCGGCATGCGTAGCTGTGGACGCCTGATAGATCGAAGACTTGAAAAGCGGCTGGTAGAGATTGGATGGCGGAAATGGAGATGGAGATCGTGCCCTGTGGCTTGCGCTGAGAGGCGAGAGGCCGGGAGGCCTTTGTCTAGTAGAAGTTATACGACGTGATGTGTGATGTTAGGTCTAACTGAGAGAATAGTCTGAACTGAAAATACGGTAGGTACTAATTGTTTTCGCGGTACAACTTAGGCCTCTCTCAATTTTCAGATCGATCTTGAGTGCGACTTTGATATGCTGTTAGTATTGACTGACATTTATCAAAATCGCTCTAGAGTCAGAGTTGAGTGCGATTTATAAATACGGACGTAAAACCTTGTTAGACTGTTCTATCTATGCAACGTGTAGTAACTAACACAAACTTAGACTATATCGAGGTTGAAATAGTGGAAGTAATTAGGCGCTTTATTGATGACGTAAACAAAAACTATGACGATGTATAAAAACTACAATACGGTTTACTTTCATTAGGAAATTATGCAAGAAATTCGTGCTGTGTGTTGAATATTATAGTGTTGAAATTTTTAACGTTCGTGTGTATTTTCTATGCTCATAAACCACTAAATGTAGTGAAATGTTTCTAATGACCGCTTAGAGTATTCATACAAGGAGGGATGCAGTGAATTACCGAACAAATTTTTCTGCCACTTTTTGCGGGAGTTGAGTGAGGTAAACTCGTACAGCACACAAGGATAATTTTAAAACAACTTGACAACCACATACAAAATGGCATTTGCTAGTTTCATATAACGCGCTGGGCAAATGGACAGTGAATTCTGGCAGAGGGGTAAGCCCGGTTTTCAAGGATCACCGATACCGTAAACTCAGAACGGGTTAGTAATGAGGAAAAACTTTTTCCAAGGTTCATACCTGGGTTGAAAATGAAAAATGAATTGGGATCTGTCATATAATTGACTTCGTTGGTAGATCTTTCTTTTTCCTATTTCTATCTCAATATTTGGGGAAAAGAGTTCAGTTATAAGATCTATTTTACTCCTTGAAATATTTGCAGATACTTTTTTACATCCTTTATAAAACTACCATTTGTTACTGATAATTAAAGTTGTTAACATAATGCACATAAATATCCATTATATCCATGTAGGGCAAAAATTGGATACACAAAATAGAGGACAATCATTAAAAGGCAGTATAAGGTCATTGGATTCATTTGATAATTTAAGAAACTCCATAATCATTTCAAAAGTTAATGTCCTATTGCGCAATACAGCCATGGAATTGACGTCGAGGCTAACATCTGTACCTACCTTTCTTAGTATTATCAAGATCCAAACCAATCGCTTTATACTGGTCAATCTTAATAACTGTATGGAAAAACAGTATGCTATTGATCTCTTACAAAAACAACCTTCTCGAGATGCTGACTTTGTGACGGAGACTGGCGCGTCAACCTACTGACGTGCGTGTTCCATCGTTCCATGTTAGACGCATCTATTAGCCACAGTAGTAGGCGGCTTAAAAGAAACTCTGACACCAGGGTACACCAGGTCGTTCGTCAACACGGTGCTCTACACGAATATCACGATGTTTTAGTTTTTGGTGAGCTCGCTCCACATTCAACTCTGTCTAAGCCTTATCTAGCCCCCAAATCAAACTCTGGCTTGAGTAAGGGCTAACCAATATGAAAATAACTTTTAAGTTAATCTCCTTCAAAGAACGTGTAAAAGTGCAAACCTCCATTTTTTGTCGGTAAATATGCCTAAAGCTTGATGAACACTTCAGAAAAATCGGTCCATCCAAACGCAAGATAATTGCGGACAAACATACATACACTGAGTCCCTTATTTTATTTTTAAACCGTTTAGAAAAAAACTTCGCCAAGCCTTGCCAACCTTCACCAGTTTCCCCTATATAACCCTAACACAATAAACCATCGTTTTCCCCGTCAGACACACTACATTGCATATAAACGTAGGCTAGGGGACTGAAACAACTGTTACCCTTGTCAACGTGTCGCGAGCACTCGGAACGTACCTGAAACAGAGAGACAAACGTGTTACACAATGTTATACAACATACATATACAAAAGCTGTAAACCTTGTGGGGTAGGCAGAACAATACAAAGACAATGCGTTGTGCCCTTGCGGCGTAAGCCGACAAAAACAGTAGTTTTCGCAAATCTAACAAAATTTTGAAATTCGTAATAGGGATGTGGACTGGCAGGTCCAATGAGCTACTTTTTAAGGCTGGTTTCAGAGCGGCGCGTCTCAGCAGTCCGAGCCGCGCGCGCCTGGGCAGCGCGTTCGCTGTGAAACGACATTCAGACGCGCGCGCTTCGTTGTGGTGTACGGTCGAGTGCAGAGAATCATTATGCCAGCAAACGTAATCACTATATTAGCTATATACGTTATATGGAAAAGAGTGCAACAACGACGTCTTAAAATATTGCAAGTCGACGCTACTGGCAATCGAAGGAGATCCGACCGCGGCGCGGCCGAGACGCGGCTCAAGACGCGTCACTATGAAACGCTACATACAATCTAGTGTAATGCGAGGCGCGCGCGGCTGGGCAGCGCTGCCGAGACGCGTCGCTCTGAAACCAGCCTAAAACGTTATTGTATGAAAATAGAAATGTATGACGTCATCACTTGCTATTTTGGATGGCGTCAGAACTACTTTTATATGTTTTTTTGTTTATTAATTCAAACTTTAACTATTTAAAAAAAAATTATGTATGGCGTTTAAGTAATAATATGAAATAATTTGTGTATGAGTATCGTCCTACGAGTTATTTTATAATAGAGTGTAGTTATAGAGGCAGACAAATTGAATAGAAATAGTATAGAAGTGAAAATAGACTTTGAATAGAATTAGTTCGAGGTAAAGGTGATGATGGCAATTCTTTTATAATACGGATTACATTGTAAGCTTGTATTTAAGTTTTGTCACGTGTACTTTACAATAGGCACGTGTATAGAATTTATAGATCAAAAAGTTTTTTTTTGCTATTGGTATTCTACATAGTAGCAAAGATACCTAGTAGTCTAGTTCGTTGTGACACTTCACTAAAAGGCAAAATGACACATGAAATAACATAATCCTGATTACATTATATCAAATAGATTATTACAGTATCGATCATGATATAGTAATCCTCCAGTCATTTGTGCACGATTAAAAACCTCCTTTTTCTTTTTCTTTGCTGTCTCAGAAAGTGGCAAGAATAGTTACAATGCCTAGACCAGTTGTCGGGGACTTTGGTATGCGAAATTGTTTTACGACTGTTCAGAAATTGATCCTATTATTACTGTGCAAACAAGGTGGCAAGTAGCAACATACCATCATAATACATTTTCCCTATTGTTTACGAATAACCTCGTTAACTAATGGATCAACCCACTCTAATGAAGTGACAGGATGTCATACGACACCTATTATTTGTCCACAATGGACTTGGAAAAATCCATACACATATTATCTAACTTTCATTAGTGAGTATAAAATGAAGTGACGTCTTATCTACTCACTTAGAAATAGTTAAGAGTTATGAAATGCGATACTTTAATGCTACTATACGGGGTGTAAGAAACAGCCCTCCGAATACTGATAGCGTGCTTGCAAATCATGAAACTAAACAACTTTCCCCTACGAACATATGCCAAGAAAGTAGAAAAATATTTCGACCTCTAATACAAAATAACGATCAGCTGAAGGACAGCTATAGGAAGTTTTTTTTTAATTGTTCCTTTTTACTATAAACTTTTGTTACAATTTGTTAGACCGCTACACTACGGTCGACTCTGTCCTAGGCGGCGAAATTGTCAACCATTTGTTCATATATTTTTTTCTAAAAAACAATTGTACCTACCTATAAAATTTAGCTTGATACCTGTGACGTAAGTTAGTTTCGGGAAAATGCTATGACATAAGGTCCATTTTTCTTTGTTCACTTCTCTTTTAGTATGGATCTGTCAAATGTCACAGGCATCAAGCTACATTTTCAAAGTTATACCAGCTACTTTTTTCAATATCTCATAATATCATGTCCAAGATAGGAGGGACGGCTATATTGTGTGCTAAAACCCTTTTCTAGGCCATCTCGAGTAAACAATATGACAGGTTGTCTAAAACATACCTCTAAGTATAAGCCTCTTCAGCTACATATTGTCTGGAATAGACTAGACTGAAAACTTGTAGTAATAGCTTTATTCACTTTGAAGTGACTGTTTTTATTTTTATTAAAACTCATTAGTGCGTTAGTTGCAGGTCTGACAATAGTATAATACGTAAAATTATAAATAATCTTATTTGCGATTTTTTTCCTTGTTTAACTGAAAACGACAATGCTAGTTTTAGTTAAAAGACTAAATAATCGATACCAATGTTGTATGGGGTTTTTATTTCACTCTTGTCATTCGATTGGGAAATAATATATTTGAATAGTAATGTTGATATTTGGATTTTATTAAAGTAGGTACAGACCTTTTATTTATTTCACGAGCACGGGTTAGCTATACTTGTGTGTGTTGTCTCTCTCTTTTCGTTGGACGACTCCGTGTCCAAACATGGCAAACCCGCGCTCGTGAGATAAAAAGACTATTTTTCATGGCATATGCATATCACTTAGTTATTCATAATACATACATACATACATACATAAATCACGCCTTTATTCCATGTGGGGTAGGCAGAGCGATAACGATCGTAAACTTACGGCAGTTATCGCCACGTCTGACAAGTATTTAGGGCCCTTTCAGATGATTCGTGTATCACTATAGTGACAGGTTGTCAGCCTGTCGCCTAAAATTGTAATACACATGAAACCCTCGAATCCCTTAGTTGCCTTTTACAACACCCGCGGGAAGAAATGGGGTGATGCTATTCTAAGCCGGCATCACACGGCAAATAATAACTTATAAATAAAATAACTACCAGTTATCAGTTTCACAAGAATGGGTATCATTGACCTTCAGAACCTCACGACGTGATTCAGCCAATTTTTTACCTCCAAATATGTCATTATGATTACACTGCATTGAATCACATGATTATACAATTATTATTATTGTAATTTTGGTGATAACAGCAAAAACTGTACACACGTGGTGGTATGAAAGAGTCCGTCTTTTGGGGCAAAAAAGAGACTCACAATTTACCATATGAATATAGGATGTAAACAAATTGATTGCAAATATTTTAAGGTGTGCCCATCCAGCACACGAAACTGAACAACTTTCCCCAAGAAACATACATAGGCCGAAGAAAAAAAATTTGGACCTCAAACTGTCAAATCAATATATTACATTGGCTAGGGCATACGCGCCGTAATTATCATGTACGGGCATCCTTACATTTTCTATCCTATATCCGACTTGACATCGCGTGGGTAGTGTAAAGACTAAAAAGGAGTAGTAAGTTGTCGCTACTACTATTAATAATATTACTCATGCCAAAGGGCACACGTCCAAATCGGTACATAACTAAATAGTGTTATTTATAAACAAGGAATCGTTACAACCCGTGGGCAGTCTGTCTGACTCACAATTCACAGTATGGTTTCAAATGTCAGTTCCTTGCTTCAGTTGTAGTGCTGGAAAAGACTCGAGACTTATTTAGTTTCAGACTTTTAATACAGCGTCATGCTGGCTTCTTCTTCATGTGGGACAACGCGTCGATTATGTTGTTGATCGACGATTGCGATATTAGTAAAAAAATTAACGATAGTTTTTAAACATTCCAACACTAAACCTATCAGTCGTACATTTATCCAGTCTGTGGCACATATTGTTTTTAAATTTAAAAACCATCAACTGGGCAACAAAAGCCTTTAGACGCATAATGTCAGATTCGCAAAATTTGTACCGGTTTCTAAAGATGTTGTACTCAAAACAATCCACAGAGCAGACACAATAGCTCAAAACGTACATAAAATCTGTTTCTAAGCTGAAACCAAAACATTCCTTTGTGTTGTGATTCAGAAGCCTTGAGTCACTTGAAACTCTAGCCAGCTCAGAGTGTAGGTAGTCGACAAATTAGTAGCTAGTCTATCCGTCTGTATTGCTAGGGCATTCACTTCTGCCATATGGCGCCTGAATGCGAAATCAGCTGTTTATTGGATAAACTTGTGCTCGGAATAACATCTTGGATATGTTATGTATGTCACTGGTGTTAGGTTTGTTAGACACATATCGAAGTAAGTCTGTTCTTGAGAATCTTATTACATCTTAAATTCAAAGAAAAAAATTGGTGAAATGCGGTCGGGCATCAAACCCAGGGACTACTGAAGTTCCACTAAGCTATCGATGCCTCGACCGACCCTTGCCAATTGATGCTAGTCTCGAAGCGACGATTCAGCGACATCTAGCTGTTTACAACTGAGAACCTGGTTAATCCAGTTACTAGTGATATTATCAAGCAGTAAGCTTCTAAGCCCTAATAGCATCTAATAGCACAATCTCAGCCGTCGCCACATAGAAAGATAAGTAAGATGGTTTACAATAGCACGGTAATATTATCTATACAGTATTGTAACTCGGCCGTGTCCTTGAAATAAGTGCCTACAGCCGCGCGGTACGTAAGCATGTGATAGGGCTGTCACTGTCACCGAGTGTCGCCTACCTACAGCGTTTTATTTGCATATCTGCCTACTTTGAGTTTTTATCTAGTTTTGAGATTGTAAATTTATAACTTTTTTTAAAATTAGCACTGATACATAGTAACAATATCAAATATAATTACAAACTTCGTCAATTTAATAGAAAGAGTTCAATAAAAATGCAAGTTATATTTTTGATTGATAGATTTATTAAAAAATAAAATTCGCGCGGTTAAAAACCAGCACACCGTCTTTTCTTCACCACGGTACACACGCGACTGTTAGCATGCCGAGCGCATGCCGAGATCCGAGCGCGTAGGTATAGCTCGCGCGCCGTCCGTTTGTATGGAGTTAGAATACTGTATAGATAATATTACCGTGACAATAGCGTTTCTGTCTGTTGTTTATTCAATATTAGGTATGATTAGTTTCTTCTGAGCCTGTTACGAATACGTTACGTAGGTAGTTACGTAGCTTACATTATTGGCAAGAGTACACTATTCAAATCCGATAGGATACGAGTACACTATATAAATAAAGTACACGATAAAGATGAATATAGAGAAGATAGATTTAGTTTCCATTTTAGCTTAGACAGATATTAAGTAATTTTTCGTTCGAAATGTTTTTAAACCTATATCTACGCCTGAAACTAAGGAATTATAAATGACATCTCAAATTTTATCCTACCAAAATATCTTCCAAGATGAATTATTCTGGTCTTCGCAGACGACAAGAAATCTCAGCTTTGCGTAGGCGTTTTAACCGTTAACGATTTAAGCCTAGATTTTAGCAGTCTTGCAGTATCTTCTCCGCCGCCTACGAGTAAAAGATCATTAATAATTTTGTCTGATACTCAGAGTTAGATATGTTTCAGAGAGAATCGTAAAAGCACACTATTCCCTGCAATGCAAGCTAGAGACGCGCTAAAACGTAACTAACGCAATGTCCGTACAAGGCTCCACAGTTCTGTGAAACAATTTGAAGCTAGTGACAGCAGTACACAAATATGAAATTGACAGAGTGTACTAAGGATAGAATGTTGTTAATATACCAAATCGGTCCGCAGAACTATAGCTCCTAGCCTACGCTACGTTAACTGTACAAAAACGGGCTTTATTCTGAACACAGATAGTTGACTTCAATGAAAATAAATTTATTTTTGCGCATTTAATTGTACATTCTTATTATAATGCCTGGATAATGTTGTGACGAGTTTTACTAGGCTTCACTTTATCATTCTCCGGGTTCCTCTGACATAGTTCGTTGCTCTAACTAAGACCTTATAAAGTTAGTTTAGATCAGTACCCTTGTCAAACTGGCTGGGGACCGGTGGGCGGGTTTCGGCACTGAAACGGGGTGATGCTGGGATAAACAAGTTTTGTATTCAGTGAGTAAAGAAGTTACAATGGAGACCTTTGTAAGGTCGTGTACGTGTGGGAAAATTTAGATTGAATAGAAGTTGTTTTTGTTCAAATTATCCCAATCTATGTAGTATTTTTCTATGTTCTGTAATATCTTATCAGCAGCAAAAGAGTTACGTATTTAAATTAAATTATTGTCAAAGAGTTACTAAAAAGCTATTCAGTATAAGTCGATGACTTAAATTATCATCCATACATTATCTCGAAGTACGTCAGTATTGAATTTGTAGTAATAAATAATAAAATCACTCTATTACATTGCACTCTAGTAGTAAACGATTGAAAAACTCTGGCATCAGGGTTTATTGGGTCGTTGATAAACTCAGTTTCTCAAACGAAATAAAAAAGATTGTGAAAGATTAGTTTTCTTTCCTGACTTATAATTTTCTAGACAGAAATCGATTTTGGCAAGTTACACTAGGATTCACTCCCATCCACTTCGAACCTTGGCTCTCTGCCCTTCAGGGTGACTCAAACGGGAAACCCTATGACGTCATAATGTTGAAACACCAAGAAAAATTTAGACAATCAGCACTAGCTATAAGCTAATTAACAAATTTCTAAGATATTCGAATTCTACCAAAATACTCACTATGCGTTTTCACCTTCTATTTTAGCTAATTACAAGTGACGATAAAGTGTAGTAAAAAGTTGTTAATTTTACTTTGGGATTACTAATCTTTTTTAATGTTGAAGAGGCGAATTTACGTTGTATGAAACAGGCATAAAATCTGCAGCCCAGACTAGACATATGTAATTACATTGAGCTTTCTTTTTGGCACCCTCAGTTATAGTTAAATAACTGTATGTGTGTGTATATATATGTACACAGACAGGGTCATTTTTTGTCAGTACACAAACTTTGTAGGTTGTTTTTACTAATGATTCTGAACAACTTTTACTATGGCGCCACCTTTAAAACCGCAAAAGAAATGGGGTGTTCCATACATTTTGAAGGTTTGATATGAATTTTTATATGGAACACCCAACTTTTTTTTGCGATATTGTAGGTGGCCTTATAGTGAAATTTGTTCAGAATCATGAGTAGAAACGCCCTACAAAGTGTGTGAATAAAAATAACCCTGTATTCCTGTAATGACGACTCTCTCTTGATGACTCACGAGTAGAGGAAAGCCCTGTGCGTGACGACATAACACTATCTATTACGATTTTTGTTATATGCAACTAGTTTTCTTTTTGGCACCCTCTGTTAGCAAAGGCATAGAATCGACGGTGTACAGATGTGTATAGATATTTCTGTCTGCGACCCTCGATGACTCACTAGTTGAGGGAATCCCTCTATTACATGACCTCATGCTGCTTCATACTTCTCAATCTCATTTCAAAAATCTCATTTACGAACTTTGTCAATTTATAAAAAAAATATATACTAATAACAAATAAAACCTTATGATATATAGGACTAAAAATAAGATAAATATTTCTCCCAGAGCAGCACATCGAAGCAAGGTTCCAAAAATGCTGCCAGCATTGCCTCTTTCGATTTTCTAACTAATTCTTTAGCTTAAATAACTGCCAGTTTTTGGGTGTCCCGCTGCACCCTGAGAGATCTTTTATGAAATCCTTTTATGTAACCACTTTCCTCTGTTCTTATAGACAAAGAATCGACAGTGTAGAGGGTTAGGTAGGTATGTTTCAGCCTACGAATACTCTTGATGACTCACGAGCAGAGGGAAGCCCTGTTAGTGACGTCATGCTTCGCACTTGGCGCTCTTTTACGATCTTAGTAATTATGTAACTGAAGTTATGGTTTCTTTTCATTTGTTTGCTTTTAATGAGATGCCAACTTTGTTTGAGGCTGGAGTAGTTTTTTTGGAACAACAGACACTTTTTGATACGACAGACACACGAAATGCCTCTGGCCACACTAGAAAAGTCTACTCCCAAATTGACGGTATTTGCCATGTCATATTCAATCATTGTAGTTAGCCACATTAGGCAGGTTATTCATTATGAAAACAGAATTGGATAACATTAAATTAGTAATTCTGACTTACGTTCATCGGGTTCTTCTATGACTTAGGCCCGTATTTATAAATCGTACTCACCGTTGAGATCGATCTCAAGAGCTATTTTGACAAATGTCAGTTCATACAACAGCATCTCAAAGTCACACATCAGATCGATCTCAGAGTTGGTTTGTAAATACGGACCTTAGTGTCCCATACGAAAAGAAACAAAGTAATTTATGTAGTCAAGCAAAATCTCGGCAACAAATGTTTTTTTATTTCTGTTGTGCAACATTACGCAATATTCAAACCTTAAGATACAAAAGGTTCAGTTCACTTATGGTTCATGGCCAACCGATAAATCACGGTATTAAACACCAATACCAAGGTTATTTAACTTACGATGAATATTAATCTTTATAAAGGTCGATGAATTGCGTTTTGTAATTTTATCTAACAGCCTGTCCGGTAGCTAGGTCTGGTATTACGGGTACGCGACCCCGGCTTCCCGAGCTACTACAGTCTCAACCCCGTCTTCCGAGGCAATAGTATCCTTGAACATCGTTTCCTCTCCCAAACCTTAACATTCCTTCTTACCCCCTCTTCCTATCCACTTTCCTATTTCCTTCCCTCTCCGCCAATCCAAGGTCTGCCGCGCCGATGGATGCGTAGCTAGGGGCGTGCCTAGTTTTAGCGTGCCAGTTTGCCCTGGGACCGGGCGACCCCAGATCACGGCTAGCCTTGTCCTGGCATGCGGGGCTCTGCCAGGATCGACATATTAATTCCCTTGCTTCTCGTGGGAACGCTATGATTTCTTTTAATAGACCCGTAAATCCAAATGGCGGCGATGTAGGAGTTCGCAACTCATCACGTCTCGTTTCCATCGGGAGCGGAACGCGGCCTACAGAGAGCCGCTTTGCTACGATGAATGTAAGAGGAGGAATGGTAGATAAAGTAGATGAGGTGTGTCAGCTGATGGATGAGAGGCATATAGACGTATTGTGTGTAAATGAAACTAAGCGGAAAGGATGCGATACGACGAAACATGGGCCCTACACAGCGTATTGGTCTGGAGTTCCCAGTACTGTTCGTGCATGTAAGGGAGTCGGCGTATTTCTTTCCGCGCGAATGACTGAATGTGTGACTGAATATGAATGTGTGAGTCCTCGACTCCTCTGGATTAGGCTGAAGGTCGGAGTTACTCGACTCTTTGTCCTCGGTGTCTATGCACCTACGGATCTGGGTTCGGGTGGCTCCACAAAAGCTCAAAATGAGAATGAGGAGTTCTGGAACAGTGTGAGGGATGTTTTGAAAAATTGCAAGACGAATGAAAGAATTGTTATGCTAGGTGATTTTAATGGATGGGTAGGTATAAAGCGTGATGGGTATGACAAGGTTCTTGGAGCGTTTGGAGACGAAAGAGTTAATGAGAATGGAAAGAGTTTGCTAGAGATTTGTTTAGAGTGGGATCTTCTTGTGTCGAATACCTTGTTTCAACACAAGAAGATTCACACTTATACAAGAGCAGAAGGTTTATCAAGAACTATGATAGATTTTGTGATTGTAGATGAAAGATTGAAGAAGAAAGTTCTAGACACTCGTGCGTATCGTGGTGCCGGGATCGACACAGACCACTTTCTGGTGATATCACGTATAAGTGGTCTCTTTAAACGGTGGCGACACAGAGTCCCCGAGGCCACAAGTGTTCTGGAGAGAGTGAAAGTGGAAAGTTTACAAGAAAAAGAAGTAAGAAAGGAATATGTCAAAAGATTGAAGGATGAATTTGATAAGGTAGATGAGATGAATGATATTGAAGATGGCTGGAAGGGATTTAAGGAAGGAGTTTTGAAAGTTGCCATTGAAGTATGTGGAGTCAGAAGACGATCGAAAGGAAATAAGCGCAAGACTGTATGGATGAGTAAAGATGTGCAGGAAGTTGTGCAAAAGAAGAAGAAAGCATGGTTAGATTTGTTAGCTACTAAAGCTAACCAAAGAATGATGAAAGCTACAGATGAGGATGTGGAGAAGGCGCGAAAGGAGTATAAATGTTTAAAGAATGTTGCAAAGAAGACAGTGGAACGAAAGAAAGACGAGAATAAAGATGAGTTTGATAGGAGGCTATCAGAAAACTTTCGTACAAACTTAAAAGTTTTCTGGAAATCCATTAGGACAGCTCGAGGTAATTCCACATGTTCCGAGTTGAGTAGGATTCGAAGCCAGAATGGTAGTGTAATAAAAGGTGAGGAATGCGTGTTGAAGAGATGGAAGGAATATTTTGAAAGTTTGTATGAAAAAGAAGATCTAGTACAAGAGGTGAGCACAGAAGAAGTAGACGATTATGAGAATGAAAGTAAGATCGAAATGGATGAGATCGTGAAAGCTCTAAAAAGCATGAAATCTGGTAAGGCTGCAGGATATGACAGAGTGTCGGTTGAGATGCTGAAGGCTGGCGAAGGCGTAGTGGCTAGTCAGTTGTACCTCCTTTTTAACCTTTGTTGGAGAAGCGGTCGAGTGCCAAGCGATTGGTGTAAGGCTGTAATAGTGCCGTTGTTCAAAGGAAAAGGGTCACAGCTAGACTGCAAAAATTACCGCGGTATAAGCCTCCTCAGCGTCGTCGGCAAATTGTATGCAAAGGTACTGATTGAAAGAGTAATGAAAGAGACTGATGAAAAAGTCTGGGATGCTCAAGCGGGATTTCGAAAGGGGATGGGATGTACGGATCAGGTCTTTTCCTTGCGGTGCATAGCCGAAAAGTTTTTGGCTAAAAACCAAAAGGTTTTTTGCACTTTCGTGGATCTGGAAAAGGCCTATGATAGAGTGGTGAGGAATGAATTGTGGTCGGCACTGTCCGTGCATGGGGTGAGCAGAATTTTGATACGAGCACTGAAATCCTTGTATGAAAATTCCAGTGCTTGTGTCAGGATAAACGGGGCCTTCACCGAACTGTTTAACATCGAGAAAGGTGTTAGACAGGGATGTGTTGCGTCTCCATGGCTGTTCAATCTGTTCATGGACAGCTGTTTGACAGGTTTGAAAGAGTGTGAATATGGTTTGAGAATGAATGGGTTACTCGTCAAATGTCTTCTCTATGCTGATGATCAAGTTATTCTTGCATCGTCGGCTGAAGAGTTGCAGGAGATGGTAAATATTATGAATGATTCTTTGAAAAAGAAAGGAATGAAAGTGAATGTAAGTAAGACGAAAGCAATGGTTTTTGAAAGAGAGGTAGGTATGACAGAGTGTAATATTATGATAGAAGAGGAGAAAGTAGAACAAGTGAAAGAGTTTGTATATTTGGGATCAAAGTTTACGTCAGATGGAAAGTGTGAAAGTGATATTGAAAGGAGGGTGAATGCAGGCAACATGGTGAATGGGGCGTTGCATGCCTTTATGAATAGCCAGAAAGTGTCGAATAAGGCACGCCTGGCTGTGCATAGAGGGGTGCTAGTTCCAACACTTATGTACGGGAGTGAAAGTTGGGTATGGCAGAAAAAGCATGAAAGTAGAATAAATGCAGTAGAAATGAGAGCGTTAAGGAGTATGATTGGAGTAAAATTGAGTGACAGGATAAAGAATAGCGTGATAAGGGAACGTTGTGGTATAAAAGAAGATATTGTGACTGGTATAGAGAAAGGAATGCTAAGATGGTTTGGTCACGTTGAGAGGATGAATGAAAGAAGATTAACTAAACAAGTTTATATGGCGCGTGTGAATGGAAACGTTGTAAGGGGAAGACCTAGACGAACGTACCTAGATCAAATCGGGGATGTTCTAAAGAAAGGTCAGGTAAAGAGCACCCTAAACCGACGAGCTTGTATGAAAAGACTGATGAATGTTGAGGAAGCGAAAGAGGTGTGTCAGGATCGTAGCAAGTGGAAGGATGTAGTCTCTGCCTACCCCTCCGGGAAAGAGGCGTGATTATATGTATGTATGTATGTATGTACAATGGGCATTTCTTACAATTATCGTCAGTGAGTTTTTTCTTGTCGTGTAGGATACCGAGTCGGCAAACGACCCGGGGAAATCTGGTGTAGGTTTTGAACCGTCTTTTACTACTTAAAGGCCTCTGAAATGGTTGTGCCGCTGCCGCCGTCTAACTCATAGAAGATACGAACATAAATATCTAGGTAAAAAAATATAAAAATAAATCAGAAAGAAAACCGTAGCGTGATTTTTCTGTACTGAAACCACGTCTTGAAATTGTAAACATTATTAATAACTAGCATAGATCGTTAGCTTGATTTGGTGGTTGTTTTTCAGATATGACCATCGATTTCTCATTTTACCGAGATCAGTTCTTTAAACTTCAATAATAACGAACTGACGGCACTCAATACATATTGATTTACAATTTAAATTAAAACAATTACGAAAATGCACGTTATCCTATTTGCATTTGATCCCGAATGCATTTTGAAACGCGGTGCATATTCTAATACGCATTTTGTACGTGACTATGCATTCTGTCAGTAAATCCGGCAAATAGCTAATGCGGTCATAATATGTGCACAATATGCATCGGACTGGATACTGTTATAGGGAAATAACTGTTATTTCTGTAGAATATCAAATACAGGTCACAGGTTTCAAAATAGTGCATAGCGACAATTTGGCCAATCATGGTGATGTTTTTTATAGCAACATGTTGAGATAAACGGTTACCAAAGGGTTTTTGTTTTACATACTTTAATTTTACTTTAACCTAGTACTATTATTTGTTCCGTGCCTTAACAGTCACAACAGTCCACTGCTGGACATGGCCCTCCTCCCCCTATTGGAAGGTATTGCCATACTCACCACGCTTGGCAGGCTGCTTGGCGAGCGCAGCGTAATATGCATTCACAAGCAACGCTGTTGTACATTCCCTGGATGATTCTTAGTCTCTTTTTACGATACGCACGGGTAGAATTGGGCTGATGCTATTCTAACCCGGCACCACACTGTATGTTTTACAAAAGTCGATGGTTTTCGTTACAATTTAGCTCTCGTCCGTTTTAATTGTTTTTTTACTAAATTTCTTCTTACCTTAATTAGGCCATTGAAATAGATTTTATTGATGCATATCTGTTACAAGCATTTCGCCTCACTATTCTGCACAGATTACGCGCTTCGGGCAGCCCGCTGCATGGCGTTAATTAACTTGCTAATCGAATGCCATTCGAGCGTACAATCTTATCTGCGTACCGGGAGTGACAACCCTAAGCCAGTCTAAAGGATAGTAGTGGTAACCCTGTAGATCACCTGGGTGACTAGCAAGTCTGTGTTTGTTTCAATTAAAAAAGAAAATCGTTGTTTTTCGTTTCTGAACATAGGCTTAATAGTTAAGAGTTGTTCAGGACCTGACGCCGCCGGTAATATTTTTGGTACGCCGTGCCTTACCCTACAAAACAGCATTATTGTAAATTATGTAGGTACTAGCGTCCCACCCAGCGGCTGCGCCCGCCGTAACATTTTCCCGTGGGAATAGGATGTTTCTATGGCAAGTATTATGCATATAAACCTTCCTCTTAAATCACTCTATCTACTAAAAATCAGTTGCGTAGTTTTAAAGATTTAAGCATACATACAGACGCTAAAAGCGACTTTATATTATGTAGTGATAAGGAGAAAAATATTTTCTCTCAGTAAAATATACGTAGAAAACAGAGTAACTCCCATTGAATGAAATGTAACAATGAATACTAAAACAAACCATTCGCAAAGTCTGAAGACTTCGAAAAACAAGATTTATACCGAGAAGATTGAGTAATGTAATAGTAAGTGGAAATAAATTGAAACGCGAATAACTTTGCCACAGTAAAGATGAAGGAGCGGTAAGAAGTCTTGACAGTGTTTTTGATCACCGTCGGAATATAATTTTTATTTGAATTACGTTTACATTTTCTTAAATCGGCGTCCTAGCCACATGTGAACCAAAAGGCAATTGTGGAGTTAATTCGGCCAGAACCCAAAGTTCAATCCAAAGACCAACCACACATAAAGGGGCAAAGGCAACACTGGAGAGTAACAAACTTCTAACACCTCAAACACTGTATATTCATCTACAAACACGGATACAAGATCACTTAAATGAAGGACGATCGCATACGTCCTACTATGTCCTATACAGTGATGGCAAATCCGCTGGGGTATTCAGACGTGTTTGCGATGAATCAAATAAAAGCGAAACAGACGAATAAAGACGCTATACTCTATCTCATTTCTACTGTGACAGGCAACCCGCTGGGTATTCAGATGTGTTTGCGTTGAGTAAAAGAGAAGCGTATGTAAACAGACATGTGCTACTGAATCTGTTACAAACTCCGGATTGCTTTCACCGAGACGGACAGATAGACAGACACGATTTACTGTGTTATCTTTTCAATATACTGAGGCCTAAGAATTGGCAATGTTTTCTAGTGAGATTATGCATGCAAGTATGTTTGACACTTCGAAGTTATAACAAGTTTAGTTCTTTTCGTGCCAGAGGCCTTATCAGGTATCCCACAACTAGGAGGCAGGTTCCATGTTGACTGGCAGGTCAAATGAGTTTTTAAAACGATCTATAACGGTATTGTGTATAAAAATATGAACGTTATAATTTCCTATTTCGGATGGCGTCAGAACACTTACCTTTTTACTTTTTTTCTGTTAATTAGTTGAAACTTTGAACATTGCGAAAAAATATGACTGAAGCCAGTAGTATTTTTTGACAATAATTTTAAATAAACATTTATATTTTATGAATGACCCAGTCCACTAGCGAATTGTCTGTTTAAAGCCATAATATTCTTATATCTAAAGTCTTAATGGCGTCCATCCAGCTTCTGTTTACGGCTTGCCATAAAACTTGCCAATCTCGGCTAGCAAGTTGCCACACCGGCTTTTGCCAAATACAGAGATATTGCTTTATTTGTGTCGTGCGAGATCGCCAAGCCGTTATGGCGCGCGGTGACCTATGGATTCTAGTCATACCAGAACGGTCAGACACAGCTAGTACTTACTACATTCAAGTATCAATTTATGCTGGTTTTACACACATTTTTTGATGTGTCTGCTCTGATATCTGTTCTGGCTACTACTGAATTGGAATCCACCTGGAAGTGGAAGTAGTTCCTGTTGTGTTTTTTAATCTAAATGTGTATCTTGTGTGCAATAAACAGTTAAATAATAAATAAATAAATAAATAAGACATGCCTCGGACAGCGTAGCGTAGGACGCCCTTCGGCCAGGTGACCCGATGGCTTAAAGAGAGCGGCTGGTAGCGTCTGGAACGGGAGATCGCGCTTTGTGGCGTACCTTGGGGAACGCCTATACCTAGCAGTGGCCTGCTTTAGGCTGATGTGACGATACAGTTACTGCAGATAACCACATTATTTTGATCTCATAAGTAACCTGAACTGCCGCAGACAGTACGGCATGAAACCAGTACATGTGCTACAAAATGGAAAGGGTATAAGGTCTGCAACATAAAACCCAACTAAACCTACACAACTTACTATGTAGTACAAGTTAACTTGATTAGATAGAAGGGTCCTAGATAATTTCGATGGACTTCGTTCACTTATAACTACCAGTTGGTGGACCGAATTCCTTAGTTTTTGTTTTTTAACGCCTCACTAGATGGCGTTAGTTTAAAAACAACTCGCACAAAACGCGTGAAAGAACTTTTCTTGAAAAATTCAACATATCTATAGTCTGTAAGTTTAGGTGCTTATCTTTTTGTAAACAAACTTTGTATGAAAGTGACACTTCTAAACTGTCAGTTTCATATAGAATTTGTTTACAAAAAGATAAGTACCTAAACTTACAGACTATAGATCGATTTAACCCCCGATATAATGGCTTCCGAAAACCCATACATACAAAATTTTGTGCAAATCATTGGAGTCGTTTCCAAAATTGTAGATAAATAATTTTTGCTTGTTTCAAAGTATTATATATGAGTAAATACTTATTTTATCATTTTAAATTTAATTTTCATGAAAGAGGGACGATTACAATTCGAGCAAAAGTGGACTTGAGAAGCAATTAAACTCAGTTAATTTGTTGTGTTTATTTAGGAGTTAAATTAAAACGTTCGTCAACTTAACGCCTCTATTAAAACCAGCTGGTAGACCGAGTGTTCATGTTTTTTTGTTAGTGAAAAGAAAAATAACTCAAAAAAACGGGTGAAAGAATGGTTTTTGTGTAGGTAATGAAACATATCTAGATCGAATTTTCGCCCCCAAAAACCCCTATTCAGCTGATCGTGATTTTAAATCGAAATGTAACGAAAACTTTGCAGTCGTGATCAGACCATGAAACTGAACAACTTATTCTATGGGAGCTATGTTGGGAAAACGACACCGTCTCTTACACCCTGTATAGAATAGAAATATCTGGCTATTATTGAGACTTCGAGTCAGCGATGAATATTGAATTACGCTTCACTTCATAAAGACAAGGAAATGTCCGATAATTCGATTGAAATAAAGATGGCGGATGGACAAAATGGCGGCTCGATTAACATGGATGAGTTCGGTACACGCGATGTGGATAATCCAATTTCATAACTGGAGTAATGTAACTGGGGCATCTTGTACCTGAGCTGTCCTATATTTCTTTTGCATAAGTTTGCCGTGTGGTGCCGGCTGAGAGTAGCATCACCCTATTAATCGTGGCGACTGAGGGACCCAAAAGGTTTTTTTGTATTGTAATTTTAGGCGACAATCTCAAAACGTGTCACTGTGATACTTATAGTCCGGGAACTATAATTTGAGCCGTCTTACCGTGAGCACAATATCACAAAAGACTTAATAGAAAACAATTCTTTAAAGATAACATACATCGGCTCAAATTATATTTCCTAAACTATACAAAAAAAAGCTGGAACGACCTTATCTGACGTGGTGATAAGGCTCTGCCTACCCCGTAACAGATAAAGGTGTCATAGCCGTATGTATTTACCTACCTGTATAGTGAACTAGTACTGCTAATATTTCAGCCACATACCTGAAATAAAGAAAATAGCAGTAAGTACATATCGTAAAAAGCGATTAAATTTTTAGACATCCCTCACTTATAATCAGATATGAAAACTGTATTATGAATTTTTAACTTTTTGATGTAAACTTTATTACTTAAAACATACATATTTAAAACAATACAGAAAACTATAACTAAAAGTAAGCGAAGGCTTTATCGCTTGTAGCGATCTCTTCTAGCAGTGGACTGTTGTGGCTTTTATGGTTTAAGGTTAAGTAGATTAAAAAAGTAATTGTTGTTTATAGTTGGGTGACCTTGTGGTCGTTAAATAAATTTGTTTTGATGCGGGCAAAGGGTCTAGACCCCACAGCCCGCAGTATACGGGTCAAATCTGTTGCTGGATAGTTAAATTAAGTGCTTTTAAGTGATCTCGATTCTGGGTCAAAATTTTGTTTGCCATACCTCAAAAGACATCGTTTTATATTATAACTATAGCCGTAGTATGCGAAGGTGAAATTAAAGAGAAGCGTGACGACCGATGTGGCGCAGTGGTAGTGCGACTACCTCTGACGCAGAAGGTTCCGGGTTCGATTCTTGGTGGGTCACTCACAAAGTTGATACTTATCACTTTGTTAATTTGTTCCCGGTCTGGTTAGGACATTGCGGGCTGAACCACCAGATTGTCCGTAAGTAAGACGGTACAGTGTTTCGGATGACACGTTAAGCCGTAGGTCCCGGTTCCTGTCTATGGTCACTTAGACGGCGGTCGTTACACAACCATGTCAGAAGCCTGCTACTTGAGAAGGGTTCATCGGGTCGTTGAACGACTCGGTGTCCCACACGAAAAGAAAGAAGAGAAGCGTACCCTGTGATCCCATGAAGGCGATCCGTAATCATCTTCATCATCGAATCGATGGCAACAGTGACAGTTATATTTCGTTGACCAATATTTGGCAATAATATTCTTCGGGTTACAGGGGTCAGATGACAGTCGCTGTGTATAAAAACTGGTTTCCACGTCAAGTCCCCTAGGTTAGGTAGCCGACCCCGATAGAGAAATGGGATAAGGCAACGAGAATGATGATGACAGAAAACATAGTTTTTCTTATTCTTATAAAGCAAATAAAATCTACATATTTCCTGACTTCATCTTTCCTTATTTGCAAAAAAATCGCAGGGAACTTCTTGAGGTCTTCCTAACAAGAGCTCAAGACCGCAGCACTGTATCAAAAGGAGTATCTATTAAAGAAAGGAGGTTCCAAGACACTTGTATCAATAATGGAAATACAATTGAAACCATTTCTAAGATTCAGCTCGAGCGAGTCCATTAGGGTTAACGCACATCTATCACCATTGGTATCAAATTTCAATGTCATTCATGTGCGGCCACGGCCCCGATTCTCTTATTTTTACTAAACTCAACTAAATTGGGATCAGGGCAGGCAGATGAACTGTCATTCTATTTACACTGTGATATTCTATACTTAAAACTGTTAGCAGGCTACGAAACTACCAAAACCATCCAACTGACATGCTATCAACATACAACTGAAACTTGACTTCAGTCCCAGAACAATATCATCTATGATTTCATTCCTGATGGGCGTTTTTTGCAGAAACTAATAAAAAGACGGCGTTGTACGGCGTCATAGACAAAGTCGGAATAGCTATCAAAATTTTGCAACTAATCCGGTAAAGTCCACGGCGTCATAGGGCTTTTTTTGATACAGAGAACGCGCTTCCTGGCGCTAGCTTTGCGCTGACCCTAAGATGCAGGTCGAGTCCATTAGAGGAGTGTTCCAGTGTGCAAACAATTCGACGTAAAGAGCGACTTGCTGAGAACTGGTAGCCCTGAACCGTGGCTACTTCTGAAAGAGTATGACTTTGCCCTGAACCGTAGCTACTTCTGAAGGAGTACGACTTAGACTATGTGGTTAAGCATTCTGGTAAGATCGGGGATCTTTCAGGGGCCGCTTAAATACAGTGATTCTTAAGTAACTGAACAATATTTTCTAAGAGATATATACCTACCTAAGGATCATAGTAGAAGGAAATCTCTACCTACCCATCCGATAAAGACTATAAAGAGGCGTTATTTGTATGTATTTTTACTTTTTAAATACGACAAATGTTTTAGACATGTTAACACGATCCCAAGACTTCCGAATCGTGAACTCAATCCCCAATTTTTTTTCCTGACGTGTGGGACACCGAGTCGATAAACGACCTGAAGAACCCTGGTAATATAGTTTTTCAACCAACTACTTCAGTGGTAGAACACAGAGATAAACTTCCAATAAACATGTAAACCACACACGAAGAACCCTGGTATCAGAGTTTTTCAACCGCGCACCAGGTTCGTAGTAGGCCACAGAGCGTGCCAGATGATAAACTTCCCATAGACATGTAAACCACACAAGACACGGCATCAGACAATGTGACATGTAACTGTGAGTCCTCGTTCGTTAAAGTGATACAGGTTCTGTGCCGAGGTAACAAGTTTTTTTATCTGTGAGAAAGCCACTGTAGATATAGTAAATAGTAGGAACAGTAGGTAAATTAGTGTCTCGCACGGCAAAATAGAAGCATTTAAATAAAAATGTACTTAAGTGTAAAATTAGTTTTTGAATTTCCTATGAACTTACATCACATCACACATGATCACACAAGACGGCACTTTGACGATATGGCTTTAAAAACAATGCATATGTCACCAACGATGACAAGTAAAATTTATTGTTTGACATAAAAATGATGATTAGCAGATTATCTATAAGAATTCGGTAATAACCATTCGATAGAAATCTCGTCAGAAACGGTTCACTCCAGCAATCAAAAGCAACAGTCATGCCAGCGACGCGCATTACTTTCAGAAATAGCGCGGCGCTGTTGCCGAGTAATTTCCCCTACTGTTCGTTGTCCTTACTGTGGTTCTGTGATAGTAATGACTTTGTAGTTAAATTATGTACATGTTGCCACGGTTATCCCGGTCGCTGTATGTCCCGCTAGCCCGTTTTTTTTTATCCTACCGCACTAAGTAAAGTTAGATGAAGTCTGTATAGTTGTGGATGAAAGTACTGGGCTAGTAGTGTCCTCTTTCTTTTCTAGTGGGACACAGAGTCCTCCAACGACCCGATTAAACCCTGGTGTCAGAGTTTTTCTACTACTAGCAGATGGTTGTGTAGACTGTCGTCTAAATTATCATAGACAGCAGCCGCAACCGACGGTTTATCGTGTCCTCTGAAGATCAGAACCATCTAGTAAGTGGATACAGGAATTTCTTAACAATAGAATATTCCTAGTTTAGGAAACAGATTACCGTCATGGCTGTTTTCGTATAAGTTTATGTATTCGTAATTAAGTTTATTGAGTAAAGAATATTGAAGTACCCATTTAAAGTCCCAATATAAATGCATTTGACCCATGTTAAATACAGAATCGGATCTCACAAAAACATTGGACAATAAAACCTCATGTTTACCTCCTCTGTCCTTTCGAATTTTGATAATTCAACACCATACATTCGCATAATGTCCGCTGAAAAGTCGGGGTGAATTTTAAATGAGAATACGAACTCGTATGAAAGTCAATGAGAGCCAAACTGCTAGGAGGTAAAGTTATGAGGACTTGAAGTAGCGAATTATAGGACATTTTTATTGAATTAAAAGGTTTTATGCATACATACATACATGTATCACGCCTTTATCCCTTGTTAAGGTTTTATGTAGACTAAAAAACTACTTTAGAAGCACTTATTGGACCTATTTGTTGGGAAACTTTTAGAGTTCAATTTAGTTTGTATTTTTTCACTTAAACTGATTTAAGTGATTACGACTTTGTCAATCCTTTGCAATGCAAAGTTTGATAGATGGCAAGTATATAAGTGAAAAATGCAATTTATTTTTGTGCCACGATTATTGTGAATCTAGGCGTGCTTTGATCGAACTTTGAGCATTTATAGAACTCAGAAAATAAGAAATATATAAACGTCAGGCGTTAGCCGGGTATCGACCCCGGGACACATGGAGTACCGTTTCACTTGCCACTGAGCTGCCGACGCGTAGACTGACCTTTGCTAAATTTTAATATCTTGGTGCTCTTCTCGAATCGTGTCCTAATCTCTATTACACGTAAAAAAGAAGCCTTGATTTAAGAGGTACATAAAGGATAGAACGTAAAACCAAAGTACAATAATGAAATTAGATATTTCTACGGACAGATGTCGCCTCTAGTGCAAAAGAGACGCCTTAACAATAAAATCCACAATTTAACATCAATTGTAAGGGTACCATTATCAGTAACGAGTTAAAATATCTATTTGCTTTCTCAGAACAAAGGAAGGCTTTACTCGGGATCCTACGAAGGAGGCTATGAAAAATTCTTCGCAATCTTAGACAACCAAATGCACAAAAATCCCGGATACTACTTATATGTGCTTTACTTCGGGCTGTCTGTATACATTCTACTACTATATATGCAACGGATTTGATGCGATTTTTTAGCAGACAGAGTGATTCCACAAGAAGATTCTTATGTATAATATACGCAGAGAAGGAGTCTTAGTCCAATGGGAAAACAGCAGCGAATGAAAACGCTGGGCGGGCCTCTTCAGTATGTATTATGTTTTTGTGCTTGTAAAGCTTAAATACCCGGCCAGGGATATAGGCGTGATTTATGTTTATGTTGTATGCTTTGAAGCACTACAAGAGATAGAGTGATAGCGAGTTTTTCGACTTCATTCAGGTTGTTAGCAGAGATCTCTCTGCAAAAATACCTTATTCTGAGATGACCATACACATAAAATAGTTTATTACTCGCGTAAAGAACGCTAACTGCTTTTAACGACGACATCTACGTTTCAATTCTTAAAGATAAGAACCGTGATCTTCGGTTTAATGGACCAAGACACACGTTCAAATCTCGTCTAACTTTTTTTAAGGCCTAAGTTGTGCATATCGTGGTTTATACATTCTAGTGATCATCTCATTCTCCTTGCATTATTCCGTTTCTCTGTCGGGGTCGGTTACATAAAGATTTGTAGTGGAACCAAGTTTATACACAGCGACAGCTATCTGACCTCTGCAACCCGAAGTCTATCCTGGCCCAAATCCTAGGTTAAGTGACATTTAAATATCATCTGTTTGTTTTTTTTTTATAAGTTTCATCGCTATGTTTTTCTTTTACCCTGTAGGAGCAGTCGGATAATGTACGTGAGTAAAAACACTTTGGTACATGGGGACGATCGAACTTGGGTCTCACGATTGAAGTCCTAACCACTTGGCTACCGACGCTCTAGAGATATCAACCTATCACTGATCGTATAATTTAACAATAAAAACGCGAACACGATATTCCTTCTTAGTTTCGGGAATGCATTTCGTATACGCGCCCTAATAAAAGCCAATTTCAGGGAACAACTCTACAACTGCAAATATTGGTTCAAGCAAGTTTGTTATCTCGCAAAAGTTCCTCGAACCGATCTGCAGCATAAAACAGACGACAGTTTTTAATAATAAAGCAATTCTGTGTCGTTCCGTTCCAACCATTCCCAGATCATTGGACGCAGCCGGATTCCGAGAATACTGGTGCCGCCCTGTCAACTCTGAAACGGAACGTGGCTATTGACGACAGCTAGCGACCTGAAAACTCGATACATACTTGAAAGACAGATACAGGAATGCGATTCTAGCGTACGAATTCTACCGATTGGTTCGAAACGACGCGGAATACAAAAACATGTCAAGTGAGTGATCCGTTTTAACAATTTACAGTCATGACTCACCAAGTATAAACAATGGAATTCCTTCGCGTTTAAATACTCAGAATGCAACAACTTATTTCCTTAAAAGCACAGTAGGTAGTTTCCAGGATATCCCCGAAGGCTGAAGGTTAGAAATATTTCACTCGAATACAAAAATATCAAAAATAGCACTCAAGTCTCCGCCTGGAGCTATTCGGTCAGTGTTATTACAGTGAAAAAGTCCGCGTAGCGGCCATGTTAATTCTATCGGACACCAAAACCGTGGTCTCGTGATGCGACCGAAACGACACGTGACCAAATCGAACAGGCGGTTTTTACACTAAAATGTAACGACAGCAAAATGTTCACAGTTATGAAAAAAAAACAAAAATAGTGACAGAAAACATTTAATTCTATTCAGTCTATGATTTGACAGAGGGAACGTCCGTGTAGCGGGACCGGTTGGCAACTATGTTAATTCCATAAAAGGAAACTTGACTTGAGCAGTCGTTGGATGACTCGATGTTCTACACGAAAAGAGAGAGCCGTAGCTTTTTACACTAAAATTTAGATACATCAAAATATTATGTAAAACAACAAAAACTGCCGTTGCAAGACTCGAAGACTTACACTAACAGAAGAAGAAAAAAGCGCTGCAAACTTTAGACATTATTCAGGCTATGATCCGTCCGTGCAGCGGTACCGGCTGGCAGCCATGTTAATTCTGTAAACGCCCAAAGCGCAGGCCAGATACCAAAACGTGGTCTCGTGATTCGAGCGAAACGAAACGTGACCGCGTTGACGCGAAAACGTGCGGTCGATTTTACACTTGATTCTAGCGGCAATTAGAAATATACGCTGGTTTAAATTGAATAGCAATGCAGCAGCTTCTAGCACGCATTTTCGAAAAATCATTACAATCTGAACACGTAGTCTCTCTCTGTTAAAGGACACCGAGAGGCCAAAGACGCAATGAACCCTCGTGTCAAATTTTATTAACCGCCTTCTACAAGTAGTTATAAAGAAAGATTGACAAGACAAAATGCATTGCATACAAAAGTCACTGCTTCTTTCCGAAATAATATCTGTCTTCTAGACTCTACCCAACCAGGCGTAGAGCTAATTAGCTGCCCTTTTGCTCAGTCACATGTCCTAAGTACCAGTTCTCACCTTTTAGTATTGCTAGGGTTTTATTTTGTCTGTTTATGTGCAGTCTGCCACTTAATACTTTAACTACCACACCAACTGTTTCGTTGCCCAACTAACGGTTAATAAACGTTGCATAATTCGCTTTCAAAAAGCAACCCGAAATTAGATAATTGGCGGGTTCTGCCGACTTCTGCCTAAAAGGCGGCAAAAGAGTGCTAGTCACGCGACGACGATTGCAAAGGTTTAAAAAATTATCTCACTACTTAAGTGGCGGTTGGTAGTGACTGGATGGCGAAAATGAGATAGAATTATGGCATACCCTGAAGAAAGCCTAAGTCTAGGAGCGGACACTTGGACAAAGATAAGGCCGATGTTTGGCTTCAAAGCTTCAATCACTAAAGGGAACAACTGTTGACAACAACAACTCTGCCTATCCCGCAAGGGATAGAGACGTGATATGTGTATGTATGTTTGTTAGATTGATTCCCAAAAGCTTTGGCTAGCAATGACAATTGTTTTTCGTGGAGTCGAAGGCAACAGTTATGTTTTTATTGACTAATATTTGGCAACTAAACTGCCCCTGGGGCTCGCCTCTAGTATGTCCTGAAGTACGCAGGGTTTAGGGCAATTAGGGCAGACCTATCTAATACTAGTACGCAGGTTGGTAACGCCATGTTCATTACGAAAAGGACTTGGCAACACTGCGGTGCGCGTGCGCACACCGTGTTGCCACAGTCACTTTCACAACGCTAGCGTTCCGCTGATACAATGACACTGTCCTCAAAACCAACAGATGGTTTCCCGGGTTGAAATACCGTCATCAGACACTGCTTCAAACAATAGGCCGGATCAGTCCACAATTATACCTTGATTCATTCGTTATGAGGCAAAACGAATGACCCGATAACCGTGATTTTGGAGTTTTGAACTGCTCCAGGACCTCCGACTTGTGAGGCAAATCTGAAGACTAGGACTAGGTACAAAATTACGGGTACGGGGTGGCTTCTCTTTGACATAGAAAGAAATAGCTTTAAATGTAAGAATAGGTCGTTCATTATAGCTTTTCCTTTCAATGTCATCATCAACCAACGTCGACACATTGCTCGGTCGAAGGCTCTTCTCTATTGCGCCAATCCTCACGGTCCTGTCCTAATTTCATCCATATTATGTCGATTGGTGATATCATCAGAAATAACCATCCAGAAACCCACATCACACTTCACCTGACAACTCAGTCGCGACTAAACAATGTTGGCACGCCGCATCGGAGTTTGGCAGGCGCCGGCGCAGTGTCGAAACGCCCCACATATCTAGAACTAATGTTAACCAGTAGCCACACATCTGCAGGCGATCGGTGAATCATAGCGGCTGCATAGAGAGCTTCTGGCCAAGTGTGACGTCATGATCACAAGATCCGGGAGTCATGAATAGCGATATACACACATGTTAATCTAAGGACAGTATATATAAGGTGTAAAAATATTTTTAGGGGTGAATCAGCCCATGAAACTGAACAACTTTCCCCAAGACCTTCTATACAAATTGACTTGGTCGGTCGGTAGTTTTGTGTGGTCCAAAATTTTATTCATATTTCGACTTATGTTCCTTGGCGAAAGTTGTTCAGTTTCATGGGCTGGTTCACCCCTTAAAATATTTGCAGCTAATATTTTTACACCCTGTATAAACCTGTCTCAACTCTGAGATCAATTTTGAGTGCGACTTTGAGATGTTGTTAGTATTGACTGTGATTTGTCAAAATCGTTCTTGAAATCGATCTCAAAGCTCAGTGACATTTATAAATACGAACCTAAGTGCAGTATGCTAGTATCATCCTCTTCCAATGAGAGCAAGGAGTTCTAAGCCATGCAATGTTAAATTCTTTGAAGAGTTCAGTCTCAATCTTTGCTCTATCTAAAACTGGGTATGCTATCGTACATATCTCAATGTAGACGAAACAATTCACGTGTATCGCAGCTTTACAAAATCCATGCAATAAATCAGGAAAATATTCGCCTCGTCAATAACACAACTGCATCAAATTCATGACGGGTCGTGGTTGGGAGGTTTCCCATCTGTCATTGTCACATTACAAAACCCCTCCATGCCTCAGGTGGGAGTGGGAACGACAAGCGACAAAAATATCCGGCGAATTGTGTATTGCATGTGTAATGTAAGATGTACCTACGTATCGAGTTGAAGCGAAAAAGATCTTTCACCACTATACCAAACTGATGATGATGAGACAAAGCCGCTTGTCCTTAGTACGTATTTTCAGCTTGTGCTTATATTTCTAATTCAGATTTTTGTTCAGGACTTATTTACATTAACGAATTTTTCACGTTGTCAGTGGGTACTACTTCTTCTTTTCGTGTGGGACACCGAATCGTCGAACAATACAACGAACCCTATTATCAGAGTTCTTTAACCGTCAGATATTTAGTAACGACCGACTTCTTAGGTTTGTATTTATAAATCGCACTCAACTCTTGAGATCGATCTCAAGACGGGTTTTAACAAATGTAAGTCAATACTAAGAGCATCTCAAAGCCGCACTCAAGATCGATCTCAGAGTTGAGTGCGGTTTGTAAATTCGGGCCTAAGCAACACCTACTACTATAAGGACAGTAAACAGGGTGTAAAAATATTAGCTGCAAATATGTTAAGGGGTGAATCAGCCCATGAAACTGAACAACTTTCCCCAAAGAAGAAGAAGGACCTCCCATACAAAACTACCGACCGATCAACCCAATTTGTATAGGAGGTCAAAATATTTTCTCATATTTCGACCTATGTTCCTTGTGGAAAAGGCTGATTCGTCCCTTAAAGTATTTGCAGCTTATATTTTTACACCTTATAGTAGTAGGTGTTGGCCTAAGTGATCCGGACATAGTTCCAAATGTCAGAGCTCATCTTTCAGCAGCTGTCGGTAACTCAGTTGGCAGGCAATCTCGCAACGGCGCCGCCGTATAATTGCATGCATCGGGACACCGCCCGCGCTTAGGGAAATTGAAAACAGATAGAGAAACAGCTACCAACTGCCAGTTCTGTAAATACAGGGTGTAAAACAGATATATTTAAAGGGGTTAACCCATCCATGAAACTGAACAGCTCTCTCCAAGGAACATAGGCCGAAACATGAAAAAAAAATTTGGGCCTCCCATACAAAATCAACCCGACCAAGTCAATTTCTGCCGCTTCTGTAAATATGTGTTATTCTTTGATCATCTGGTTTTAAAAAAACGCAAATAATAAGTAGCATGCGTCGGGCACCGCCCGCGCTTAGGGAAATTGAAAACAGATAGAGAAACAGCTACCAACTGCCGCTTCTGTACATATACATACATACACAAATCACGCCGTCATCCCCTGCGGGGTAGGCAGAGCGTTTCCGATCGTAAAATTGCGATCGTTATCGCCACGTCTGACAAGTATTGAAAGCCTTTTCAGATGATTCGTGTATCACTGTAGTGACAGGTTGTCAGCCTGTCGCCTAAAATTGTAATACACATTAAACCCTCGAGTCTCTTAGTTTACCACACCCGCGGGAAGAAATGGGACGATGCTATTCTAAGCCGGCATCACACGGCAAATTCTCTGTAAATATGTGTTGTATATTCTTTGATCATCTGGTTTTAAAATGACGCAAATAAAAGCATGCGTCGGGACACCGCCCGCGCTTAGGGAAATTGAAAACAGATAGAGAAACAGCTACCAACTGCCGCTTCTGTAAATGTGTGTTGCATATTCTTTGATCATCTGCTTTTTAAAAGACGCAGATGCATCGCAAGACGCAGACGCATGCATCTGGACACGGCCGGCGCTTAGGGAAATTGAAAACAGATAGAGAAACAGCTACCAACTGCCGCATCTGTACATATGTATTGCATAATCTTTGATCATCTGCTTTTGAAAAGACGCAACGCCAATAATACGCATTCGTCAAGACACCGCCTGGCGCCCGCGCTTAGGAAATTGAAAACAGATAGAGAAATACCTACCTACTGTCAGGTCTGTAATAGCAACGGTATGGTTGCATATTCTTTGATCATTTTGTTTTCAAAACACGCTTTTGCAATTGCGTTTTGTTGTAATTTTTTCACTGCTGGCTTACAGCAGAATCCACCACACTGTACTCCAAAGTGACGTTTGTGGCAACAGTCATTCTTTGTTACATCTTCTTCTTCTAATTTTAGAGTCAAATTCTGTGGAGTAACTTCCAATCTTCCCTCTTATGATTTGACCTCCTGGTACGACACGATATTGACTTTTTCCTTTATGTGGGTAAAGTCTAGAACTAGGTAATCCTTGTTACACTTGAACATACTTATTCTTATTTTTGTCCTACTGTCACCACGTAGCTTTGGTTTAGGTACAAAATGGCGGATTCAACTTTACTGATGATACATTTCTATGATCTATTATGAAAAGGCAATGTACACGAAGCCCTGGTATTTCTTTTGTTACAAAACTGATCAAACCCCAGCCATTATCTCGGCTAATAATAACTTTTACCAAAGGTAATAAAAGGTCAACGTTTCCTCTATGATCCCCAACTTTACTGTTATTCTCAGCCCGCAATTAGGCCCAAAGTTTCTTGGCCACTAAAACTAGCAATTCTGTGCCGAGATAAACCAAAAGTGGATTTCACGCATGCCGCACTAACATGCGATATATTTTTGGTCCGGTAATATTGGCGAAAGAGTAGTACGATGATTCCGTGTTTCGGCACGTTAAGCCGTAGGTCCCGGCTGCTCTCTATGATAACTTAAGACGGCGATCGTTACACAATCATGTCAGAAGCTTGCTACTTGTAGGTGTTTGAAAAATTCTGACACTAGGGTTTGTCAGGTTGCTGGACGACGAGACGAGATAGCGAGTTGTACGAGGTTTTATGCAGGAACACACACGACGCCATGTCACTGTCCGGCTGACAGGCTGGCTGGCTGTCAAATAGCACGCCTATCGTTGGACGCTCTTTGACTAGACAGACAATTAGACTGATGACTTAAAAAAAGATTGTTAAAGCACGCCAAGCGCACTCAGCTTATGGCTTACTCTGATTGTGTGCGAGTGATTTTGAATATCGCAATATCGCGTAGTGTGTGTACCGGGCTGCCATGTTTTCAGATTTTTTTCTATCGCAAGATGCCATTTTCTGGCAGTCAAATACCGCATTACCGTGTGGCGTGTGTGCGGTCTGCTAAACTCTCGCAGATTTCTTTTACGTGCCTCTTTATGTACGCGCAATAAACTGTATCTATCTTATCCGCGTATCTATCATCACGCCACAATTTGCGGCTGTCGTTAGCATTGTCTAACTCAACTTTCATGAGAAATTGCCCCGTTTCTAAAACTGCCGGTGGAATTCAAAATCGGGTTGGCAGAGCCACAGAGGATATGAAAATGCCTTTGATTTTCTTTGATTCCGTAGCCTCCGTAATACAAGTCAAAGTTACTTTTTAATTCTGATTGTCTTTTTACATTGACACCTTATGTCTTGAAACGGTTTATGAATGGACGCTCTATTTGCTTACCCCGCTAGGAATAAAGGCGTGATAAGGGGTTGTGTATGAATAGACCCAGCGACAACCCGCATGGTTTAACATGGTTATTACAGTTTAGTTCTTATTCTGAGGTCTAAGTATACGATTTCATTGCCAAGCTGAGATTTGCAGTGAAAATTGTGTGGTTGACGCGAGTAGGTATCTAATAAATCATCTAGTTAGTGGTTGGATTTTTGATTATTCAATTATCATTAAATTTGCTTAGCAAATTTCTTATAACTCGGAAATCTTATTCGCGTGTCGATCTAGTAGATAAATAAATAAAAAATTATAGATACTCCAAACTTTGTTCGGATTTTTGGGAATAGAAATTGTAGGTAGATTTTATAATTATGATGAATAAACTTCCTTCAGAATTCAGAGTTGGAATTACTCTCTGAAGGAAAACAAAGAAAAAACTCCAAAACATGAAAACTGGTTTAATATATGTTTGATGTTAATTCTTATTGTGCATTGAAGTGTTTTTACTTTCTCCAACAATCATGAAATCAATAACACTTACTTATAATATTTTCGAGACGGACAAAAGCAATCTTAAGGCTGCTTTTCCACCAGAGCTGTGTAAGTAAGTAAAGTGTCTCTTACAAGGATGAATAGCTGTGCTGTGGAAATTTGTAGGGGTTTCCACCAGAGCTGTGCGCGTCAAATGCCTCGAGGATGCGTGGCGGAGCTGCCAAAATGCGCATTAATGTGCTGTGCGAGGATGCGTTGCGAATCTGTGAAATGTGTGAGCGGGGGGAATGCAGTGTAGTGGGGGTTCCTCGCAGCACATTCCTATAAGATCACTTAGACGACGGTCGTTACACAACCATGTCAGAAGCCTGCTACATGTAGAAGGCGGTTGAAAAATTCTGACACTATGGTTAATCGGGTTATTGGACGACTCGGTGTCCCACACGAGAAGAGAAAAGAGAGACCAAAGCTGAGCTCAGCAACGAGGCTAGGAAAATGAAGCGATTCTATTGGTAGAACTTTTTTTCGCACACCGGTAAGCTACTTCGCACAGATCTGGTGGAATAGCAGCCTAAATCTACTCCAAATGTGGCTAATTTGAGAAAATATGATACACGTGTCGCATCAACGATGAGGATGATGCTGTTTATTGACTGTAGCTCGTTACATTATGCAAATATTATTCTATTGACATTAGAATCATGTTTGGCAGTTCATACAATACAAGCTGTATAGTAGTGTTAATAGATGGCTGGATTTAGCATTCATTGGCATTTTGATGGCATTATAATTAAAACAATGCACGAACATTTAGGAAATGAGGATGGATGCTCTGTGATGCTGAGTTAAAAAAGCATATGCTTGTTTAGTTGTGTCTTCATTTTGTTATCATGTTGATTCTTTATGGTAATTTTATGTTTTAGGTATAACCTGTAACTATGCATTATATAATAAATAACCTCCCCCTTTCTACCCGTGGGTGTCGTAAAAGGCGACTAAAAAGAACCCTGGGAATACGCAACAGCTTTCCCTGGTGAACATCTACACACCTTGCACTGTGCTCGCTAATCCGTCTGCGACTAGGAGAGGCCTATTCCTCTACAGGAATCTAGCGAGGACTACTCCTACAGTAGACTCTTGTGGGAATTGATAAACCAGTAAATATAATTAAAACAGAATTTAAAATTCCCGGAACAATTTGTATAAATGAAAAGGTCAACCACTTTTGAAACACGACAATCACTACCACAGCAAGTTTTTTACCGGCGACACCAATCTATCATACAAAGAAAGTGCCACCGCCAATCAGGAATCGAACCCGGAACCCCCCTCGACTGGAACGCGTCATGCGCGTACGCCGATCACTAAACTATGCAATTAAATGGCATTGACGCATTGCCGCGCTTAAAATACACCTTCCTGACGATAAAAACGCAAAGAATGAAGATCAAACTAAAGATATTGAGAAATTGAATAAATTACGCTGTGCTGGGGAATTCTTCGAGCGAGACCGGTAAGATAATCTAAGAATTTTCTTGAGTTGTTGCTAGCTTTTAAAGAAATTAACAATGGCTATTTGGAAAACTAACTAAAACTACTATAGAAACCACCTTAAAAGTTCGAATTAAAATGCCAAAAGATCAGAATGGCCGCAGTAAATGAATAAATTAATGCCATGGATTGTTTGGAAACAATAGAACACTCAAAATATGTATATCAAAAAGATAGCATCACATTTATCATCGTCTTTACATCATCCTTTAGTAGTCGACTGCTGGACGTAGGCCTCACCCAGGGTACTCCACAAGGTAACCATCGTCAACCATCTAGTGGCTACCAGCCGCTCTCTTCGTCTCTTCAAGGCATCGATCCATCTGACCGAAGGTCGTCCAAAGCTACGCTTGCATACAAAGCATCATAATCATCATCATGTCAGCCCACGTCTACCCACTTCTGAGTATAGGCCTCTTCTTTTTCTCGCCATCTGCGCCGGTCCTGTGCCTCCCGCATCCACTGTCTACCAGCAAAGGTGACTAAGTCCTTTGTCCATATTGCCATAATTAAATCACCATCCACGATTACGACGGCACAACAAATGGTTATATTATAGCATCGCTACATCATGTGTACTTCGACAGTGTGAGACACTAGATATCTGTCTATCTAGGTTTACACATAGTGCAGTCTGCATAAACCTAGCCATATGTTAGGGCAGAATGTGGCCGGATTTGCGTAACCTATAATACCGTTGTGTTTCTTTCGGCAATGTGGCGTATGCTTGCCGACGTACAGCTTTATATCTGTACAGCCCTGGCTTATCCACTAGGCTGAGTAGGCTTAAGCCTAGGGCGGCAGATTTTGGGGGGCGGCAAAATTCCCAAAAAAAAATTATCATAGTTAATATAAAATATAACTCGAAGTTGTTCAACAGTATGTCTACCTAGGGCAAACGCTCCAACTAGGTAGAAACAACCTTGAGAAGGAAGTCCAGAGAAGAATACAGCTGGGTTGGGAAGCATTCGGAAAACTCCGTCGAGTCTTTTCGTCGCCAATACCGCAATGCCTTAAGACGAAAGTCTTCAACCAGTGCGTCCTACCTGTCATGACATACGGAGCCGAAACGTGGACACTCACGGTACGGTCCACCAACTGAAAGTCGCTCAGCGAGCTATGGAGAGAGCTATGCTCGGGGTTTCTCTAAGGGATCGTATCCGAAACGAAGTAATTCGACAGAGAACTAGAGTGACCGACATAGCTCAACGTATTAGCAAGCTGAAGTGGCAGTGGGCTGGTCATATCTGCCGAAGGACCGATAACCGCTGGGGTAAACTGGTCCTTGAGTGGAGACCGCGTATCGGCAAACGTAGCGTAGGACGCCCTGTGGCAAGGTGGAGCGACGACATACGCAAAGCGGCGGGCAGTGACTGGAGAAGAAAAGCCGAAGACCGGGTTCAGTGGCGTGCTTTAGGAGAGGCCTATGTCCAGCAGTGGACTACAATAGGCTGTTAATGATGAATATAAAATATTAATAGTTAAAATTAATATTTTCCCTGATCATTGATTATTCAACACCAGATCTAGCACATGTGGATCAACTTACTCTTATCGTTAGATATGTTTTAAATATAGGCGAATCTTTCACACGATTTCTCAAATGTATGCCGTCAGTTGGGCATAAGGCTGAAGAAATGTTTTCTGCCGTTATTATGGAACGCTAGGAATAAAATATTGAAGACTTTCGTGGACAGTCCTATGATAAGGCGGCGAACATGTCTGGCGTATACAACGGCTTACAGGCAAAGATTAAAAACGAAGCGCCTTTTGCCGATTACGTGCCTTGTTCTGTACATTCTCTAAAGCGGCATGTGCTGCTGCTGAATCGTGTACAGAGGTGTCTAAAAAGATAGGCTACTGTCCACTATTAAAAATTGATTCCTAGAAAGAATCACAGATGTCGCTAGCGTCGAGTTAAAACGCGGTATCGTTGTGTTTTCGGAGAAAATATAAGTAGGCTATGACTTGTTGCCGATTAATAATAATAAAAAATTCGTTCCTCAAGTAATAAGTGCAGTGTTTAATTTCAAGATCACAAGTATTGGACAAAATTTTGGTGCCGAAACCCGGGAAATAAAAGGACTTAGCGTAAAACAGTGAGTACAGTGCAAAGTTAAAGTGTTAGAACTATTGACTTAGAAAAATTAGAGTTGTGTTGTTCGTAAAAATTACAAGTGTTTGGGAACTTTGGACATTTGAGTTGTGTTGTGCTTAAAAATGACTATGTGTTAAACACTTAGTAAAATTCACTCGTGTTGGGACTTAGAAAATTTTCCTTCAGTTTGTGGACATAGTTTCTACAGTGTTTGTGAACTTTAAAAAGACTTGTTTACTGGTTAACTTTTTTGTGAATTTCCTTCAATATGGAGGCGCTTATCCGTAAACAAGATGAGGTGTTGAATCGTATCAGCAGGGCGTTTGATAACTATAAGAAATCACCTAAGGAGAGGATTAAGGTTTCGTATGTTGGAGCTAGAGAGGGGGTTTTGAAACAGATGTGGGATGAGTTTATATCTAATCACTATGAGATAGTTGCTGACGTGACCGCTGCAGACAAGACTACTTTACCTTACTTTACTAAAGATACGTTTAGCGTTTGTGAAGATGTTTATTTGGCTTACAAGTCAATGCTGGATGAACACTTAGAGATATTGAGAAGAGTGCCCACTGGTGGTTCAAGTGGTGGTTCAGGATCAAGTAACAACAGCGTAGATATGATGCTTCCTAGAATCGAATTACCTGCATTCTCCGGTAACTATGAAGAATGGCAAACGTTTCATGACATGTTCACCTCAATTGTTCATAATAATGCTAATTTGAAGGACGTGCAAAAACTACATTATCTAAAGAGTAAACTTTCCGGTGAACCAGAGTTGCTACTAAGAAACTTAGCTATTACTGATCAAAACTACCAAGAAGCATGGACTAAACTCACTGAACGTTATACAAACAAGAGATACAACTGCAACGAAATGATGAAACGTCTGTTTACGCAAAAACCCATCACAACAGAGACTGCGACAGCAATAAAGCAACTTTTAGACAATACGTCAGCGTGCCTTAAATCGATCCAAAATCTGGGTGTAGACACAAACTCTTGGGACCCTATTGTCAATTACTTAGTACTCTCCAAATTAGATACAGAATCGAGAAAGCTGTGGGAAATGAACGTCAGTCAAGGTGCCCAGCCCAACGCATTACCCTCATGGAGTGATCTTACGAAGTTTTTAGAAACAAGATTTCGTACCTTAGAATTGACTGAAAGTCAAAAGACACAGATTTCAATGAAAACAAACACTTCAAAACAAATAACTAAAACTAAGTCACATCATTCCACTGTAAACAGCGAGAAAAAATTGTCAAACAATACTTGTGTGATGTGTTCAGGTGGACACTCATTGTTCCTATGCAAGCAGTATGAGAGCTTGTCTCCAGAGAAGAGAACAGAGTATGTACAATCGCACCGATTGTGCTTCAACTGCTTGTCATCGTCACATTCTGTGAGAGGGTGTCATCAACCTACGAGCTGTCGTCGTTGTGGTAGACGCCACCATACTACACTTCATTACGAGAGAGAACAACCACTTCCTGTGTTACAATCTGGTTCTACAGCGGGTTCAGAGGAAACCCCACAAGCGAGCGAGAAGAAACAGATTTTGAGTCAGCCACTTAACGTTTCTGAGTCTAAAGTAGTAGTTCATTTTGCAAAAGAGAATTATCAGAGTAATCAGAGAAAAATGTCACCAACTGCTTTAGTAAAAATTGTGTCACCAAGTGGTTACTCCCAAATAGTCCGTGCGATGATTGATTCGGGATCAGAGGCTTCCCTTGTCACTGAGGCGACTGTTCAATCGTTACATCTTCACCGAACCCCTATGAGTGGTGTTGTTCAGGGTGTAGGTGAAAGGGAAACTGAGATCAAGGGTCACGTAACTTTTAACATTGAGTCTTTGCATCAATCTGAGTATTCTATTCAAGTAGACGCGATAGTTCTAAAGAGTGTAACCTCACATCTTCCGTCAAGGCAAGTTCCAATAATAGATTGGCCTGCACTTGAGAGTCTCCCATTGGCGGATCCAAAGTTTGGATCTCCTAGGAAGGTTGATATCATTTTGGGGGTGGACATCTACAGTCGTATTCTCAAAAACGGGTTGATCAAACATCCCTCAAATAGTAGCTTAGTTGCGCAAAACACACATTTAGGTTGGATTTTGTGTGGTCGTGTTGAATCAGAGTCCATTCAACCAAGTTCTCCACCTATCAGTCTTCACGTCCGAGTAAAAGAAGATGAGCTTCTAAAAAAGTTTTGGGAATTAGAGAGAGAGCCAGACAGTGTAGAAAAGAGAATGTCAGAAGATGAGAAGAAATGCGAAGAATTTTACGAGAAGACAACAGTGAGAGATTCTAGTGGTCGTTATATGGTCCGATTACCATTTAAAACAGCGAACCCTAAGTGCATTCATGGCAATTTGAGAGATATAGCTGCAAAAAGGTTTCTCAATTTAGAAAAGAGACTTTCTAGAAACCCAGCTTTACGAGAAGAGTATACAAAAGCGATCGAAGACTACTTGGTGCAAGGTCATATGGAGCCTATTATTGAGGAAGAGGAGATTGAAGAATCCAAATCGGTTTATGCTCCTCACCAAGCAGTTGTACGCGAAGACAAGGAGACAACCAAAACTAGAATAGTATTTGACTTTTCGTGTAAAGGTACGAACAAGGTATCTTTAAATGATGATCTGTTAGTAGGACCTCAAATTCAGCAAGATCTTCGTCATATATTGATGAGATGGAGGAGTCATCTGATCTGCATGGTAGCCGATCTGAAACAGATGTATCGTCAAGTAATTGTACAAGAACCAGATACGGACTTTCAACGTATTCTTTGGAGGCCTGATCCCAAAATGCCAATTCAGCATTATCGAATGAAGCGACTTGCATTCGGCACAACATCTGCGCCATATTTAGCTGTGAAATCACTTCAGACGCTAGCAAAGGATGAGTCGTTGAAGTACCCTTTGGCATCTAAGATCACGCTCGAGGACTATTATATGGATGATCTCTTATCAGGATGCGAAACTTATGACGAAGCTATTGAGATTTATAAGCAGATGACAAACCTGATGAGAGCTGGAGGATTCGAACTTCAAAAGTGGTGTAGCAACAGCGATCGTTTCCTCGAATATATCAAGGCAGAGAATTTACGTACAGACGGAACTGTTGTGTTCAAATCAAATGACATGATCAAGGTGTTAGGTATATCATGGAACAAAAACACTGATAACTTTGAGTATAACTTACAGCTTCCAATGAAAGATGGCACAGTAACTAAGAGAACAGTTTTGTCAAACATTGCAAGACTTTATGATCCTATTGGTTGGATCGCACCGGTGATTTTTGTTGGAAAAGTCTTTATTCAAAAACTTTGGAAGTCAGGTCTTGAGTGGGATGAGAGTTTAACTCCAGACCTTCTTCATGAATGGTGTAAATTTAGAGATGATTTGGAAAATGTTCCCAGTGTTGTTGTTCCACGATGGCTTCAGACAAAACGAGATGATCATGTTGAACTGCATGCGTTCGCAGACGCATCTCAAGCCGGATATGCAGCAGCTGTTTACCTGAAAACTAAAGACAACAACGGTAAAGTATCAGTTAATCTGGTAACTTCTAAAACGAAGGTAGCACCTGTACAAAAAGAGATTTCCATTCCGCGCTTAGAGTTGTGTGCGGCACTTCTAGCTGCAAAGTTAATACATGAAGTAGCTCAGGTCATGAACATACCGAAAGATGATTTGTATGCGTGGTCTGACAGTACTGTCGTATTAGCATGGATTGCAGGCGAACCACATCGATGGACAACATTTGTGAGCAACAGAGTATCAGAGATTTTAACAATACTAGACCGATATCAATGGAGACATGTGAACACCAAACATAATCCGGCCGACTGTGCATCCCGAGGCTTGAGCAGTGCAGAGCTGGTCAATCACGAGCTGTGGTGGCACGGTCCCATGTGGCTGAAACATGATAAATATGAAAATCGAGGATGTCAAGAATTTGAGACTGGAGAGGAAGAGAAACCGACCAAATCATTGGTAACGGTTGTCAAACCAAAAGAGGATTTTATTTGGACGAAGTTTTCTACTTTATCACGGATGTTACGAGTTATGTCTTATTGTAGAAGACTCTTGAACTTGAGATTACCAAAAGAAAAAAGATTTACCTTTTCGAAGACTGTTTCTGTAGAAGAGAAGAACACGGTGATGTTACAATGCGTAAAGGAAGTTCAGAGGTTACATTTTGGAGAAGAGATCAAACAGTTAAAGACTCACAACTGGGTACCAAAAAAGAGCTGTTTACATACTCTTAACCCTTTTTTCGATGAAAATGGGATCTTGAGAGTCGGTGGACGTATAAATGAAGCTAATGTCGAGTATGACACTCGTCACCCCATTATTATACCTAGTGAAAGTCATCTCACTAAGCTTATAATAGCGGACGCTCATCTTAAAACGCTTCATGGCGGACCACAGTTGATGCTTAATGTTTTGAGGACTCAATATTGGATTGTTCGTGCAAGAGATTTAGTCAAGAAATACTACCGGACTTGTACTAAATGTGTTAGGTATTCGAGACAGAACAACAATCAATTGATGGGTCAGCTACCAAAAGATCGTTTACAACCGACGAGAGCATTCAAAATTTCTGGAGTTGATTTTACAGGGTTTATAAACATCCGATTTTCACCAGGACGAGGTTCAAAGTCTTACAAAGGCTACATCTGTGTGTTCATTTGCATGTTTTCTAAAGCAATTCATTTAGAGGCTGTCACTGATTTGACTGCCAAAGGTTTCATAGCAGCGTTCCGCAGATTTGTTTCGAGACGAGGCCATTGTAAGATTTTGTACAGCGACAATGGGACTAATTTCGTCGGTGCTGATAAGGAGTTGAGAGAAAATTTTGATCGTTCTGTGTCACAGCTACCGGACGAGATTAGTCACCTTCTCGCTGATGAGAAGACGACATGGAAGTTCATTCCCCCGAATGCCCCCAACTTTGGAGGCTTGTGGGAGGCTGCTGTTCGATCCACAAAAACACACTTAAAAAGAGTCGTAGGAGATTCTACTCTTACATACGAAGAGCTTTCGACAGTATTAGCTCAGATTGAGGCTTGCCTCAATTCTCGACCCCTTTCTTATTTGAGTGACAATCCAAACGATCCCGTACCATTAACGCCTGGACATTTTTTAATTGGGGAGCCACTTGTAGTTGTTATTACTACCGATGAAGATTGTAAGGCAGATTATAAAATAACCACTTTACAAAGATGGAAGTTGACGCAAAAAATGGTAAATGATTTTTGGAAAAAGTGGTCAGATGAGTATTTAGTTACACTCAACCAACGTTATAAATGGTCGATAAAAAAAACTGAGCCTGAAATTAATGATGTTGTACTTATAAAGGATCACAACTTGCCTCCTGCAAAGTGGTTATTAGGCAGAATAATAGAAAAACATGTTGGTAAAGATCAGGATTACACGTGTTGTAACACTTAAGACTAAAAATGGTATTTTTAAACGGCCGTGTAATAAATTGTGCTATTTACAAAAGTCAGAGGACTAAGGTTATGGGTGTTTGTCTACTTTAAGATAAAACCTTTTTATTTATAGTTTAAGTTTGTGTACTTTCTTTGAAAATCTTTTCTTAATTTTTAAGATTTTGTTACTTTAGTACTGTATTGAAATTTTGAGTACTTTGTTAAACTTCAAGAGAGTCTTTGTTAAGAGCTTTTATTTCATTTTCCGATTGTGATTTCTCACGGTGGGCGGCTTTACGCTAGATCTGTCTTAAACGACATCTTTTCTTTGTATAATTTTAAGATTGGTTTTGCATACTACCTTTTGAGATTGTTAATTATTTTTTTCTTTTTTTGTAGAAAAGGACGATGTCCTTTGGTGGGCGGAATGTCTAAAAAGATAGGCTACTGTCCACTATTAAAAATTGATTCCTAGAAAGAATCACAGATGTCGCTAGCGTCGAGTTAAAACGCGGTATCGTTGTGTTTTCGGAGAAAATATAAGTAGGCTATGACTTGTTGCCGATTAAATGGATTCGCCGCCTAGTCGCATGCGCGCTCGGAGGTTTTGACGACTGCCCAGTGACTCTGCCTACCTACGGTCGTCGCGTAGGGCTCTGTTGAGCACCCCGTAACCCCGGCCTCCCACCAGCGGGTCTCACCGGGGGGGGTACTCCAGGGTCTTGCGTCCCGTGGGCGGGCTACGCCTCGCGCGGACCAGGCTACACCTGAGACTCCATACTTCGAAGATGCCGCCGCCTTCTGGCCGCCCACCTGCACGGCGCACCCGGGTGTTCGTCCGTTCGAACCCGGGTGTCGCTATGCAACGCGTCATCGACGCCATGGCGCCGTTGATGACGCCCGCGCCTCCGCTGGCGCCGCCGGCGCCGCTGACGACGCCCGCGCCCCCGTTGACGCCGCGTACGCCGGGACCGTCCCAGGCACCCGCGCGCCCCGCTACCTCGCCGCGAGCGGCAGCCATCGTGGCTTCGTTCGCCGGCGCCCCACCGTTGCCACCGCTGCCTTCTTTGCTTGCGTCTCCTCCGCGCGAGTTGAAGACCAGCAAGAAGGAGCCAGCACGGCAAGCAGCCCTGAGAGCCCTCAGGGAGAGTGCTTCCGCCGTGCAGGCAAACGTGCAGAAGCCGCAGCGCGCCGCGAAGCGCGCTCCCCCCTCCACCTCACCGACCCCGCCGAGGACCCGCACGGTTCCGGCTACGAGGGTCACGCCGCCGCTGTCCATGCCTCTGCTGGACAGCCCGTCGCCGACGACGTCGAGCACGCCCGCTCCGTCGACAAGCGCGGCCACTTACGCGTCTGTGCTGACGACGCCACCGTCGCCAACGCCACGCGCTACCAGACCGCCGCCCACGCCTACCCAGGACGCGGGCAAGAAGACACCAGCACCCACACCCGGCATGAAGCTGACGGGGTGCTCGAAGAAGCCGCCGCCGATAGTGGTTGATGTGCTACCAGAATGGGGCCGCCACTTCGGCAAGCTCAAGGAGGAGCTCGGCCATGCGCCAAATGTGCGACCCTACGGGTCCACAGGGTTCCGATTCCTGGCGAAGAGCGAACAGGAATTCCGTGTGTACCAGCGCTACCTAACCGCGCTGGAGGGCACCGGCACCGGAATTTCCTGGTTCGCCTACGCACCCCCGAAGCAGCGACCGCTGAAGGTCGCTATAAGAGGCCTCCCCGTAAACACTGATCCGGAGGAGATACAGAAGGAGCTGACCACCCTGGGCTACGAGGTGGACTACGTGCGCCCCATCAAGGCCCGCGGAGGACGCCCAGGGTGCATCTTCTTCGCCCAGCTGACCCGCACGCCAAACCTCGCCCCGGGCATCTACGACATCACAGAGCTGATGAACATGCCCGGCGTGAAGATCGAGGGATGGCGAGGCAAGCAGGGACCGCCACAGTGCCACCGCTGCCAGCAGTTCCGGCACAGCAGCAGACACTGCCATCGCAAGTTGGTATGTGTCATCTGCGGCGGCGAGCACGCCGCCCGGGACTGCCGGCGCCCCCGTGAGCAGCCGGCCACCTGCGCCAACTGTGGCGGGGCACACCCCGCCAATCACACTGACTGCCCCGTACTGCGCCGTGAGGTACGGAACAAGAGAGCGGGTACAGCGCCTCTTACGAAGCCCGTCGACCTGAAGAGGACGGAAGCGGCACCGCAGGGAGAGACCAACGCGGCAGGATCTCTCATGGCGGCCGCCAACGCCCCAGCAGGATCGACGAAGAAGCGGCAGCCGAGGAGGCGGAGGAGGCGAGCATCGCCCCCGCCCCCCCAGAACGTGGAAGAGCCGGGCCATCCACGTCATGTGCCACCCACGGGTCCGTTGGGAGCGGTCGGCACCCCTTTGGGTGAACCTCAGGGGGAGAAGCCGAAGCCCCAACCGGCCCCAAGACAAAAGACAGTAAGAGCAGCCGTCCTACAAGAGGACAGACAGGTCCTGATCCTGGCGATCAGGACCCTCACAGATGTACTGGCCGCGCTCCGTGAAGGCGAAGACGCGGCCTCCATCATAAGCTCCAGCCTCCAGCGCCTGATGTCGTCCTTCGGCGATGTCACGACCGCCATGGGCGGCCTGGAGGCTAAGGCTCTCAGATAGTCTGCTCAGGGTGGTGCTGTCAAGCACAGCCTGACGTGGCCGTCGCCTGTCCACATCCACTACTCCATGTCGAGTAGTCAGGATCGTGGGCACGCACGATGAGCCCAGGAAAGCCCGGCATCCGCCGCTTACCGGATATGACTGCTGCCTTGGGACCCCCACGTGAGAAGGACGAGGCAGCCACCCCAGGACATGACCACCAGGGGACGAGCCGCCGCTGGCTGACGGGCACTAGCTGGGCCTCCCCCAATGGGGAATCACCTGGCTGGTACGACCTCGCCGCGGCGTGAAGTCCTCCTGGCACCCGGACGACCACCGCACTTGCCCAAGTGCCCCCCATCGCCCCGCCTGTTTTTGCAGGCGGCGTTTTGATCCCACGCCCATGAGGCCATTGCCTCGAAGGCGTCTCCCCGCCGGCTGCTGCGCAGCCGACGAGAAGAAGACAGACGGCCGATTAATAATAATAAAAAATTCGTTCCTCAAATAATAAGTGCAGTGTTTAATTTCAAGATCACAAGTATTGGACAGAGGCTTGTTGATTTTTCATGCTACTACAGGAAATTTACGTTTTTTTTTTGCAAGCTCGACACATCGCTGGCAAAAATTATCGAGTACAATCGGGAAAGGCAAAATACCCTGAAAAGAGTGGTCAGCTAGGGAGGACGCGTGCAAAAATTTGAAAGATTCTTGGCACAAAGTTCTTGAAACTTTGGAATCAATTAAGGACGATTCTACTGAAAACATGTTAACTCGAAACGAAGCGGCGGGAATACTTTCTATTTTAGAAAAACTGGAAACGGCGGTAATGGTTGTAGTATTGAATGACTTTTTGCAAAGAATAAATCAAGTAAATGTTCAAATTCAGTCTTCCACCGTAGATTTGGTAACCGTTGCAGTTTTTTGTATCCCAACGAGAAAATTTCAATATTTTGAAGATAAAGCAATAGACTTAAGCGTATGCAAAGAATACGGTAAAGACATGGGAAAGAGACAGCCGAAAAGGAAGAGAAAATTTGACGAAACACCAGAAGAGCAAAATATAATAACTGCGAGGGACACATTCCGCGTAAGTACGTTTCTCGTCCTCGTAGGTAGGGTAGTAACAGAATTTAAAAAAAGACAGGAGGCGTATGTAAGCAAAATCAAAATATATGTTTACTGGTACCAAAACACAGGTTTCTAAGATGATGCGTCTGAATCTGATTGTAAACATTAATGGGCAGATTGTGGAGCGTGTAGATGAAACCAGAAATTTAGGCATATTATTTGACAGTAACCTTAGATTTGAATCACATGTTTTGAATCTCGTAAAAAATAGCATGTACCGACTGAAAGTACTGTACAAAGTCCGTGATCTTCTTAGTGAAAAAGTTCGAATGACTTTATGCGAATCACTGGTTTTATCGAGACTTAACTATGGCGACATAGTCTTCGGGCCAAGACTGTTAGAAAAATCAAAACGCCTCCTGCAACGAGTTCAAAATGCATGTTGTCGGTTCTGCTATAAAGTACCACCACGCAGCCATATTTCTCCATATCTGAATGAGGCTGGTATGCTAAATATGAAGTCCCGTAGACAGCTTCATCTAGCGAGTCTTATGTTTGACGTCATGCAATTTGGGAAACCCGAATACTTGCGCAGTAAACTTAAGTTTTCACCTTTCTATGATAGGTATCTTGCTAGAAGTACACGTGCTCCCCTCGCTGGTCATTTGCATCGGACTGTCGCTTTCGAGGGTAGTTTTTGGTTTCAGGCAACCAAGTGCTGGAACGACATTCCACCGCCAATAAGAAGTATTTGCTACAAGGGTTCATTTAAAAATCACTATAAAAAACATTTGTTAAATGTTACCAAACTGCAGATTCCGGATGGTTGTCTGGAATGGCGAAAATACACTGCACTACAATAACCGTCACAGTTTAAAAAGCTAAAAGATACTTGAGTAGGCACACAACACTTACTGTAAAATGCACACACTGTTCTGGGTATTATTTCTTTTTTATTAATTCTTTTTTTTTTCTATGTATCGGGAGTTTATTTTTACACTACCCGATTACAAACATTTATTTTCTGCTCGGTTTTGTTTCCCGCTTTAACTCGCGGGCGACGGCTGAAAACCAGTGTTGCCTCCTGGCTAAATACACTGAGCTTTAGCCCTTTCACATCACTGCAGCACACATGTTTGTGTGGGATGAACTAAAATGTATTTTAATTTTATAATTTTATATTTCCTTACAAATGTTAAATGTGTGTGATGCAGGAATATGAATAAAGCATTTATCTATCTATCTATCTATCTATGCCAGTTATAATAAAAAAATTGGATTTATTACCAAAATAGACGATTTAGACATACACACCCTCACAGAAAACGCACTTTCGCTAAAACAAACATATCCTAACGACATAGAAACGGATATAGCGCAAGAAATCGACAACAGTCTGACACTTTTTTATGAATTCGAGCTTGTCGTCAAGTCATCGGTTCGACGACAATCGACGACAACCGCATACAATTGACGACATTCGACGAGAACCGACGACTGTTTCGGATGTAAGACTGTTTGCGACATAGGTGTGGGTGGGACCACCTTATACTATACCTTCAGGCCAGGTAAAAAAAACGGCTGAGATGAAGCCGTATGGGATGGGTTGAGGGGGCGGCAAAATTTGAATAGCCTACAGGCGGCAAATGTGCTAAGACGGCCCTGTATCTGTAGCTGTATAGTTATGTATCTACTTCTTTGTCTTTTTCGTGTGGGATACCGACTCGTCCAACGACCCAATGAACCATAGTGTCAGTATTTTTCAACCGGTTTCTACAAGTAGCAGGCTTCTGACATGGTTGTGTAACGACCCTCGCCATGTAAGTTATCATAGACAGTGACCGGGACCTACGACTTAACGTGCCATCCGAAACACGGAACCATCTTACGAAAAGTTCAGCCTACAATGTCCAAACCAGATTGGGAACGAATTCTCAAGATAAATATCATTTTAGGGAGTGACCCACCGAGGAACTAGGAACTTTATGCGACACAGGCAGCCGTACTACCACTGCGCCACATCGGTCGTCGGTGTGTACCTACTGTGTCTAAAGTAGAGCATAGTGAGGTGGATTCTGTACTGTAATGGGAGCAGGCAAACATGTTTATTTGTGTCGGCACTCGGCCTAAGCGGTGCCCACATATCTACTACATAATTACTGCCAGTGCGCACGCTATCTCGCTTTTATAGGGTTCAGGCACAATACAAATAAATAAAGAGGCAGTGTAACGAAAACTTCGCAGGCGTCATCAGACCATGAAACTGAACAACATTTACTATGGGGGCTATGGTGGGAAACGAAAAAATATTCAAGTTCCCATACAAAGTCTTGATCTGATCTGATCAAAGCTGATCGGGAATTTATTATGGGAGGTCGAAAAAAATTTCACGTTTCCCAACATAGCCCCCATAGAAAAAGTTGTTCATTTTCATGATACACGCGTGATAAATGTATGTATGTATGTTATGGGAACTCAGTGCTGTTGACAGCTTGGCAGCTTGGCGAAAGAGGTTAGACAATGCGAGCTTGCGAAACAAAAGATATTGCGTTCTTTGTTGATGTAATTAGGTTCTTTTCACAATGAGTCTAGTCTGGACTGCATCGCGGTAATACAAGTTATAAAGCATCTGAAGAGTATTGTTTTCAAACAGTTTTAATTAATTTCTGATTTTCTTTTCGTGTCGAACAAAGAAGACTTCGTCGTTCGTTAGAAGGCTTGGTAGTCTTCTAACGACCCGATGAATCCTGGTGTCATTTTTCGACCGCCTACAACTACAAATATGCTAGTAGCAAGCGTTTAACATTGTTGTCTAAGTAATCATAGACAGCAGCCGGGATCGACGGCTTAACACGTCTTTCTTTTCGGACAATAAGATGGTTCAGCCTACAACAGTTCAGTTTCATTGTCATAATGACCACTGTATTTCATCATAAATAGATCATCATCATTTTCCTCGCCTAATCCCGTTCTCCGTCGGGGTCGGCTACAAGTTTTTATACAGAGCGACTGCCATCTGACCTCTGCAACCCGAAGACTAACCTGGCCCGAATCCTAGGTTAAGTCACATTCAAATATCATCTGAATTCAAATTCAAATATCATGATAGATAGATATACTGTTTATTTTATTTATTTTATTTTATTTATTTCGGTTAACAGTACATTAGTGAAGTAGTCAATACAAAAACAATAACATACATACATACATACACATATCACGCCTTTATCGCTTGCGGGGTAGGCAGAGCGTTACACGATCGTAAAATAACCATGTCTGACAAGTATTGAGGGCCCCTTCAGATGATTCGTGTATCACTGTAGTGACAGGTTGTCGCCTAAAGTTGTAATACTCATAAAACCCTCGAGTCCCTTAATGGCCCCTTACAACACCCGCGGGAAGAATTGGGGTGATGCTATTCTAAAGTTTTAAAGTTATTGCTAAAACAATAACAATGAAAGAAAATTCTGGTGTACTGCACCCGTAGAAGGCCCTAAACATCTGAGCTCCAATCAGTAGGTATATCTTTCTTCCCAAACGGCATCACAACTTGTTACCCATATGCAAGTAGTTCCACAAATAACCCCAGATCTTCGTTTGATGTCGGGTTAACGAACTCGCATGATTAATTAACTAGAACTTCGATGACATGAAACAGACTATTTTCAACCGATAGTTGGGTTATTACGACCTCCGCGGAGATACACACAATACACAAATCACGCCTTTATCCCTTGCGGGTTAGGCAGAGCGTTAACGATCGTAAAATTACGGTGGTTATCGCCACGTCTGACAAGTATTGAGGGCCCTTTCAGATGTTTTATATGTCACTGTAGTGACAGGTTGTCAGCCTGCCGTCTAAAATTGTAATATACATGAAACCCTCGAGTTCCTAAGTTGCTTTTTACAACACCCGCGGAGATTTTGTATGAAAAAGGGCTTTTGGAATGATGAGATGTACTCAAGTCATAAGTTACCGATGTGGCGCAGTGGTAGTGCGACTGCTTCTGACGCAGAAGGTTCCGGGTTCGATTCTCGGTGGGTCACTCACAAAATGGATATTTATCACTTTGTGAATTTGTTCCCAGTCTGGTTAGGACATTGCGGGCTTAACCACCCGACTGTCCGTAAGTAAGATGGTTCCGTGTTTTAGATGACACGTTAAGCCGTAGTTCACGGTTATGTCTATGATCACTTAGACGGCGGTCGTTACACAACCATGTCAGGAGCCTGCTACTTGTAGTGGGCGGTTGAAAATTTCTGACACTAGGGTTCATCGGGTCGTTGGACGACTCGGTATCCCACACGAAAAGAGAGAAGTCATAAATATCAATCAAGTGCGAGTAGGACTCGCGCGCGTAGGGTTATGTAACTTTACGTGTAAAAAAGAAGGGGTTTATCTTTGATGTTTATAATTTTATTCCTGATTTTTAATATTTGTTGTTAATAGCGTAACGCTCTGCCTACCCCGCAAGGGAGAGACGCGTGATTTGTGTACGTGTACAAAAGAATACAAAAAAAACCCCTTCAATGTCTATAATTTTATTTTCTGTTTTCTAATATTTGTTGTTAATAGCGTAACGCTCTGCCTACCCCGCAAGAGAGAGAGGCGTGATTTGTGTATGTGTATTATGTGTTTTGAAAATTCCAAGAGTAACTGGACCGTTCATGAGATACAGTCTACGATCCATCACTACATAGTATAAAGAAAAGGAGCTTTTTGCGTCTGTCTGTATGTATGCTTAAATCTTTAAAACTACGCAACGGATTTTGATGCAGTTTTTTTTTATACATAGAGTGATTCAAGAGGAAGGTTTTTATGCATAATACTTGCCGGGAAAAATCCTTATTCCCACGGGAAAATGAGTTGCAGCGGGCGCAGCCGCTGGGCGGACCGCTAGTTACCGATAAAATCGAGCAAAAAAACTGTTTTTTGATTTATGGGAACCCCCCCCCCTAAACGTAATTCATTTCTATTTTTAGTATACGTTGTTATAACTATCATGGTTAATAAGATACAGCCTGGTGACTGACCGCCGTGTGATGCCAGCTTAGAATAGCATCACCCCATTTCTTCCCGTGGGTGATGTAAAAGGCAACTAAGGGACTCGAGGTTTTCATGTGATTACAATTTTAGGCGACAGGCTGACAACCTGTCACTACAGTGATACATCAAAAGGGCCCTCAATACTTGTCAGACGTAGCGATAACCGTAATTTTACGATTGTTAACGCTCTGCCTATCCCGGGAGGGATAAAGGCGTGATTTGTGTATGTATGTGTATGGTGACAGACGGACAAGCACACAGCGAAGTCTCAGTAATAGGGTTTCCGTTTTTACCACGTGGGTCGGTCGGCAAGTCTTAAGTCTTATAAGGAAGTTTAACCGTTTTCTTTTCGATTCGAAAACGACATCCAAAAATATGTGTAAATAAAATCTCATAACGTGATATAACGTGATAATGTGATAATAATAATGCACGTCTAATGACAAATGAGTACGAGTATAACAAGAGTAGCCGAAAACACACCGTTAGCGCGTTTTTAAATACGTGTGCTGCCATCTGTTATTAATTTTAGTAGCTGGTTGGTCGACACACGCTAGTAAATCCTGACCAGCAAAATAAAAAACCTCGCCATATCGCGGTAAACGAATGGAACTAATTTCTTCTAATGGAAACAATAACTTTTGAATGTCTAGTGGATGTTATCATTTTTGTCGAAAGGTCGCCTTTTTGTGGTCGCCAAAATGACTGGTAGGTTTGTTTATTATATGTGATTGGCTACTGTCGTATCACGGACTAGATGGAGAGTGAAGAGGGAGGCCTTGGCCCAGCAGTGGGATAACGTAGACAAGATAAGAAGATTCTAGATAAGAAGACTTTTCAAAGCAACTGAAAACTAACAAAAAATCACATTGGTCTGAACTCCTTGAATTTTGAAAAGAAATATTTCCTGCTTAAAACAGCACCGCCAGGTTTTCTTTACGGTAGAAAAGTTTGAAGTAACGATGGCAAAAACGTGCCGAGATTATTTTAGGAAAGTACTTGCGTCTCTGTTGTACGACACGAGACTTCTTGGTTTTTAAAATATCTTGCTAAATGGCAATAAGGGTTAAGTAGAAAAAGACCAAGTCCGTGTTGAACTCTAGTACGAAGGTTCCGGAACATTATCGATTAAAACGAGCAAAAAAGCGAGTTTTATGGGATTTTCCGTAAATATTCATTTTATCCTAATTATTTGTGATACGTTATCACATAATACGGTGAGTAATCATATTTATTTATTTAATAATACTGCAATAAACCGCGAACAGGTAAAAACCTAAAAGTACTAAACAAGGAACAATATTCAAAATCAAAAGAGAAATTACTTAAATCTAGCATAAAATAACACATTTTAAATGCTTTCATTATTTCAGACTCTCAGAAGTCACTCATTTGTGAAAATCAACTGTCTTACTATCTCGGTGTATGAGATACACAGACCAACAGACGAAAGGGCAGGCAGACAGACAGCCCAGTCGGAGAAAGGAAGTACATATCACGCCTTTATCCCTTGCGGGGTAGGCAGAGCGTTAACGGCCGTAAGAATACGGTCGCTATCGCCGCGTCTGACATTTTTGAGGATTGTTTTCCAAGGTTGTTTCAGAAAACATATGTATCACTATAGTGACAGGTTGTCAGCATGTCGCCTAAAAATTGTAATACACCAATATTCTCGAGTCCCTTAGTCGCCTCTTACGACACCCACGGGAAGAATATGGGGTGATGCTATTCTAAGCCAGCACGGAGAAAGGAAGTCGATTCTATTATTTGTGCGTGGGACCTTAAAACGACGAAGTACAATTGTGGGGGGTCACGTTTTTTCCCTATGGATAAGGAACCCTGAAAAAAAAATGAAATTGCGAAATGTTTAACAAAGGACGTCAAAGTTCTAAAAACTTGGCAGAGAAATTGTTTACAGAAATGTTCATTACAAGTTGAGAAGTTTGTTGGGATTCATTCATTTATCATCATTATTTTGGCAGTTTTATTTATGAATTTCCGCAAAAGTTTTACTTAACTGTGAACAAAAAGTGTGTAATTGTATGAGAGGTCCAAATTTTTTTTAATATTTTGTATTTTTCGAGATGTTCAAAGAGTAAAATTTACCCTTAAACTATTTTCACTGGCTTTAAACTGACCGTATATTTTATGTACATACCAGCAGCACTTCAAGTATGTAAAGGATCAATTTAACTGGTTTTTCTTACAATTATTAATAAGAACCAGTATGGGTTGATCCCTGATTTGAGTTACTCGACGCGCTGTAATTAGTACACCGCAGTGTAGGTGATATTTTACTTATATTTCAAGGGCTGAACCAGGTCATGAAAATGAACAACTTTTCCCAAGGAACATAGGTCGAAATATGAAAAAAAAATTAGGACCCCCCATACAAAATTACCAACTGTCCAAGCCAATACAGTACAGGACGTCCAAAAAATATTCTTATATTTCGACCTATGTTTTTTGGGGAAAGTTGTTCAGTTTCATGGGGTGATTCACCCCTTAAATTATTTGCAGCTAATATTTTTACACCTAGTTAAAAACTATAAAATGGTCTTAATAGTATATGAAGGTTCACAGAAAGTAATAAAACAAGCCAATCACTTAGATATATTAACGATAAACTACTCCTAACAGTATTTAACATGATAATTGCTTTAACTGGAAAAAAAAGAAAAACTGTATCAACGATTAGATCGACATTTAAAAGGTCGTTTCGGAGATATATGTAGAACCAATTCGCTACGGTGATCACAATCTTTTATATAACTGTAATTACATAAGAGCTCTCAAAATAATACAAGTAAAGTCAATTTTTTTAAGAGTGGCCGATAATATAAACAAGCAATTTGCTATCCTCGAAAGATTTCATCCTATCACATGAAAACTGCGCCTGCACATTATAGCTATGCCATGAAAATACACAATTCATTTGTCACATCTCACATCTTATAAAACTGGTCCTTTTTAGCCTGTGTAGAAATGTTTGTTTACTTTATCGGTCACTCTTAAAAATGTACTTAGATGTTTGGGCAAATAGTTTCAAAATTTCAGATACCTACTTACTTTGTTAACCAACGTAATAGATATTTCTATAAATACTACTATTACTATTAGTATAGACTAAGCGCAGAAAAATGGGTTACAAAAAAAAAAAAAAATTGTAGTTTAAGTCTTCATTATGCTATTTTATTTATAGGTCCTCTTATTCCTGAAGCTCTTTCTTATATTACCTCTAATATTATAATTTCTTTTTTAAATAGTTCTTGCCAGATACAACCTACACAACCGTTTGTAATACATTTGTAACGGTTAACCATTTTGTTCGCTTATCGCTTAAAAAGATAAGAGTCACAAAAAGCATCCAATTTAAGACATTTCTCTTCTGGTAGTCAATGGTTTAATGCAGTCACGGTTACCCCACTAAAACATTTTTGTACTACGTTATCAGCAAGTCTACCTATGGATGGTATTCCTTTGAGATAAAGGCCATTTTGCATGAAAAATTCTGAAGAGGTTCGAGGATTCGGGCAGATGTTTTAGACTATTTGCGGAAGGTATCAGGGTAGTATCAACAAGAAGATTACATGAACATGTTTAAAACTTTGTAAAACTATTTTGTAGGATGAATCCTGAACTACTCAAAAATAAAACTTTGTAGAATCCAGAACGATTCGGCATCAATTTTCTAATAAGACTGTTAAACAAGGACTCTTATATCTTAATTGGACGTTTTTGCCGACAGCTCTTCTGGCATGCGGCAGAAGTGAACAAGAGGTAGTGGAAAAAAAATTCCCACCTGTTCTACTGTAGGGTTGATCAGTAGGATTACAGGAAACAAGGGATGATTATCAGAGTCAGACAGTTTTCTGAATTACAAAATTGTACCAAAATACTAGCTCTGGTGGCAAAATTAAGAACTGTCAGTTTTACTAACTTTACGAAGAAGGTGGGATTATTCCTAAATAGGATTCGGGCCACGTTAGTCTTCGGATTGCAGAGGTCAGATGGCAGTTGCTCTGTGTAAAAACTTGGTTCCACGTCAAATCCCCTAGGTTAGGTAGCCGACCCCGACAGAGAAAAGGAAAAGGCAAGGAAAATTAATCAATGATGAATGAATGTGTTTCAAATTTCATTTATTTATTTATACAACTATTTCGTACTATCTCGTAGTTGACTTTTAAAGAGCAGCTTACACCGTCAACAAACTCGCCTATTTACAAACTATGTAACTAAGTACGCAAACCATGTCAAGACTTACATAGTAACTGGACACATAGTAACACATGGTAACGCGAACAAGTTTACCAACTACAACAGTTCACTGAACATTGTCACATATTACCAACATTACAAAGTAATGCTAATACAACTGTAATATAGTAGTAAAAGTAGGATTTTATTATGGCAACCCCGTGTTAGGAGGTATAAAACGGAGTCGAATAATATTGATATTTGTTGGTATCACTTTCTAGTGTAACATAGTTGATTTGGAATGGTTTCCATAAGAAGTGGTGCATACAAGATGTGGTCGAATCCAGAACAGTTCATATCCAGATGAAGTCCAGATATGATACTGATGATTTAAAGAGAGCGGCTGGTAGCACCTGGATGGCGAAAGCGGGAGATCAGGCCTTGGTCCAGTAGTAGACTGCAATAGTCTGAATTCATCGGTTCGTTCGTCAATTCTATGTCCCACAAAACAGAAGAAGACAACATAGTCACTGGTATAGCTTGACCCAGCTTTATTACTTGATCAGAACCATGCATAATCAAGAGTTCTACTAGTAATTGACCACTAGACCAAAGATACCTACGTAAACTTTAGGTTAAGTTCGGCCAATCGGCGAAACGGATTGGTCGACTGGCTATGACAGCCGTAACAGACACATTTAACACTGGCTGTCAAAATATTGCGCAGCCATGGCTGCAGCGTTCCTTATAACTTATAACCTTACACTGCTCTCACTGACCTGCCTACTAAGCGTGATAGAGTTGGACATGGGTTTCCCTCTATAGGGGGAGTATTGGCCGTTCTTGCCACGCTTGGCAAGGAGATTGGTAAGTATGGAAAATACAATTCAAAACGAGAATTATACCCAGCAGTAAAGTAGTAGTTGACGTACAATGAGAAAGCTAAAAAATCTCTGAGTAACATCTATAGACTACTTTTTACCACTATTCTATAGTAATACCTACCTACCTACATAATCCCAAATGACGGCTGATGTGGCGCAGTGGTAGCGCGACTGCCTGTGACACAGATAGTTCCGGTTCGATTCTCGGTGGGTCACTCAAAAAGTTGATATTTATTATATTGTGAATTTTTTCCCAGTTCTTTAGGACTTTGCAGGCTGAAGAAAGATAGCTCCGTGTTTCGGATGGCACGTTAAGCCGTAGGTTCCGGTTGCTGTCTATATGATTACTATATTATTATATAACTACAAGCCTGCTACTTCTACAATACGGTTGAAATATTCTGACACTGGGTACATTGGGTCGTTGGACGACTCGGTGTCCCACACGAAAAGAGAGACATAAAATATCCCCAAATGCATCCAGCAACGTGCTACTTACGAAACCACTTCGTTAGCCAACGTTTACCCAACGGAGGTCACTAATTGATCCAAATTCACGGACCGGACAACACGACGTCACGTTACGAGACACGACGTCACGTGACAAGACTCGACGTCCACGGACGTAACACAACGCCCGTGGGCGTGGTATAAGTAAGTAGTACTGCTTTTTAATTGCATACAGTTTCATGTGACTTTTAGGCTAGCAGGATACCTTTCTACAATCTGCAAAGTTGGCAGAAAGAGATACCGCTAACTCCACCACATATAACCACAGTGGGTTTTGGTGCAATTTTTATGATAACATACATGTATCACGCCTTTATCCCTTGCGGGGTGGGCTGAGCGTTAACAGCCGTAAGAATACGGTCGCTATCGCCACGTCTGACATTTTTGAGTATTGTTTTCTAAGGTTGTTTCGGAAAACATGTGTATCACTATAGTGACAGGTTGTTAGCCTGTCGCCTAAAAATTGTAATACACTAATACTCTTGAGTCCCCTAGTCGCCTCTTACGACACCCGCGGGAAGGATGTGGGGTGATGCTATTCAAAGCCGGCATCACACGGCAAAAGGTTTATGTAAAGGTTCCCGGAATACATGCCGGGAAAACTATTTATTCCCACGGCAAAATGGTTTGCTGTGTGACTTCGATCCTGAAACTACTAACATTACTGGGGAAGACATTGTGAACTCCATTTATCTTGCGAGTGTCATTAGTCTGTGTAATTTCCAATTATAATTAACGGCTCCTCTACACTTTGCGTCCAAGACTCCGGTCCGACCGCAGATTAGTCGAAGGGGTCTAAAGGGCAGAGCACACTGCCTGCGATATGGCGTACGGTATGAGGTACGAGTACATACAGTCCCATAATACATCATAACAAGTAGGTACGCGCGTGGTAACGTGCACGCATACGAGCTCCATAGATCCAGGCACTGTCACAGACACTGCTTCTTCTTCGTACCAATGGTTGAAACAAGACCTTGGCGACTCCAATAGCATTCATTATCAGTCTTCTTAAGATAGAACTCTATTTTGAAAGGCCGAAAAACCCTGTAACTTAAAATCTGGACCGAAGAACTGTGGTTGGAAATATCTTTGAACGGAAACCCTGAGTTCAATCATGGATCATAGAGAAAAAGTTGCTCAACAAATACGCTTAAAGGAAAACTTTTTAAAATCCATAACAATGTTTTTGTTGCTTTTTTTTTTGTCGTGTCGATCGGCTTTGGCGTTATTATATTAATTCGGACCAGAACTCAGCCAGACGCACTGCGGCGTCAGTAGCGTCGTAAAGATCCTCTAGCGTGCATGATGGAGAGCACGCAGGGCAGTTTAATAGATGTGCCATCGTTTGTGGGGAGGCACCACAGACACACTCGTTGCTAATCCTACAATACAGCAGAAAGACACGCGCGCCGTTCTCGACTCGATCCGCCCTGTATTTATAGGACCTGTAGTACTTTGTACACTAAGACCCTGTGATATTAAGGGCTGACGCAAAAACTTGCGCCATATCGATCCATTTTAGCAAATTGAACTATATGGAAATTTAAAATAAATTGGCAACGGGCAGGTCGCAGAATGGCTCGTGCGATCTTTTATCCCGCAAGCCAATACAGGCTCCATCCATTATCAATTTTAAATCCATTTTCAAACTGCTGTTGAAAACAGTCGCATCAAAAGTCGCTGCATGCGCGCTGACCTTTATCTATACCGAGGTCCCATAATAAACGATCCACTATTAAATCGCAGGCCACGTTTCAACGAACTGATAAATCGTCTGACTCTATGCGCAATTGTTTTTGTATGGAAAGCGTGCCTTCGGGTTTCCTTTCTCTGTTTATTTCGCTATTGTCTAAATGAGGCAATTATTTTAGATGACTAGGAATTTTATATCAACTGCACGGAATTGAGATGCATAGAATGAATACGTCATTGAAGTATAGTATTATACTAACATACTAGAACCCATGACGCAAACAAATGCGCGTGGGGTCCGGGTAAGTATCATGGATACAGCGCCACTGTCATAGTGACATACATACATACATACACAAATCACACCTGTATCCCTGGCGGGGTAGGCAGAGCACAACGACCATAAAATTACGGCGATAAGCCACGTCTGACAAATTTTTGAGGGTCGTTTCAGATAAGTCGTGTATCACTATAGTGACAGGATGTCAGCCTGTCGCCTAAAATTGCAATACACATGAAACCCTCGAGTCCCTTGGTCGGCTCCTACAACACCCACGGGAAAGACATGGGGTGATGCTATTTTAAGCCGGCATCACACGGCAAAGTGAGGTTGTAGCTAAATGGCCTCAAACGAATGGAACACCTTCGTGATGGGTGGTGTCTCCTCTATATGTACATATTAATAATAGATCTCAATGAAATACGTGTTTAAAGTTCGCCTGTTACCTGGAGGTTGAGTTACCATCAACATGCTTCCATTCCAACGGATAAAATCAATTAGAAAACAGACAGCAACGTTCTCTCTGAATGTCACATCTTGCACTGCGCTCGCCAATGCGCTTGCTAAGCGTGGTAAGTATAGTAATACCATCGAATATGGGAATCCCCATCTTATGGAATTATTCCGCTTAATACGATTATCTATTGCTCACATCAATCACTATATTGCATTTGCGATAACAATTGTTATTGTTTTATTTTTCGATAAAATATCATCTTTGTTTATAATGCATGACAAACGGACGATAATTTTTTTAATGAAAATACAAACAATGCTAATTAAGCAATTGTTGGAAAGGTTGAAATACCTATAAAACGGGTTCAAAGTCGACTGCAATATAAAAAAAGAAGTTGAGATTCAGAACGCATAGTCATTACAACGGTAGGCTAGAACTAAGCTATTGTTAAGAGATTAAAAAAAAAATAGCTAAAGGTTGTATCACACCAGTACTTGGCTCTCGAGCTCAATGTTTGAGAGTGTGATGTCGGCTTAGAGTGCCTTGTGATGCCGGCTTAGAATAGCATCACCCCATTTCTTCCCGTGGGTGTTGTAAAAGGCAACTAATGGTTCGAGGGTTTCATGTGTATAACAATTTTAGGCTGACAACCGATCACTACAGTGATACACGTTTCATCTGAAAGGGCCCTCAACACTTGTCAGACGTGGCGATATCGACCGTAATTTTACAATTGTTAACACTCTGCCTACCCCGCAAGAGATATAGGCGTGATTTGTGTGTGTGTGTGTGTGTCTGTGTGTGTGTGTGTGTGTGAAATCTGAACTCGTGTACAGAAGTCCGCATCGGCTCAAACCACTCGTATCACACTTTCTAGTATTCAAATTTCTAGTGAAAAACACTCATCAAAACGTGATAGATAGCGTCGCACGCGCACCGCTGAAGTCAACCTAAAGCGCTATGTGACACGTGAGACATAAGACTAAGACGTAAGGTTGCCTGGTAGACTCAAATTGCAACCTCAGCAATGGGTTTAGTGTGGAGTGGAAAGTGCAATAAAAAAAATCGGCATGATATAGGCGGCCTTATTGCTGAGGTAGCAAATTCTACCAGGCAAAAAAATTAAAATTAATTTGTAGAAACAAACAAAGCATATTTATTGTATTTTAAGACGAGAAATGTCTGATAAGCATTCAACAACGAGCCGCGCGTCTCAAGGTGCAGATGGCGTCTCTTTCTATTTCAACTTTATACAGAAACGGTTTCAAGCGTCGCGCTGTCTCATGTCTTACATTTAGTGATAGCGCCTTTAGATATTTCTAGTCTATATACGTTTAAGTATCAATGACGTCAACCCAGTTGTTTGTCTCGTAATCGTCAATAAATTACCGCACTTGATCAAACAGTTTTGAAATATCGCCGGCGGAACAAAATGGGACAGAAAAACAGTCAAATTCAACTGACTGTTTTTGTCAGGTTGGATTTCAACAAAATGAAACCAACTTTGTAGTAGAGAAATATCTTGAAATTCACTGCGAAATAATCCGTTTATTTTGACGTGACAACGTTTTATAACTCGATGGAGATGGAGATGGCTACACGCACCAAACAACATGACTCATGCGGCGTTACCTCGCTCTGAGGCGACCCACCAAGCCCACCAAGCCGACAGGCGTAGTTTTGATGGCCCCGGGGCAAACGATAAGACCATGACAAAAAAGTCCCATTAGTATTTTCTTATGACGTTGTCACGTTGAACTATCGATAGGAAAGCAAGTTTACAGACAACGGATTTGTTCAGCCTAGAGTGTCCTACTGCTAGACAAAAAAGACCTCTCTCTTCTTCCAGACTTCCCGATCAGCGAATGATTGGGGCCAGTAAGAGTAGACCGATAGAATATAATAATTGAAATAGGTTCACTAGGTACTTTTTGAGATAGGTAACGAAGAACGCATACAATCTTGTTAATCGCATGATCAGAAGCCATTGCTGACAAACAAACGAAAAAATTAAGAATTATGATAATTTGATAATATTACAGCTACCTTCACAGATGCGACTCGAATAGATCAGGTACCTCTATTTTTAATGTCGGTTAAAACAATCCAAGAACGTCAAAAACATTCGAGCGGGCGGTTTTATAAATAAAAACAAAAGGGAATCGAGGTGTGATAAAATCGTCCGGGCCTACTGCCAAATACGTAGCCAAGTGTTAGCTCTGCGGAGACCAAAATTATATCAAAAGATATTGAAAATTTCAAGGAATTTGCCAAGTTTTGTGGATCAGAAGTGATATGACAATACTGTCACCCTAAAAAGGAAAATGTATTAGGATTTTATTTCGGATTTTAATGCACTCACATTTGAATCACTCTATTTATTTCAAAAACTGTATAGAAATCCGTTGTGTAGTTAGATCTAAGCATACATACACACATAAAAGCAGACATAGTGACAGACGCCGTAAGCGACTTTGCTTTATACTATATAGTGTAGAAGATATTGAAAAAGTGTTGGTTTAGTGGCAGAGCAGTGGCACGGTTCCTTTTGTGTACCGGGTTCAAGCCCCGAAACGCAAATATTTATGAATTTCTTATTTTTCTTTATAAAGAAAAAAATTAGAATTAATTACAATCAAGCATTGCAAATTGTAATTTAGAATTTTAAAGTTTCAAACCATTTTTAGCACAACGTTTCGTATGAACTGTATAAAATTCTCGACTACGGCTATCAGGGTTAGCATTTCAGCGTACAAGGCACGTGCAACTTGGCTAACGACATCAGCTCCTTTCTGGGAACCGTAATGGACGCCAATGTGTTTAGGGTTAGCTCGACACATGACGCGAATTCTGTATATTTCATTCGCTTAAATACTGTAGCCACCAGCGTAACTTGACCTCAATGCTCAAAACAAGCACGTACGGGCGCACAGCGATAATTACACTGGTCGTGATATTAAATAAGCGAATGAAGTATACTATAACTGTTACGGGCTGGCCACGTATCGAACTACGAACACGACGAATAAGAAATTTTCTAGCCAATGTCCAAGTGTATATAGGTTGCAGGCTAAACTGGAAGCTGAGAGAAATACCTGTTAGTTTCTTACAGTTTGCCAACTCTACTACAAATCTATGAAATTGAGTATTTTTTTCCAATCCTATAATCAAAGGACAGAAAATTGAAATATGGCAAAAAGATATGGACCGGACGCCGCCCGTATTAATTGAAGGTCTGGCTCTAACAAATGTGTGAAAGGCAACGATACCTTTTTTCACGTTTAGTTCATACTAAAACGTTTTTAGTTTAATGGGTGGTTCATCCCATGAATAATATCAGATTCGTTTTTACACCTATACGTTCACTGCTAGGCCGCGACGCGTGGCCAGCCACTTTATGTTAGTAATGAGGCGAGCTACTCTCTAAACGTGAGTTAGAAACACGAACACATTTTCCCAAAGTATTATAGAAATTTACCTCTCATAAATTTCCCGAGGTCCGTTTCAAAAGACACGCTGAATCTTCATTTACCTGGAAAAACAGAAACATAATTATTAAAAAACAATAACCTTTGTCCTTGCCTTATCCCGCTTCTCTACCGGGGCCAGCTACCTAACCTAGGGGATTTGACGTGGAAGGTTTTACACAGAGCGACTGCCATCTGACCTATGCAACCCTAAGGCTAACCTGGCCCGAATCATAGGTTAAGGCTCGAATCATAGGTTAAGGCCCGAATCATAGGTTAAGTCACATTCAAAATAATGGTAACATCAATTGCGTTTTACAACCGCCATTATAAATTTTAATAGCCAGTGTCACTAGTGAGACGAATCTAAGGAGAACTCATGTCAACATAGAACGTAAAATGAAATTAATGGTCCCCATACATACTTAGTCTCAAAAACATGAAAAATCCCTTCTTCAGAGGCAGTTGGGTAAAAAGGACAATATTAAAGATGAAAGGAAATATTAAAACGACTTACACAAAAGAGTAAACAATTTGCGGAATTATTTTTTCGTGAAGTGGAAAATAAGCGTCCCTAAAAGGGTAGTATCTTAAATTAAAATCAGAAAGGGCATTGGACTGAGAAATTGTTCTGTACTAGACACTCACTCAACCAAAGTATGCGATGTTCCCGTACCGGGTCTCAAACCAGGCACCATTTATACTGATCAATTTATTTCGAGATTTCAAAAAGATTGGAAATTCCAACCTTGAAAAGTTTTTGCACTGTTTTTATTTGTTTGGTGTCTATATTTTTAAAAAACAAGTTTTAATCGTTTTCCAATTTTTTTTTGTTATTTACACAGGGTGTTAGGAAAAGTATTGCGTTTCTTCATACCTATTAGATCGCGTCGTTTAAAAGAACGCTGTTTTTCCAAACATCCTGTATAAGAAAATAAGAAAGTAGGTATAAGAAAATATGGAAACGAGTCGGCACGGTATGCCAAGATGTATCGTGGGTTCGAATACTACTTGTGTGAAGTGTTTCATTAGATAGACAAAAAAAATAGTTCGTATATTTAATCGATTGACGTCAATTTCGTCGATCAATCATATTTACCTTAACTTAAAAGAATCGCGAGTGACCAGGTTAAAAAAAAGATGGCATTTTGGAATTAAAAAGGTAAAATACTTCTATAGTACATTAAGATTGAGCACTGAAACACTGGTCTGGGACTGGTACATGAACCGTAACCTTTACAAAAGAGATTTCCTCTGAACTACAAGCAAATTCAGATAGCGTAATCAATCATTTGCATCCCAACACGAACATGATTTATGTACTAAATTCGCTTACAATAGTGACGATTCTGGCGCACGAATTCTTTATTTTAAAAATCTTTGTCAGATATGCGTGCAGTTTGATTAAATAAAGAAAAGTTAAGAAACAGGAAGAGTCAAGATTGCGATTTGCGTGCCAATACAGGGCAAATTTTAAAACTGCGCTCCATTCAACAATTGGTCAAATCAAACAGAAATTGAACAGTCAGTGCTATTCCGAACCGAGATGCTGACTGTCGACAGCCAAAAGCACCTGGCGCGACTGCTGGACTACTGGTTTGTATGGATTTTTATGACATACTATCAGACAATTTGCAATCTCTTTTCCTGTTTAAGAACGTGGAGGCACCAGTAGGTAAATTTTAAGAAAAAACTGTAAGGAAAGCGCACGTCAGAATAGGAGCCTATATAGAGGTAATTCACAACTGCTTGTAACTTAGGAGAGGCGTATTTCATTCGAGATTTATAAGCGAACAACTTGGCAAGTACAATGTGAACTATTAAGATACACGCGTCATCTCTAACACAAGAGGCACAACTGTCTACTGCTGGACATATAGTTTCTTGGGGAGACTTTTGCTATACTCAAAACCATGACCGCGCGGGTTGACGAGCGTAAAACCCTGTCCAAATGACAATGGTATAAAATTTGTCGAACTCCCCTAGAAAGTCAGCTGATCAACGTTTTTATGGGGGAGACGAAAATATTTAGTCGATGCCATAGTAAAAAGTTGTTTAGTATCAGTCTCATAATGTCTGGAAAATTTTCCTTACAACATCCCTTACACCCTGTACGTATATAATGAAACCAAACTAAAAGTAGGTTAAAGAAACTGCGAACATAAGGCTGCTGGTACAGATTATAAAACCATTAAAAGCATAAAGTAGAAAAGTTTCTATCTATAAAACGAAACATCTAGTCTTTACTGGGATTCTTAATAGCACGGTTATGTCGGTTATTGTCATCGCGGTAATATTAGTTCAGGAAAGTTTTAAAATCCAGGTTAATATCCCTTTTTATACCATGTGTGGACCGATGGACAGTGGAGTAAGCGGGTTCTCGAGTGGATGTTATACCTCGGCAACCGTAGCGTTGGACGCCAGATGGACCTGCGAAAACGGGAGCTCGTGCCTTGTCGCGTATCCTGAGGGAGGCCTACGTCCAGCAGTGGCCAGCTATAAGCTCATGTGCTGTGGCGTGTGATGCAATCAGTTCATAAGACTCTTTCAATATTTTTATATGTGCATTACTCGTATAACATTAGAATTAGAAAACAATAGTTAAGACAACTTGAATAAGATATCTAAGTTAGACAAAGTTGCAATATGCAGTAATTATCAGTTGTGTGACCAATAAGGAAACATGGCAGGAAGTTAGTTATCTGTGGCAACTGGCAATCAACAACTTATTGCTTCTAGGAAACATACAATATCACTAGTTACACATTATGAGAAGAGGCACCCTTGCTCCGAATTTTTGAGTTCTGTGGTTCAATTCTCGGATAGGATGGATAAACTAGGATATTTGTCAATTTATAAACCAGTGAAATTGTTCCCAGTTTGGTTAGGATATTGCAGGGTGAAACACCAGCTTTACCGTAAGTAAGATCGTTCTATGCTTCAAAAACACGTGGCAGTGTTTGTCACAGAAAAAAATAATTACCGTTCTCAGTAGTGACTTCAGTAACCAACACATATAGGATAGAAGAATGACCAGTTAGGTGGATTACAACCGACTGCTCTTATGGTGAAAGGAAAACCATCGTGATGAAACCTCATTCAAATAAACTTTGAACACAGATGAATATTTGAATGTTAATTAACCTAGGATTCGGGCCAGGTTGGTCTTCGGGTTGCAGAGGTCAGATGGTTGTCGCTGTGTAAAAACTTGATTCCACGTCAAATTCCCTTGGTTAGGTAGGTAGCCGACCCCGACAGACAGCGGGCTAAGGCAAGAAGAATGATATGTCAGTTTTGGCGATGGACGACAGTACGTGGAACGCATTGACCTATTTGCGAGAAAGGGCCTGGCGTAGTACTCGTAGTTAGCCAAGCCAGTGAAGCACCTCTTCGGTCGTAGGTCGCATTCGTTAGCAGCCCTTCTGACTTACGAGCTGCTCGAAATAGCACCCACTCTATGACAAAGTTTGGATCAAGTTTCTTACATTTTAAGATAAGAATTTTTCGCCGTGTGATGTCGGCTCGGAATAGCATCGCCCCATTTATTTCAGGCCGGCGTCGTAGGACTAAGGGACTCGCGTCAGGCTTTCGTGTGTATTATAATTTACATGTCATTAAAAGTTTGAGCCATCCTTAAATATTTGTTAAACGTGCTCTGCATACCCCGTAAGGAATAAAACCGTGATGTGTGTATGTATGTAAGCTGCCAATCAATGAATATTTGCCCCAAAAATGGTTAATATCAAGCGTGAACTTGGAGAAATGTAATACACTGATGAACTCACATTCCATGGTAATCGAACCTACCACCTTCGTCTCTAGATCCAATGGCTCATACCAGTAGACCACAGAGCCAGTAATCCAGTTAAGTGGTCCTGTTAGGAACGAGCACGCTGGGTACTATCATGTTAACGAGATAACCATTAGTTTAATGGGAATTATGACCCGTGTAGCTTAACAGTTCTATTGTGCTTGGCAAGTTGTTCAGTTATAAATCTTGAATGGAATATGCCTCACGGTCTGTGCCTTGTAGTCAGGGATGCAACGATATATTGGAGTTTGATAGATAGATATTAGTGCATCACACGTCCTGCTCCGCGTGCCCCAATACCTGCACGCTTAATGACCTCATGAAGGCCACAGAAAATGCTGTCCGGGTGGCTGAATTTTGGGCACATAAAATCTAAATTTGCCATCGACACGATAAGAATAAGAAGAGTTAGATATTGATGCGCAAAGATATCAATTCCTATATGAAAATATGCTCATATTAATATCGAAATATATCGATATATTTCGATATCGACTGAACTCGATACAGATCGATCGATGGTATAATAAATTTAGAATTGCTACTTGTATTGCCGACATTGGTGTAGTAAAAGGTTACTAAGGGAGGAATCCAGGGACGGGGCAGCTGTACCACATCGCTTTGCACTGCGCTCGTCAACCCGCCTGCCAAGCGTGGTAGCTATAGCAAACATCAACAAACGGATCTGCCAAGCATGTTGAGTATGACAAACACCTTCAATAGGGCCAGGCCTATATCCAGCAGTGGAATGCTATAGCTGCTTCTGACGCTGACTCAATCATTCTTTCCTTGAATAGTTCGCTACGTCAATGGACAAATCATCATTTGTCTCATCCACTTTATCTGAACCGCTGATCGCCCATTGGTCAATCATAATCTCGGTTTGACCCGCGATTTGGCAAAGGTCGTCTGTGATTGGTTCGCTGTCAGCTCTTCAAGAGTCCTTGTGTTTAATAGGCTGGGACAGGGCGCCAATTGATTCCAGCTAGACTTGAAAGGCCTAATAGATATAGTACGATTCGATTTAGTGATACGATATTTGCACATCATCATCAACAGAACCAACTGTCCATACATACATACATACATAAATCACGCCTTTATCCCCTACGGGGTAGGCAAAGCGTTAACGGCCGTAAGAATACGGCCACTATCGCCACGTCTGACATTTTTGAGAAATGTTTTCTAAGGTTGTTTCAGAAAACGTGTATCACTATAGTGACAGGTTGTCAGCCTGTCACCTAAAAACTGTTATACACCAATACTCTCGAGTCCCTTAGTCGCCTCTTACGACACCCGCGGGAAGGATGTGGGGACTATCCATAGCAGTACGAATAGAAGCTTTGCTATTGCTATACTTAACAGGCGCATAGGCAGGCGCAGTGTTGATCGTGAGACAAGTTCCCGGAACGAAAATCGTAGTATCCAGACACCCATATCAATTTACTTGACCAAATTGACAGATCGGAGGCTCAGATCTAGCGAAACGGATGATAGGACGTTAGTTTCAAGTACCAGACAAAGTCAGCACAGATCGTTTCCTTAACCTTAACAGCTACAGTCTATTGATAGAAGGACGCTGCTGCTCATTCTTCTACCAATGGACTGTTCTGCTTGGATGATTATACCTTAGTAGTTTTTTTACGAAAACCACGGGTGGAATTGAGTTGATGATAGTTTAAACCGACATCACACTACATCAGATCGGATCACACACATCGTGTGTTGTATAAAAGGCCGTAGTGCAAGCGTCATCGTATCGAGTTCGTAACAACAGCTTGTTAGCGCGAAACTGAACCTAAGTGGGTCGTTTGTCATATGATGGGCTGTTTGAGTGTTCAACAGCTTGCCTGGTTGTTACCACGTGTAAATGAGACACAGCGAACAATTGTATTATACGGCCTGATCCCACATACGATAGCTACTTAGTGTATTTTGAAGACGAAAACAGCTACAGAAGGACTGACTTTCTCAAAACCGCTATGTTCGAGAAGCCTTAAGAAAGTTCCTCAAAGACGAAAGGTATAAGAACAGATAAAAATTCCCATACAAAAAATTTCCTGATAAGATAAGAATGCTTTACGTATTTGCACACAAAATGAAACATTGCACAAAAATTAAATAGGTGTAAAAATAGGCGGCCTTATTGCTAATCAACAATCTCTTCCAGGCAGCCTAGGTGCAGGAAATTGAGAAATTGTATATGTGGAGTGGCACGAGCCTGGCCGTAACTTCTCATTTTGTTGGTATATGACTGGACACAAAAAAATGTCTAGTTTGACCCTTACCTATGAAAATGTAACCTGAGCAAATATGAACGAATAATATCCTTCTTATTACAGCGGATTTTGATAACAACTCAATAGTCACCTGATTAAAAATAATTACATTATAATACAAGTACAGATTGCATACAATCAACATTTAGATTGGTTCCCAACTAGCCACTGGTCGGCAACGGTCTCTGATTGGTTATTGATTGGAATGGAACATGTTAACTGAATAATAACCACTAAGGTCAACAAAACTAAACAAGTGGGCGGAAACCTCGTCAATAACAACTTTGTAGACAAAGGACTTGATTAAAATTTAAACTTAGTTAGACTAAGTTAGTTGGAATTGTTAGAAAGTTATGTAATCTAGTAGAGGCTAATAGGATTATATAATTGTCCAATAGGTCTTCTTTGTCTCAAGGCCTTTTAAATGTACAACGTGGAATAATAACGACATTATTCATTAAACCTAAATCACTCAATCACCAAAGTTGAAAATGTAACTGACGAAAATATTAAAGATATTATTCTACTGTTTTCATTCTTACTTCTCCTCCACCCAAAAGTTGTCTGTTAGAGATCGATTAGGCCGCCTTTGCGAAATTTTTCTGTTGTGTGTTTGACAATGTGAAATAAAATGCTTTTACTTTCTTACTTAAAGGCACAGACGAAATTATCAGGGTTCGTTCGTACCAGACCATGAAATGCTAAAAACACTTAGTTGCCTTTTATGTATAAATAATTATGCGTTTAGTTTCATATACGCCAGAGCATAATAATTAACATTTCTTGGGCATAAACCGCAAAAGGAAAGCACAGTGCAGCCAAGCTTCATAATAAAACTAATTAGTGCACAGTAATCTTGGAGACAAAGGCGCATAACATAGAAGTAAAACATTGTAACGAATATCTGGCAACTGCCCACGATGGGAGTGCCAAATACCAAACACAGTGCAGCGCAGTGTACTAAACTCACTATCTAAATAGCGAGGTTGCAACATTGGTGTCGATTCTTGTGTACGCGTGTTTTTTTTTTTTTCAAATATAACGGGCCTTAGCGCAAAAAAGTTAGACGCGCGTTGAACAAATTTCGTCTTTTGCACCAAAATTGTTTTAGAATGTGTCCAATACTCATACAATTTGTTGTGGTAAGGCCAACAAGAACGGGATAAGGCAAGGAGAATGATGAAGGCCAACAAGTCATCAATTAGTCTTCACAGTGGGGACTCCGTTTGTATACCGTCAGAAACTTAGTCTGATTAAATTATCATTTCATTTATTTATTGCTTATATCTCATCGGTGGCGTGAATTTTTTCCACTTGTTACAACAAAAACAAAAAGTTAATGATAAAAAATACGTTCGCTTTTAATAACTACTGACTTTAAACCCAGACATGTCCTTCTATTTTACTTTTATTTTATTTACGACACAAACATCATATTGGTATTTGTCTTTGAAAGTCAAACGGATATCTTACTTGAAACAGTGTCATTATATGTATTACAAACACTATCATTTCCTTCAAATGATCCACAGAATCGAAGACATTCTCTTACATAAAGTGTCTACAGCTCTACTCGGTACAATGTCTTTTTTTACAGAAATACAAGTGCCTTGGGTTTGTGCGGATTTTCTTTTTCTATTCTCGTATGGCTATTTCAGGCAGAAGGTTATCTCGTGTCGAGACAAACGTGACTTCTTGACACGATATTCCTACATGACATCTCAATATTGTATTGCTCATTCGTTTAGACTTAAGATAGTGTTGCGACCAGCGTAACTTGACCTCGATGCTCCATACTCGCATGTACAAACGCGTACTGAGAGTTACGCTGGTCGTGACACTATGTTCGCGAATGATGAATTATAGTCTAAAAAGGTACTTGGTAATGGACTTTTTGTACAAGTAGTTATTGTTCTTTAAAACAGCCATCAAATATTTGCCAAACGTGGGGATAGCGCCAGTATTTTTATGGCCGTTTAACGCTCTGCTTGCCCGCCGCAAGAAAGGCATGGTATGTACAAAAAGATTCGAAGATTATCAACTAAGTACATAATAAACAAGCAATATTTCCTTCTAATCAAAAAATGAGATTTCTTTTGTGTGGGTCACCGAGTCTTCCAACGAACCAATGATTAGTGATGTGAGGTTAAGTAACTCCAAGTAATGGAAAAATATCCAGAGTTATTCTTGACTATCTTATCTCGAATCGGTAACCGTACTATACCCGAGATGAAGATAAGACATCGTTTTCGCCTCTCCAATTGTTGGAAAGGTTAAGAGTTTACCGACAGGTCTAGTGGTCTGAGCGTTGGTTATATGAAGCGCAGGTTCTGGGTTTGATTCTTGGAGGATTGCCGACAAAGTGCTATAGGACTTTGCAAGCAGAATGCGTAGGTTTAGGAAATCATTCCAAAAACATCAGAAGCCTATCCTAACCTGAAAATACAGACACCAGCATATAGTGAGGTGTCCTGCACGACACTAGAGGAGAAAGAGAAACAATATATTATAAAGATAAAAAAAAAACAGATAAAAAGACTTTTTTGTGATTTTCTCTATAGGTCAGTTGCGAGTCTTCTTACACTCATTTTTCCTCACGACGATGAGTAGATAAATAGTTATTTTGATTGATTTCTTAGTCAAGGCTGAAGTAATAAGTATTGTGGCCAAGATAATCCCCATATCTCACAAGATTCGTTTCGTAAGATTTGCCAGTCACGATAAATAAGCTATTGACTGATATAGTCATTCGCTTAGATAGTCTCGCGACCAGAGTAACTTGATCTCAATACTCCATACACACACGTACGGGTGCGTACTGACAGTTACGCTGGTCCTGACATTAACTAAGCGAATGAAGTGTGAACGAATTTTCTTTCTTTCATATTCTACGCGAGATCCCTACTAGCTACATACCTACGTAGTTTTTACAAATTTTGGTAAGTATGCCTGTGCTACACTCAGCTATAAAACACGGCATACTTAATGCTAAAACTAAATTATCCTCACAAAACCTACTAACTAAGGTATAATATATACCACCAAATACAGTTCAAAACAAGGCAAAATGCGTCACAGTGCGGCCGTGAACTTAATACGTTCATACGCCATCCAAGGTCACCCAAGGCTGAACCGCGTGGTCTACCATCGATCATAGTCTTAATGTCTATACTTCAGTTGGTACTTGGCTGATTCCTTGATGAATCATGGAAAACTTGAGGGTATGTACTTTGAGACAAACAGTAAAACCGCATTTTGAAGTTGAAACTTTTTTACGTCGCTTACTTTTGCGTCTCATTTATAAGTCATCTGATTGGTTAGGTAATTCTTTTTTTGCGTGGTTAATCCGTGTGATATACTTATTAGTGAGATCCTAACGCTAAACAGTTTTAGGTCCGTATTTATACATCGCACTCAACTGTGAGAACGATCTCAAGAGCGATTTTGACAAATGTCAGTCAATATTAAGAGCATATCAAAGTCGTGCTCAATATCGATCCCAGAGTTGAGTGCGGTTTATAAATACGGACCTTATCGTGTGATGTAGGCACACAAATGGTCTAATTTGTCTTAGTATCTGCTTCATTAACTACAATATCAGCCAACCAGCCATTATTCTTGAATTCACAATTCAGTTTTCTAAATTACACCGAAACCGGATTTGCCTGTTTGTCAACAAGTCGTCTTTAAAATAGACAAAGTTTAGACAAGTTTTTGTTGATTTAATAAGAAGTCACTACTACGCCATATTGGTTAACGCACATACATAGAACCCGATTTTTTAAAGAAAGGATCTGTAAATGGCGGCCGATCGTCATGCTTTCTTTTTTCCACTGAGGCTCTGACATATACCAGGTTCATTCTTTCTTCCTCACACTTATGTCAACCACCGCCGCAATTTACAGGTCCTTTATTTAATTAATGCCGTTTTACATACATACACATTTCACGCCTTTATCCCTTGCGGGGCAGAGCGTTGAAGGCCGTAAAAATACCGTCACTATCGCCATGTATATTAGTTAGACTGTGATAAATAAAAATATATTGATTTTTTTCTGCTTATATTAAAATGTGCTGCTATATCTGTTTCGTTCCATTTCAATATCTTCGTCTGCCTTTTTCTTTACATTAGGTGTAAAATCTTACTGCGTATTTCCAAAACCAGGTACTCATAAAACGCTGCCTCGTGGTGTCACGATCCAAGGCCGGTCAATGTCGCGAAGTATACCAGCTCAAATTGAGCGATAAAATACTAGAGTTTACATTTGCGCAGCTAAAACAAGGCCCGTATAGAGCTATAAACGTAATTAAGCCCTGGAATTCTAAACAGGCAGCGTTTCCAGCATTATGGGATTTTGGAGTATGTAAATACATGTAACTTAGGGCCGGTGCACATTTAGGTCCATTTGGTGCGAGCTATGTCGATTGCCGCGTGATTCCGTGCCGGCTTAGAATAGATTACCCAATTTCTATCCTGTGGGTGTCGTAAAAGCCGACTAAGGGACTCGAGGGTTTTATGTGTATTGCAATTTAGGCGACAGGCTAATTATCTGTCACTACGTATAGTGATACACAACTTATCTGCAACGACCCTCAAACATTTATCAGATGTGGCAATAATAACCTAACGCTCTGCCTACCCGCCAGGGATACAGGCGTGATAATATGTATGTACGTCAATGTCGGTCGGGTCGTGGGACGACTCTTGCGTATAACGCAGCCGTTTGTTCATTTCAGCCCATATTCCTCGTCTTTTTGTGTGACTTCTTTCCAACAACCCGATAAACCATGGTGTCAGTTCTTGTAGTAGCCGGTTGAACACAAAAAGTGGCGAATCTCAGGCATGGTTGAGTTACGACTGACATCTATGTTATCATATACAGCAACCGGGACCGAAGAATTAAAGTGCTCTCCGAACCATCGAACCTACTTTCTTATTAAACAAAAAGCAGCCTGCAATGTCCTAAACATACTAGGAACAAATTCACAAGGTGAGTCCATTTCAACTTCATATTCATATATACACAGGATCCAGCCCTTTCCTTATTCCATTCTTTTTTCTCAAAATGGCTTGCGTAAAAGGAGCTACTTGTGCGTTGGCCCTAAGAGTTATTTTTAGGCTAATCATTGTTTGTACACTTAGGATTATACACGACATATCGTATTCTTGATAATATAAACGTCGTACATCATAATTATGGATTTATTAGCATAATTAATCATACGTACTTATCGGTGAATCAGCCTTAAATTTTCCCAATTTTGGACAATACCTCAAACAAACGTATCATTTACCACTGCCACTTTCAAGATTTAATAGAGCCCGATGTGAATACTGCCGTGTTGCAACCGAGCGAGCTGGTCGGCATACAAAATTACCAACCGACTAAGTCAATTTGTGTGGAAGGATAAAAAAAAAATTCTCATATATCGACCTATGTTCCTAGAGGAAAGTTATTCAGTTTCCTGAACTTTCCTTTAAAATATTTGCAGCTAATGTTTCTACGCTTATATTTCCTCCATGGTATAGTAGGTATACAAACGGGCAGCGTTTCGCAACGTACTCGAAGCCTTCGCCTCGTTCACGTGTTTACGCATATCTTGATCACGTGGGTGAGTCACAGGCTCAGCCCAGCCGTGTATAAGTCAAGTCATATGATATGTCTTTGTAGTATGTAACCTATAAAACTATGTGGCTAGACCTGACTATAACCTGACATGTATAAAGAACTTCCAAATAGGAATTTCTTGACTTTATTGGAAAGTAGACCGTCTAATATCCAGATAGGTAGTCTCCTAGACAGAGAAGTATTACTTACTGACTGAATAAGTAGCGGCCCGCCCAGCGGCTGCACCCGCTATAACACATTTTCCCGGAACAATAAGTTGTTTCTACTTCTAGAAAAGTTTTATATACAAACACCTTTCCTTTGAGTCAATTAAAAAAAAACTGCATCAAAATCCGTTGTATGCTTTAGATTTAAGCATAGATACATATATGATACATAAATACAGACAGGGACAGGTGCGAAAATCAACTTTTTATTACACTATGAAGTACCTACTCTTTCTCTCTCTCTCTCTTTTCGTGTGGGACACAGAGTCGTCCAAAGTCCTACTAAATAGTTACCACCAGGATCTGAGCTGCTAATCAATTTCTTAGCATATTGAACATTTTTTCTGATGTTTACAGCAATGATACCTCTTTCAAAAAGTGTAAGTGTGTTGCATCTTCTAAAAATTAATGGTCTAGATAAGCGTAATATTTTACGCAACATTTATCCAATTAATGTCGTATGAAATAGTAAACATGAGGCGAGTCACGTTGATTTAAATCATAATCAAATCAAAGTAGATTTCACTATAGTATAAAAGATCTAACAAAAACCAAACCACACCAGATCCCAGCTAAACAACTTAGCAATTCTAGATCCAGACATATCTAGCTTAGATAAAGGACAGATCTGAAATAGCCGGTGCAAAGAGCACAACAAAACATGGTATGCGGACCGTCTGTAGGTTATTCATGATATGTCTTCGAGGTACAATGTTGTTAGAATTGTTAGTATGAAGAAAGGATTTATATGACAGTGTGTATGATATATGAATATAGTAGGGTAAATGTCAGGTCAGATGTGTACATCACGCTTTTATACCTCACGGGGAAAGCAGTGCGTTAACTTATGACCACGTCTGACAAATATTGGAAAGCCGTGTCAGAAATATTGTGTTTCGGGAGAAAAAATGGGGTGATGCTATCCTAAGCCAGCATCACACGGTAAACGGCACACGGTTGCAACATAAATTTTATTTGTAAAGTTAAATTGTCAACAGATTATGTCTGAGCAACCATCATATCACATCAGCCTATAGCAGTAAACTGCTGGACATAGGCCTCCCTCCGGGTACGCCACAATGAACGATTTCCCGCTTTCGCCATCCAGTCGCTACCCTATTCGCAACCATACCACACAAAAAAATATTTTTTTACCCTTCAGTATTTATTAAATAAGATTGTCGTCACAATAATATTTTGAGCGGTGTGAAATAAATATAAATAAACACTCATCATCCTCATGACTATTAATAACTCTATCGTCGGTGCCAAAATGCTTGATTGAATGTAATATTGAACTCAAAGGTTATAAAGACATAAAAAAATATAGTGGCTTGAACTTTGAACAAAGTCAAAGAAGAATATTTGAACTATGCTCTTCTAAACTATGTACAAAGAATGTAGCGGTACATTCCAAGCAGAAAATGCCAGCACTATGCTGTTTTATTCAGTTAGAAATTACAATTTATTACTCAATGAGAACAGCGCAACTCTTCTATTGTAGTTTGTTTTCTAGTGTTTATACATTGTTGCAAGAAGTGGTTTTGAACAATGGGATTAAATAGTGAATTATAATTAAAGCAATTTAGATTTTTTTGCTTATAAAATACAGAATATACAAGAGAAAATATTAACTGTTTCTTAAACAAAAGTCAACCCAAAAGACGGATTGATTCCAGAAACTTTTTACTCTCATAGTATTAGTCTCATCCACTTTTGCATGAGTCGTTCGTCAACTACACCATAAAAGAATAATGCAATCTCGTATTTTGTTGAACGCAACACATACAGGGTGTTAGGATAAGTACTAGGGGTGAACCTGCCCTTGAAACGGAACAACTTTCCCCAAGAAACATCTAGGTCAGAATATGAAAACTGAAACTCCAATCATTTATTCAAAGTAGTAAATTTTACATTTAACTTATTGATAGTCAGATATTAGTCATTGTCAAAAAGAGAAAAATGTAGGATGAGTACATTTTTCTATTTCTTACAACAATTTTATGAACCTAGAGTAAACGCGGCTCAGGTGGACTAAAAACTTAAAACTAGCCCCTACAGCACTGCACAAAAAAAAAGAATGACCTCCCAGTACAAAGTGTACACTTTTTTGTAAATAATGAATAAGCCCCATTGACGGAAGGCCACTACGTAATCGACAATCGGTATCGAATTCGCAATGGCCGATCAGTTAATGAGTTTTGACGTTTAGTATATCATTAGTAAGATATTTTCAGCGGATAATGAGGTTAGTCAAAGTCACCTTGTTCCTAAAACAATACTCTTGTGTGTGAAGTGCTAAGTGTCCCTCGCGATATAGAACTGAAAGGTCGTGGGATCGATAACTACATTATTAGGTTAGGTAGGTACCAGTTTGTGACATATTTTGGTGTTTACCTACTTAGCCAAACCTTAAACCTTGAATTATCAACTTAGTCAGCTATACCTACTCGATTACAAAAAAAACTCGATAAAGTTATACTGGTTGTAAAAAAAAGGCTGCAAATACTTTAACGGGTGAACCAGCCTATGAAACTGAACAACTTTCCCCAAGGAACATAGGCGGAAATATGATACAAAATTACCAACCAAACAAGTAAATATTGGACAACTCATATTTCGACCTATGTTTCTTGGGGAAAGTTGTCCTGTCTCTTGAGCTGATTCACCCCTTAAAATATTTGCAGCTAATATTTTTACACCTTATATCTGATTTAAGCAAGCATAGCCATTATTAGCCATATGCTACAACGATGGTGATTGTCTAAAACTCAAGTCATGATAAGTTGTGTCAATCTAAACGAACTCAGCTATATCAAAACCACAATCTTGAGCGTTCTTTTGCTACGGTTGTTCTTCGATACGCACCAAAGCCGCAAATAATAAGACCTTACTTCATCCTCATTTTCGACTAAGAATTGAATATTCTGCAGAAAGATCCCTGTCAGACAAAATGGGGAGTTGAACGCCCCGGCAAGTGGCGAATGGTCCGCCGTTTCTCGTTCAACGAGTCCCCTTCAAAATTCCTTGGAACCTGACGGGCGAGCCGGGCGAGCGTCCGACACGTTGGTGAAAGAGTTGGAAACCTGCTACCTGACTGTATGGAACTTTTGATTTAATAGTGTCGCCTTTCAGCAGACTAAAACATTCATAAGTTTCTAAAAAACTCGATTTTAAAACGGGCATAACCAAGTTTTGAAATATGTTTAGACTATGTTTTGGAGCCAGAAACTTTAGTATTTTATGGGCATAAAAAAATTATAGATTGACATTTTCATGTAATCAACAAAAAACTAAGGTCTTTCATACAATATGCCGTAGCCGTAGGTCCCGGTTGCTGTCTATGATATCTTAAACGGCGATCGTTACTCAACTATGTTAGATGCCTGCTACTAGTAGTAGTCGGTTGAAAAATTCTGTCACCAGGGTTCGTCGGGTCGTTGGACGACACGGTGTCCCACTTGAAAAAGAAAGAATACAATACATGTCAAGTAGCTAGCTAAAGTTGCAAAAATCTTCACGCACCTGCTGCAATCATAACCCTTTCTTTCGACTTCGTCTTTATCGGGAAAAAAGTTCGTTAAATTTCAAAAAGCGACGAATCTTGTTCGTACGAAAGTCATCTGCGCACCTTCACGCAAGTGCGTGCGCGCACCGGCCGACGTGTTTTGAGATATTAAGTATGACCATTACAACTTGAACTATGACTTCTATATCACAGCCAGCAGTTCAGAGCTCTTGTAAAGTTGGAGGCTGGCAACAGCGACTGGTATAACTTGACATCAGCGGCAGTTGACGATTTGAGCATTTTGTAGGTCAAGTTATGGTGGTGGCAGTCCAGCCTCGCCGCAACCGGTTCCAAGCCTACCAAGTCGGTCTGGACAAGGCTGCGATAAAACTGTGATAATAGCCAACATTTGTATCCGGCCGATGGAGAAACACGAGGGATATTGCGGTTACAAATTAACGCTATTTTATAACTATAAATAATTGAACGGCTAGACAGTTTGCTGCTAATCGTGTGTGAAAATGTTGATATTATAAGCGTATTAATTGAGTATTGTGCCGTGTGATGCCGGCTTAGAATAGCATCACCCCATTTCTTTCCCGTGGGTGTCGTAAGAGGCGACTGAGGGACTCGAGGGTTTTAAGTGTATTGCAATTTTAGGCGACAGGCTGACTACCTGTCACTATAGTTCTTCTTCTTTTCGTGTGGGACACCGAGTCGTCCAATAGTGATACACGACTTATCTGCAGCGACCCTCAAATGTTGTCACACGTGGCGGTAACGACCGTAATTTTGCGATCGTTATCGCTCTGCCTACCCCGCAAGAGATAAAGGCGTGATATGTGTATTAATTGAGTAGGTAACTATTGAAATCTGATCAGTATTTTACTTGTCATCACTAGTTTAGAGCATCTGCAAGATATAACATATTCAAGAACCTTTCTTTTATTGTACTTTTCCATGTAATCTATAGGTGTTTTGTACAAATAAAGCATACTCTGCCGTTCTAAATTTTCTATTATGTACTGGATTTGCCAAGGAAAACTGGGTTATTGCTAACATGTTTTGAACATCAACAAATTACCTACGTCTCTTGTTCTCGGCAAAACTATAAACACTAATGATTTTACAAATCGAGAAACGATTAAGCGTATCGTCAAAGTATAATACTATGGTATATGGTTAGGTTATCTATTTCACAGATACTTTTAGCTGTGTGTGATTCCAGCTTAGAATAGCATCGCCCCATTTCTTTCCCGCAGACGACTAAGGCCCTCAACATTTGTCAGACGTGACGATAGCTACCGTATTTTTACCGTCTGTCTACCCTGCAAGGGGTAAAGGCGTGATATGTGTCTATACCTATGTGTATGTACCTTTAACTGGTATGAGTTACGGTCCACAAGACGATACCAATACACAAACGAAAATATGGCTGAACACAGCTGTGCAAGCAATAAATTACTGTAACTGCGTATGATTTAAATTGTTTTTATATAACAGTACGCAGTTTCATCCACATATATTTTGAATCCCATTTTTTTAATGTATGCTGTTTTTATGTATGAAATTGTGGTGTTCTACTACAGTATCTATATCCATGGTCCATGCCTATCGGTCTAAGGTATATTTCTTATTTAGTGGCGCTTATATTGTGATTTAGCCAGTGTTACGTCGATTTCGTGTTGTTTCAGTTTTATTCTTATGCCATTTTTATTGTAATTTCGCCAGTGTCGAGTTAATCACTTTTTCGAAAATTCAGGATTTAATGGGTCGTTGGACGACTCGGAAATAAGAAGAAAGACTAGAAAAGTTACACTCCTTAACTTTTAAAAGGATATTTTACAAATGACTAGATAACTTATTAACATTCTCCAGTTCGTTCTTCTACGGGCATATCTAACAAAGTGAAAAACAGTCATATTTAAAGAATTTAGTCTGCAATGCTATAATATTTGTTTTATTATGATAGCCTTGCACAGTTATGAGGAATAACGAGTTTAATTTGCAATAACAAATTGAGGTAACCGCCCGCGCTATACGTAAAAGGCACTTAAAATAAATCAGATGTACGCTTTGCTGGTAATATTGTAATACTAGGTCAGCGTTCTGCGGTTGCACGCGCGATGTAAAAGTTTCCCTAAGTAATCAATGGGGGATCCGACCTATGAAACTAAACAACTTTTCCCAAAGAACATACATACATATATCACGCCTTTATCCCTTACGGGGTAGGCAGAGCGTTAACGGCCGTAAAAATACGGTCGCTACCGCCACGTCTGACAAATATAGAGGGCCGTTCGAGATCATTTGTCTATCACTATAGTGATAGGTTGTCAGCCTGTCGCCTAAAAGTCGTAATACTCCTGAAACCCTCAGAGTCCCTCAGTCGCCTCTTACGACACCACGGGTAGAAAATGGGGTGATGCTATTCCAAGAACTCAGGCTGGAATAGGAAAAATTGGACGAACCATACTGTTTCAAGTCCAAAATAGTAGGCCTTGGAAACAGTTGTTGTTTCACTAGAATTTTAGTTCTTTTTTACACCGTGAAAGAATTATCGGAGTGTTTGGATAACAAACGAACAAACTTGTCTATTTACAGTTATAATTAGTGATGGGCCGATCATAGGTTTCACCGAAACCAATGTTTACCGAACCGAATATTCGGCCGAAAAGTTCGGTAAGAATTATGTCCATATAAAAACAATTGATAGCCTTACTTATTTACAAAAAGTTAGCGGATTTACACAAAACCTCTTCTCTGGCTTTAAAAAAAAAACACATTAACATATTTAAAAAATATATATTCACTCCTTGTTTTGACATAATCATTTCGAAAGAATTATATTCAATAACACTACGTTTTTATTCGGTCAAATATTCAGCAAAATTGACATGCCGAACATGCCGAATACCGAACATTCGGCCCATCACTAGTTATAGTTTAGATGTTCTGATGCCCTAGAAATTGTGCCTACGTAGTATTCTCGTTGTTCTAGATTCGCTTCCATAAAACACCTTTCTAAATGCTACGCTGCCCAGAAGCATAAATTCGTGTTCGAAATTGACTTATGAATGCACGAAACCTATGATTTGTGGGGAAATCGTGATTCGTGACAAAACTGTCGTGGATTTGAATTTGGATTATACAGGATGTTAATTTAAAAACGTGTCATAGCTTAAGCGTAGGTTTGGTATCGTATAAGGATGCCTTATATTTAAATGTTTTTTTAGACTAAGCTGAATTTTCAATGTCTATATTACAGATTAAACTCGTCTAAGAATTAAATTTAGTAGCACAATAAAATGCTTGTACATATTAAGGAAGATATTTTATTGGAATTTCAATGCCTATGTAATAATACCACAGAATGAATTCGCCCAAGATAATTTTATTAGCACAAAAATGCTTGTATTTTATTGATACTAAAACTACTCGTAAGCTATGGGACACATTTAAATTACTGCCCCATGTTTGGATTATATTTTTCTTTGCCAGAGTTTATACGTTTAACTATGTTACTTATATATTGGCAAATGTTACAAAGAGAAATATAATTGGCACATACGACATGAGATCAATTAGACAGCGCAACTATTTTTCTGTATCCTGTTATCATCTTACTAATGAAAAACAGTCTTTTTAACTATGTAACTACATCACCGTGCCGTGTGATGTCGGATTAGAATGGCATCATCCCATGCCCTTCTCGCGGGTATCGAAAGAGGCGACTGAGGGACTCGCGGGTTTCATGTTTATAACAATTTTAGGCGACAGGTTGTTGGACGACTCGATGTCCCACGCGAAAAGAAAGAAAGAAAGACAGGTTGATAACCTTTTACTGCGGTGATGCACGAATCACCAGAAAGGGCCCTCAATATTTGTTAGACGTGGCGATGGCGACCGTATTTTTATGGCCGTTGACGCTCTGCCTACCTCGTAATGGATAAAGGTCTCATATATGTATTTAGACATGTAACTACATCACATATCCCAAGAAAATGCCTCATTAGCAGCCAGATATGTTAGACGCCCACATACGATTTCTAGACAGGGAGGAACTCCAATTTCCTGTGTTTCTAACAGTGTAATAAACCTGACTTCCTCCCTGGCACACGGATTTAACGAGTGTGTTTACTCACTGAAGACAAACTGGTGTTTTTTGGGAGATTCACGCTTACAACGTACCTGTGAACAAAAATATGATTTTAGATTAGAATTTCACGAATGTATAAATTTTCAAACATAAAAACACGTACTAATACTCGTGTCTGTCTAGTAATTATTTATTATAAGCCTATGGTGTCCTATTGCTCCTCTTACTTTTTCCACTTGTCTCTCTCTATCTTTGGCCAGTTCCTACCAGTCTTGACGGTATGAGCTAAGATCATCACTCCATCTTTTACGGTGTCTGCCTCTTCGACGATTTTCGCCTTGAGGTCTCCACTTTGTGGCGATCCTAGCCCACCGTTCTGTGTGCATCCGTCTAGTTATTTAAATGTAGATTATAGGTAACGCAATACCACTTTCAGCTATTTCAAACTACAGCCCGATTTCATCAACAACACGTAAATCCTCAGTAGGAAAAAACTTGAGCTAGTCAGAATTCTATTACAAGGTTCTCATTTAGGCGGGGTTCATTCTAAAAGTTTCGTCACGTTTCGGTCGGGTTGAACCTTTAAAAGAATATTGGGGTCAAAAATACTTCGTTTCATACAAATAAAATGAAGTTCCCAAACCGACACGAGTTACCAAAGGCACCCTATTCCAATATTCTTCATACCATAGCTCATTCGCTAAGATACTGTCGCGACCAGCGTAACTTGACCTCAATGCTACATACACGCATGTACGGGCGCGTGCTGACAGTTACGCTGGTCGTAACATTATGTAAGCGAATAGAGTTATACATAAATCCTAGCATCGCTAGTTCTGCAAAAAGTTATTGTTTCAATATCGATAAAAACGCACCAGAAACTCAATTTCGAGTATAAATCAGAGAATTTAAGAGAGATTTGCGGCTGATGTGTACCAACCGAAAATATTATAATATTGTATTTTGTTTCAGAGCTCATGATCCTATCATATGATACCAGCTTAGACTAGCATCACCCCATGTCTTTCCTGCGAGTGTCGCAAAAGGTGCCTAAGTGACTCGGGTGTAAGAATGGATCAAGCTATGAAGGTTGATGACAGATGTTAGGTTTGAATTAGAATAGTTTAAGATCGAAATTATTCTTTAAAGAAAGGAAAAGTAGCCATTGCAAACATTTTATTTATGTAAGAATATAAATGCCATGTATTACATGTAATAAGGTAAAGTGCAAGTAAAGATTCTTATAGGAACCAGGGGTTAACCGATGCGTAGCCACTAGAAAGGGCAACTGACCACAACAGAAAATGTTATTTGATAAATTATAAACCCTATTATAAGTGCAGAGAGTACATAATGATGGTACAGTAATACTAGCGAAGGAAAATATCATAAAGTACGTTTTTGTAAGAGTATGTAATTTCAAGTTAAGAACCACTTTCCTTGATACTTTCGTTCATAGATCGTTATTGTTGCTCATAAAGTAAAAGTTACAACATAACATTGGTTACAGACAATAGTTATTCATTAACTAGCTATAAAAGTTTATATTAATTATAAACTAGGGACACTTTTAGCTTTAGAATACTATAAAAAGGTAGACTAGTAATCAGTCCGTCAAATATTCTTTTCACCTGAAACCTGCGTTTTCCGTAAAACACACATTTATTTACATCATGACATCAGCCTACCATGTCTACGTCTACTGCTGGATATAGACCTCTCCCAGGGTACAACATAAAGTTCTTTCATCATCCGTTGTCACCACTCAGTCACTAACTACCAGCCGGCCTCTCATGGGATCATCTGACTGCTGATGCTAAAATTTCTAATACTTAAGCCATAAGCCCTTGAGTTTCTCCTGAACCCACGTGAGCTGAACTGCTAAACATGCGTTCGTCTATTATTAGTCTGTTTTACACGTCTTATTTTTGTCTTGTGGCCTTCTGTATTGTGATGCCAACCCTACTGTTGTATAGATTGATAATATTTAAATTCCATTAAGATTACAATAGGAGAAGCTTGACGTCAGATGATATTTGAATGTGACTCAACCTAGGATTCGGGCCAGGTTAGCCTTCGGGTTGCAGAGGTCAGATGGCAGTCGCTCTGCGTAAAAACTTGGTTTCTCATCAAAATCCACTAGGTTAGGTAGCCGACCCGGACAGAGAACGGGATAAGGCAAGGAGAATGATGATGCGCTTGACGTGTTTGCCTTCTTCTTTGAAGGTTTCCTAGTAAAATACTCTTTTCGCGTTTACCCTTATGACTATTTATAGCACGGAGAGTGCATGAATATAATGGAGCATTTTCACAGTCATCAAATTCAACTTTACCTACTATAGAAGAAATGGACTTTTCACCACAAGAGCCCGATTTACTTGGTGACTTTATTGATAGTCAAACTGGCCGCATGGAGGAATCATCATCATCACAATTTCAGTATTACAAACAAGTATCAGTATTCATAGAATCGATGGCAACAACTTAAGTAACCTTTTTCCAGTACTCGGCCACGGAAATGCCTCTAGAGTTTGCCTCCTTCAGTACAATTCAAACCAAATAATTTCGCTCTTTTAAAGATAAACACGGTTGGCAACTCTCTACGAAGTGGCTCTATTTTATTTTAGTTAGACGCGCCGCAGTTGGCCCACCGAACGGTTTTAGATCGGCCAGCACCCGAAATATGGCCCACCAAACATATTAACGACATACATATCTTACTGTTATTCCACAAGCACATTATAAAACATTTTTAGCTGACACACCGCAAAAAATGTACATCTATCTATCTGGAAGAATGATAAGCACATTCTGTTGTCTTTTAGCAGCCAGAATTCCTTCCGGATAGGATAAAGAAATGCGAAATCAGCTTTAAGACAAGTAGATGTGTAAAGATTTCCTACCTTTTATATAAAGCATACTTACATGTAGGTATTTTATGTATGAAATACGAATACAAAAAGTAGGTACATCAAGTGTACTGTACATAATATTTTATATCAAGTGTACATATATTTTATGTATGGCATACGAATACAATACGAATGTCTGAGTCTATGTAAGTCCCATTGTTATAATCGATCACGAAAAATTTCTAAAACAAGTGAGTGTTTCGGCATTCCGGATAAGATGGAATTTCGTAAGAAAAACTGAAACTTACGTACGCAAATAAGTCTGAGAATTATAGCGTTGAATATAAAACTGTAATTTCAACTAGGAAAGATATATTTCACTGTAATCTAGCGTGTCTGGTATGTTTTATTTTAGCTACCTCGTTTATTAACGGTTTCCTAATCTTAACTGGCCTTTAACGTTATTTTATTGCAACATTAACAATTTTCAAGCATTCAATTTTAAAATGTGGGTCATGATTTCATATTTGAATTCAAGAAATACAATTTAAAGAAATGGTACTACTTCTTGGTGCGTAATAGTTCAGCTTACATATGTGGGTAGAACAAAAACTAATGCACTATCCCGCTCTCCTTTAACGCACTATCTCATCACCCAAAGGTTGCCTGGTAGAGATTGCTACCATAGCAATAAGGCCGCCTTGTTGTACTTTGTTTTCCTTTTTTGTTATTACTGCTTCGCATTTTTTTATTATTGTTATGTGCAATTAAGAATTTATTATTATTATTGTTTAACCCCTAATCGTTGCCAATTGCACGTCTTTTTGTAGAATTAACTTGAATTGCAAAAAACAGTTATTAAGTAACTATTACCTACTTCCAGCTCTGGAGTTAAAAGAAAACAGTTTTCAAAATGAATTATAATATTCATAATTTATACGGCTGTAAGCGAGGGGTAAGCGTTCCTTCATTCATGAGGAATCCAAGCGTGAAGCTAATATAAGAATAACATCCCCTTTTCTACGAGAGCTCTTAGTTGTATTCTTTTCGTGAGGGAGTCTTCCAACGACTCAATGAAATGCTAATCTTAAAATTTTTCATCCGCCTTAGTTATACTGTGATACAGTCTGTAAAAATTGTTAAAACGGACTATTATTATACCCGTGTCATTTTTTTATGCCGTATTATCATTTTTGGTGCCGTGTGATGCCGACTTAGAATAGCATCACCCCACATCCTTCCCGCGGGTGTCGTAAGAGGCGATTAAGGGACTTGAGAGTATTGATGTATTACAATTTGTATGCGACAGGCTGACAACTTGTCACTATAGTAATACACATGTTTTCTGACACAACCTTGGAAAACAATCCACAAAAAATGTCAGACGTGGCGATAGCGACCGTATTCTTACCGCCGTTACCGCTCTGCCTACCCCTCAAGGGATAGAGGCGTGATATATGTATGTTTGTATGTATGTATCATTTTACTGACCACGCTTGGCAAGCGGATAGAGCGCATTGCAAACGTTGCATTCACAGGGAACGCGGCTGTGTGAATGATGTATTAAGTAAGTATTATTACAACGCTAATCAAATAAATATATTAATGTACCTACACCCAGATGTCTGTTCAGTGGTAAGCTATTGTAGCTATTGTATAAAACTTATAACATTCAATTGTTCATTGTAATTATTTTAAATCATACAAAGTTTAAAGGCGCCAGGGAGAAGTTAAAAATTGCCTTCTTTCAGAAGGAACAGAAAAGGTATCATAAAGGCGCAAAATCTAATGCCACTTATTAACTATTTTTTTCTCTGTGTCTGTTACCTAGAAGTACCTAAGCTGAACATTTTTGATACACTGGATACCTACGAGTCATAGGCCATCGGGTCTTTGGACGACTCAGTGTCCCACACGAAAAAAGAAAGATATGACATTTGGGAGCCATTCCCGAAGCAAAAATTAAATAAACAAACAAATACAGTCACGCAACAGAAAAACAGTATACTCGAAACATCTTACTATCACATCACGTAGAGTGTAAACAAAATGGAATTACCAAGCTTAGCTGCAGTATTTTTATTTTCTATTTCGTACTGCGTAGTAAGTCCTGGGAGCCTGGGAGAGTCACGGCCAAGGTCACCCCACCGCCCAGCCCACCCCCGAATCACACCCCGCGGGGTGGGGGTGGGTTGCACCCCCTAACCCCCGGGTTGCGTCGATACCGGCCCATTCACGCACACTCGAATGTACCTACCTATATATAAAAGTTGTGGATACGAGGTTTTGATAACAAATAGCTAAAAGGTTTTAAACTGATGATAAACTCGCTTACAATAACATTAGACCAGTGAAACGAGACCACAAAAGATACAATTTAACATTGATTTTGTTTCGTAATTAATTACCGTTTGCAATGACTCTGATACAAATTGTACGTATATACTACTTAGTCGGTTCGTAATTTTGTGTGGGAGGTTTCAATTTTTTTTCTGTATGTCGACCTAAGTTCCTTGGGAAAAGTTGTTCAGTTATAATATGGGCTGGTTCACCCCTTAAAATATTTGCAGATAATTTTTTTTATACCCTGTATATCTTACAGACTCAAGAGACACATTCTTGGAAGTTTTAAGATGTCCACGACATGATTCAGATACTCGTCTGTATTTACAAAACAGGATTCTTGATGATTGCCGTGTGATGCCGGCATAGAATAGCATTGGCGTGTGATGACGGCATAGAATAGCATCACCCTAATTCTTACCGCGGGTGTTGTGAGAGGCAACTAAGGGACTTGAGGGTTTCACGTGTATTACCACGTATTACAACTTTAGGCGACAGACTGACAACCTGTCACTATAGTGATACACGGATTATCTGAAACGACCCTCAAACATTTGTCAGACGTGGCGATAACGACCGTAGTTTTGCGATCGTTGGCGCTCTGCCTACCCCGCAAGGGATGAAGGCGTGATTTTTGTGTGTGTGGATCCTTGACACTTCTTCCTTATTTCCGCATCAATATTCTGAAGAAGTCTTACTGGGTAAATTGGACGTCCTTTGATGAGGTTAACGTATAAATAGCTACGGTACGGGACTCACTTCGATTGGCACGTGTCTCGCGATTGGCAGTAGGTTAATTAAAATAGACAATAAGGTGGTAGAGCCGGCGAAGTAAGTAGATAAGTATAGGATCCTGCGCAGAGAAATGCTATACGACATTACGATAAAAACGATACAAATAAAATACCAAAAAACGCGCGGGATTTGAATCGAAAACACCGTACCTAAACATTATTAAGTTACAAATTCTATGTTGGAGTGAGAGCGATTGGATTCTGATATTGGTTTAACTTGCATTTCATTGCTTCAAATAATAATGGTTCCACTTCAAATCCCCTAGGTTAGGTAGCCGACCCTGACAGAGAATGATGATGATGCTCGAAATAATTTGACTACTGTGGTCGGCTTACAAAGTTTCTGTTACAATATAACTTTTTTGAAATATTCCATTTGACACGTACCTAGTTAAGTTGTACAATGTGTGAATGAAGCGATTTCATTCCGATGTTGGTTTTATTTTGCATTTCATAGCCCGAAACAATTTAACTACTGGCTTACAAACTTTCAATTCAACTTCTTTAAAAATTCCTTAGGTCATATGATCTCAGGACTATATAGTAGTTCAGTGTTGTTCACTTCTGTTCACGTTTTTTTTACATCTAGTATAACATTTTCCACTAGAATAAGCTAAGTGGCATGTTAAGGATAGGCAGAGTACAGTTGGGTGAGCACTAAGCCTGTGTTGTAAAGATAGCCGTATCAGTATTATTCAACACATCAACACGATAACAAGATAAAGCATTTGTTTATACAGCGATATGAACGGACCATGTGACATTATACATACATACCTACATCACATAGTCATATATGGGTGGATCCTATTGAAAATATAACCAAGGTTCCAGAATAGTCACAAGCATGGGTGCATTAATAAACATAAATCTATCTGCTGTAGTTTCGAAAATATATTTTGCGTTTCAAGTCAGCCATTGTGTATTAGAAACATATCGACAAAGTCATTCATGATGGGCCCTAAGTTTGCTAAATGAAAATCGTTTCAGTTGGATGTCGATTGGATCTCAGTTGGATGATTTCAGTCACTCTGTAGTCTGCTAACAGTTTGAAGTATGGAATAATCACAATGGCAATTGAATGACAGTTGAGTTTTGATGGCGTTACAATGACAAAAAATAGAGGACTTGGTGCCCTGCTGAGACGCATCTAACGACACTTTATATCTCAATATCTGCCTCTAGCTGTTTGGGCAATCGAAAAAGAATTTACTTGTTAACATACATATTCACATACATAAGGCATAACGATCAATCTGAGGACTCGGGTGAAAAAAAGGTACTTATGTTAAGAATCTGTAGTTTTTGGATTCAAAACGCGATGTTTAGGCACATAATATGTATGAATAGGAAATTGAACGTAAGCCATGATGTTCTATACTATGTGACAATTTCTAACAATAGATGAACGGAGATTATATGGAAGCCATTTTAGGTATCGACAAAGGACATTCCATGGAAAATAGTGCGAATGAATTGGGACATAGCGCGAATGAAATGAGACGTAGCCCGAAATACTTTCTACGAAAGGGAATTTTGATCATATTCCTACCTACTTATGTATAATATTTTATTCAAGGCAGAATAAAAGAGATACCCGAGGTAATACGATATCACCTTGGGTACATGGATCCATTTAAAAAGTGTATTTATTATACGTCCATAATGAGTTTTGTTCTTATCACAATGTTAAAAGCTAATGGATGGCTAAAAGCATCCTTTGAATAGACAACAATATCAGGAACATAATAAATATATTGAATAGAAATTGTCTCTTAACATTATGAAAGAAAACCTTTAGTTCGTAGGTAGCAGACTTAACTCCTTTAACAAAAATTCCCAAGTAATAAAATTCCCTTAATCACATCAAATCAGACTGTGGCAGTCCACTGCTGGACGTTGGCCTCTTCCTGTGAGCCATAAGGCACGATCTTTCGTTTTGGCGATACAGTCACTACTAGCCTCCCCTCTATAAAATGTTCTGATGACATCTGAACTGTTTGAGATAGTTTTTAGCAGACAAATACTGTTTTTAGATAGTAATGTATCTTTAGTCTACAAAATCAACAAGAAATCTGTTCTTTCCTGTCGGCAATCGAAAATATGACCTCCTAATTCGCGATTCAAGGCAAATAGTAGTCTCAATGTTTATTGAATGAATTTGATTTCGCAACTTCGTTATTTTATCTTGGCCGTGTGATGCCGGCTTAGAATAGCATCACCCTATTCGCGGGTGTCGTAAGAGGCGACTAAATGACTCGAGGGCTTCATGTGTATTACATACAACTTTACAGTGAAACACGAATCATCTAAAAGGGCCCTCAATATTCGTCAATCATGACGATAGCAGCGACATTAGCGACCGTATTTTTACGACCGTTAACTCTGTGCCTACCCTGCAAGGGACAAAGGCGTGATATGTGTTACGTGTAATTTTATCTACCTAAATATTGACATCAGATTTGTCTCATAATTCTATTGTTCCGTAGCCAATAATATTGATGAATTATGTGTGTAGAAAACAATTAGTGCCTCATTGCGATTTTTATTAATTCATTATACGTTTATATTGTGATGACAATTAGTATTTTGGTTATATTTACCACATCACACCAGACTCATTACCTCAGATCAGCCCGTGTGATGCCGGCATAGAACAGCATCACCCCATTTTTTTAATTTGGGTGTTGTAAGAGGCGATAAGGAGACTCGAGGGTTTCAATGTGTATTACAATTTTTAGACGACAGGCTGACAACCTGTTACTATAGTGATAAACGAATTATCTGAAACGGCCCTCAATATTTGTCGTACGTGGCAGTAAAGACCGTATTTTGACAGCCATCAACGCTCTGCCCACCCCGCAAAGGATACAGGCGTGATTATGTATGCATACACATCAGATCAGACCACAGTCTCCCGTTTCAGCTATCCAGTCATTAGTATCTACCAGTGTTTGAAGTGATCTGTCCATCAGGCTGGAGGACGTCCTATGCTACCCTTGCCGAGGCCAATAAAGAGGTAAAAACGATAGCTTATAAATCGATATGTTGCAGGGATATTAAAAAAGCCGTGATATTGAAATTTCACTAGTGCCATTATAATTGCACTGATTTATTGTAAATCGTTTGCGTTAATTACAATTTGACGGGCTAGTTTTAGCGACATTATAATTTCATTACACCGATACAGTGAAATTGTAAGGCCGTGATATATTGATAGTAGCATTGGTTTAAGAAAGCCGTTAGATTATCAGACCGATCGCTGATTGGTCCGCTTTCATTACCAACTGAGCAAATGGCGACTGATTAACTCTATTGACCAATCAGATCACGCGAGGCCACAAACATAACTCATAATAAACCTAAATTTATTATAATATCACTATTGTGGTCAAGTGAAATTAAAATATCACTGAAATAAGCCCGTGAAATTATACGAATCTGTCGTTATTGACAATAATTAGTGTAATTGAAATTTCACTAGTGAAATTATAATATAACATCTTTGACTAAATCCCTGCGACAGCCGTAGATGCCGTTTACTTAGGATATACTTTTATCCTAAGTAAACGGCATCTACAAGCCAAAAAACCAGTTTTTATAAGGCATTGAATCTGAGGTGAAACTTGATCATACGACCTCGTCTGTAGTGTCTGTAGGACCATTGAGAAACATTTCGTGTTTCCGTTTTACCTCTTACTTATCTGCACTAGATTTTAGTTTGAACAGGCTGTTTTTAAGCCTTGGAAAGCGAAGCGTGGCCCTTCAAGCCAGATCGATGACCTTAGTAAAGGCTGGTAGTGACTATAGTGAGTACACGGAGTGGAGTGGAGTACCACGGGAGATCTACGTCACGCAGTGGACGGCTATAGGTCAATCTGATGATGCTTTTTCCAAACGAACATTCATACTTGATTTCTACGCGAAATCGTAAGGAGGAAATTAAATTGTAAGCCACCACACCACAACATGGGTCAGAATACATAGGGTGTAAAAAGATTAGCTGAAGTTATTTTAAGTGGTGAACCAGCCCATGAAACTGAATAACTTTCTCCAAGGAACATAGGTAGAAATATAAAAAAAAATTGCGCCTCCTATACAAAATTACCAACCGACCAAGTCAATTTGTATGGGAGGTCCAAAATTTTGTTCATATTTCAAGTTTTCAACCTATGTTTCTTGAGGAAAGTTGTTGAGTTTCATGGACTGATTCATCCCTTAAAATATTTCCAGCTAATATTTTTACAACTTATATTTAAGCTTCTTGTAAAATACTACCTAAGTTGTAAACGAATGCCCTAAAACAAGATATAAATAAGCAATATTATCACTCTCTGTCCAGCATAGGAGCCATGAAATTATAAGAAGGAAAAATTGGCAATGAGGGTTTTTTTATTGCCACAATGTTATCGGCTTGGCTTCCGGTTGCCAATTATGCGAAATGCGAAACTACCCAAACCAACCAATTTGAAAAGAGCTGCATCATCTAAAATTGCTCTTGAATTTGGATGTATTTTAGCAATTCGTTCTACAGTTATCATGTAGTACCCATACAATTATATTTAGTCTCAAATGTGACCGATGACGGTCTCAGACGACCGATGTGGCGCAGTGGTAGTGCGACTGCCTTTGACGCAGCAGGTTCCGGGTTCGATTCTCGGTGGGTCACTCACAAACTTGATATTTATCACTTTGTGAATTTGTTCCCAGTCTGGTTAGGACATTGCGGGCTGAACCACCCGATTGTCCGTAAGTAAGATGGTTCCGTGTTTCGGATGGCACGTTAAGCCGTAGGTCCCGGTTGCTGTCTATGATCACTTAGACGGCGGTCGTTACACAACCATGTCAGAAGCCTGCTACTTGTAGAAGGCGGTTGAAAAATTCTGACACTAGGGTTTATCGGGTCGTTAGACGACTTGGTGTCCCACACGAAAGAAGAAGTCTCAAATATAAAGCGTAAGAGTTTATAATACCTATACCTAATACCTATATATATATTTATTCTGTGTATAACTACCATATTAAGAATTGTTAAAACTGTTATTTATTTTGACACCACTACTCAAATTCACACATGCATGCCCAGAACTGTATTTTATTTATTGCCTACTCGTATTTTCCATATCTGCTAATTATCATTGTTTATACCTATATATATGTGCATACATTTTTATTAATAACTTAATACTTTTAACTTACAACTTCTATTATCATGTACATGTAAAGTCTTATTTAAGTATCCATTTTATTTTTTCCTATACGTACAGTACATACCTACATATTTACGACTCCGTATTGCTATCGACTGAGATCATCGCTTGGTGCTGGCAGAATACCAGCGTCGTAGTTAACACTGCGACTTATGCTGAGTCAGAACCATTTCTCTGGCACAGTACGGAACACAACCTACCTGTACCTATGTCCTGTTGTTAATATGTTTTTGTATATTTTCTTTAAAAGTGTACTTGTGTTTGGCTTTGTGTAACTACTGTTTTTGTTTTGTGTTGTGTACTGTGAAAAGAGAATAAATTGTTTTCAATTTCAATTTCAATTTCAATATGTGAGGGCCTTTAGTGTTGGTTGTCACATACTAAGCGATTTATACTTTTGCAACTAGAATTTGAAAAAATCTTTGCAGGTGCGTTCCGAACCTAATTCGATGTTTTTAGGGTGTGGCATGTTTTTATGTTTGACTTGTTTTATTACTTGTGGAATTTTCAGTTCTATTTATACGTTATCAATTTATCATAGATAACAGTGACATACGGACTGTTATTCATCATTATTTAAACCAAGTCACATGTAGAAGTATGTACTTATTGATTAGGAACTTGAGTACTCATTCAGGCATTCTTTATTGAAATGTTTCTACTTAGTTGCTGCTGTGGTTTAGTGGTTTGTGTGGCGTCTCCATCCATAAGAACTGGGTTCTTTTGATAGTCTTATCACTACCAAGGACCACTATCTATAGACTATTAATTGCCAGAGGTATATTTTCATATGGTTTGAATGTCTACTTTAATGTGGACTAACCAAGTATTAAGTTGTAAACAGCTATTACTAGATGTCGCTTAATCTTTGAGACGCACATCAATACATTAAGGCGAGGAGTTGCTGCTCAAATCACGATTTCAGGGGGTGAGGTGTGGGGGGCCGCCCGCGCTCCCCGCGCTCAGACACATCATCTGGCGCTCGCACACTACGCACCTGTACGTCGTGTGTCTTATGGACATGACCGCAGTCCGACCACCTTTTAAATATATTTGAGCTTTATCCCGGCCATGGAACTTTTACTTCTACCGTGAATTATTATTTTTTTGTGATAATGCGACGCAACGAAATATGAATGTGGATAGATGGATGGACGCAGAAGAGAAGGAAGGCCTTAAAAGAACGCAATGGCTAGTTAAAACACACAAATTTAATTACAAAGTATGTTAGGATAAGTACTAAGCTCCTTTTATGAACCTGTCCTTGAAACTGAACAACTTTCCCCCTGGAACATAGGTCGAAATATGAAAAAAAAATCTAGCCGACCCAATTCAGAATCTGTAAAGTTAAAAAAAGTACGAATAGATTGTAAAAAAAGATGATTATGAATCAAACGGTGTAAAGAATTATTTCAATTTTGATAGAAAATGGTCGAAAGTCGGAAAATGTCCCAAGTCCAAAAATTTGAGTACGAAATTTCAGTTATGTTTGCTATACGATGTACTGTTCTCAAGATATATGCACTTTTAGTTTCCATTCGTTTTTAATATTCAAAAATGATATTTAACTAAAATGTTAAATGGCGTTTTGCATTGGAGTCCTCAGTCACGCCTGCTTCTTGCTATAGGTAGGTACTTCATTGTTTTCTTTTGTTTATGCCGCCGGCTTAAGTGCCACCAACCGTCGACTTGGGCTGTACCCCGTGAAATACTAGAATTTACATCATGTATGTGGTATGATTTGTAAGATGACACGAACAACTGTAAGATGAAACGAATGGACAACTGAACGATAATTTTTTAACGTAAGCCGGATGTTAGATGAATTTCTGAAGTATGATGCTAGAACGGAAAAGCAATGTAGGTGAGTAAACGAGCGTGAAAGAGAGGGTGAACAGATACTTTTTAAATAGGATCACGGGCGAAAAAACCCGGGGTAATCTGAAGAAAATTCGAAAATTAACTTATTCTTTCTTCTACATCCACAGCCACAGAGAACTTAAAACTTCGCTGTAATAACATGGGTCTATGTTATTACAGCGAAAATAAAACTAAAAAGCATACAAAAGACTTTAGTTAAGTGCTCCATCTCATATAAAACATAACCCTTTTTCCAAGCTGGTCGGATAAAAAACAAAAAGATGCAATAAAGAACAGAAAAAAGTACGCGTGACAGATAATTGCCATTCGCAAACGCCATTAAACATTTCAAAAAAATTACTTTTGCGAAAATTAAAAAGAATGCAAACTAAAAGTGAAAATACCTCAAAAACGGTGCAAAGTAGAGCAAAAATTACTCAGTTTCGGTACTCATATTTTCGGACTTGTTTGATAATATTAAAATTAAAATTGGGCCCCTATTTAGTCCACAATTGTCTTAAGCCTAGCCTCACTCACATGCGCTTTATTGAATTCCTACTTTTCTTGTTATTTATTTCACTGCCTCATTTGTTCCAAATTCTCATTTGGTCTACTTTTACATTTAGTCGACTTCCTCATTTATTCTATTCCCTAAAAATATCTCGTCAAGCCCACGGACTTTCTAGGGCCACAGACCACCTTTTTATTTTGTTCTGAAGAATATGTCAAGTGCCACGTTATTTTAAGGAAATATAGACAGTGCGCAACGGGATACTGGGTATTACTATAATGTTATCTCTTTGATGGAAGCTTCAGTATAAACATAAAAGTTCATACTCAGCTCCTAAACCGCACCATCTAATTAAACTTTTTATACTACTCTTACATAGAAAGTGCCATATTACCCTAAAAAACTTACAGTCTGGCATGCATAGTTTTCGAGATAACTCAGGTTTTAGTTTCACAGCTGTCACCTTAAATCAAGAATTCGTCAAAACATTCAACTATACCAAAGAAAGTAAAACTACTTTATTTCCGAAACTAAGGTTTTTTGTAGTTCGTGTTCGTGTAGGAGTAGTGTGTGTAGTGACATCTCGTGTTCATTCTCATAAACATTCATTCTCGTGTTCAACCCACGAGTCGTACGAGCGGAGTAAGCAGCAGTCAGCGATGTGTCAAAAGCGTGACAAAGAGCAGCGCAAAAATTTTGTAATTGTGAAGAAGCTGGTAAGACTGCTCTCTGATGTAGTTTTGTTTGTATGTCTGAATCCTATACCGTCCCGACCACAGAACAGCATATGGGTATCACAGATTATATATACGTGGCTAGATCATGGCGTACGTAAGCAATATCGTCTTCAGACTTAAAAAATATCACTATTCGCTCCGTCCGAAGAGTTAACGCACAAAGAAAACAATATATTTGTGTGCGCGCACAAGACATCTCTGGTCTGTGGTTGAATGACCACCGACTGGATCTAATTTGGCACCGCTGTGTCGGTTTCTGTAATAAAATCTTGGGGGAAAATTGTTTAGATAACCTGTCAACCAAGAGTTATCTTGAAAATATAATAGGTATTAAAAAATACTTGGTACCTACTGTAAAAAATTTACTCACGCTCAGAATGCACCCTGTAAATATTTAAAGTGAATTACTAGTTATGTATCACTCCTTTCTTATTATAAGTAAAAAGACTTAGTTAGGCTTTTGCTTTTCATTATATTATAGATAAAATATCGTCTATCGTCAAGGCTGGCTGAAGCGACAGCTATGATAAAATTGTTGCTCGTCTCGCCAAAAGACGTAACCGACGTAATAATAAGCGCATACTTAAATTACGCCTTTTGGTGTCAGCCATAAAGTATTTTATCAAGCAATCTGTCCATGTCACTAACGTCATAAGTAAAATTACCGACGTAATAATTACGAAAAAATATTTGTCAATTTTGCGGGAAATTTTGACACAGTACCGGCGCTGGCAAGAGCCATTTGGGTACTGGCGGGGTAGCGGGCGGTGCGGGATGTCATCGGGAGGTTGGTTTGTCGGCGAGAACCGTTCTAATTTTTGGAAAAAAATGATTTGTTGAATTAAAATCTGTTCATTCACTAAAACCTAATAGTATAATTTATAGGACATTGAAATAGGAATATTCTACATCAAGAAACTAATCAAAATAGTAGTCCAAATTACGATAAAATTGGTTTGAAAATATTTTTAATGCTCTTTTTGAGATTTTTTTAATTAAAATATGTCAAACCAATCGAGTCATACGATAGTGTTACTACTAGATAATATCTTCGAGTATGTCATATATTTTTTTGAGGTCTTGGTAGCATCAGTAACAGGCTTAAAAAATGAATCGAAAGTAACGCTTTTCGTTGGCCTTCCTTCATAACAGCGTCTTAAAAAGTTGGCAAGGGTCGGTCGAAGCATCCGTAGATCAGAGGACGATACACCACGAGTCTCGGGTTCAAGCCCGGGCCAATGCTAGAATACTTCCTCCATTTTTTTTCCTTTTTTTTTCAGGGTCTCATCATCAGACCCCAATCTACCCACTGTAGGATCACAAGGTGAATTAAGAACCTTCTTTTTCTTCAAAGCTGAATAACAAAAAAGGTAATCCAAGAAGATTATTCCCAGCTTTTCTAGCAGCAGATAGGAGCTTACGGTGATGCCGTAATAACTTGTTTACCCCGGTATAACCTGATTCCGTTCCGATCTACGCAGTTACCCGACTTTGCGGTAAAATCGTCTTCCGGTTTACCTGGGGACTTTCCATATTGGATTTTATAACGAGGTGAGGTTAAAATAATTTAAGGTCGCGTCTTTGATGTCATATGGAGGTCGCATGTGGAAAGATTATGAATTTTCCCGTGGGTATTATAAGGATAGGAAAATATGGAAGGTTTAGGTTAAGTTGTACAAAGAGAGACAAATTAACCAAATGTAAATAAATATCCCTCACAAAAGAGAGTTCCAAGAGGAAGGTTTATATGTCGGGAAAATTTCTTATTCCCACGGGAAACCGACTCTCAGCAACCGACTCTCAGCGGTAGCAACAGCTGGGTGGGCCGCTAGTCTGAATGTATTTCTGTTGTTATGTTAGGTAAGTATCACTTCTACTTTTTTTTACTACGATTTAGAATTTTACATAATATTTTGAAACTAAAAACAAAGCTGCTTAAATGAAATGGATATAGCTGTGACACAAAATATCTTGCTAAAAGTTAAACCGTTATCGAACAACAAAATGGATTTGCCAAGGAAACATGATACCTACTTTGAAAAACAATCTTGGCTGCATCGAGGAAAACATCAACTTAAAAGACCAAGTAAGTCCCCTTCCTTTTCATATGGGACACCGAGTCGTCTAACGACACAAAGTAGCAAATCATTACATAGTATATAGCGTGTAATGCCGGCTTAGAATAGCATCACTCCATTTCTTACCCGTGGGTGTCGTAAAAGCCGACTGAGGGACTTTGGGTTTCAGGTGTATTACAACGTTTAGGCGACAGGCTGACAACCTATCACTATAGTGATACACGAATTATCTTAAACAGCCCTCAATATTTGCTATATGTGGCGATAATGACCGTAATTTTACGGCGTTGACGCTCTGCCTACCCCACCAGGGATATAGGCGTGATATGTGTATGTGTGTGTGGTATGTATATTGTTGTAAAAAGTTTATACTACTTCAGTTCTGGCTACCTTATAAAGGACATTGACTTATTGCGTGAAACAAAACAAGTATCAAACTTCAAGAAATGAGGCCTGAAAGAACTACGCAGTAGCCGTAATACCGCGTCAGTTGTGCCTACCCCGTAAAGGGCATTGACTTAGTACATACATACATCACGCCTTTTGTCCCTTGCGGGGTAGGCAGAGCGTTAACGGCCGTAAGAATACGGCCACTATCGCCACGTCTGACATTTTTGAGAATTGTTTTCAAAGGTTGATTCAGAAAACGTGTGCATCACTATAGTGACAGGTTGTCAGTCTGTCGCCTAAAAAATTTAATACACCAATATCCTCGAGTCCCTTAGTCGCCTCTTACGACACCCGTGGGAAGGATGTGGGGTGATGCTATTCTAAGCCGGCATCACACGGCACAAGTATCAAATTTCATGAAATGTGGCTTGAAAGAACTACGCAGTAGCCGGAGGGGCGGGGCCGCACCCCCGGCAGGGGCTTCATTGAGCTCTCCCGGGCTCAGACAGCTATTTTTAGGGGTCTGTGCCACCCCCCAGCCTATAGGGGGTAGGGAGGCGGCACCCCTGCTTCGACTAGGGCTGCGAAAACGAAGAACCTGGCTTGAACGGGTGCAACGCTTTATCCGGACTCTTTGATATCAAAGTCAATTATTAGCGAATGAGATAGTATGCGTCAAATAATGCTTATACAGAATATATTTTATCAAAAAGCCAATATTTTTTACAGTGGACTGGTCATATTGGCTAGTTGGTTTGCAAGAATACTGAAGAGCTGAGCAAAATAGCATGAGCAACAATTTTAAGTTCAAAACCTCTGAAAAAACATAACAATGGGTACACTAGGGTAAGGGATAATAATACCACATAGGCAAGTACCTATGTCAGTTGGCTTAAAATAAGAATCTATGTCACAATAAAGATTAGGTTTTTTTTAGAAATCAAAGTCATTAAACGACTTGGTAACTAACACGAAAAGAGAGAGAGAGGAATCCAAGTCAATTGATAGCGTTAGTTAGGCAGTAGGCAGCAAGTAATAAAAACTATGAAGAAATCTTACAAACATGATACCGACAGATAACGTGTGTGTGACAACCCTACGTTCCGGCTTAAATGAACGTGAATTTCACAGAAATATGACTACGACCATCTTGTTGGGCTGTTTTTCGGCTGTTGTCGTAGAAACGGCTCCTTTTCATAAGCAGTAAACAGGTATCCTTGTGAAAGGTATCACTATTTTCCCATAGGCTATTAATATACATACGTAGATAGGGTTTAGGGTCTGAAACAACCTTCAATATTTATTAAACTTCTAAAATCAACTCTATTTTCACGGCCGTTACCGCTATGCTTATCCTGCAAAGACTTGATACTTATATATGTACTAATTGGTCTAGCGATCTGAATTTTGTCTTAGGATCCGTAGTTCCCTGGTTTTATACTTCGGGATATACAAAGTTAATACTCAGGCACCAAGGTTAACGCGTCGTTGCTCATAGAGTCAATTTCCACACGACAAGCTAGAGAGAATGGTTTCTAATTGGACTAAAAGTAACCCTGGGGGGTAAAATAGTGTGGGTGGAGATATCAAACATGAAAATAATGGAAACCTTCTTGGACTTCTACTTTTTTTTACTACGATTTAGAATTTTACATAATATTTTGAAACTAAAAACAAAGCTGCTTAAATGAAATGGATATAGCTGTGACACAAAATATCTTGCTAAAAGTTAAACCGTTATCGAACAACAAAATGGATTTGCCAAGGAAACATGATACCTACTTTGAAAAACAATCTTGGCTGCATCGAGGAAAACATCAACTTAAAAGACCAAGTAAGTCCCCTTCCTTTTCATATGGGACACCGAGTCGTCTAACGACACAAAGTAGCAAATCATTACATAGTATATAGCGTGTAATGCCGGCTTAGAATAGCATCACTCCATTTCTTACCCGTGGGTGTCGTAAAAGCCGACTGAGGGACTTTGGGTTTCAGGTGTATTACAACGTTTAGGCGACAGGCTGACAACCTATCACTATAGTGATACACGAATTATCTTAAACAGCCCTCAATATTTGCTATATGTGGCGATAATGACCGTAATTTTACGGCGTTGACGCTCTGCCTACCCCACCAGGGATATAGGCGTGATATGTGTATGTGTGTGTGGTATGAAGCGAAGTCGCTTCCTGTGTCTGTCGAGTTGATCTTTGCAGCAACACAACGGATTTTGATGCAGTTTTTTTAATAGATAGAGTGATTCAAGAGGAAGGTTTATACTTGCCGGGAAATTAACTCATTACTACGGGAAAGAGTTACAACGGGTGACATCGCTAGTCATAAAAAATGCTGTCGTGACTTACTTTCATTTATCAGTATGCAAACATAAAACCAGCTGATACTCTTATCGCCCTATCTTCCCCACTAGTAATACAGGTGCGATTTTATGTAAGCACTAAGAGATTCTTTCTACATTTCTCTCAATAAAAGGCGATTTCCTTATGAATGGACTATCCCCTTACAATGAAAGGGTGAGGGTGGTATTAGATATACTTACGTAGGTATATACGATTTAGAATTTCATCCTATAAAGATGTGGTTACAGTATGTATACCGGCGAACCACGGGTTTATAATCCATGGAAAGCGGAAATTTTGGTTTTCTCAGATTAGTTACTATACAGATATTAGAGTAACTATACAGCTTTTTATCTGTCAAACATGTTATTTTGTAGACCGCGGTGGTTGTTACTCAACCATGTCAGAGACCTGCTACTAGTAATAGGCGGTTCAAAAACTCGGACATCAGAGTTTATGGGGCGTTGGGCGATTCGGTGAACTATACGAAAACAAAAAAAAATGTGTAAAAAAATAAATATACTAGGTGCAGTACAGACTCAAAGGGGGTTTCTTTACCTGGTTTTTTACCTTGTTACAAAATTACTGCAAAAATTTTGTGACCGAAATCCACAATCAGCTAATCAATAAAGTTATATTAGTAGCCTAAAATCACACGGAAATTAATTCATTTCTAAATCTTTCTTTGTAACAATTTAATCAGCATTCAGGTAAATTGAATTGGTAGCCCGATTCAATTTGGTAAAACATCGTTTGAATTTATATTGAACTAGGATTTTAATTGGCACTTACAAACTTTCAATTAGGAGTGGGAGTAATAAAAACCTGAATAAAATAAACATCATGTTTTCTTCATGGGCGTGCTTATTCAAGAAAAGGATCTCTATGGTTTCCTTAGTAAACGGAAAAGCAGGTATGGCTCATTCGCTCAGATAATGTAACGACCAGCGTAACTGTCAGTGCGCGCCCGTGCATGATGTATAGAGCCTGAAGATCAAGTTACGCTGGACGCGAAACCATCTTACCGAATTACTGAGGAACACAACCGTTCTATGAGAGAGAATATCAGTCCGAAATATCTATAAATTCGTTTCATCGGCTTCGTCACGTCATGGCGTAAAGTTACTTCTTTTAACTTAAAACAGTTCTATTTTCAGTGGACTTCAGATTGGCAGCGATTAAAAGAAATCGGTGAGGTGTATAGGTATTTATAGGGAAATTTAATAAACATTTAAGATAGACCCCTGACACTCGAGACCGAATTTTTTATCGCTACCAATCTTAAGCTCGGTGAAAACCAAGAGAAAACGCTTACGTCAGTATGCGGCGGCACCGACGAATTGTTGTAAAAAGTTTATACTACTTCAGTTCTGGCTACCTTATAAAGGACATTGACTTATTGCGTGAAACAAAACAAGTATCAAACTTCAAGAAATGAGGCCTGAAAGAACTACGCAGTAGCCGTAATACCGCGTCAGTTGTGCCTACCCCGTAAAGGGCATTGACTTAGTACATACATACATCACGCCTTTTGTCCCTTGCGGGGTAGGCAGAGCGTTAACGGCCGTAAGAATACGGCCACTATCGCCACGTCTGACATTTTTGAGAATTGTTTTCAAAGGTTGATTCAGAAAACGTGTGCATCACTATAGTGACAGGTTGTCAGTCTGTCGCCTAAAAAATTTAATACACCAATATCCTCGAGTCCCTTAGTCGCCTCTTACGACACCCGTGGGAAGGATGTGGGGTGATGCTATTCTAAGCCGGCATCACACGGCACAAGTATCAAATTTCATGAAATGTGGCTTGAAAGAACTACGCAGTAGCCGGAGGGGCGGGGCCGCACCCCCGGCAGGGGCTTCATTGAGCTCTCCCGGGCTCAGACAGCTATTTTTAGGGGTCTGTGCCACCCCCCAGCCTATAGGGGGTAGGGAGGCGGCACCCCTGCTTCGACTAGGGCTGCGAAAACGAAGAACCTGGCTTGAACGGGTGCAACGCTTTATCCGGACTCTTTGATATCAAAGTCAATTATTAGCGAATGAGATAGTATGCGTCAAATAATGCTTATACAGAATATATTTTATCAAAAAGCCAATATTTTTTACAGTGGACTGGTCATATTGGCTAGTTGGTTTGCAAGAATACTGAAGAGCTGAGCAAAATAGCATGAGCAACAATTTTAAGTTCAAAACCTCTGAAAAAACATAACAATGGGTACACTAGGGTAAGGGATAATAATATCACATAGGCAAGTACCTATGTCAGTTGGCTTAAAATAAGAATCTATGTCACAATAAAGATTAGGTTTTTTTTAGAAATCAAAGTCATTAAACGACTTGGTAACTAACACGAAAAGAGAGAGAGAGGAATCCAAGTCAATTGATAGCGTTAGTTAGGCAGTAGGCAGCAAGTAATAAAAACTATGAAGAAATCTTACAAACATGATACCGACAGATAACGTGTGTGTGACAACCCTACGTTCCGGCTTAAATGAACGTGAATTTCACAGATATATGACTACGACCATCTTGTTGGGCTGTTTTTCGGCTGTTGTCGTAGAAACGGCTCTTTTTCATAAGCAATAAACAGGTATCCTTGTGAAAGATATCACTATTTTCCCATAGGCTATTAATATAGTACATACGTAGATAGGGTTTAGGGTCTGAAACAACCTTCAATATTTATTAAACTTCTACAATCAACTCTATTTTCACGGCCGTTACCGCTATGCTTATCCTGCAAAGACTTGATACTTATATATGTACTAATTGGTCTAGCGATCTGAATTTTGTCTTAGGATCCGTAGTTCCCTGGTTTTATAGCTCGGGATATACAAAGTTAATACTCAGGCACCAAGGTTAACGCGTCGTTGCTCATAGACTCAATCTCCACACGACAAGCTAGAGAGAATGGTTTCTAATTGGACTAAAAGTAACCCTGGGGGGTAAAATAGTGTGGGTGGAGATATCAAACATGAAAATAATGGAAACCTTCTTGGACAAAGGCTCGTAACAAAGAGAATTTAGTACGTAATCGAGGGTTCAAAGCGGTCAATTCGAGTCACGGAGTGAACGACAGGATAATAGGGTATGATATAGGACCTGAAGGGTCCTGAACTTTTCCAATTATACCTAGAGAACCGAATTAATGAATGGTTTTGTCTACCGACTGTTTTCCATTCTAGTATTTATGGAAGGCGGAGGTAGAAAATATAGTAGGTAAGCTAAGTTGCTATACATATATCATAACTTTCTGCATCCTTATCCAATGTAAACTAAAGTACTGTTCCTTATATCACTACTGAGATAAGAAAAGGTCAAAACAGCTTCCTATTCCAAAGGCGATAAAATATAACAGAAGTACTACCAGCAGCAGCTTGATTTACCCATTTTAGGGATCAAGTTGTTCTTGTCGTTCGTAACATCTGTATGAATAACCAGTAGATGAAAAGACCTGTGTTCAGAGACTTTGTATAACAATCTATGTACAACTTCACGTGTGTCTTGCGGTTTTCACGAGATAATGTATCTGAGACCGAAACCTGCAACACACGTGAAGTTGCCGCGAGACTCGAGTGAAGTTGTAGATAGACAAATGACTGTGAATGAATAAGAACCTTAAATGGAATTTTAGCTACAGCAGACTGTAGGTACTAGAGTGGTCTGGGTCGATTTGGCATGGTCTCAACATCCTGGGGCCAGATACGATATATTCCATATTTCTTACAACTTTCCAATTCCAAAACCGATACCAAATCGAATGTAGCCGACCTCGAATTGTACATTCGAATAAGGAAAACGAGAAACCAAAATAAACTTTGTAGGTTATGTTGTATAACCTAGAAAACGAAAAAACATTTTATATTTTTTAAGTCGCTTCATATTTACAATGGTGCCCCCGAAAAGTTTCAAAGTCCCCATGTAAATACAGCGTGTAACGGAAAGGGGGTATCAAGCCGAAGTGCACCAACTCTGGTATTGACTAAGAACAAAATAGCAAAATCTTAAACTTCTAAGTTGACGTTTTAATGAACAAAACCTTATTGAAATCCAGGTCCAGATGTTACAAAATTTGACTTTGCACAACACTAGTGAGCTATCAGCTGTTTTGGGGTCAACCACCTCAGACCACCTCTTTCGAAATAGTTCCCACCTCCTTTTCTTCGACCTGTGCTCCTGGTAATCTAATAAATCACATTTGGTTCCGGATACCAACTCGCCCTATTGTTTTATTTTGTATTTGAAGGGGAAATGTCGTGACAGATAATAAAAAATTACGCTGCCTCACGCGATAATCGAGAAACAATATCATTTACATTTTTTTTTTCAATAAATCATGAATTTTTTAAAAGAAAGTAACTGTAGATTTCTTTAAATTGTCTGCAACAAAATGAACCCTAAAAGGGCGTGGTCTAGTTATCCTACAAGTGCGTATTTGTATTTCATAGAAATGGTTCCGGATTAGAATTACCCATAGAGTGCAATAAGACTGAGCGTTCAGGAAAACGACAGCAGCGTGACCGGTAAATGTAATTGTGATGCGCTTGCCAACCCACTTTTCAAGCCCGGTGAATATGGCAAACGCTCCTGATAAGGGGGCCATTGTCCAACCGTCTAAGGCCCCGGTCTCGGATATTGCGGGCAGCGGCCTCTCGGGTCGCTTTTTTTTCTAGGGAGTGCGCCGCTCATTGCCCACTCCCGCGCCGCTGTTGTTTCCGTACCGGTCCATTTGAATGTATGCAAAAGATTCTGCCGCTGCCGCCCCGCTGCTGCCCGCAAAATTCGAGACTGAGGCCTAAGGGATTGAATCCGTGATCCTTACTTGAATATTATTCAACGCTACCGAAAATCGTATTTTTTAAATCGTTCGCGCTCGTAAGTATCAAAACTCACGGGTTTCATAATCGATAGATGAATGCGTGCACGCATAAATTTAATAATACACTACATCACTTGAAATAAAATTCGGCACGCATTATTCCATTCCACGGTCGATTTCTACACAAATACCCCTAGGAAAATTATTATTATACTGAAAATCCGATTGGCAGTACCAGGAGTACATAAGTATGAAAGAGGTCAAAGCTGTGTCATGTATCAATTTCAAAATTTAACCCTAATTTATTGGTCCCGCCCGTTGTCCAATAATAATAATAACATCAAATCAATAACCAATAAGGATCAACCACTAAAATGGCCGACCATAGTGGTACCATCCCTTAGGTAGGGGCTAGGGGTGTCAAAAAACCTAAACGATAGCGTTTAATGATTTTCCTTAAAATAATGATGGGTATTTTATTTTTTATCATCACAACGCTTGGTTCCTTCTTGATGGGAAGGATAAGGATTCAATAACCAGTGTGTTCCTTAGGTAAAGCAAACTAGGTATTCGATATTACAGGCACGGAAAGAATCTGATTGCCCGCAAATTATGATAATTTTTTGTTTCGAAACGCACTTCTTTGACTATCCTCAGGCATTTAACTCGATACGTACTACTTGTCAGATAGTAGATTGCAATCATTAACGTGTCTTCCGAAGCACGGATTCCAATAATTTAAAAAAATCATATTATCCAGCCTATTATGCCCTTATCATACATACATACACATATCACGCCTTTATCCCTTGCGGGGTAGGCAGAGCGTTAACGGCCGTAAGAATACGGTCGCTATCGCCACGTCTGACATTTTTGAGGATTGTTTTCCAAGGTTGTTTCAGAAAACATGTGTATCACACAATAATATCCCACAATGACTAACAAAGTACCTATGTATTATTTTAGATATTGGATATTCGATGGGTAGTTGTTCAAAGATCTTTGCATCTTTGATAAACTCGGGATCCAGCGTAATTTTTACGCCAAACGTTTTGAATAAATGCCAACTATTTTACTGAAGTGTTCGTTGACCGATGTGGTGCAATGGTACTTAGCACGACTGCCTGTGACGCAGCAAGCTTCGGGTTCAATTATCACTTTGTGAATTTGTTCTCAGTTTAGGACATTGCGATTAGAACCACTCGATTTTCCGTAAGAAAGATGGGTCCGTGTTTTGGATGGCAAGTTAAGGCTAAACGCTCCCTTACGCGGATTCCCGCGCGGCGGTTTGACAGCCCCCCCTTTATTATCAGTCCGAATTTATAAGGCGCATAGTAGCTGTAATATGGCAAGGGTGTCATCGTGTACGTACGGGTAAACAGGCACGTGCCCGCGCCGCGGTTTGTCGAATTCGCCGCTCGCGCGTGAGCGAGTTTTGGGCCTAAACCGTGTAGGTCTCGGTTGCTATCTATGATTACTTAGACGGCAGTCCTTACACAACCACCACGTTAGAAGTCTGCTACTTGTAGAAGGCAGTTGAAAAATTCTGACACTAGAGTTTATTGGGTTGTTGGACGACTTGGTGTCCCACACGAAGAGAGAGACTGACATATTAATAATCATTAAAGGTTATTCTAAAATGAATCACGTAACTTTTGATTTATTTTGCAAGTATCAGTAAATGTGACAGCCCTACCGGGAGCGGGAATCCCTGCGGTCGCTTTCTTTCGGGACTAGTTGGTGGGGGCTGGTAGGCAGGACCAAATGAGTTGCCAGTACTTTAGTATTGGAGCAAAATGCGTAATTTTTTTTGTTCATAATTGTTGTCTAATTCTGTGACATATGGCAGAACAAAAATTTTGTGTGGCGTATGTACTTAATGGTGTTTAGGTATGTGAATTTCGATAAAATTACCATACATACACATACACATATCACGACCTTGCGGGGTAGTCAGAGCGTTTGCGGCCGTTGTAATACAGTTAATATTAAATAGGTAAAAAAATATGTGAAATAAAATAGGTGAAAATGACAAACTATTTTTTTAAATCGTCTAGACCGTTCTGGCAACACCTAGGTCCTTAAGTTTCTTTAGTTCATCTGCTGCGGCGTAAACTAGTGTACCTAATTGTAAAGTTAAAATAATCTGTGTCGTGCGTGACGTCTTTGAGTAATGCAGAATATTATGAGATGATTCTGTGCGTCGGTGCCACTCACGGCAACTTGAGTGCAGCACGGGAGCTCTCTCGTGAGCGTGAGCGATTCTTTGAAGGAAGACGAGCTGCTGAAGCAAGGCATCTGCCTTTATTGCGGTGCTTAAGGCGCATGGTGAATCGTCTGTATTCGACGGGTTCGTTTCACGCGACAACTGCGTCTGGCCGCACTACGACCCGAGATCCGAATTTTGAAGAAGCCGTACTGGAGCACTTCGAAGAGAACCCGCGGACCAGCACGCAACGTGGTGCCGAGGTGTTGGGGGCTGCGAACCACATACAAGTGTCGAGAATGTTCCACGAATCTGGACAGCACCCTTATCACTTCGCAGGACCAGGACGCAGGAGCTGATTCCTGCTATCTGCCGCGTGTGACATATCCACGCGCCGCCGCAAATCGCTTTGTGCGCCGCCGCCGCCGCCGCGCCGACACCTTTGAAGATGCCGCCGCGGCCCGCGACCCGCGCTTCCCCGCGCCTCCCGCGCAGTGCTATAATGCGAATAAAGTGCGAGCGTCAGGTACCAGGCGCCCAGGACGCGTAGAAAGTGTAATGGGCGGTGCTAGTGATAGTGCTATGGGAATGAAATAAAGATCAGTGACCTCAATAGTGTTGTGCCACATTTGTTTACATGCAAATACTTTAAAATCGTATGCTGGATTTTTTTTTCAATGTGTTACAAAGTTGGGTATATTGGATTGAAATTTTGCATAACTGATCTACGAAAGGTATAGTTAATTTTCACTTCGGCTTGATACCCCCTTTCCGTTACACCCTGTATAAATCAATGTTAGTTACCTTAAACCAGGATGTCTTTTCGAATGATTTAAGGGCAGAGCACACTGCCTGCGTATGCAGTTCTAAGAAACGCAAACAGTGTGCCGTGTCTTATACAGTCCCATACATTACAACTGGTACACGCTTGATCAGGTGCACGCATACGAGCTGCATATGCAGGCGGTGTTCTCCTTAAACTTGGGCCATCCATTTCATCTGGTTCTTAAGCTGAGGTTTAATGGACTACCAGGACAAACGCTTACAAAATTCCTATCAGGATACATACGGAGAATCAGCTAAGACTCTTGAAATTCGAACCTTGTACTTCCAGATTCTGAGATGAAATTTGACCGCTGTACCAAAGAGGAAAATGTTGAATTCCCCATAGGTCAACCTAGTTTACCTACAATAGTATTTTCCCACTGTGTTTGTTTACTAACCATGATTCCAATCCCGCGGTTATTTCGCGTTAATTGACTTGTTGTTTACCTGAAACAGAGGAAAACAGGTCAATTAAAAACAAAATTCGCAGTAAACAAACGATTAATCAGGTGCGAGTGAGAGGACGTAGTTTAAATTAATTAATACAATTTGGGAAACTGCCTAAGGGCCCTGGCAATACTCATTCAGGGAATCTCTCTCTTTTCGTGTGGGACACCGAGTCATCCAACGACCCGATGAATCCTAGTGTCAGAATTTTTCAACCGCCTTCTACACGCAGCAGGCGTCTGACACTGTTGTAACGACCGCCGTCTAAGTGATCATAGACAGCAACCAGGGCCTACGGCTAAACGTGCCATCCGAAACACGAAACCATCTTACTTACGTACGGACAATCGGGTGGTGAACTCAGCCCGCAATTTCCTAATCAGACTGGGAACAAATTCACAAAGTGATAAATATCAATTTTGTGAGTGACCCACCAAGAATCGAACCCGGAACCATCTGTAAAAGATACTGGTGCACCATATCAATCATACTAATAATCTCTGGTGAGTAACTACAAGAGATAACATACAGGATGTAAGGGACAGTGTCTTTCAAATACTGATAAACGAAAATATTTTAGGAAACATCAAGTTTTTTACTTTTCATAGTCATTATCATCATCACCATCCTTCCAGCCAGACAACGTCCACTGCTGAACATAGGCCTCCCCCAAAGATTTTCAAAGTGAACGATTCTACGCAACTTGCATCCACTGGCGTCCAGCGATCTTCACCGGATCATCTAAAATTGATCGTGAATTTGTATAGGACGTCCAAAATTGTTTTTGTCGTTTCCTGACATATGTTCCGAAAGTTGTTCAGTTGCATCGTCTGCATGCACCCTATCAGTATTCAGAGGACTAGTAAGTACCCTACACCTTGTATTTAGTACCTAATTTGTACTTTTATTGCTGTTTCTTTTTTAGCAACTGTTCCCACGTTTACAGGTTAATTCTTTAAAACAATCTAGAATCTAGACATCTAGAGTAAATTACAACCAACTGGCACACTGGCTTGGCTAGAAAATTACTATATCTAGTTCGCAATAAGGTAGCTTGATAAAAAAACTGTGGTCATGCAGGCTAATTCATTTACGCCTGCCAGGTGGCGGTGGGCGATGACCTTAAGAATGGGAGCGGTCATAGAGACTACTGTTGGTTCTCGAAGTTTCCTTGGATCTAGGGGGGAGGAGTCTTCCCGATGAATATGTACTGCAACTTGCCTGCCAAGCGTGGTGCGAAAAAGGAGGCCCATGTCCAGTAGTAAACTGTTGTGGCTGTAGTGGTTTATTGGATTGAATAAATTTCAAGAGAACGAAAATTTTGACATTATGGCCAGGACTCCGGTAGCTCCACAGAGAACAGATGTCATGCATGCGCCGCAATTATCGCGAATATCATTTTTGCTTTGTGGGTAGTTCAGCCGATAAAGTGGTGAAACCAGGTGTACCAGGGTTCAAGTCCTGGCTATGCAGGAGTATGTAAGGCGCAAAAGGTATAGTAAAGTATGAGATGACTAGGACGAGTGACCGAGTCTAAGTCTACCTAGATGAAGATATACCAGTCTACCTAAGTTTACCTAGAACTTGTGAAAAACACTTGCAAACTAATTGAGGTTTGTCAAAAGCCAAAGCCGACTATTTTCCGCGGCGGTACTAGTGGTTCTCGAAAGAATAAGTTCTTTGTTCCAAGTACACTCACGAGAACTGTGTTAGTTTTGTAGAGTTCTTAACTGTTGGGTTGTTTGAAGAAAATGCTTTTTGCTGAGGTTCTTAAGGCCTAAAAATTCAGATAGCTTATATTTTCAACTTTAGCAGCCACAACAGTCCACTTTTATGGAGATGGGCCTCTTCCAATTGGAGGGTAATTGCATACTCACCACACATAGCCTTTTAAGATCTAACGATATCTTTGGTATTATGTATACCAAATATTCTTACATAACTTCCTTCTGACTGCTTTCTAAACCTTTCCTTCGTAGAAGCTCTACAATACCGTCCTTTGCATACTAATCTGGATCCGACGAAAAATCCGATCAGCTGAAGCCTGTTTCATAAAACTTCCATATCTAAGTACACTTTGCTTTTCATTGCGCAGCCAGTAACCACTATAATATCAAGGAGTTTATAGCTTTTAACCAGCTACGCAATGTACATCAAATTCTGCTATGGAATTATGTGGTTGGCTATCGAAAAGTGTTGCCGGCGACTTTACCGCTGGCTGGCACGCAAACCCCTGCTTTTGGGCCGAGATTACGGTCAGGCCAGAAAAGAAAAATAAATGCCGAGGAGGTCGAGGCCAGATTTGAATTTGGAACCGTGGAAGGCTTGGTATAGGGGTTTCCATTTTTAAACTGGCGATTTATGGCTGAAGGGGTATGGAGGGAAGAATGGAAGCTGGAAGAGCTGATGAAAGATTCTCAAATACTTTCTGTGACAGATCCTATAATATTTTAAGGGTCCTAAAGCTATTAGGTACTATTAAATTGGGGAACCAAGGAACATAGGTCGAAATATGAATACGTCGATATACAACTTGACTCGGCCGACTGGTATAATAAACAAAAGTATGGTGCGATCTCATGATTCTGAATTTATATAAAAGTCGGCTTAAGTCTGCATACAGCGATTCGATACAAAATGTACAGGGATGTCCATAATTTCGCCCTATGTTCCTTGGAAAAAAAGTTGTTCAGTGTTATAATCTGGTCCACCCCTTAAAATATTTGAAGTTTATTTTTTTACATCCTGTATAGGTACTATCTAGGCATCCTAGTAAATCATAAGCAGAAGAACTCAGTACATTCTCACATGGCACAACCAGGTGCGCTGCATTCCAGGATGTTTTGCCGTCACAACGTGAGATAAAACGTAAACATCCTCCTCTTTGTTCTTGTTGTGGTTAAAGTATGGAGTTTCCACTGCGGATAATACAGTATAAAGTTTATTGTATGGTATTTTATTTAACAATACTTATACATATAAGATTCAAGGAAACAATATTTTTTGTTTTTAAATAACTTGAGAGCCGATCTGATTAAAATGAGATGTTCCTAGCACACCTATAGGTAGAGTGCCTATCTACGTAAATAAAAAAGGTATTTATTACAATGGGCATGATGACTGGAAGATCAAATGAACTACTATTTAAAAATATATTTTGTATGAAAATACGAATAGTGACGTCATGTCTCTCTAGTTTCGATGGCGTCAAAACACTCAAAATTTATCTGTTTATTAATTCAAACTCTGAACATTTCTTAAAAGTTTTAAGCGTACCACTTTTGTATTCTATTAATGTCCTAGTCATCTAGCGAATTATCACAATGATGAATTTAGTCTTTAAGTCTCAAAAAGCGGTTTCTGCGTTTCTATGGAACCAGACTAAGATCTGAAGTCAGTCGGGATTTCAGTATGATATCGCTATGGGAAGCCTACATTGACACAAAAAGAAGAAGTATACTTTTTAGCGGAGAACTTCAAAAAACAATGCAGTACAAAACACACACCTAAACACAAATAAGTATGTACTTACATACACACAAGCTCACATATTGCTTAAGCAAGCATGTAATTATTTCTTCGTGTCTTTTTCATCACTTATTGTAGTTATTGTACAGCAATCGCTCACAAGACTTGATCAAATCATTGTCATAGACAATAGCTAATACTTCTCGTATCTAAAGAAACTTCAAAACAAGAAAACGTTTAAGAGAGACTCTTTGAACGGCCAGAATGAAGCCCTGGTAAACTAGTCGTATTTAGACTAAGAATGAGAAAAAGACATCTTATGCGCGAAAATACGAAATACTACACTATAATAGTAAGAGTAGTATATTAACTAAAATTGACTGTCTACTGACTATCTCTCTATCTCTCTCTCTTTTCGTGTGGAGCACCGATTCGAACTAGACTGACTGATTGTAGGCCAGTATAAGAGAAAATTATATGTGCATACATTTAATTGTGTTTTCATCACCTTTATCAAAACCCGGAAAACGTACATTGTAGCCTGTAGCCACAGGCGCCTTTGTACACAGCGATTTTGGGACATACAACCAACATTTGATAGAAGACCTTTTGCGAGACGCGTTTTCTACGGCTTCACTCTGGATGCGCAGCATTCTGGTTGAAATATTTCCTTGCTTGACAGACAATAGCTAATAGTTCTTATATCAAACGTACCTTCACCTAAATAAAGAAACAATGCTATTCACGTCCATTGTTTTCATACTTGTAAATAGTTAATGTGGAGAACGGTTTAATGATAAATCTAATAGTTTAGCTAAAAAAAAAACGATAAATTATTTTAGACTTAGAATCGTTTGTTTCGACATTAATTCCGTGAGTTATTGAATTTAAAGTTTATATGAATCTAGCTATCAGCAGAGAATAAAACAAAAAACTATTTGTCTTACTCTTTCAGAGCCGCTTTAAATAATGAGATTCTTTTCAATTATTAATTCTACAACGACCCGGGAAACACACACTCTAATGCACTTCAAATACAAAAATCTTCTGGTCTCATAATGTCAAAATCGCAAAATGTCCAGCGCTCTCACACAAACAATTCTCAAAACAACGCATTCCCGAAATATCCAACACTTTCCAATATGAGCTAGCCAATATGGGTTCACGCATGGAACTACGAGTACTCGTATGTATCTAATATTTAAGACCTTTGTAATGCCTGTGAATCAATAAACGAATACTGAATACTGATCTTCACTTATTGAACCTGTGGGACGGTGCAACGAAAACTTCGCAGGAGTGATCAGACCATGAAACTGAACAACTTTTACTATGGTGGCTATGGTGGGAAACGAAAAATTGTTTTCGAGTTACCATACAAACTCAGTCAGCTGATTGAGATTTTTTTTATGGGAAGTCGAAAAAATTTTCACGTTTCTCAACATAACCCCAATAGAAAAAGTTGTTCAGTTTCATGGTCTGTTCACGCCTGCAAAGTTACACCGTCCCTTACACCCTGAATAGTGCAAATTTCTTCTACAATTCAAACTTTTTTTGCGAAAAGACCCTAGTACCACTATCAGCCTCGGCTAGACTTTACGTCATTCAGTTATCTAGGCTATCTGCAGTCTACCTAGACTGGAGCTATACTGAGGGCAATGCCCTTTTCAATGCAGTTGCATCGGTCGCGTCAGTCGAGGACAACTTAGCTAGCCGACGGTGGAAAATGAGGTTGGGTTGTGTTTTTCATCAGCTGTTTTATTATAGACGAAACTCCTGCATTTGTCTAGCGGATAAAAAATTACATACCCTCAATTTAGTACTTCATTTAGTCCTCAACATTTTCAATAAAGTACTAAATTGAAAATATTAATCTATACCTAGGCAAATCCTAGAGCTTGTGTATATGTTCGTTCCTTGTTCATGCTGAAACGGCTAGGTGGATTTGGATGAAATTTGTTTGAAAAACATTAAAGAAAAACGCCTCGGCAAGCGTACTGTTGGACGCCTTCTGACCAGATGGACCTACCTATAACTTAAAAAGAGCGGTAGGTAGCGACTGGATGGCAAAATAGGGAGATCTGTGCCTTGTGGCGTACCCTGGAGGAGGCCTACGTCCTACATCCTCCTATACAGTGCACTGCTATAAGGTGATGTGATGATGACGATGAAAGAAAATTGAAAGAATTGTCACCAGCGTTCCATGTGTTTTTTTTATCTCTTGCAATTCACTTCAAATGCCATTCCTAGCCATTTATTAACACGGAAAATTTCCTAATATACTGTCTTCGTCCTGCAATGGACTTTGAGTGGCTATCATAGACACATAGTACAAGTATAGGGGGCAATGCCCTCTGTCAATGCAGTTTCATCGAGTCATTCGACGCATCACGATGCTAATTATCCGATGACGCAAATCGAGGTTACGTTATGTCCTCATTTTGTTGTCATCATTATGAAACGATATGGAGACAATCAATTAGTTTAGTGTGTATTTTATTTTGACAAATAAACTTTTAGTCAAATCATAACAATAGTAGGACATAATAGAGAAATCTGTACAAGTTTTCACGTATTTCCTTTTATGGGTGTATTGTAGGTATGAAACTGCGTCCATGCAGACTACTCGTGCGAATATGCGACATTTAAGACACATTTCTTTAAACTTCTTAAGACATTTCTTTACGAGTTTCTTTCTCTACAATAAGCTCAAAATATCTAGGTAATGTAGCACCTTACCTTATGTATGTTCAATGTAAACTGGTATTTCTAAGTAACTGTATGAAAAACGTGAATATGTAGATCCCTTAGAGGGATTAAAAAGGGTTTGCTACTTAATTAGAACTGGACTTCCTTTACAACCTAGAAAAATAAATAGGTACATACTATGGCATTACATTAAGTTCAGATAATTTTAGGGTGACTCCAACTAATTAAAATTACCAACTTTCCCCAAGAAACAAAGGTCGAGATATGTAAGAAAAACTGTAACTTCCATAGGAAAAACTGCTACAAAAGTAAGTTCGTAACACAGTGAAACTACCTACGAATATGTACCAATTGTTATCTCGTGACAAATAGGCGAACTGTTGTCTAGGGAGCAATGCACTGTGCCACTGATGTCATACGACCGAGGACGTTTTGTTTAGCCTGTATTTAGTAGTTATACACCAGAACTAATATTACCTTTTCTAACTTAAATTATTTCTCAGCGTATGTAGGGAACTGTGATTTGGCCACAACAAAAAATTGGTACCGAGATGTAAAAAACGCATGAAACAAAATTATAAGTACAAGTTGGCCCTACAATTTTTTTAAATTAAATCGCCATAAACTCGTATAGCTGTCGACATTGAACGAGCTCACTTATAAGCCGAAGAGGCGCCGGCACACAACGACCGAACTCGACGTCGTCGTCGTCGTCGTCTCAACCGATAGACGTCCACTGCAGGACATAGGCTAAAACTTACTATATATATTCTTTATTTATAAATGTCAAGTACAATAAATTATCATAATGTCAACTTAAAACTAAAATAAAATAAAATAAAAATACAAATAGAAGCTACGAAAGGTAGCCTAGTCAAATAAATAAGGTACATAAGGTAAGGTTCTTTATTGAAATAAAAGGTTCTATGTTTTGAGTTTACTCTTTATTTGCAAAGTAAGGGATAAGGCCATGAAAAATAATATTTATGTGTCAAATGTTCAAATTATGATAATAGTTATATCTATGCGGGTTTTAGCACATTCAAATAGCTTGTTATTTGGTATTCACCGCGAGCCGCGTGCTCGATACATTTCAATCAGTTCTCACTTCTGATTTGGAACAAAGCCTTCAATCAAACTAACTACGCGTGTATTGAAAGGCAAAGTTGGTATTTTATTTTAAACATCATGATGTCAGCACATAGCAGTCCACTGCTGGACGTAGGCCTCCTTCAGGGTATGCCATAAGGAGCGACATCCCGTTGTTGGGAAGTCCTACATTATGAGATTTCAACTATATGAGAATTCATAGTCGCTACCACCTTTTTAAGTAAAAGTCATCAGTCCATCTAGCTGTACGGCGTCGAACGCTACGCTTATTTTGATACACGTTCTCTCAACGGGAAAGTGTCTTTTATATTCGTATCCGAATCAAAATTTCGTAACATTTTATTTTTACTAAACATTTCAATATTTTCAAAGTAAGACTGAGAAACTCCTTTCTATTCTACACTTGTCAATTAATTCATACCTTACGATTGACAACATAGAGCACATTATTCAATATAGCAACACTGGCTAATCGCACGGGGTGTGTTCAAATCTTGATCGATGTTCCATCAATCGATATGAATGCGTAATATCGATTTTAATGAGCAAGTAATTGGTTGCGCGTGCGCACGGTACGCGCATGAGGTGGCGCGAACAATAAATTGAGCATAATAAAATGTATCTACTTTGTATTGCATCGGGAAGAGGTGAAAAACTACATTCTTCCAAACACTTTCTCAGGAAGAGGTATAATTTTGTTGCATTCAGAAAGCATGAATTCTGCTTTTAAAAAAATTGCGAAAGTAGCACTAAATTATACTGATTTTAATAATGTAAGCAATACTATTAAAATAACGTGTAGCCTTTGAACAGTTGATGCCTTGATGTCCCACCACAAGACAAAATAAATTCAGTTGAAATTAAGAGGATGCTTGGTCTGCATTGTTTCATACAAATTAAGCCATCATTTAATACAAATCGAATTATAGCTGTAGACGAATTGCTTCGGGGAATAACTTTTTAGGAAAACTTTCAAACCAGGCATGTGAAATTTTAGAATACTATAAGATTCGATTCGATCTTTAGACAACAGTAACAAGACTCTTTGATTGCGTAGCCACACAAGCGATGAAGAAATGGGCTAAGCCTTCACAAAGAAAACCCATTTTAAAATATAGAAATAATTCTAACCCACCATAAAGAGCGATAGTGTCTAAGTGTGCTTGGTACCGTTGTACATTTGTATGAGGCCGCGTTATCTATTGTGTGTGGACTGCCATGTCAATAATGTGTGCACGCAGACACACGCGTGAAATGTGGCTATGAGAAACGGTACAGACAGTGAGATATGTTGATGATACGCTTCGTTCATCATAAACCTTGTTGTGTTTTTTACGCCTCAATAGATGGCGTTGCTCGTAAAAATATCTCTCAAAAAAGGGTGAAAGAATGATTTTTGGAAAATGAAACCTTCCTCGGTCCGTATTTATAAATCGCACTCAAGTCTGAGAGATATCTCTTTTTTGACAAATGTCAGTCAATACTAACAGCATTTCAAAGTCGCACTCAAGATCGATCGATTTATCGCATTTATCGAATTTCATGAAAATCGTCGGATGGAGCCATTTTCGAGATTTCCGATACAATTTCGGGTCGTTCAAAGTTAAAAGGTAAGTTACCGAGTTGACGAACCTCCCAACTATTGTGTAATTTTTTAAATTGTTCCTTTAAAGTGTATTTATCAAGCCTAGACTGTAGCTCTATTAACTCTTTTAAGGTCACCATAGATAGAATAATTGAGACCATATATGCAAGTTCACACTATGCAATCAATAAAATTGTTTATAGGAACCACATGTGGTAACTGTATGCAGTTGGCATGCGGCGTACGTGCTGTTTGTGTAGATGACAATTACGTCACTGTGTTGAGCATGAGAAAAGGAATGGAGAAATAGACTAAACTATTTATCTAAACATTTATATTATTGCATCCTGACGAAGAAGAACATCATCCATGTATGCTAAGCTATAAATCGAAAAAGATGGTCGCTTTGGAAATGTAGCATCTTTTCGGCGTATGGGAATGTCAGTTACTGGACTTTTCAGTCTGTGTTCTTCATATTCAATCCTAGCACAATCCAAACAGCTTCGCGAGGCACACTGTCGAATGCTTTCTCCAAATCAACAAAACAAACGTACAACGCCCGTCGCCATTAAATATAATTACTGGCCAAAGCACATCGGCCTGCGTATGCTCGTATGCGTGTACACGCGCGTACCTTGTAATGTAAGGGATTGTATGAGTACCATATTTCATACAATCTCATACATTACAAGATACTACGCGCGTATACACGTGCACGCATACGAGTTGCTTACGCAGGCCGGTGTGCTGCTCTGACATTAATGGTCAATACATTCACAAATTAACTGATAAAATTGGCCACAACAGCCATCTGCGGGCGCACCAGCGCAGACTTGATTAGGAGTCGAAATGGTTGCCATAGCCGGAATTGGTTAGAGAAGTAACAACATTCAATTACGTCCATCAAATTATTTATAAGAGATAAAGAAATAAAACCTTTCCAAAAAACTAAAGGCAACAATTTTCCGTAGCAGTGGAACGTAAAAGCCATATTTTACGAGACGTTCCGAGACAATTGTCCACTTTGTTCAATGTTCACGAGTCCGTGGTAATGGCTGTGTAATTTCACGTAGAACTGAGTAAGAATTCGGTCGTCTGTACCTACACCTATTTTATATGTCTAGCAGCGTTGTTGTGATCGCTTGTTGCTGGGGAATTTGAGGTGTCTACTAATAGAAGCAGGCTTCTGACATGCTTGTGTAAGCATAAATCTAAGTAATCATAATCATAGACAGCAACGCCCTACGGCTTAACGTGCAAAGAAGGGACATATCTTTCTTTCCGGACAATCAGGTGGTTCAAACCGGAATAGGACAGTGGTTTCCTAGCCAGCCAGACTAGGAAATTTGCCAAGTGATAAATATCAACTTTGTGAGTGCCTTACCGAGAATCGAATCCGGAATCTTTGCGTCGCAAGCCACTGCCCACGGGAATAATGCTATTGTAAGCCGGCACCACACAGCTTATAAGCCATGAAAAAATATTAAATATTTACGACACTGAATTCAAGACGCAAAAATAAATATGTAAAGCTTCCCAATCTCAAAGGCTGGCTCATTACGATAAATAATTAACAAGCGTTGACAAGCCTCGGGACAAAATCTCGAATTCTCGACGGAGTGTAATTAAAGAAGGTTACAAAAAGGTTGCTACTTAGAACCCGGAGGAAAATAATGATTGAAACCAGCGTTGATTTGAAACGCACGAGTGCGTCTGCGCCGACAAGGTGACACGAAGGAAGTAATCGTAAGTACAGACTTGTAGCCGCTGTGGTCTAGTAGTTAGAGCTCTGAAGTCTGGATCGTTCTTGGGTTCGATGTTGAAGTCATGAGTATTGAGTATCATGATATGACTATTCTTATACAAAACAAGATTCAGATTCTTTAAACAACATCATCAAAGGTAGCCATGATGTTACTTGACTTTGATTAGTTACCAATACTTCATTCGCTTGGATAGTGTCATTCATGACCAGCGTTACTGTCAGTACGCGCCCGTAAATGCGTTTATCGAGCATGGTGGTCAAGTTACGCTAGTCTTGATAGGTATCACCTAAGCGAATGAGCTCTAAATATTACCATAATTCCCGTTCTCAAGACCAACTAATATTGGATGTTCATACAGGTTTTATGAACTACTTGTATACGGGTATCCCTTGAATAGGTATTTCGAAGTGCTATTCATAGTATGTTCTTGATTAGCAGCGCTCGACCGGCGACAGAGCGTCGGTAGCCTTTGGCAACGTCAGAGTAACTTGTGTATTGAATTTCACAAAACAACTTGTTATTGCAAACAAAATCGTGTCTTTCTTGAGAAAGGTTGAGTGATTACAGGTAGCTAATGAATATTAAGAAAATTCCTTCCTCATCCTTATTTTTATTTTTCAGGCAAAGGTGTAAGTCATGAAGAAAAGATACTTATCTGATTCCCAAGGAAAAATCGTGAAACCAAAGAGCGGACAAATATGTAGTTATCAGTACAGAACATAAAATGAAGTCCTTTTAGCGTATTTCTGTTCGGTTCAGAAACAAATGAAATTGTTTTTATGTTCTGTATTGATAATATTTGGCCGCTCTTTGGCTAAAAGATTTTCTCATGGGAATCATACAAGAAATTCGATATTTGTATAAGACAAAATGCGGTCATTCGCCATCTCGACGGAAGCGAAACGGTAAAGTCGTACATTTATACTAAGATGTAAATTTAATGAAAGAGATCTATTTCAGATCTGATGTATTTTTCGCTCGCGTTGGCTATATATTGACGTGAAAATGTTTTTGGAGGGTTCCGATTACATTAAAATACCGGGAAAACTACATTTCCCACGAGAAACCGACTAGCAGCGAGTGCAACCGCTTAGCGGGCCACTAGTTATAAAATACTGTAAGCAAATTTTGCTAAAACCAGCAAGGCAAGTTTCTTAACACTACCAACTAAACACTAAGCTAAAGTCGTTTCAATGCGTCGGTTCTCCATAAACGGATCTGGTGGGCGCCGCCTCTCACAGCCATTGTCCGTTGCTACCCACGGCACGGGAGAAACGTTATGAGGTTCAATTGCCGCCATAGCGGCTCGGTTAAATTAATGGTTTAGTAGTTTCTAATAGTTTACAACTAGAGAAAGGGTTTTAGATGGTTTAAAGCATTAAGGGCTGAATAAGGAAAGGAGTTGATGATAAGCAATAGCATAATGGGACTTACTTTCGTAGTAATAAAAATATAGTGGGCCTATAATACAAATTAAAAAAAAAATTAGACTTCCTATACAAAATGTACCCGCCGACCGAGTCAGTTTGTATAGGAGGTCAATTCTTTTTAATATCTACACTTACGTTCCTTAGCGAAAGTTGTTCAGTTTCATCGATAATATTGTCGTACTTTTATTTGTAAGTAGATTTGTTTTAGTTCTATCTATAATAATGCATGACTTATCTGAAATTACCCTCAAATATTTGTCAGACGTGACAGTGACGACGTGCTGCCTACCCCGCGAGAGATAAAAGCTTGATTTGTGTGTGTATGTAGATTTGTTTTTTGTCATCACTGTGTTTTTTTTCATCCTTCGGGTGACCATATAGTTCTGGTTTACGGATGACCCTTCTAAACAGTGTGTCCACACGATGTTCACAACCTTATAAAGGTTTAAAGTGTCACGTTCCTTATTGAGAAACTCGTAAATAAAGATAGCCTTATTAATTCCAACGTTATCTTCTCGGTGGCACAAAATTACAACACCTCAGAGAACATTAATTAAAGTACTGTTTTTTACACATTCTCTGAGAAAACAGGTTAAGTGAGCAAAAGGCACCTGATGAGATGCCGAGTGTTGCCGGCATAGAATAGCATCGCCCCATTTCTTTCCTCCGGCTGTCGTAAGAGGCGATTAAAGGACTCGAGTGTTTCATGTGTAGGTATTACAATTTTAGGCGACAGGCTAACACATGATGTTTTTGAAACAACCCTCAAAATAATTGCCAGACGTGGCGATAGCGACTGTTATTGTTCTGCCTAACCCGCAAGATAAAAGGCGTGATATATGTATGTTGTTTGTGCCATCAAACCTCTTAAAAGTCTTGAAAGCAGCAACAATTTTTTTTATCAATACTTAATAATTTATAATAACTAACTCCGCAGATTTAGCGACCCAAAGAGGATCTTCGCCTCCGAAGCAAGATCTCTCCACTGATCTCTGTCCTGCGCGATCTCCTGCCAATTGCTGACTCAAAGATCGCGCAGGTCAGCCTCTACCACGTCTCTCCAGCGGTACCTGTATTGATGGGCGGTTCCCGGGAATATTCCCCAAGTGGAAATATTCCCAAAGGAAACTTTCCGGTGCCCGGGAACATTCCCAATCGCTGGGAACGTGTCGGCGAAACAACATAAAATAAAAATTATTATTAAACAATGAATAAGAGTATAATATATAATAAAGAAAATAAATTATTTCATAAATAAACCATGTCAAAATGCAATTTAGTCAAAATAAATAAACAAGATGGCTAAAGGGCAATGAGTAAAATTGGTGCCTTTCATTTGAAACGTTTTTTTATTGTCAATAAACGCCGTCTTGATAAATGTGTAGAGTACTTCCATACAAACAATATTTTGTGTGACAGCTCAGCTGTCAAGTGTAATCATTACGAGATATACGCTTTTCATTACGAGATAAACACTACGACAGTTTAATACGAAAAACTTCTTTTTTTAAATTGTCAACGAACACCACCCCCATTAGTTGTGTAGAGTACTTTCATACAAACAATATTTTGTAAGAGAGCTCACCTGTCAAGTGTAACCATTACGAGATATAACGCTTCAAAACGTCACGACGGTTTTATATGGAATATATTTTAAAGCGTAGGTATATCTCGTAATGGTAACACTTGACAGTTGAGCTGTCATACAAAATATTGTTTGTATAGAAGCACTCTACACAGCTAATAGGGTATTGTCCGTTGACAGTTTTAAAAAAGAAGTTTTTCAAATAAAACAGTTGTAATGTTTTAAAGCGTATATCTCGTAATGGTTACACGTGACAGTTGATCTATCATACAAAATATTGTTTGCTTGGAAGTACTCTACACAACTAATAGGGTGTTTTTCGTTGACAGTTAAAAAAAGAGGATTTTCATATAAAACAGTTGTAATGTTTTGAAGCGTTTATCTCGTACTGGTTACACTTGACAGCTAAGCAGTCATACAAAATATTGTTTGTATGGAAGTACTTTACACGTTTAATGGGTTGGCGTTAATTGAAAGTCATAAGCAAAGAAGTTTTTCATATAAAACAATTGTAACGTTTTGAAGCTTATTTCTCGAAATGGTTACACTTGACAGCCAGCTGTCATACGAATTATTGTTTGTTTGGAAGTACTTTACACATGTAACAGGCTGGCGTTCGATGCCCGTCAATAATTGGCATGAAAAAAAGGCACTAATGCTCCTTACATTTCCTGCAAAGCCCTTTAGCCTCAGGTAAAAAGGCAGCCCCGAATGGTACCCGGAACTAATGTGTCCGTAACGCTGGTTGCGTTTCCGCGCTGTATTGCCAGTGATATGCGCTGCACCAAGTACCATTCGGCACGGGAATCTGAACCCTGGTTTCTTAGGCGCTGTCCCAACCTATGGACAAAGTCCTTTGCCTCTGCACACCATGACCCGCTCACCTCTACCGCAAAGGGTACAAAGTGGCAGGCACTCCTCAGTGAAGCATATCTTTGATGCTTCTGAGCTGCTGCGGATTCCGCAGTTGTACCCAGAGCTCGAATTGAGCGTGGGAGATGAGATGCCGCGAACGTGCTTACACACGCCGCGTCCCACACCAAAGAGAGCCCTTTCTCTCACGGGATCATTGTGAGCCCATTCGGTCTCTTACCGTCATCGCGGCTTAAACCGGGAGGCTCTAGAACGCAGGGTACACCAGCGGACACCAGGGCACGGCGGATAATCTCATTGAGCATGTGGTGCGGAGGAAAAAGACCAGCTGATTTGGCACAGCTCAAGCCATGGTGACCCCTGGCGTCCACCTTTACGCCATAAACATGCGGCTCACAAACCTTGCATCCAAGCCTCAGTGCTACAGCCACCCTGAGAAAGTCATTATTAAGCGCCGTACTCATGTGGGGTGACGGGAGGGCGTAAAGCCAAGCCCCTGACTCTGGTCTAAGAGCCGCCTCAAGGCAAGCAGAGCCCAATCCTGATGACGCCTCAAGCAATTCCATCACTCTGACCTTACACAGCTGCTCATCCCATTGTCGCTGCACGTCTGGTTTAGTCGGGCGATCCGCATCAGGTCAAACCAAGTCCCAAGCACTCAAAGCCTCCCCCACAAATGGAATGTTAAGACTGTCACCATGTATTTTGAGTATATTAGTGACGAGTGACTACTCCGTGGGAAGAGGCCAAGAAAGCCGAAACGTTGGTGTCCTGCACACACCTCACGCCCAAATCTCCATGTCGGATCGGCAACGACGCTTGCAGCCACTGCGTCTCCTCTAACTGTACATTGAGGATCATCTCCAACGTGACTTTAATGTCTTGATCCAACCGAGAAATTTCATCTGAAAAAAGCCACGTCGGAGACAATTTCAAGAGGTACATGAGCTTGGGTACTGAGAGACAGCTGCGGAAGAGAGTGAGGGCGACACGGGCCGGCAGTTGCTGCAGGTGCTCTCGAACGCTTAGAAGCATCTCACGCTTTGTAGCCAAACTAGCCTCTACTGCATCCCTGAAGGTCGGCGCCCCCAGCAGCTCAAATGACTCTATTAAGGATTTTCACTCCCGAAAGAATATGCTGGAATTGAGCTATGCAACAACTGAAGACATCGCCGCACGGATATAGCTCGCATTTGTCGCGGTTGAAGATCAAATCAATCTCCGCCAGTTTTGGAATGAGCGTACTTATATCGCGACATACGACATCTGGTAGGTACACCACCCACCAATCGTGCCGTCGTCGAGGCACCACTTACTTCATTCATTTCAGTCATTGATTCTTTTTAAAGTTATTTTTAACGATCTCAGGACACTTATCACACTTATTTGCCAAATGACGAGCAAATTTTGACACATTTCGACATGTGTATGTTTTGTTGCAAAATGAACACTTGAATATTGTCTTTTCATTAACAACAGTTTCGTCGAAGTGACTATACACTTTGTTTTTAGGCTTCATTTCGAATTTCAGTTGTTAACTGGACGAGGGTTGCAACGAAACTGACACAGTTTTAAATGGCCGCCAGGCAGGCTAGATACAATGATAAAAAAAAATACAATTCTGGAGTTACCCATTGTTTAGTTTTTTTTTGTCACGCCGATCAAGATAAGCTCCAGGCTAAACAATATAGCAGAGTTGTCTTCTCAGACTAAACTGCCGAATATATTACGGATAGGTATAAAATATATTTCATTTACCTAATTATTTTAGGCAGTAAGTAGTAATTTAAAGTTTTATAGGTGATGGATTCACTTGATGTTCTAAATCAATTTACTTTCGATTTACATAGAAATGAAAAAAAATAAAGTTTAAAGATTTATTTATTTGTAATATATAATCATTTGAAAGGTACATAAATAAGGTTACCTTATGATAAAGAAACCTAAAATATGCCTTAAACTTCAAGAAAACCAAACTTATATGAAAATGTTATTGTTCCCAGTAACTGGGAACGTTCCCGGGCACGTGGGAATATTGCCGGGAACATTTCCATTGGGAAGTTTCCGGGAACGGAAATGTTCCCGCGGCCCATCACTAGGTACCTGGGGCGCCCCACTGTCAATATTAGGTAGGTACCAAACGTATTATCTCGACTAATATCTTACCAGTGTTCAAATCGTGTCAAAACGACCATTAAATCACTATGAAGATAGGCAAATATTTTTATACTGCCATAGCTAATTTCAAGCTATTTAGGTTTCTTTCGTGAGAACTGAAACATAGCTGATGTGAATATAATAGCGTCTAATTTCATACTAATGATGTAGTCTTGATGGCGAAGATTGTAATTATTCGTATTGTTAAAGAAACTAGTTTTTAAAGCATTGACACGGATAGGTAGATAACAGGTTGGCTAATCTAATTTTCTTGGTTAGGTATGTTAGGTTAATTAAGCGATAGCTATCAGGTATGCTAGTTGGCTATGAGAGCGAATACGGAGATAATCTAGTTAAAAAGGTAAAGTTGCCAGGTTTCAACTAAAAGCATAATTATCTTTGGTGTTATTCGATATTTCCCAGATATTTTCGGAAAAAAATTGTTTACTTGCATGGGTCGAGTAACGCCACGAGATTTTGTGTTGTGATTCTCCAAAATTGTTAAAACGCATTTTTATTTTTGTTGCATTTTTTGGCCGAGTGGTGCCGGCTTAGAATGGCATCACCCCATTTCTACTTCTACGACCAAGGAATGAATCCATGGAACGGGCAGTAGCGTTCTCTATGAGTATCTGCAAGATCTTGCACTGTGCTCGCCAATTCGCTTGCCAAATTTCCAATTCAGACCATAGATGTGTTCATGTGGCAACATTAACCTGATGGGTTGCCTCATTGCACCAGAGTTTTAGACTTACAAAGGAAAAGTAATGGCATGAGGTGAAAGTTGGCGACACTGACTAATCGGTATGACAGTCAGGCTGGTTTTTGTGAATTTGGCCAGCTCGATGGAAAAGTTTCACAACGGCCGTGCCAAAAGTAACTGCCTGATCGGACCACTAATATAGTAATAGCCATTGAAGTTTTTGATAAACTGGTGTTTTTTATGTAGGTTGGTGTATTAAGAGAGGAGTTGATCATTTCAGGGATTGTTAGACCAATGTGGCATAAAGGTAACCCAAGCAACAATCAACGCACTTGGCAGACTGATTGCTGTTCGCAGTTGACGACCGATGTGGTGCAGCGGTAGTACGACTGCCTCTGTCGCAGAAGGTTCCGGGTTCGATTCTCGGTGGGTCACACACAAAGTTGATATTTATCACTTTGTGAATTTGTTCCCAGTCTGGTTAGGACATTGCGGGCTGAACAACCCGATTATCTGTAAGAAAGATGGTTCCGTGTTTTGGAAGGCACATTACGCCGTACGTCCCGGTTGCTGTCTATGATTACTTAGACGGCGGTCGATACACAATAATGTCAGAAGCCTCCTGCTTATAGTAAGCGGTTGAAAAATTCTGACACTAGGGTTCATTGGGTCGTTGGACGACTCGGTGTCCCACACGAAAAGAGAGAGACAGTGCAAAATGATCAATGAACAATCACAAGCAATGTTGACAATTCCCTGGTTTAATATGCTCTTGACGACATCCGTTGAAAGACATGGGGTGATGTCATACTATTATGACCTCTCGGACAAGCAAAGTACCAGGCGCACATAAACGGCGAGGAGATCAACTTTGGCAATGATACAGTCGGTGTGGCAACAGCGCGGGGTTACGTAATCTCGCGGCGGGAGGAAGGGGGGGGGGGGTAGCCAGGTGACTGACCCGCCCGCGGTGCCAATTCGTCCATCACAACACGAAATCCTCATTGCGAATACACAAACACTGAGTCTGCAGTAACGCCGCTTGAATAAGCCCATTTTGACAGCTATCAAACCCGTACCAGACGACATATAAATAAAGAAAAATAGACCTTATGTGATAGCATCAACATGATCTAGACAGATGCCACATATATCTTATTCGAGCGGCGATACTTTAGAAGCAAATCATGCCAAGGCGGTGCACGTCCTGCAAAAACACTTGTGCAAACAAAGTTTTAAATTTTAAACTGAGGGTGCGGCCTTAGCTAGCCTAATAGTATTTTTATTACAAGGGTCTTTAAAACGCGGGCAATGAATCCTGAGTGAGGTGAGGGTTTTAGTTTAGGATCGTCTCTCCTCTATTGCGTTTCCTACATGACCAAAGATTACACAGAGCTAACCTCGACACAGGCATAAAACCTCGTTAGCTGAAACGAGCGCTTGTTTTTATAGCCAGTAACAAGAAGCATCTTGGTTACCAAGCACCTTGGCTACTGAATAAAAGCAGGAAACCTGTGTTCTTGCGACATCCGAGAGCGACTGTTTCATCTAACTAAAGGGACCATATTACTGAGACTCCGTTGCCTGTTTGTCTGTCTGTCTGACAATAGGATAGACAGTTGTCATGTCACAAAAGACGTTTTTCTGATAGTACATCATAGATACATAAATCGCGTCTATATCCCTGGCGGGGTAGGCAGAGCGTCACCAACCGTAAAATTACGGCCGTTATCGCCACGTCTGACAAACGTTTGAGGGTCGTTTCAGATAAGTCGTGTATCACTATGGTGACAGGTTGTCAGCCTGTTAATAGGTACAAACAAATTGATAAAATCAATACTAAAGAGCCTCCCATACGAAAAGTTGATTTTGTAAAATCTTTGTTATTGTTATTTGTTCGATAATGATACGAAACCTTTCGTCCGCAAGCCCAACTCGCACCGAGCCAGTTTTTTCGCACTGTGGGAAATTGCGCGCACATTTTTGGTGCAACGAACCGAAAAGCCGGCACGTTTTTGGAAGAAAACAGCGAAATGGCAACGTGGCTTAACAAATCGAGACTTTAAAACACGCAATACTTTTGAATGTCAAAAAGTAACAAATATCGAATGTCACGTCTTTATTTGTTTATGTTGTTTTCCGCAACTCGATATCTACTTGCCCCTATTTTAAGTGCAGTACATTAGATTTATATTGCAACTAATAGTAAATTTAAATACTATATCTATATAAATATATCTATATATATATACTATATTTATATAGTAACTTTCGGATTGTTGCGCATTCAGTGCTATTTTGGATTCGATGGACGGCTCAGTGTTCCACATGTCCCCGATGAACCCTAGTGTCAGAATTTTGCAACCGCCTTCTTTGACACGTTGAATGTCAAACACATTTGGTTAGCGTAATGGCATCGACATTTCAAATCGGTTTAATCGGCTCAATACAAGCTGAATACCTTAACGAACGGTTTCATAATGTAATGATACAAAGGTGTCAATTTAGCGTTTAGGTGTAGAATGTCCCTTTCGCAAAATGTCCCCTGGTTCCAAAATGCCCCTTTCTCGGAATGCTCCTTTCCCAGATTGTCCCCTTCCCAAAATGTCTCTTTCTCAAAATGTCCCTTTAATTGTATATTTACATACATTACAGCCACTACAGTCCACAGCTGGACATGGATCTCCCTCTATACAGGGTGTTAAGAAAAGTACTAACTTTCTTTCAAGGGATGAACCAGCCCATGAAAGTGGATAACTTTCCCCAAGGAGCAAATGTCGAAATATGAAGAAAAAAAACCTCACATACAACCTGACTCAGTCAGCTGGTGCATTTTGTATATACGGTCCAAATTTTTTTCGTATTCGACCTATGTTCCTTGGGGAAAGTTGTTCAGGTACATGGGCTGGTTCATCCCTTGAAAGGAAATAAGTACTTTTTCTAACACCCTGCAACTGTCACCACGCTTGGCAAGAGAATGGGCGAGCATAAAGTAAGTAAGTACATACATACATATATCACGCCTTTATCCCTTATACCCTCGAGTCCCTTAGTCGCCTTTTACGACACCCGCGGGAAGGATGTGGGGTGATGCTATTCTAAACCGGCATCACACGGCACAGTAAGTAAGTAAGGTATTTTATTCATACATGAGCAACGCTGTTTAATCCTTGGATTCATCACTTAGTCGCCTCTTACGACGACACCCACCACGGGTAGAGTTAGGGTGCATCAAACGGCAATGAATTTATGTTTACGAAGTTTTTCTTGGATCCAGGGCCATTCTGATTATTTATTACTTACCGTGGTTGGTTCAGGTAACACGTGATAGTGGATGAAGCTTACCTGAAAATAATAAAAATACTAATTACTTTTAGGTCGAAATATCTGACGTAAAACTATTTAAATAAAAGAAATGTCATAAACATACATGCTTACATACAAACTTCACGCCTCTATCCTTTGCAAGGCAGACAAACCGTAAACAGTCGTAAAAGTTTATTTACAGCTAAAGTCATTTCAGAATGGAGTGATGCTAGTCTAAGCCAGCATCACGCGGCAAGCAAAGTTGCGAACATTTTAATTCAACGTTGTTGTAATTTAATTAAACAGCGACAAAATTCATGACACGCCGATAAAACGATTTTATCTTCGACTGAACCTTCGTCAAAGTATCGCCGACGTGGCCATCGCCTTAAAGCAATTTCCGTGCAATTTCACAGGCAAGCAAAAGCGATTGAAATACCGCCATGTTGCCTGTATCGCCTGTGTCGAAAATCGGTCAAGTGCAAGTAGGATTCGGGCAAGAAGGTTGCTGTGAGTACCATCACTACTTGGTATAAAGAAAAGTCGCTTCCAGCGTCTGTCTCTATGGTATGGCTTACATCTTTAAAACTACTCAACGAAATTTGAGACAGTTTTTTTTTATAAGTAGAGTGATTCAAGAGCTTTATATGTGTAATGCTTGCCGGTAAAACTACTTATTCCAGCGGGAAAATGAGTTACAGCGGCTGCGAAGGCTGGGCGGGCCGCCAGTCATATTTAAAAGTTACGTTTCTTTTATGGCAGCCCCTTTCAAATTTTATTGTTGGTAAGTATTTGATAATACGGCGGCAACGGTAATAAATGTTCTGTGAAAATTTCAACACCCAACTATCGCAGTTTATGAGATACATACTAGGTGACAGACGGAACGCAGTCTTAGTTATGGGGTCCAGTTTTGTTCTGCCTGAGTACGGAATGCTAAAAACGAGATTCGAGCCGGTCCCTCTGGCATAGTGTCTTGTCAATGCTGGCCCGGCAACCATCATCACGATATTTACGAAGCCAAATTTGGCCGAAGCACGAACTGGCAACGTCGTGCAAGCGAATGCACGTAGCCACCCGCGTAAACAAATATGGTTGCGTCATCCCTACAAGCAAACCAGATTAAACCAAAACTACATGAATTTAGAGTTGAAATTCGCTCGACAGAGGAAAGCGATTTAGTTGTTCATGAATTTTTAGCTCTATGAAAATCATTTGTAACACAGTTTGTCTAGTTCTTTGGGAAATAGAAAACAAGTCTGATATTTTTAAAAGAAGGTGATATAAATACCTACGTCGAAGACAGCTAGCAGCTATTTATCATTTCAAACAAACATTATAGATAATTTGGGATCTGAAATCTCTCGAACCAAAACTATCAAAATGATAGTATCGTACTAGACCAGAGGCTCTCTCAACTCCGCAAAAAACATAGTCGTTATTTATGTATTAAAAGTGAACATACTAAAACATATTTTCCTTTGAAATAACATCTCGTAGCTTCAAATATTGGAATCAATTTGCGCGTACGATATTTCGATTTTAAAAACACCAAATTGTAAGAACAGATATTCTTGTAGTGTTTTTCCAAGCGTGTTTTCTAGAACCCCGATACGCTATGGTAATTCCTTCGATATTGAAATAAACACATCTTTTTTCAGGTCAGCGTATAAATCCACTGCATAGTCAAGTAGTGGCCCTATTTGTTATACATGGTGAATATGAATCAACAACATAGTTGGGTGACCGACCGTTTCTCATGTTTTGGGAGATTGGAAGGTAATCTTGCAGGTACTATTCTCAGCCAACACATACTGGTTCATCTTTTAAACTGAATGTAAAACTGTTATATAGAATACGTCGTACTTACTTAATGGTCTCTTGAATTTGCACAACTATGACTCATCATAACAAAACATGGCAGTCGCTCTGTGTAAAAACTTGGTTCCACGTCAAATCCCCTAGGTTAGGTTGCCGACCCCGAAAGAGAAACGAAAAGGCTTCGAAAGACGAACAAATTGTACATACATATTATACACACGAGTAAGATTTGTACATACATATACATAAAATCACGCCTCTTTCCTGGAGGGATAGGCAAAGACAATCCAAATACTACCTAAATCCATTTAAAATTGTTATATTATGATACTCAGCCAGGTAGTCTTACATATCTCCGTGAGACCCAAAGTAATTTCCACCTCATTCTAGGAACCAGCTCAATCCACTGTCTACTCAGAAATTATCATACTTCTCGGTACACATATGTACATCAAATTACTCTTCCCTATAGTCTGTAAGTTTAGGTACTTATCTTTTTGTAAACAAATTTTGTATTAAACTGACAGTTCTGAAGTGTCACTTTCATACAACGTTTGTTTACAAAAAGATAAGTACCTAAACTTACAGACTATAGGTTTGCTTTGAGAAATTTCTTATTAGAGATAAGCTGTACATACCTGTTGTGTCTGCATTCTTTCTAATTAAGCTTAGATACTTAGGGCCAAAAGTAAAGGGAATTCAAGCCAACGAGAAATGAAACAGTTCTTATTTCACTGCGCTCGCTTACTCGCCTGCCAAGCATAGCAAGTATGACGATACTTTGGAAATCCATGTCTAAAAGTATACTGTCGCAACAAGTACTACATAAAAAAAAGTTTTTAATATAAAAAAAATATTTGGACCTCCCATACAAAACGTACCAACCGACTGAGTCAGTTTGTATGTCCGGTCTAAAAAACAATCATATTTCGACCTATCTTCCTTGGCGAAAGTCGTTCAGTTTCATGTGCTAGTTCATCCCTTAAAAGGAAGTTAATACTTTTCCTAACACCCTGTATAAGTAACAGCACCCAAAATTTGCGTACTAACAAAAAAGCCAAATTCACGTTTTCTCTATTCCACAACATCCTAAAAATATTGCTCGCGTATTTCACAATACGAAATAACATCCGACAGCCGCCATGTTTTTTTCCACAGAGTGCCGCCGTCAAATTCCTGTGCGTCGCGTCTATATTAGCGTTATTTTGACAGTTGAAGAGTTTCTCATTCCCTGAAGCCTCGTGACCGAGCTTCGTGTAATGTCACAGTAGGAGAAAGGCAACAGTAACCAATCTGCGCCTGTACCTGCTATAGACACTCAAACGGCCTTCGATTGCTTACGGGCAATGCAGGCCAATGCAGGCCAATGCAGTGCCGATACCGTTCCCAAGAAGAAATGTTAGTATACTTACAATACATACATCACATCACGCCTTTATCCCTTGCGGGGTAGGCAGCGCGTTAACGGCCATGAATATACTAAAAAGGATGAGTCTAGAAGTCTTTTTATGAATGCTTACGCAGGATATTATTAAAAAAATAATTGCTTATGAGTGGGTTCATCGGATCGTTGGACGATTCTGTGTCCCACATGAAAAGAAGAAATTCTCTAATTATTATCCTAGCATACCACTGGCGACTGGTCGGCAGGGCAGAACTGTGACCGCTTGTAAGACTACGATCACGTTGTACCGCTTCACGTAGCTACTGTGAACAACGTATGCATGGGTCACGTTATCCCCTCACGAGCGGTCCGGCCACGTGCCCTGCGTTGCGCAAGTACATCCATTATTTTCCCATTTATAAGCTTGTAACTCGGGGAACTACTTCTTGGGAATTTCACTCGCCCGTTTGGGTAAACGTGTTGACGAAAGGTGGAAGGGTAATGGAAAATTTTATGTTACTATTCTAATTTTGCGCCGAGGTGAAATTTTAACAGGTTTATCGATTCGCTATTAAAAGATAAACAATAGTTTGGAAAATTTGAACGCCTTAAGTTTGATGTGATTTTATAACCACCGCCAACAAACTAATCGTGGAAAGCAATCGGGACCAATAATAACTAACAGTACAGAGGTTGATTGGGTCGTTGGAAAACTCGCGAAAAAAAAGGTATAGAGGTATCAAGGCAAAGGTGACTGACTTACTTTCCATTACCACAAGGCACAAATGGAAACTGGAACTAAAATTTTACCAACAAATGAGTACCTACATGAACTGAACTGTACCCATCAAAGAGCTACTTCAAACCTAAACATAGAAGCAGTTTTGAGAGACGCAGCAAATTTTGATGTTGCGAAAGCTATTCAGAATAAGGTCAAGACAGTTTAGACCGAATGCAATTGCATTGTATTGCACGCTTTGGTAGTTTTTCTGTTGCACTGGCGAAATCTGACGTGGCGAACTTTAAAATTAGCTGCTAAATTGGGAACGGTACACCTAAACGGTATTTCGCACGTTTGGAAGTTTAGGCACTTTTTCGAAGAACCTCTTGCTCGATTTGAGGTATCTCTAAATAATAAGCATGGGTTTTTTTTCACTTTTCGTGTGGGACACCGATTGGGAAGTTGGAGAATTAAAAAATTGGTGAAGTGGGAGGTTGGTGAATTGTGAAGTTGATAAATTGGGAAATAAAATTGGTGCGTTGTCTATTTGGGAAGTTGTCCTTTTGGGACAGTTGTCCTAATGGTCCTAAGGGGAGTCGTCCAAGGATGTGAAGAACTCTGGTGTCAGAGTTTTTCAGTCGCTCTATACTAGTGGCCACAGACATGTTTGTGTAACGACAGCCGTCTAAGTAATCATAGACAGCAACTGGGACCGACGGCTTAACGTGCCCTGTCGCACGGAACCATCTTTCTTTTCGGAAAATCAGGTGGTATAGCGTGCAATGTCCTTAGCCAATCTGGTAACGTATTCACAAAGTGATAAATATCAACCATGTGAATGGCCCACCAAGAATCGAACTCAGAACCTTTTGCGTCGCACAAAGCCGTCTTTAACTTATTGGAGGCTCTGGGCATATTACGATAATGGGGCCCCTATGACTTTGACAGAACACTAATACGTTAGAATAAACAAAGAAAGTAGATGAGCAAGATTCTTGAATTCAAAAAATTAACTTTTTTATATTTTGTTGATTAAATATTTCGAGAACAACACATCCGAAATCGAGACATGATGCATATAACTTTTAGAGAATTTTACGTACTTAGTATGCCATTGAATTGTATTTTTATATATTTGAATTTATCTAAGCATGCGGAAATCAAATAGCCAAATTTTTGGGTAGGAGTAGATTAGCTTCGCACATGCAAAAGCTGTAAGCAAATTGGTATTGTAGTATTTGTAGTCAGTAATTTAGGTTCGTTGTATTCGAATCAAAAAAGTTTTTCGGCAATAAAAATCGGTTATCGTTTAGTGATATGGCAGGGACGAGGGGGCCCCTATTGATCACGGGGCCCTGGGCACTTGCCCAGAGTGCCCAGTGGGAAAGAGGGGTCTGGCGTCGCAGGCAGTCACACTACAACGTCGTCACCAACATGGCAACAGACAGCTATAACCTTCCAGTCCAATTAGCACAGCGATATTCGGTGGCAACACGATATCGCGCTATAAAAATCCACAATAAAGGACAGCGGTTAGGGTTGCCCACGCAAGCAGATAAACATAACAAGATTATTTACTGCACAAAAAAAAACTAACGAAAAGGTAAATCTGAAAGGCGTGGTGTAATTGTGGCCTAAATTACATACAACGATGCTAATTTTGGACTGACTGACCTTTTGACGTCACCGAACATGCGAACTGTCTCTATGCATTCGCGTCTTTGTTTCACCAGCCCGCCATTTCTACAAGTCGGTAAATAGTAACATGGTAATGCTCTCAACGCGTTACACACACACACACAAATCACGCCTTTATCACTCGCGGGGTAGGCATTAATTTGGTCTTTATCTGATAAATATAAGCTTGTGAGAATTGCAAAGTCTATGTAAAGTTTTCCTGGTTATTTACCTTGATTACTGCATGCCAAAAGGATATTTTATTGACACTACCAATTTCAACTTTTTGGTCTAACTAATACCCGTGCTAGGTTTCCACCTAGTATAGCAAGAAATGGCCTTACTGGACGAATTTTAAGCACTTTTTCTTTCCCCCGGGTGTCGTAACAGGAGATTAAAAGACTCGAGGACTTTAGTGATTCAAGATTTTTCTGATACTCTAAAACTATCCACAGAAATTTTAAGATATGGAGATATTCTTAAGCCTGTTGCATTCTGTCTACCCCTTAAGTGATAAAGGCGTGATACATGTTTCCTATAGCAACAACCTACTCTGGCAACCCTCAGTCCAATTTCGGTCTGCTCGTAAACGCAAAAGCAAGACAAGCCGCGGCGATACTTTCAAAAGTGCCCCAGATGTTGGATAACGGTAGAGAGCATCCCGCGACAGATGCCCGCTGCATTGTGCTGCAGAGAAAGGATTTTGAAGAACACGCTGTTTGTTATACAGTCTTTTCGTGTGGGTCACCGAGGTGTAAAAATATTAACTGCAAATATTTTAAGAGGTGAATCAGTCCATGAAACTGAACAACTTTCCCTAAGGAACATAGGTCAAAATATGAAAAAAAAATTTGACCTCCCATACAAAATGTAGCAGCCGAGAACTGTATGGGAGGTCAAATTTTTCTTTTCATATTTCGATCTATGTTTTCTCACGAGTGCACGTAAGCCATACTCGTATGTGTTATTTCTCTCTCTTTTCGTTTCAGACACTAAGTCGTCCAACGAAATGAGAGAGAGATAACACACACAAGAAAGGTCTGTAAGACTGCGCTAATGTATTTTAACTGCACAGACAGTATTGTCACAGAGGATTTCCTTTCGTCTTGAGAAGTCAGAATAAACGATCCATCCAGGTTTTCCTTGGCAACAAAACCTTTTATCTCACGAGTGCGCGTAAGCTATACATGTGTCGTTATTTCTCTCTTTACGTTTGAGACACCTAATAGTCCAACGAAAAGAAAGAGAGATAACACACACAAGTATGGCTAACGCACACTCGTGAGATAAAAAGACTATAAACAACTAAACTAGGCGAGCCTGAGAAAGTATATTATCGCTTGAAATCAATGGTTGTGCAACGATGGCACTTTTTATCATAGCTTTTTTTTTTACTATTTTGATTAGGTTTTTACCGATCAATTCCACTAGAACGGTAACTGGATCTACTCGTTTCGCCAAAGCCCTCTCGATGGCGAAGGTCGAATCGATATCGATATCGACAAGACAAACATTCAGTTTTTATCACCAACGGCCATTGCCAACGGCCCGTTTGTTTGTTTTTAAGGTTTGAGTTATGAGCCGACTGCAAACTGCAGACCACAGGTGAGTTCGGACGACCGTAAATATAAATTAGTATAAATTAGTTTATTCCAGGCATAACCCATATATCAATACATTTAAAAAAACAAATAAAGCTAGATAATTAATTAATTAATTCAATATCACTGGATACTGTGGTCATAATAAACAATAATAATTCAAACGTCAATTAATACAATAATACCTATACGCAATAAAATCAAAAATTACAAAGCGGTCGTGTCATACAAAAGTAAGTTATGGGCCCGAAGTCTGCTGAAGTTTTGTGTCAATAGCGTCTCAGTTGGACGGTTTTGGTCGTTTCACAGTAAAAAATATAGAAAATCACTGTGACAATAGAATGACAATTTGGTGTCGCTGGTACTACAATAGCTAAAATATAAGAGAATCGGGGCCTTGATCACGACGTGGTCATCTTCTGATCAGAAAACTGAACTTTGACACACTTATTAGTGGCAAATCTGTTCCTATTCTGGTTAGGACATTGTAGGCTGAACCACCTGATGGGCCGAAAGTTGGTTCCGTGCTTTCTGACCACGTTAACCCGTCAACTTATCAGCGGTCTTTACACTACCGTCTCAGACTCAGAGGCCTTGTAGTAGCCGGTTGAGAAACTCTGATGGTTCTCGGGTCGTTAAGACTCGTTGTCCCACACGAAAGAAGAAGATTACGACGTAAACATGTAATCTGCTGCTGTCTGCGGCTGCTTGCAGTTCTTGGTTACTGCTGAAGACCAGCGTTGCAGTCTTGGATTGCGAGACATGCTGAGCAAGTTACCCTTTTGACTAAGTACCGAATGTAATCCTGTATTAGTTTCATTTTTGTTTTCCTACTCAACAAATTATTTTTCTTTCTCTATTTCGTACCGATTCGTACATGAAGGCTCTAGGGAAATCAACGGTATGTTTTCATCATGTTCCATTTGAAACCGCACTTTCTTATTACTTTTCTCATTTAGTTATTTACGTCGTAATATAACTCGCTAGTCAACATGTTATGAGCAAATATAATTTAAAAAATTTCAGAGAGTGAATAATATCAAATAAATTTTACTACGCACTTGCTCCTCTCCACTATTTACGTAAAAGATAGTATTTATAAGTACTGGTGCAGATAAACAACTCATTTGCCCAGTGAACCGTTATCAAATACGAGCAGACACTTCTGAGCTGAATATTCATCACTTATTAAGCCACAAGCGCCTCGAAAACAACCGTAATCTGTTTTGACATGTGATCAAATGTGTCTCCATAAGCATCACGAGGTACCAGGTTCGATTCGTAGCGGAAAGGTTGGTATTTCTATGGGAGTCTGTCTGGCCAGGTAAACAACATTAATCCTTTTTGATATGTAATCAGATGTGCCCCCGTGGTAGCGTAGGCGTCTCAGGAGGTGCTAGGTTTGATTCGAGGTCAGAAAGTCAGTGTTTCTATGTGAGACTGTTCAGAGTTTGGTTAGTAGGTACAATGCACCTACACAGGTAGAGTCATCTGTTTGGGAGATAGTTCCGTGCTTCGAAAGGCACGATTTGCGTGTCCTAAATCGTTTCAGTTCTGTGCCAATATCGTCTCAGTTATCTAACTGAGACGCTCTGGTACCAACCATCTGGTTTTGGTCGTTTCGTGTACTGCTAACAGTTAAAATGACAATAGAATAAAAGTTGGGTATCGCTGGCACAACAATGGCAGAAAATTAAAAAGAATCCGGGTTCACATCTGACAACAGTTTTAATCGGGTTGTTCGTCACCTCAGTGTCACGTCACACGCGACAAGCCACGAGACTGACAACAAGCGCCATGAACCGTTGTGACAAGTGATTACAAGTGACGTTAAGACATGTTCATGTTATCATGTCTACTTGGATGATAAGCTTGTTTTAAAATAGCATCCAGACGGACAGATAAGATTTTCTGTTGTATTTTATAGGTATAGTTTTTAGTCTTTGAGCGTCTAACTGGAATATGGATTTTTCTATGTCTTTGACAGTTAACATTTCACCAAATGGCGTTGTAGTAAGGTAAAGTTTTGATATTTGAGTTAAACTGATACTGAACTAGTTATAGTTAAGCGCCATCTTTGTCCACTTGAATATTGTCTAAAAAAATTTCCACTACACTTTTAAACATATGTGTTTTTGTGTCTTTTCAAACAATTTATTGTCTTTGAAAGCGACGTTTGTGTTATTCGTCTACGAATATATTTTCTCAAATACGCCAGCTAGATGTTTACGCCAACTATCAGAAGTATATAGCTTATATGATTACATTACGAAACATCTAGCCTTACAAAATTGTCATTTTCTTGCCAAGAGGTCCTACTTAGTAGGCACGAATGTTTGGAAATTTCCGCGATATACACCGCAGAATTCTAATAGCCTTTCTCTACATTGACGATATTCTCACCACGGCGACAAAGTAACAATTCTTTCTGCCTTTGACGTAAGCAAACTTCGTTATGGGAAAGATAGTGAAATGATTGACGTCAAAACTGCTTTAGGTTAAAAAAGAAAGCATATTAATGGCAGTTAAAAAGGCTAATAAAGGATGCTAGGCATAAATTTCGTCTGGCATCGCATTTTTGGCAAAAGTTTTAGGGTTTTATGATAGTTATTGACATAAATAAAGTCCTAATATACTTTAATATTGAATGGATAGTTTTTAGGCTTTCAAGTGATCATGCGCCTCATTATTTTTGACATTTAGAGTGTACCAAAATACACGGCAACAGAATTACGTTTTACGTTTTTATAAGCGTTCTCTATTAATCCGCCTACGCGCCGACACACCTGTTTAACGCCCACGTTGTATAACAACCTTATACGACCTTTTCTAAGCCTCACCTTGTGTAGATTTGACTTTAAAAAACGACCAGTCTATTCCATTTCGTTTGGCTTTGAATTCTGCTGGTGATGTTGCAAAACAGCATAGGTAGATGTGCATAAAATTTGAGGCTTCAGCACATTTAGCGCGTTTGCTGTGTAGGTATAAAATATGCTTATTTTGTATGACATTAATTTAATGCTTTGTATATTTGATCACGAATCACGATAGATGCATACTAGCCTAGTATCTTATACCCTGAATATATAGAAGAAAAAAAAAACACTGTATTTGGACCCAAATCTCTAGTTGATCTCTTAGACTGAAATCACTAGACTCAAAAGTTTTTTGCATATTACTTACTATTTATGGCGACAGGCTAACAACTGTTTGGTATATAGTGGTACCTGACTCTCATCCTACTAACATTATAAATGCCAAAGATTGTATGTTTGTTTGTTATTTCTTCACTCCAAAACTACTGAACCGATTTTCATCAAATTTGACACACAGGTAGAGGGTAATTTGGCCTGCTCTGCTCCCCGCAAGGGATAAAGGCGTGACACGTGCATATATAGCTTACCTTGTGTGCGGTGTGTGCGGGTGTGCGTGTGTGGGGGCTCAGCACGCGGCGCTTCTTGGCTGGCTGGTGCGGCGGTGAGACACCGGGCTGCTGCTGGTGGTATAGTTGCGGCGGAGGCTGACTACTGCAATATGGCGCCGGTGGTTCCGGGTACATGACATGCATTCCCTGCGAAAGGAGAGGACACGGTTAGTTTTTGTGCGATGGATGTCATACATAATTGAAACAATGTACGTGGACCGCGATGTATCTCTTAGCGGTTATCGTAAGAATAATTCCAGCTAATTCGATCGTGCTTTTAACAGTAGTAGGCAAGGGGCCGCCTGGTTTGTAGGCCGTTGAAAAATTCTGACACCAGGGTTGCATTGGACGGTTCGGTGTCCCACACGAAAAAAAAAAGTCTATTTCAAAACATCTTGTTGAATGCTGTCTTTGACTGAGGATGCTAGTGGCCTTTCCAGATTCTGAACCATGTTTGACGTTGTCTCAAGCCTTATCTAGAACAACATTTACCCAAATAAGCCGTTAATTATGTCTTAGACGTCACAATATTACGCATGCATGCATGGTGCAGCAAATCTAACCCGTTGCAATCTCACTGATTAAGTATATATAAAAGTTATTGTATCTACTACAACAGTAACCCTAAGTCTGAAACAATCGCGGTTGTTTACACTATTCATAGTTATGATTTAACGGGTATGTTTGGGTAAGACAAATATATCCCTAGCCCCTAGCAGCCGCCCGCAGATACTACAAATTCTCTGTGATCATGACGCTTGCAACAGCGTTGAAATATAGGCAACTGAAAACAAAATAAATTCTCCGGTAAGAACTCGAAGAACCCGTTAAAATCATAACTATGAATATAATACAATTGTAGCCTGTAGCTGTAAACTTTAAGAGCAAACGCATTTAGAATAAAGCCCTTACCGTTAACTTATCATTATTAATATTGCAGTTATTATTAGAATGGCTAATAAACCATATTAAGATACCCATACAAGAGTAATTCGAGTTTAATGAAATGAGATAATTAAAGCATTATAAAACATTTAGTGTTTATGATGGCTGATGATTTCTGGAAATTCAATCTAATTCTAACCTTTGAAATGTAATAATAACATAACACAAAATAATCTTAATCTTAATTGAATAATAAACATAAAAACTCGGTTAACGGCAGTAAAAATACATTCGCTATCGCCACGTCTGACAAGTATTGAGGGCCCTTTCAGATGATTATCACTTAAGTGGTAAGTTGTCAGCTTCTTGCGTAAAGATGTAATATACCTACATGAACCCTCGAGTCTCTTAGTCTTAGGACAACCCGCGGGAAAGAAATGGGGTGATTCTATTCTAAACCACATGACATAATAATAATAAATTTATTGGGATTTACCGCACTCACAGTGCTATATTGTTCGATAGCCGGTTGACGCTTGCCAATTTTTCGATTTCTTATATTCATTTATGATAATAATCATTTTAAATTCTATAAAAATAAATAAATAACTTTGGTCTTCAGATTCAGGTTATCAAAACGAATGTCGACATCTCGAATTATAATATTTCCGCACAGGCCAAAGTAATTTTGCAGAAAGCGTCATAAAAATGGTATTTTCATTTGCTAAGAGCCGCCAAACCGACTCGGTTCGTGAATAGCGCCCGTAAAGCCGCCGGCCATGGTTCACTGACACGAATCTCAGCATGCCATCGAAAAAATCTACGACACGAATTTGGTGAAATGGATCAGGCCATGGAACTAAACAACTTATGCTATGGAGTCTATGTTGCGAAATAAATAAGCAAAATCAATAATATCGAACTCGATGCTAAAAGAGACGAGTTAAAAGCCAGACCACCAACGGCTGTAACATACCACTATAGTGGCGGCGTGCTCACTTGTCCGAAGTGCTCAAGGACCTTTAAGAGCAAAATTGGCTACTGCAGCCACATGCGAGCACACGATCGCGCGGACCAACGAGACGCCAGCTGCTGGGCCTATCCAGCAGTCGCTGTATAGCCGAAATCGACTCGGACAGATTATTATTACTATGTTGAGAATTAAGAAACGTTTTGTGAGTTATCATAGAAAGTCAGTCAGCTGATAGAGAATTTTGTATGGAAGGTCGAAAATGTTCTCGTTTACTAACTAAGGCGGCTTTCCCACTGCACCGCACTCCGTCGCGTAGCGCGGGAGCGCAGATTTTAAAGTTGTATGTAAGTACATCAGTACGTATCGATAAACCGCCTAGTACAACACACCGACTAAGCGTCAACGCGCGGTGGCGCGTCGCGCGCGCAGTTTCTGCTTATCGGCGCGGGGGCGCCGCAGTGCCGCTCGAACCACGGCGATCGATAGTGGAGTGAAGTCTTTGTTTGGCGCGGGGCCGTCGTACAACGCCCCTCCGCGCGGAGACGCGGAGCAAGCCGCGCGATGAAGCAGATCTGCTCCTCCGTCGCCGCGCGCGTGATCTGCCGCTCCGCGCTACGCGTCGGGGCGCGTTCCCAGTGTGTGAGGCGCCTTAGCTTCTATAGAAAAGGTTGTTCAGTTTCATGGTCTGATCATGCTTGCAAAGTTTTGAAAACACCGACCCTTACACCCCGTATATATTTTGAAATACCTAATTAGTATCGAGTCGATATCTATAAATCTAGATATTGGCTCGGCTAATCATTATAAAGTTTACTATGGAATCAAAGTTCAATGTACTCAATAACATTACCTATTTCCGCGTGTATATAATATATGTTCATACTAATACAAAGGTTACTAGCCTTATAATTTATGCTAACCTTAGCGGGGTAGGCAGAGCGTCAACAACCGTAAAATTACGGCCGTCATCGCCACGTCTGACAAATGTTTGAGGGTCGTTTCAGATAAGTCGTGTATCAGTATCACTATAGAGACAGGTTGTCAGTCTGTCGCCTAAAGTTGTAATACTTGGTAATACACATGAAACCCTCGAGTCCCTTATTTGCTATTCTATGCCGGCATCACACGGCAAATTTAGATTTTATGTGCCCAAAATTCAGGCGGCCACACTTTCCACTCTTTGTTATTTCTCTGTATGTCTATTTCTAGTTTTGTGTGCAATGAAGTAATGTAATCATTGTGATATGGATTACTGGTAGAAACAACTAGAGCTTTTGGCACTATTATAATTTTAATTAAATCTCTAGACACCGAAGTCTGTAAAATAAGTTATCCACAACCTATTTTGAATTGACGACCGATGCCGCAGTGGTAGTGCCTTTGACGCACACGGTTCTGGGTTCGATTCTCGGTGCCTCACTTACAAAGTTGATATCTATCACTTTGTGAATTAGTTCCCAGTCTGGTTAGGATATTGCGGGCTGAACCACCATTGTCTGTAAGAAAGATGATTCCAGACTACTTGTAGAATGCGGTTGAAAAATTCTGACACTAGGATTCACTGGGTCGTTGATCGACTCGGTGTCCCATACGAATAGCGAACATCCTATTGCTTCTCTGCTTTCTCCATTAGGCACGCAGGCGTGATTTAAGCAAAACAACAGGATATAACCGTAACGATATATGTCTTGCAGTCTACCAAGGCCGCAGAAACGCAGAAACTTGAGTCGAATGACACATTCTAGTCTTACAAGAAACTCGACACTCTGAAATCCGCTTATAATAATAAAATCTGAAACCGGCACTTATTTGACTTCGCTTTCTACAATAATAGTCTCTTTTGAATTACTGAAATATAAACATGGAACAGAAAAGACAAATTGTAATAGGAACGACAGAACTCGTTTTGAGTAATGAGAAATTTATTTGAAACCGACATTATCACGAACAAGGAATTTAATTAAGTGAAGACTATATTTTGGTCTATACTATTTTTGCTTTCGCATGATACAAATATTTTGTGATATTTTGTTGTTTAGCTGTCTTTTACATAGCTTCGAATAGAAACGAAAAATTTGTTACCAACGTATCGTTATACATTGGCGACTGACTAAATGACAAATAGCAAGAAACCATAAGCATTTTTAAATATGACATACTAAGATATTTATTATCCTATTGTAGACCTATTTGACGGAAGGGACAGCGCTACTTCAAGTTAGAAGAGAAATTTACAGAATTCACACTATATTCTGTTTATTCTAAGTCGAATATCAATGTAGAATAATTATTAGCTATAATGACAAGCACGCATAAAATTATGACATTATCTATGTTGTTAATGTTTCACAACTTTCGTCACTCTGAACAAAGAAAACCACAATTCATCATTTCAATGTCAAAACGGCACGCAAAAATGACACCAAAAATTCTCATATGACATGCAAAAACTTTGTAATTTTCTTTCTTCGCAAAGTCATCCATCACGCACTTTTGCGGTTCCTAAAACAAACTATAAGTTGGATAATTTACCAAAAATATACCGAAATACTTTCGTCATATTGTTAAGGGTATTTGGGGCCGATAGGTAAAGTAGAACGTGTGATACAAGCATAAAAAGTAGCAGATTTTCGTATGAAAACGAAAATACAGAAATTCAGCTCTAGAAGTTACTGGGATACGCCAGGACAGATATACATACGATTTTGCTTAGAAGCCTAATTTTATTAGAGGACAGCATAAAAAAATCAGATCGCTGACAACCTTCTTTTTGAAGTCGGTTAAAAAAGAGGACTGTATTTACTTATGAATGTGAAATAATAGACAATGGCGAATAGGATTATACGAAATAAGCAGCTTAAGTTATAGCAGGTGGAGTTTTAGTACAATTCTACTCAATTTTATGCGGAGCGGAAGTGAAAATGACAACAAAATGGTACCTATAGTACACACATACATACATACTATTGTACATTGAACAATGCGATGGATGGATACGCGTATTGCGTGTGATGTACTGAACGAAATCAGAGTAGGTTTGACTTTCTAACGCTTATGCCCTAAACATACGGGTTATAGTCCACTTTCTAGCGAGGTTAATGACATATTTGTCAATTTATCACTTTGCGAATGTTACCAGTTTGTTTGTAGCAAGTTGTACCATCTGATCGTCAGTAAAATATAACAAGAATGCACATCTTTTCTTGAAACACAAAATGTACCAAAATTGTGAAAAAAATGGACAAATATTTCTCAAACGTGGCGATAGCGACCGTATTATTACAGCTTTTAACGTTCTAACTACCACGGAAAGAATAAAGTCGTGATATGTGTATGTCCAAAAACAGAATTAATCAGGCCATTAAAGGCCTGCCGAGCCCGTAAAGGACACGCGCGCAGCATGCAACCAAACCATGGGTACCAGGGTGGCATACTTTCTAAACAGAATGCGTGGGTGACCTGAACCATTGGCCGACCACCGGACGGACGTGTTCTATTGGGCACTCAATTGGCCAACGGGTCTCATGCCGAACTAAACGACATTTAGGTATTGTTTTAAAAGACAACAGAAGCAAAGTAAGTTTGCTGTATAATGCCGGGTCAGAATTTGTCGGGTGAGTATCATCATCACCCGATATTTTTGCCGTGGTTGGCGTAAGAGGCGACGAAAGTAGTTTGCCGTGTGATGACGGCTTAGAATAGAATAACCCGAAATCTTTCCCGTGGTTGTCGTAATGTCTAGGTATATTTGAGGCTTGACGTGTATTGTAATTTTAGGTGACAGTCTGAGAACCTGTCACTGTCGTAGTACACATTTTCTGTGAAATTATCCGGAAGATTTTTCGAAATACATTCTACCGTCCTCGCAAGGGATTAGGCGTGATATATGTGTGTAAGTATTGTAAGTGACAGACAGTGTCTGTCGATACGTTATTATGAGAGAGTACTATTGTTTCAAAGTATCAAATGGCAACATTACACAACACTCTTGCATTTAAGTTACATAACATTCAAAACTGCTTACAATAACCAAAAACGAAAAACAAAACTCCTCGCGAATACAAAGAATATTTCGACATTCGTAATACTATAAATCATAGATAACACTCTAATACGAGACTAAAAAACCCGTAATGATCGAGCAAATCCGAACCATGTCAAAATAATTACAATCCCGTCTCAGATTTTGTATGCGTTATGTCGAAAACGTGACAGCGAAATGAGATTGTTGACAAGTTGAATAATGACAACAGCTTGGACGATGAACGATGACGCTAGCCAGAGAATAGACAGCGGCAGTGTTTCTCAAAGTGTAGATACTTGGGCCCATTGGGTCGAGTGTGACACACAAAATCCTACTAATATTATAAATGCGAAAGTTAGTATTTTTGTTTGTTACTCCTTCACGCTAAAACTACTGGACCAATATTCACGAAATTTAGCAAACAGATAGAGGGTAACTTGGATAACACATAGGATAGTTGTTATAACGAAAACATGTTCCTGTGGGGTGCTACGGGTTTAAAATTGACTTCTACGCGGGCGGAGCCGCGGACGCCCACTAGTAAGAACTAATTACCGAGACTTTACTTTACTACTTCATCAAATGACAATCGTCTGCCGGGGCTCAAATTTAAGACACCGTCCCACTGCTCTGCTAGAGCTAGCACTATCGACCTTAGCCATACTGGGAACAAATTCAGAAAGTGATAAATATCAACTTTTGTGAGTGACCCACCGAGAATGGAACCCCGAACCTTCTGAATCACAGACATACGCACTACCACTGCGCCACATTGGTTGTCAATCCACCCCCACTAACTGTAGTTCATCAGGCTTTATGAGATCCAATCGGCAGAAGATGAAGGACCCACCTTAAAGTCGTACTACACTCACACTTTGAGAAAGACTGCTCAAACAATTTTAGTTATCACCTACTTTCGGTTGTCAAGAGAAACATGCAATAATGTTTATAAAACCAGCATGACTGATTGACACGCTAATCATACAAGAAAGAATATTAATAATTATGATACACAGGGTGTTGGCACTATGTAACTTCCTTTCAACGGATGAACCAGCCCATGAAACTCAAAAAAAAATCCCCTAGGAACATAAGTCAAAATAGCGGAGGCCGATTGCGCCTCTTTGTCGCTCATTCCGCGTTTACGCTTGCACCTTAAGCCTTATATGCAACGCCTCAGTGCGAGGTAACGCTGCATGAGTCATGTTTTTGGTTCGTGCAGCCGGCTCCATCGAATTATAAGACGTTGTCACGTCAAAAGGATATGTAGAGTATCTGACGTTGATCGGCAATGTGCCTTTCAAATTGGTGAGTAGAAAATACACCGCAAAGGGAAGGGAGGCCCAAGACCAGCAGTGGACTGATTTACAGACTAATTTGCAACGCATTAGCAAGAACATAACATAGAAGTCATATAAGAATAAATACTTTTGCTAAGCATAGTTACAGGCTAAAAAAAAGGATAAACAGATATAAATATTTACTTTAGCCGTGTGATGCCGGCTTAGAATAGCATTACCCCACATCCTTCCCGCGGGTGTCGTAAGAGGCGACTAAGGGACTCGAGAGTATTGGTGTATTACAATTTTTAGGCGACAGGCTGACAACCTGTCACTATAGTGATACACATGTTTTCGGAAACTACCTTGGAAAACAATCCTCAACAATGTCAGACGTGGCGATAGCGACCGTATTCTTACGGACGTTAACGCTCTGCCTACCCCGCAAGGGATAAAGGCGTGATATATGTATGTATGTATGTAAATATTTACTGACAAAAAAGCACACACTAATCACACCTTTATCCCCGTCGGGTAAGCATTTTTCGAATAAAATAAAATAATAAAATAAATAAAGATGTTCCACTAAAAAGCAACCGGCAGTAAATTCACAGTGACTTACTACTTACAACTTTACTGTAGTGCGTCTATTGCGCTAGCCAGAAAATATTACAAGAACAGTGTATTCCAGAAGATATATTACTAAACTACTGACTTTTATAACTGCAGGGGTTATAACTACAACTGGGAAACAAAGGATAGTTTTTCACGATTTATTTTGGGAGATTTAAAGCTAAAGTTTAGTCGAAAAAGCAAGTATTTGCCCTACAGAAACAACATCTATTAAAAATTTCTGAAATTTACACTCCTCAACTTTGGGATAAGTGTAAGAGGCTGAATAGTTAGTTCTGAGGTTATTCATTATTGAAAAAACCACAGATAGCAAAATAAGTATGTAAGCAATCAAGTATTACCCTAATTGGATACAAGTAGCATATCAAAGAGTTATCGCAAGAAACTCGTGAGACAGATGCCTCGCAGATTTTCATCCAAGAGTTCATCTGGACTCTATAGATAAATAGTGCATCAATTCAGGAATTCAATTGGGAATTAGCTTTGGGTAAGTACTGTTTTGACTTCTAAGAGATAATTGTGATAGAAACATAGTTTATTATTTATTGCAAAGAAGAAACTGTTTTCTGTCTTTTGTGACTTTCACATAAAAAATAGTAGATAATAAATGGCCTTTCATTTTTCTATGGCTTCATTGAGATGAAATTCATTACATTTTCATAAATTAATCTTTAAAGAGCGAAGAGACCGAGGAGATCTTATTGAAACTTACAAAATCTTAAATGGGCACTACAACATCCAAAACTTTCAATCCATGTTTAAGATGGATACTAACACCCGTCTAAGAGGCCACCACCTAAAACTGGAAACTTGCCTTTCACATAATCTTCCTCACAAAAACTTCTTTGCGAACAGAGTTGTTAAGGAATGGAATAAGCTACCAGAAGAGGTAGTCTCAGCCCCGAACATCAACATATTCAAAAATAAACTAGACAAACATAAAAAACAAATAAAAATTAATGAAATGAAATCTTATTATAAATAACGGGATACAGGTACTATCAGTCGTATAGCGACTGCCTGCCTGATTTAATGATAATAATAATAATAATAAACCCGCAGGGCAGCTTTGGCAAGCTGTTGGTGAGTAGCGCCACCACGGACCCGAAGTACTCCTGGGTTCCCTGGAATGGGGCCCGCCTTTGTCTTGCCTTAACCGGCCGGGCAGAGTGGAGTCGCAAGAGTTTTTCAACTGGAAGGGTGGAAGTGTTAAAGGCATAAAGCCGCGAGTAATGCTGAGGGGAGAAATCCCTGAACTTGAAAGCGCAGCACACCTCTCTACAACCTTAGCTACCCGTAGGGCAGCTTGTGACGAGCTGTTGGGGAGTAGCGACCCCACGGACCCGAGTACCCCGGGGAGTGCAGACTGGCCGTCTCCGGCTTGCCGGAGTGGACCCCAAGACCAGGACTCTCACCTTTGGCTTGCCATAGTTGGCCGGTCGAAGTGGGGCCGCTAGAGTTCGAGCCTGTGTTCGGACTCGAGGGGTGGAAGTGAAACATGCGTAAGTCGCGAGTTGGTGCATGTTCTGGCCCTCGTCCAGGACCTCTGCGCAGAAAGCGGTGTACACCTCTCGACACCCCTCAGTCGCCCGCACCAGTGTTGCGTCCCAGGGCACCGCGCATCATGCGCAAAAGCCCTTTAGTGGAGGCCCACCTAGCGGGCGGCGAGTCACCGTCTGCCGAGATTATCAAGGTTGAGACATTTGATTTGGCAGGCGTCCCGTTGTCTCAACAATAGCCCAGGAACCGGTCCAGCGAATTCCTCCCCATAGCCCTAGTAATCCGACCCTCACCTGCAATAGTCCTTGCATCAGGCGTGTGCTGGCTCTGGGTGTACTCTGTAGTGCAGACAGAGCGAGTATGCGCTTGATGTACACATCACACACTTAGATTATTTGGTATAAAAAGGCCTCTGTGCTGTTGGCTTTGGCCCCACACATGCCTCAAAGGACCGGGTCCCTATGGGCCCGTGATTCGAAAAGAAAACCAACATAATAATAATAATAATTATATTACATTGAATTTAACAGTTAAATAAGATAATGATTTCATCACATTTCATATAACTATCGGTTATCACTGACAATAACAATAATATATACAGGGTGTTTTTTTTTTATTATTTGAAAGAGCAGGGGTTGGTCCTGATAAGACGAACAGCCACTGTGACCTTTGCAGATCTATTGTGGCAAATGGCAATCTTTTTTTGCATATAGACCTATGTTCCTTGGGCAAAGTTGTTCAGTTTAATGGGCTGGTTCATCCCCTCAAAGGAAGTCAGTACTTTTTTCTAACAACCTTTCTTGAAAGTTATCTTTAATAACAGCTCAAATTTTATATTTTCCTTAGTCTCATAATGCTGCCCGCATAAGAACTGTCCCAAGCAAGTCAAATTATCTGACCCAACCTCTGTTGCCTGTACAGACATAGTACAGGAATAATAAGAGTAAGAGCAGTTTTAGTTGTACAGAAAACACAAATAGAACAGGTTAGATTTGCATTTGCCGTGTGTTGCCGGCTTAGAATAGCATCACCCCATTTCCTACCCGTGGGTGTCGTAAGAGGCGACTAAGGGACTTGAGGGTTTCAGGTGTATTACAACTTTTAGGCGACAGGCTGACAACCTGTCACTATAGTGATACACAAATTATCTCAAACGGCCCTCTATATTTTGTCAGACGTGGCGATAGCGACCGTATTTTTACGGCCGTTAACGCTCTGCCTACCCCGTAAGGGATAAAGGCGTGATATATGTATGTATGTATGTAGATTTGCATGTGAAATGTTTTGCGCTTGGTGCAGTTTAAAACATAAAGCGACTAAGGGAATGAATTGAAGTGATAAGACAGCCTTTGCTTACTTTTTAATAATAGTTTTCTGTATTTTTCTATTTTTTTGTATGTTGCAAGCAATAAAGTGTTCATCTATAACTAGAATTTTTAATGAAACAATCCTGAACAAGTGCAACAATATCATTGACACACACACACACACACACATATCACGCCTTTATCCCTTGCGGCCGTAAAAATACGGTCGCCATCGCCACGTCTGACATTTTTGAGGATTGTTTTTCAAGGTTGTTTTGGAAAACTTGTGTATTACTATAGTGACAGGTTGTCAGCCTGTCGCCTAAAAATTGTAATACACCAATACTCTCGAATCCACTTAGTCGCCTCTTACGACACCCGCGGGAATGATGTGGGGTGATGCTATTCTAAGCCGGCATCACACGGCATATATTATTGACATCCCGCTCATATGTTTTGATAGAGACAAACAATAATGCTGCTAATTCGGGATTGTTTCTTTAACTGATTGAGATATCTATCTGTGCAAGAATTAACTATAGGACTGGGTCATTAATCACACTAATATTTTAAATCAACATCAATCAACCGTGTGATGCCGGCTTAGAATAGCATCACCCCACATCGTTCCCGTGGGTGTCGTAAGAGGCGACTAAGGGACTCGAGAGTATTAGTGTATTACAATTTTTAGGCGACAGGCTGACAACCTGTCACTATAGTGATACACATGTTTTCCGAAACAACCTTGGAAAACAATCCTCAAAAATGTCAGACGTGGCAATAGCGACCGTGTTCTTGCGGCTGTTAACGCTCTGCCTACCCCACAAGGGATAAAGGTGTGATATGTGTATGTATGTATGTATATTTTAAATGCAAAAGTATAAAATATAAAAGTTGTATGCTTAAAACGCTATTGTCCAAAAATTCTATTGAATCCAATTATAGTTTTTCAAAATATTCAAAGTTTGAATTATAATAACAGAAAAATAATACAAAAGTAAGTGTTTTGGCGCTATCCAAAATAGATAGAGATATGACGTCATCTCTCAGTAATTTCAAACAAAATGTTGTTTTAAAATATAGCACATTTGACCAGCCAGTCATTATGCCTATTGGAATTGCCAATTTTTGAGAACACAACTTCTTATACTGAGTTTAATAATCCATCTGTTATAAAAAATCCTGAAGGGAGCCCGAAGACCAGCAATGGAATTTTGTTTTTATTGATTATGAAGAAAATATAGGTTAACATTACTGATGCAGGCTAATAATAAAATATGTTTCCTATAAGTTTCAAAGTGCAAAGTGCATGGTATGTACTACATAAAACATATTTACTGCGATAAAAACGTAGGTATTATGGTTAGAAACAGTTTTGTTATCAATACCCTTGAACCAGCACAACAACCATAACTTTGCAGCAGTCCACGTGACCCATACGAAACAAGATTCTAATAAGAGCTCAATAGGGAAACTGTTGTTCCAAATATACATACGCCGAGTCAGATGTTTACCTCACACGACAACTCTGAAACCGGGAGGAAATCAACACCAGGCTAAAATTAAACCGCCTGAACGAGCGTGCCACCACCAGCTTATACGAGAAAATAAAAAGTAGCAACAAACTCACACCACGTAGTGAGCGCTCGGTATTGCTTGCGTAGGAAACACGTAGAAAGCAACCGACCGACACCACACTTCGGCGGGAACCAGTACTTTTCCACTTGGGTTTCTACACCCAGAAACCACTCCAACTTATCAAGGATGTTCCTCACCTTTCCAAGTCAAATTTCTGACAGTATGATCCCACTATCATGCTGAAAGAAGCACAAGAAAGCGGACAAAGGGTCCATCAAAACACAGCCATTTTGAAACAGTTCATACGAAATGTTACGTGTACAGTGATCGTACAGCGTTTTGAGGACCGTTTTTCGCAAACCCGGCTATCCGTTCGCACTCATTTTTTAATCTTAACACAATATAAACTATCACTAAACATTTCACACACTTTTCTGTACGATTTCACTTCATACTTTCGCACACACCCGTTTCACGTCGCACGAAGTCCGTCGGACGGAAGCGACGAACTCACTCACACGAATGGAGTACCAATGCTGCTATTGGTGCGTAGGCAAATAACGGTGTTGCCAGTTAATTATTTTGAAATCTACTAATAAGAAATTAAGTTCTTTCTAGGTTTTTTAAACTCCAATAAGATTTTTATAAATATATTTTTTTTAATTACTATTCTAGTCGCTTGATAGATGTGCTTGGTATGTTACCGCAAAGAACGGAACGTAATATTTTTTTGTTTTTTTTTTTCTATTTGGAACGAAAGTGTCAGTGCATGCCAGACTGTTAGCCAGTGTTGCAATTGTTTTTTTAGTCCTTATGGCTTGGAATCTACACTGAAATCTAGTAACATAGTCAAATCAACGCCATCTAGCTCTTGGAATACTATTAATATTTTTTTATTCTAAAAAAAAAAACCTCCTAATAGGTGAAACTACAGTTTGACAAAAAAGAGTACACAAGAAATGAAATGGCCACTCTCTTCGCGATCTGTCAAATCTAACAAACTTCACCCACCCAAATGAGTCTTTGACAAAAGGCTCGGACTTTGACTTTTGGGTTGAGCATTAGCACACGTGGTTTTCGGTTTATTTCGAATATCGGGTGCTTTGATCAATCATAAGTGCTTCATTCTCGTTGATTTGTGTTATAGTGGTGGTTTTTATATTGTGTTTGTCTTATAGTAAGTAATTTAGCGTATATATTTGTTTATTTGTTTACAAACATGGACGGGGGTGGCCCCCCCGGTGACCCCGGGGGAGGTTATAATAACAACTATATGAGGTCGAGTAAATCATTCGAAACTTTATTGAACGTGGTTGATATGGAGGTTGACGAACAAGTACGTCTTGCTCTTGCCAGAGATCCAGCCTCGAAGAGGCGTAGTGAGGAAGCGCAAAATTTTAATCTTCCCCCTCCCAAAAAAACTGTTGGTAACACCCAGACTCCCTCGATCCAATCCACATTCACACTACCTGAATATGAAAACGACAAAAGAGTTTATGGAGAACATGACATTGCTCCTTTTGTTGTCCATGTCAGCAAGGTGACAACTGAAGCCACGGCTGCAGGCACCACTTTGCGTCCCATTAAATTCGGTCATTTCCTGTACCACAACAAGATACAAAATGTTGTAAAAGATGGCATCAAACGTGTAGGGCGCAACAGAATTTCTGTGGAATTTAAGACTGCCTCTGACGCAAACAATTTTCTACAACACCCGTCCCTAGCCCCTGCTAAATATGAAGCGATTGTACCTTCATTCAATACAACCCGTATGGGAATAATCAGGGATGTGCCTGTTGAGTGGACACTAGAGGAGCTAGTTTATGCAATTGAAGTACCATCTGGGTGTGGTGGAGTCATAAGAGCTCGTAGGCTCAATCGAAAATCTTTTGGCGAAAACAACACTCCTTCATGGATTCCAACACAAACAGTTGTACTCACTTTCATAGGCCAAAAACTGCCCCCACAGATTTACTGTTTTTACACATCTTTACCCGTCCAGACATACGTTCTGCCCACAATTCAATGCAACAAGTGCTGTAGATTCGGACACATAGCTGCCAAGTGCAGGTCATCTGACCGTTGCTTTGTATGTGCAGGGAGTCACCCTGGCATCTCTTGCTCTAAAAGCACCCCTACTTGCCTTTTCTGCAGTGGTAGTCATAAAGCTACTGACCTGAATTGCCCGGAACATTTTCGTCAGAAGAACATTAAATTGGTAATGTCACAGGAGAACATCTCCTATATCGAAGCCTCTGCTAGATTTCCTCAGGTTCGAAAATCTTTTGCTGATGCATCTCGCAATGCTCACCCAGTTCATACAAGCCAACATCAGCACCCCCGTGAGTATCCCCTTTCTCAACCACACATTTCATCATCCTACAAAAAAACAGTGTTTTCTGAACGTCGTTCCCCCTCCCCTGCCTCCTCTGGTGGTTATAACAGGGCAGCACATATGGAAATAATTAATACTCCAACGTCATCTTCTCTAAATGGCTGTGCTTTGTCCTCTGATCCTCTTGATGCTGATGCTAATCTCATTGCACTTTTATTATCAACTTGTATTAAGTTTCTTTCCAACAATAGTCAAAATGAATTACCGAACAACATCCGCGACAAACTGTCTGAGCTAATGAATGTCACCTACAATGCCAGTATTCCTTCAGTGGAACTGCCGCAGCATAAGACATAAAAAAAATGAATTATTATTCCTCATTAACAAATATAAGCCATCCCTTCTTGCCGTCCAGGAGATGTGGCTTAAGCCTGGAGCTCTTTTCAGGGTCCCGGGCTATTCATGTCTCCGGGACGACAGAAGTGATGGTCATGCTGGAGCTGCCATAGTAGTCTCCAGATCTGTAACTTTTAACCAGATTAATTTGCCTTCTCACAGTGACTCATTTAATATAGTTGCTGTGAGAGTATTTAATATTTCTTTTGTATCTTTATATGTTCCTAATCCTTCCAGCTCTTTTCTTACAGAATTTAATTCTATTATTTCTAACCTTCCTTCCCCACTTATTATTATGGGCGATTTTAACATTCATCACCCCTCTTGGGGCTCAAACTTTGCTGATCCTTTATCTTCAACATTTCTTGATATTTGCGATGATCTGAATCTCTGCATCATTAATGATGGATCCCCTACTCGCAGAGTTCCTCCATCTCAAGACCCCAAAAGTGCTGTAGATTTAACTCTTTGTTCGCCTGCTGTTTCTTCTCTTCTTACCTGGAACATTCTACCCAATTCCCATGGAAGTGATCACTTTCCCATTGTCGTTTCACAGCATGAATCTAGAAACTCTCGTATTGAAAATATTCCCAGCCCCATATCCAAATTTAATCTTTCTAAAGCCGATTGGTCTAAATTCAAAACCGCATTGGATTCCGAATTATCTCTACTTCCTTCTGTTTCTCCTGATAATGTTCTTGCTACTTATTTACTCTTTAGAGACGCCCTTTTACTTTCAGCGAAGAAGTCTATTCCCCTTAAAAATTCAGCATCTGATAAAATTAGATCCCTACCTTGGTGGGATTCTGAATGCACGGATGTTTGTAAAAGAAGGAAAGATGCAGAACATATTTATTCAATTCATATGTCTGATGAGAACTGGATTGAGTTTCAGAGAGTTTCTGCCAAGACAGTTCGAACATTGTCGGAGAAAAAGAAACGTGGATGGAATCACTTCTGTGAATCCCTGTCTCCCCGCTCCCCCCCATCCTTGGTATGGAGTAATGTGAGGAGATTCCGAGGTGCGGTTACCGGAGATGCAAACATATCTTCTAATGATTCCTCTATTTGGCTTCACAGTTTTGCTAACAAGTTGGCCCCTCCTTCTGCTCCTACTTTAAATGAATCTTTAATATTTACCTCTAATGCCAGATCTAATGATAAATTCGATTCGCCCTTCACTCATGAGGAATTATGTTTGGTTCTATCCGCACTTAAGGATACATCCCCAGGGGTTGATGGAATCCCATATTCCTTTCTGGTCAATTTAACTTCTAAAGCAAAAGAAATTTTCTTACAAATTCTAAATTATCTTTTTCAATCAGGCATTCCCCCGGAAGACTGGAAAACGCAAATTGTCATCCCCATATTGAAACCAGGCAAACCTTGTTCAGATCCCGCTAGTTACCGCCCTATTGCGTTATCTTGTACCATGGCAAAAATTCTAGAGCACTTGATCAAGAATCGACTGGAATGGTTTATGGAGAGTAAGGGTTTACTAGCTAAAAGTCAATTTGGGTTCCGTAAGGGTTTTAGCACCATGGATAGTCTAAGTTTATTTGTAACTGATATTCGTTTAGCTTTATCTAACCGAGAATCTCTGGTAGCCCTCTTTCTCGACATCTCATCCGCATATGATAATGTTATTCTTTCTGTGCTCAGGCAAAAAATGCTACAGCTGAGTGTCCCAGTAAAGATTGTAAATTTTGTTTCAAACCTTTTCTCTGCAAGATCAGTCCAAGTTAAGTATCAGAACCAGCTCTTTCCCCCCAGAACTGTCTGGAAGGGACTTCCTCAGGGTTCAGTACTCAGTCCCTTATTATACAGTATTTACACTTCGGATCTTGATCTTTCAGTGAACAGCTTTTGCGATATCTTGCAGTATGCGGATGACATTGTCTTGTATGTTGCTTCAAAAGATATTGATGCCATTTCTTCCCGACTAAATTCCGCTTTATATTACCTTGGTGAATGGCTTCAGGATCATGGTCTTACTCTGTCTGTCAACAAAAGCTCTGTAACTGTCTTTTCTCGCAGCAGATTAACGCCCTCTATTTCTATTTCATTTAACGGCCAAGAAGTCCCTGTTAAAGACTCATCCAAATTTTTAGGAGTAATTTTAGATTCTAAATTGTCTGGATCCCAACATATTAACTACGTTAGCAAAAAATGTGAAAAGAGTATTAATGTTCTTCGCTCTCTTTCAGGTGTATGGTGGGGATCTCACCCATATACCCAAAAATTATTATATAATGCTTTGGTTCGTAGTCATCTGGACTATGGGTCTTTTCTGTTGGAACCATGTAATAAGACAGCACTGGCTACTTTAGACAAAATTCAATCGAAATGCTTACGCATCGTGTGCGGAGCAATGAAATCGTCACCGATTAATGCCCTTCAGGTGGAATGTGCGGAGCCTCCTTTAAACCTGAGACGGCAGTATCTTTCTGACAGGTATTTTTATAAAATCATCCAGCTTTCTGACCACCCTCTTATTCCCAAACTGCATGTTCTTTCAAATTTAATCTCTTCTGATAAGTACTGGAAACATAAAGAATATCCATGCCTTTTCAATAGTTTTGTTAAATTTATTAGTCTCCCTTGTCCTGTTTTTCAGTGTAAGCTTAATCCTCTTTTCGAAACCTCTTTTGATGCTATTATATTCAAACCTAATGTTTTACTCGATTTGGGTATTGAAAAAGATTCTCCATCAGCTAATGCTCAACTTAACTGTCTTATAGGTAAAAATTGGAGTGACTGGTTGACCATGTACACAGATGCATCCAAGACTTCTGATCAAGGTTGTGTTGGCGCTGCTGTTTGGATACCCAAATATAGCATTATTCTTAACTTCAAATGCCCACCTCTTGCCTCTGTCTTTACTGGCGAATCTATAGCAATCTTAGAAGCTCTCCAATACATTCAATCACATAAACTTGATAAATCAATTATCTTTTCTGATTCAAAAAGCTGTTTACAAGCGATTCTTGCTAATCAATTCACTTCAAAATCAAAATTTCCTTTTATTTTAAAGATAAAAAGTATATTATATAGCTGTCAAGTCAATAATATTAGAGTTATCTTGGCTTGGGTCCCTGGACACAGTGGCATCCATGGCAATGAAACTGCAGATTCCTGCGCTAAAGACGCTACCCTCTCAGGCTGCGATATTGATGTTGTTTACCCTTCAGACTTGATCCCGTTAGCCAAAAACCGCATGTTCTGCATATGGGAGGAACAGTGGAAAAAATCCAGCTTACATAAAGGTAAACATTTTGCTGATATCCAAGGCTCCATACCTCCCGTCCCATGGTTTTTTAAATACCGCAATGCTTGTAAACGTGTAACGTCTACCATCTGTAGACTACGACTAGGTCACTCATGTACTCCAGTTCACCTCGCCAAACTCCATATAAAAGACTCTTCCATTTGTGAATGTGGATTGGATGAGGGTACTTTAGATCATATTTTCTTCAGTTGTCCACGTTTCTCTGTCTCTCTCTATGATCTCCTACCGCCTGATGTTACTCGTCCCACAAATTTTAAGTCTTTACTCTCTCTTATAAATACTCCTTTTATAATAACCCTTAGTAATTATATTAATATAAATAATATTAGGTTATAAATATATTTTGTCTTGTCTTTTCTTACTCACCTACATGTTTCATGTTGTGTATTGTTATGTGTTGTCTTTTGTTCTAGATTCAACGCATCTCAGCAGAAAGAAGTGTACGTCAAAAAAAAAAAAATATATATATTGTCTTTGGATCTGTTCGTCGTTCTTTTGTGATCCCAATAATATATGTCAAAGTCATCTCCGAAACTTGATACTGGCGAAATCATAATGAAAACGCCATAAAACAAGAAATTGAATTGAATTGACAAAAGGCTCAGTAATCACATCAACTCAACGCAAGCACTTTTAGAAACACATATTTTCAAGATTTTAGTAGTAGGTAAAATGTAGACGTATGAAATTTACCTACAATTTTATCGTAAAAAGTGCATACCTAATAATGTGATATTTAGGTTTCGTTTAGTTTAGTACCAGATGTTTTGGTGTCTAACATATTTCTGTAAGAAGATAATATAGTAGTTGTGTAAATAGCATTTATCTATCTTATCATTTAACTAACGGCTGTACATTTTCTGAGTAAAATAAAAAAGGGGAGCCTTTGGCGGAGTAGGCAGAGCGTTAACGACCGTAAATTATTTGAGTAAACAGTAATCTGTATAAACTTACCCAAGCACGATCCAAGTACCAGAACAAATAGATCGACTCAACCGACAGGGTGTATTTTATACCATTGGACAGAAAGCAACAGTCATACTTTTTCCTTTCCAATTTTAACGAGAATTAAAGAGACATGCGATAAGCCGCCAGCGATCAAGTCGTTCTCTAAGGTCTCGCTCGGCACTCCCATTCTTAGTACCCTTTTGCATCAATCATAACTAGAACAAAAACATCAAATTCTTCTACTAGCTTTAAGCTTTATTTTTTGTACGTTAATTAATACATCGAGGTAATATGTACTAGCGTACTAGAGGAGGCACCGCAACTTCACTTTTTGTAACACGCGTTAGAGTCTATGCGCCCTAACTCGCTTAGTTTGAGCCCACCGCTTGCCACGACGTCACGTGTCAGTGCTAGTTTCAAAATGCCTGCTTGTGTACTAAGATACTGCTCAAACAATTCGAGAACCACAAGCAAAGCCCAAGGAGTAACATTTCATATGTAAGTTATCTAATTTTATCAGTAAACCATGCATCGGAATATTATTTTCATAATTTTGTAAAAAATCACCGCACGCTCGGAAGCGGCGGCCATATTTCGGCGAAAGCATAGATTAACAACATTACAGTATGTACAGACGTGACACTTAAGATGAGTCATTTTAGTAAAAAACAGTCAATTTGCTAGGAAATGTTATTATAGTATAGTATTGTAAATATTTATACTTTTAACTGACTACGCAAAGTGAAAATGAGGTTCAACTTAATAAATATTTCCGTTCTTGCTGTTTATTTTTATTTGAACTTGTTTAAAGGTTTCCGCATCCGGGCCATGAAAAAAGAGAGGCGTGGATGAAATTTGTACAGAAAGATAGCAGCGAAGAAACGTTGTTGCCATTAAATTATTCATGGATCACTACACAAAACGACAAAACTTACAAAACTTGTTTTATTTAGAGGAAATTAAAATATAATATTAGATAATAGGCTCTTTTTATTATATTCCCGATCATTAGTTCCTACTGAAAGTGTCAAGTAGACGTAATGCACAATTTGTCGCATCTGCGCGCATTACTCGTTATCTATGACTTGCCCCATCGCTCCCGCGTGTCCCGCGCGGGTCCCGCCGCAAGGTCGCGCGCAATGCTTTCATTGGGAATAGCTACTCCAGTACGCTAGTACATATTACCTCGATGAATTAATACTGTTTTTTTTTCACTATGTCAAAGCAGTAGTCTATCCAGAAAATACCAAGTTGGAAGATTTTTTGTTAAGTGACAACATTACCGTTGACAGTAAACCACAGACAAGTAGTGGGTGTTTTAAAGGTCACACTTCTAGTGTTTTTGGTCATGAAATATTTGTGATCACTTTATCGTTTTCCTTTGTAGTTTTAATCTATAAAAAAACTATGGAATCTCAGGAAATATAAAAAATATGTAAGTATTCTGCCTCTATGTTTTGGCATGTAGCTGGACGCATTCAAACTTATTTTACAGAACGCAACTTGGTATCATAAAACACCTGGCATCGCGATTGTCTATGGCCAGTTGCGCGCGCTTTTTGAGTTGGTTGCTAGGCAACAGGAAACAAATCCGAAACGCACAGTATTTGGGTGATTCTGATAGTAGTTGGATGGCGCACAAAAGGACTCCACACTGTGTTTATGAATAAATTACATGCTTTTGACGCGATAGAGATAAGCTTTGTCCAAAATCTGTCACTACCATTAATTTCACCATGATCTCGCAACGCAAAAAGCGTTTACGAACTGTACAAAACTCGTGGTGAAAAATATTCAATAAATTGTGCGGGATAATGACTAAAATTGTTAATTTGTTTTATTTTTTATGTTGTGTTGTGCATCAAGTTGTTTCGGAAGAATATGAAAATGAGGAACGAAGTAAGTACCTACTCTATAAACACAGATTTAATACCTACTCTAGAGTAGGCTCTACCTAGGTATGTATAAGTTCTAGGTATAGGCTCTAAGGCACGTATTTATTAACCGCGCTCAACTCTGAGATCCATCTTGAGTGCGACTTTGAGATGCTGTTAGAATAGAAGTTGATCCCAAAATGGGTTTAGTTAGGTTGATGTGCTGGCGATGATAGTACTTACGTAACCAAATCCATCTCTCATTTATTTATAAGATCATTTTACTGTTCTAAAATAGATGAACTTAAATTATATGTAGACAGGGATTGCCATAAGTACCTACTGACTTAAATCTACGTTAAATTTAAGAAAGTAGGAGCAGATATACAAATGACGAATAGTCTTACTAAATTGGTCCTTCGAGCCGGACACGCACATCCTACATTATCGTAAACGTAACTTGATTACTGGCCCTACTAGAAGTAAAAATTCTGTATTCTATATTCCTCAAATAAATCACGAAAAAGCGAAACTATCATAATAATCAGTAGCCGAGGGTCATCAGGTGCCATCATCACGGTCCGTTGCGTCCCCGTCCATATATACTTCATTCGCTTACATAGTGTCACGACCAGCGTAACTGTCAGTACGCGCCCGTAGGCGCTTGTATGAAGCATCGAGGTCAAGTTACGCTGGTCGCGACACTATCTACACGAATGAGCTATAGACCGATTTACACTTTTGGTGTCGATTCTGACGGCAGCATTCCTTGGTTGCTTAGCTCGTGTATGTCACTTTCTGAAATGAAGATAGAAGAAATATAGAGTCAAGAAATCTAGATCAGCTACCGCTATGCCTTCTCAAGTCCTAATCAGCAAGCAACCATTGATTCCTCTCCTTAACACCTACGTTGTTTATAAATATGAGCCCGTAATTTTACAAACATCGCTCTAGCAGCCCTAAGTCAGCTAAATGAAAATCGTTTCAGTTGGATGTCGATTGGATCTCAGTTGGATGATTTTGGTAGTTTCGTAGTCTGCTAACAGTCTGAATTATAAAAATCACAATGGCAATTGAATGATAGTTGAGTTTCAATGGCGCCGTTACAATGAGAAAAAAATAGCAGCCTTGAGGCCCAGGCATGAACGCTGCTGTAGAGTTCAGTAAGATAATCTTACATACATAAGGCTCAGGAAATATAGGAAATCGTTAACCAGAATAAACACAAGCGTCGGTCAACATCCGGCACATAAAACACATCGAACACAATACCTGCGCCCGCGCACGCCCGCGTGTAACCGCGCTATTTCAACGCTATTATATGGCTCTTTGTGTTGGAAACCTAGTTACTGACAGGATGTATGGCCTACATAATGTGGATGATAGAGGAAAGCCTGATTCTCACGATAATTTTTGATGTTACACTTTTGGATTCGACAATCGACATTAGGGTGCATGAAAGGAGCCACCCCGTGTGGCACATCTATACAGGGTGTAAGAGACGGTGTAACGAAAACTTTGCAGGCGTGCTCAGACCATAAAACTGAACAATCTGATCATGCATGCAAAGTTTTCGTTACACGGTCCCTTACACCCCATATTTTATGGATCAGGCGCACCCTGGGCCACCGCTGCAGCCATTGGGAGTAAGTAGGACACACTCCACATCCTCTTCAAGCAACCGACGTCCCCACCAGTAGGGGCGCAGAGGTCCCTTATTTGGCATATACCGGGTTCATTCAGTCTGATCAGAACAACTGTAAGCCCAGTCTCGCCTCAAAAACGTGATTGGGCTGATTGTTAAGAAAACCAAGCCGACCGGCGAAGTTGAGTCTAACACAAAAAAGGACGGCAAGTCTATAACGCAGTAATTTTCTGCTTTAGTGCTGCGTTCTGCCTAGCAAACTCTATCAACATCCTTGTCTTTCTTGCAACTAAAAAAATATATAATTTATCTAGATGTCATCAAATCAGAAAGACCCGGTATAGTTGGAAGCTTATGCTAATCCTGCCGTGACGATGCTAATATTACAGTCGGTACCAGTTTGGTACCAGCCTGTGATGTTTCGTCATATTTCTTGGATTCCCGAATGCTACGAATTTTCCTGGTTTATCCTGGAAATTGCAAGAGTCGGTAGCGTGCTTATTAGCACTATTGAAGGATGAATACGAAAACCATGAAATATTATGGCCGAATATCGATAATGCTGTAAATGGTAAGCGTTATAATCATGCTTAAACTTCTTCGTCTATCGTTTGGAGACCAAGTCATTGATGACCGTATGAAACTGTCAAGAGTTTTTCATCCACCTACTACATCTTGCAGGCCTTTGACTGTCAGAATTATCATAGCCAGCAACCGGAACCAATGGCAACTGAACGTACCATCATAAGCAAGGAACCATCGTTCTTTTCGGGCAAACAAGTGGTTTAGCGAGCAATGTCCAAATGCTTCTCCTTATGCTGACAAAATACGGGTAAGTCGTGCAATCGTGCGTTGTTAGAGAAAACACGATAATCAAACCCCTATCCAAGACAACTATCTTGAAGAAGGAATCCATCCATTGCATTCCCCCATAATCACGAATAGTTAATTACGAAATAAGCTTCGAAACCAAACCAACGCTAACGAGGAATTAAAGTATCGAAAATACCATAAACTCGATATCTATAGGAATTTATGTAGGAAATGCGTTTTCTTTCAACACAACTCGTGTATGGTACCGACTGGTGCAAATGGAGGGTTCAGTACAAACTACAAGTGAACAGCGGCTGAATAAAAGACCTTGACACAAATGTCGCCAATTAGAATAATGTGTGGGAATGTCGACTACATGTAGAACAGTATGAAACGGTTTTATTGATTACATGTACATATAGATTGATTTTGCTGTTGATAGTAATATTTCACATCCTATACAAAACCTGTACCATCGATATGTAGCCATCGTCCTGATAGCTGCTGAGGGTGCTATTTCTATGTCCTGTACATATTAGTCTTACTCTTCGCCAAAGCCATATACCTATTTGAGAGCATATAACTTGATTTATAGAGATTTATAGAACCTATTGTTTGCAGTAGCCAAAGAATAATCTTAACTTAAATAGGGACTATGACCTATGTCTTCTTGGGCCACCGATTGTTGGGTATGTTCCAAGTTCTATAGTTTTTGATTTTCTTTTTCGTTTACGATAAGGACATCGCGCTGAAAACCTACGTTAAAAAGCTATGCTTTTGAGCCAAACACGGAACGTAAGCTTACAGGGGAGGGCCAATATACGACGACGGGTTTATTTAGGAGATCACGCGATGCCACCACTCCTGAAATGTTTGTCGACTTGCCAATAGAATTTATTTCCTAATTTTTAAAAGCTTAGATTATCTTTGTTTATGTCTTACGCTGTTTTAAAGCGATGCGGACAAATGATTTTGATCGTGGTGATGATTTGTTAAATACATGTTTTGTTTTGATACCTACTCGTATTTGAATGCGATATGGTTTTGAGCCAAACGGTCTTTCTGTCTCATTCCGACCGTGTTGCTCGAAACCATAGCGGCTTCAAATATGACGATATTGTTTTGTACAAAAATAAATGTAATGATGAATTATATTAGTGGTTTGTTTGATGTTCACCTTTTCAAAGAGCGAAAAAAGGGAAATAGGAAGAAAATATCTATACCTACTTATTAGTTAGGCACCCATGTTGGGCGTCAAATATGGAATGATATTTATTATAAAAATCAATCACCTTGTAAACTATCCAAAACAAAGTCTATCCCTTCCCAGTGTACATGCTGGTATCCCCGGATCAGCACGAGCACACTCCTCGTCTGGAAGATTTCTTCTGGACAGGTTCGGGAGATGGGCCTCCGCCCCCGCCAGACCCGCCGGCGTTGGACCCTGCGGAACCAGCGACGCCTTTAGTGAAAACCACCACAGTGCTCGCTACGGTGTATTTGGATTCTTATCCGCCGCAGGTAACGTAAACTTTGTGCTTCAAAGCATTTTGTAGAAATAGTAGGTATTGGTATTGTGATGTGTGTGAAATTGTAAAAGATTTTGTAGGGTCCAGGGTAGGATTTCTTAGGAGATGATTTTAACACGTAATGCAATTTAGACGATGATATGGACTGACAGCCTTTTACTGCAAGGAGTGATTCAGAAAAAGTCGTGAAAGGATGTCCCTAAAATTAACCTTATAACAGCAACGCAGAACTAGATTTGGCCGTGGAAACTCTGTACTATACCTACCTAATGATTGAAATTTTAGGCCGTAACAGACAAAACGACAGGCGAATGCGTGAAAAACTGCGGTGAGCCTATCATGCCAGACAGCTTGGAGCCAGAAATACCAGATGATCGGAGGTACTGGCTGCTCACCGTGATCCAGGGATCTACTCCTGACAGTCTGCAGCTGAAGCTTGCTAGGTTGTATCAGAAGGCTTTCTTGAGGTAAGCGTTTCTTAAGACCTTTCGATTTTGTGGTAACTCCTGACTGTCTGTGGTAATGCCGTATGGTGTCGGCTTAGAATAGCATCATACCAATTCTACTCGTGGGTGGGTGTGTAAAAACCGACTTAGGAATAGTCATCAAGGGAATGGGCAGCAACGTTCCATCCGAATGGAACATCTTACACTGCGCTCGCCAATCCGCCTGCCAAGCGGGGTGAGTATGGCAATACCCCCCAATAGGCTCATGTCCATCAGTGGACTGTTGTGGCTGTTAAATTTGAGGCCTGTCTTTTGGATTGCACTGGTTTTAGCAATATTGCCTTATTTGTAGTGTATATTATATACTCTACCTACCTACAATATAGTGAATATCCCTTAGTTTCAGAAAACCTATGCCTGCAGCGGCTTTAACGGGACTTTTACCAAAACTCTAAAACAAACCTTCCAACCAGATAGTATCCCCCTTTCTATTGATGATGATTCAGTAACACTTTTGTTTTCCAGACAACAAGAACGTCATCTAGGCATCATCAAATCTCTAGATGCCCCAACGACCAGAAAGAAACATGACGTCCATTCCTTTATAGTAAACAAGGACAATAATTTTAATAGTTTATCTAATACTAACACTCCACTAAGATACCTCGATATACAAAGCTCAATCGTAACTCCTATGGAGTATACTGCCGTAAATAAAGCAGAAAATTCTACAAGAACACCGAAATTGCTAGACGAAAGAATAGAATTTATACCAGTAGAAATCAACATGACTGAAACCAATTCTGAAATAAAAGCAACTACTTTAAAAGAAGTAGAGTCTTGGATATTAGCGACTCCAACAGTAGTAGTAAAGAAGAGAGAAGTAACTGATAAAGAATCGCTAGAAGAATTCAAAGAGGAGTTGATTGAGTCTTTAGAAGAAGACAGCAGTAACGAGACATTGTTGTTCAAAAGGGAAATCATAAAGCCAGAACAGCAACCGCCTGTTCACGTTCATATTCAGAATATTACTGAGGTAAGTAGCATGAAGTCATCCATATAAAAATACAATCAAAAGATCTATCAAGTTCAAATATTAATTTCATTTTGATACCGTTACAAGTTTTTGTCATATGATAGGTGATGGATGAGACGAAAAATTCCGGAATCTATTTGTTGCAAAAATAGTAGATAGATGCATAAAGATGTCGAAAATTTTAACACATCAGAATGAAAGGAATAAAAGCATAGGTTCGCTGAGTTCTTACTTTAGCTTAAGTGAAATTTATAGTTTCTATATTTTCTTTACATTTATTTCCAGTCCCCAGACACAGGTAGCGTGCAGATTGTCTACGTAGTATTGGTTGGAGGGCGGGCAGTCCCTGCTGCGGTTGCTGCCAGGGATATGAGACTTGTCAGAGATGCAGAGGTCGCTAAGGAGCTTGGAGCCGTTGTCACTACTAAGGCTGAACGTGAGCAACTAGTTAAGGGCTTAGGAGATGTGATAAATTCCTTTTATGTCAACTTGCATTGCTTGCAATCTAAATAAAGGGCTTCTATTGCTAATGTACTTAACTATTTGGCACATTTATGTTTTGAATTAAGTGTGATCCTTAAAAGTTACTGAACGCAGTACCTACCTACTTTTCCTAACACTGCATCATTGCTATTGGTTTTTCTTTTACTATGATTAGCGTTAAAGTCATGTTTTTTTGTAAGTAGGTACTTATTTGTTTCTCATGTGCGTTTTGCATTCGTAGTTACTTTTTTCACGTTCCGTGTATTATTTTAAAGCTGTCAATGACTATCAAAACCATTTGTTCTGCCAGCAGCGTATCTGAAAGCAGCGGAGGGTTTGGAAGGGGAAGCCGTTGGTGCCAGTGGAATATATGGAACAGAACTTTGGGCCGTAGCTGTTGGGGCGTCTATAGCTATTCTTATACTCCTGGCTTTAGTGATATTGTTGTGTTTGGCACACAGGTAAGAGATAAGTTTCAATTATTCTTCTTCAAATGTGAACCCGATTCTCAGAGCTTGTTTATTATTTTTCTTTGTATTATAGGAAGAAAAGTAAGAAATCAGCCGCATCACTTCGAGCTTACAGAAATGAGTTGTTGAGAGAAGCAGAGAGGAATCAGTTAAAGCAAGTTCATGAAGAAAAAGACGGCAGGGTACGTATACTAAAATTGTCTTCGAAAAGATGATGTAAAAAATTTTGGATGCAGCAAAATTACAAATATTTTTGTTTCAGTTGATCAGTGTAGTCTCGCCAAGTAGAACTAGACCGAGTAGCACATTGTTACCTGTTTACAGAGCTAATAGTACAGGGTAAGTAGAATTTATTCGTTTTCTATTTATTTTGTCTTTTGGTGTCCTACACGAGAAATAGGATTGAAGATCACAAATTCAACAAGGTGACGTCTCTGCACCACAAGTGTTCCTTATGTATCTTAGTATTTCTCTTGTTCACGTGCCTACAGTTTGGCGCATTTAAACAATGTAAATTAGGTTAAGTTTTTATTGAATAAATGCCTTTATTATATTATTATATTATTATTTCTTTCTTTTCGTTCAATAAATATCAAATACTTATAATATTTTTTTGTGTCAGGTCATCTTCTTCGTCTTCCGGGGTATCGGAAGTAGAAGCAGCATTGCGTCGGCGACAGAAAAAGCCCCATGCTCTGAGAATGCCTCAGAAAAAGAGGGGTAAATAACTTTGATTTGCATTGCTTGTATCTTTATTAGATCTGGGGTTGAAGGATCATTATTAAAACTGGTATGTTTTTCAGTTGGAACAACGGATAGCCTGTTAGAAGCAGCAGGCTTGGATAGTTCGGATAGTGGACAACCTTCCGCCCCTCAAACTCCTACCTCATATCTTTCTATGCCTTCCGTTAATTCTTTCCCAAGGTAAGTGAACAAAATCTTTTTCAAGGCTTTTGAATAAAACCGTTTTCGTTCCGAGTCAATTCATAATGCTTTTTTTTAAGAAACGGTTTTCTCGATATGATCTTCTCTTTTCGTGTGATTCTTGATAATCAAATATGCGATCTTTTTAATTTCAGAGGAAACTTAGTAGAACCTTTGTCCCGTATCTTAGAGCCAGTATCAGTCAGACATCTGGACATTGACTCACCTGTATCTAGCCCTAAGGACCCAAGACCTAAAACTGGGGATAAATCAAAGGATGTTGTGCCGAGAAGACAGATGGCATCACAGCTAGTCAGGCTGGGAAGTATCGATAAAGATCCAGGAGTGATTGGGCCGTTGGTGTGGGATTTACATTGTCAGAGGATTAAAGACGGTAAGTATTAGAAGACGAGAAGTAGTTTCATAAAATTTTAGCATCATACTAGGTTCAAAGGTGAAATCACAATGAAATTGGTTGGCTAAGAAAAACTCGGGGCTTAACTCGCCTAGTTCTATGTCTATTCGAAGAATATGACGTTATTAAATACAAATTCACATACATTGGCCTGTTTCAGCATCCAAACCTTCCAGTCCAGCTAAATCCACAGCTTCAGTCCAAACCACCAAACCAGGGCCTTCTCGCATGAGACAAAGGTTCAACGAATTGATGGACGATGCATTCACTCTATTCGGCAGCACAGGTTCGAGTCCCAACTCGCATGATAACTTCACTGTTGATACTGAAAAGGAAAGCGATAGGAAGAAAAGAGGTGAGATTTAAGTTAAGCTTTTGAAATAGTCCACATCGTATTTTGATAGATATTTTTCGAGATATTGCCCGAAATTCAACACCTTGGTGAAACATGATGACAAATAATAATCAGTGTAGATATACTTACAAAAGAAAATATTCCATTTAAATAAAATTACAAAATTACTTGGGAGTCCCACAAGGTTCAACACTAGGCCCCTTGCTTTAAACAATATTCATTATTACAGATGGTGTCCAGAAAATAACACAGGCTCGCAATGACAATGTACGATTGCCTGGATCTCCTTACACAGCTTTAGACACTATCAGAGGACGTTCTGCGGGGCCTGGGTAAGAAAAAACGTAAAAATAAAAGTGAGAAGATAAATATCACCTTATTGTTGATTTATGTACATATCACTGTCATTATAGGAGAGCCGGCAGTGTTATAGTCGCAGACGGGGCCAGACCTCGGACTTCGATGTCGAGGACAGTAGCGGAGCGCCGGGCGCCTCCACCGGCTCGGGCGTGGGGACCCACACCACCTCATGTAAGCATTCATATTTTTTTTTGTCATATTTTTCAGGAAAAGAAGATCAGATATTAATCCAATGCTTTCAGTCTCTTGGCACAATCCGTCCACCAGTCATAAACCCAGCGCTGGTGCTAGCTGAAGGCCGTTTGGCTGCGGACGATCCCGCCATTCCCATCATTTCTGCCATCAAAACAGAGATTGAAAAAATGCGGGACAAAGCTAAACCTCACCAGTAAGAATTTAGTTGTTATAATATAGTTGATTTGTACTTACGAAGTGTTAATAATTCGAAGCATAAAATTTCTCTGCGAACTTGTGTCATGATTACTGGCACATAATAGTGTTGGTGTCCAAATTTCCCAGCACTTAAAGCATTGAATACAGCTGTAGTACAGAACATTTTCAAAAAGGTCTCTAATTAAATGTGTTCAAATGCAAAACGATTTACTTCGAAATACAGTTTTTATAATTTTTAGCGATTTCGGTTGATACAAAAATAGTGTAAGCGTACTATAAGTATTTTAGACTTATTTATTGAGCTAGAAATGTCTTACTTAGCCAAGTTAGATTTTGTAGAAGTTTTATTTGTTTTGTTATTGTTTTGTCCAACTTTTTATCACGTTAGCAATTTAAGTGTAATCATGAATAATCTCAATAAATGTTAGAAAGTAAGAAACTACAATATTTGATGCCAATATCGGGTAATCTAGGGTGTAAGTACAAACTAATCTACCTGAACAATTTTTTTGTAAATCATGTTTGTGAATCTCTTTACAATAAAACTTTACAACTATAGTGATTTTGATTTTTTAAATAAAAATCGACAAATTCTGGTGCAAGTTTATTTGTACTTGAATAAATATAAAAATTCCAAGTTTTTCATCTACTCAGTCCTATTTGAATACATAATCATTATAAAACATATTTACATCAAATACACTATCCCACAGTATTGTTTATATTTAAGAACAATTATTATGATAACTAAAATTTTGAGATTTTATCGATTATGCTTGTGCTTTTCTTAAAACATGTTCAAGTTACTTACGAGGGGAGGTCAAAAAGTTCGCGGAATGACAAGGAAGAAGGGTGAAATTAAACATGAAATTATTTTTCCTTTTCAATATATTCTCCCTTAACTCGAATAGATTTATGGGATCTATCAAATAACTTATTAATACCGTCTAAAAAAAATTGTTTATCTTGTGCGTCAAAATAAGCCGAAATCGCTGACTTAACCTCATCATCGTCGTTAAATTTTCTTCCACGCAGCTCTTTTTTCATCTTTGGAAATAAATAATAGTCGCTGGGGGCCAGGTCTGGACTGTAGGGTGGATGGCGCAGTAGTTCAAAACCACATCGGTGAATGGCAGCGGTCGCAACACGACTGGTGTGCACGGGCGCGTTGTCATGCAAAAGCAGCACTCCTTTGGTCAGTTTTCCTCTCCTTTTTTCTTTAATCGCTTCCTTCAATCGATCTAACAAGGAAGCGTAGTACTCTCCCGTTATGGAAAGGCCACGATCTTTATAATCCACCAGAAGAATGCCTTCAGAATCCCAAAATATTGTCGCCATGATCTTTCCGGCCGATTGAGACACCTTAAACTTCTTAGGAGGGGGAGTGCCCTTTTTCTGCCATTGCATTGACTCTTGCTTTGACTCAGGTTCATAATGATGAACCCAAGTTTCATCCCCAGTCACAATACGGGACATAATTTCTTCCTTTTGATCTCCACAGCGGTCCAAAAACTCGCGGCAACAGTCGACGCGCTCTCGCTTTTGAAACGGCGTGAGCATTCTCGGGACCCATCTTGCGCAGACTTTACTCATACCAAGATGTTGATGAAGGATATTCAAAATGGTAGTTTCTGATACACCAACTAATGCTGCAAGCTGTTTCTTCTTCAAACGGCCATCCTCCAATACAAGTTTCTCAACTTTATCGATGATTTCCGGCGTGGTGGCCTCGATCGGCCGCCCAGAACGGGGATCGTCTTCAATTGACTCCCTTCCTTGCTTGAAAAGATTATGCCACTTGTAAATCATAGTTTTTCCAGGAGCAGAGTCCCCGTAAACAGATAACATATCTTGAAAAACAGTTTGCGGCGTTTTTCCCTGTTTGGTGAGGAACTTTATGACGGCGCGATGTTAAATTTTTTCCATACTGCCAACTTTCTTCCCGATTCACTTGTTTAATCGTTGATAACTCAAAGACTAGTGACCCAATTAGGCTAAAACTTGGTATTTATAGTAATAATGAGTTACTCAATTAGCGAGTACCTGGACAAGCATCCCTACCCCCGCCAACCCCTCCATTCCGCGAACTTTTTGACCTCCCCTCGTAAATATAAACATTACAATTTGAGTCATTAAAAACTAGCCAGGCAGGGTAGTATATTATACAAAATCGCAGAATGATGACCAATTTGACAGTTGTAAAATTCGAGACATCTTCTCTACACTGTAACATACAAATTTATGATGTAGTTAACTTGTTATTTCCATAAAGGCTCTTTAGAAAGGCAGTTTTAAGGCAAATCAACGTCAAAATAGTATTTTTCGGGTGGCCTTAAATTAAAAGTGCTTCTTAAGATGTATTTACTCTAATTTTAAATCAGTGGTTTGCATAAAAAATATCTTATACCTTGGTTGTCTCATCATAACGTTTGAAATGATTTGATAAAATATTTAACTGTTAAAACAATAAGGTTTCTTTAATGTGCAAGATAGATACTTATACAACAATGATTAAATTAACTTATAAATAGTTTAAAAATACGCGAAACTAATGCACATACATTTCGGTTAAAACACTATAACAAATAACTTCAATTTAATAAATAATAGCAAATTGCGCCAATCATAATTAGTTTTGTGGATATCAGTTGAAATTTTAAGAATTGATCACTTTCATATTCAATCAAAACTTTCCTTTTTATAGGCACTGTGTAGAGGTATTCGTCTAATCATACAGCTTGATGTACATAGCTTGTTTTTACCACACTGTAAAATAATATAAGCATTTTTTATCTTGTGACCATTTATCGAACAGAAACAGCCTGCTTCTTTTTATGTGGGACGCAGAGTCTTCCAATAACTTGATGAACCCTGGTGCGAGTTTGTCAACTGCCTACTACAAGCGTATGTTCCCATTTGTCCCCACAAAATTAGTATTTCTGTTTAGATAATTTATCCTCTGTACACTTCATTTTTTTTCTGACAGTTTGCGTAAATTTTCAGCAACAATTCTCACTTTACAATAAAAAACACTTGTGATGTTCCACTTATAAATCCACTTTTACACTACACTGTCCAACATTGGCGTCAGTGTTCAACACGACACTACACTCGCTTGGCTAGCGTGGGCACGTGTCCAGCACTGGGCGACACTACACTCGCTTGGCTAGCGTGGGCCACGGTGTCCAGCAGTGGGCGTGGGCTGCGCTCACTCGGCAGGTTGGTTGTCGCGCGCGCGCTAAGTGGAGGGCAGGGGTTGGTGAGGCGCGAGTCGCCGCCATTGATTGGTTTGTCTTTCTTGTTGTTCTTCGTCCTGGAAATTACAATTTAAAAAAGTGTTATTAAAATTATCCAATATAATTATTTTTTTATTATAATAACATACATATATCACGTCTTTATCCCTTGCGGCGTAGGCAGAGCGTCAACGGCCGTAAGAATACGGTCGCTATCGCCACGTCTGACATTTAACTCATGCTTTATTATAATAAGACCTACTAAACGCCCTATAATTCTTTTTTCCGTAAAATAATTATGAAATGGAAAAAGAAATGTTTTGCATGAAAAAGAAAATTGCTCATCTCGTAATTATGTTTCAAAAAAAGAAAAAAGCTTTTAGTAGGCCTTAATTAAAAAAGTAAAAGAATCATTGCTCTAGAAGCTTTATTGGAATTATTGGCGAAGAAAACAGGGAAAACTGTTTGTATGAAAACTCCGAGACCACAAGGGTATCTGTGATATTTTCCACTTTACCAAACCAAACTAAGGAATTAAAGCAATATACCATATAATTAAACTTACTTGTATAATTGTGATAGAGACTGTGTCAGGTTTAATATCCTTCATATCCTCCCCGAGCAGCGCCTGCTCTGAACTCTGCTGTTCAGACCCTGAGGTACCATCACCACCTTCTGACATACTTCTGAAATGAATACACAGTATACAGAATAGTCTCAGCTCCCGACTCTGGGCTTGTGTTGGATGCCGATATAGTATAGAAAAAGTATTCGAATGAAATAAAATGGAACTAGAAATTATGTATGAAAAACTGTTGCCATATCAATCTTATCTATTAGATTTGACAGATCGCGAAGAAAGTACCACCCCCATTTTTTCATACACACATACATTAAAAGGTGTAGAAATATTAGCTGCAAATACTTGAGGGGTGAATTAGCCAATGAAACTGAACAACTTTTCCCTAGGAACATAGGTTGAAATATGATAAAAAAATTCGGAAATTTTGGTTAGTTGGAAATTTTGTATGGGATGTGCAAATTTTGTTTTTCATTTTTCGACCTATGTTGAATAAATAAATTAGTCTGGCTGGCCACACAGCATGTAACTTACGCCACCACCATCAATGCATGAAATCACTCAAATTAAAGTCAGGATTAGCTGGGTCTCATTGGACGAGCAGCCTCAGATGCTCACCGCATTGCGCGGTCGGTGTGGAGTGTTTCGCCTGAGCAGCGCATGTTCAAATTCTCATGCTCGGGCAAAAAACCGTCCACACCGACCGCGCATTGCGGTGAGCGTCTGAGGCTGCTCGGTCAATGGAGTTGTGTGGTAAACTTACCCCTTTGCTTACTTTTAGTTATAGTATATTGTACCGTTTTGTGTTTTAATGTTGTGTTTGTTGTAAGCAATAAAGAGTTTATCTATCTATCTATCTATCTTACTTTCTGCTGCTACCGGAATGGAACCTGCCACCCTCGCCGCGTATCCTGTTCATGGCGTGCCTGTGTCTCGACTCGTGGAGGTATTTCTGGAAAAATACAAGAAGAAAAAGGAATTTTAATTGAATATAGCATAAGTTTCTTAGTTGTATTGTAATAAATGACTGGATAAATGTCCAAGTCACAAACTATTCCATTTAATGTCACACGTTTTGTAAGCAAAAGATAAATAAACAGATAAACAGTTAAATAAATAAGATATAGAACTAGATAGTAAAGTAAAATAACGGGCCAGACTGAGGAATAGTGAGAATGAACAAAACAGACTGCAGAACAAATTGAGGAAGAACATATCATACTGAGGAAGAACAGACTAGACTGAGGAAGTACGGACCAGACTTAAGAATAACAAAACATATTAAGGAATAACGGGCCAGACTGAGGAATGACGGACCAGACTTAAGAAGAACAAAACAGACTGAGGAAGAACAGATCAGAGTGCGGAAAACGGACCAGACCGAGGAATAACGGGCCAGACTGAGAAAGAATAGACCAGTCTAAAGAAAGAAGGGTCAGACGGGTTAGAAGTGCTTTAGTTACTTACCGGTCTCTCTTTAGGTATCTTCCCCTGTTCATGCAGCTTGGCCCTCGCTTGCCGTCGCTTGAGTATGCGCTTGTATTGCCTGGCGTTCACGTACAGCAATGGTTCCTCGTCGCTGTTTGCGTTGGAGGTGGATTCTGCAGCGGATTGAGCCCCCTGGCAAGCTGCGGCGGCGGTTGCGCCGTTTACCATCTGGAATTATAGTTTCGATTGTTGAGCACAATTGAGTCAATGATATAATAATGCTTGAAAAGGTGCAAAGAAGAGCAACAAAGATGGTATTTTCATTAAAAGATAAATCATATGAAGAGCGGCTGGAGGCATTGAACCTGACAACATTGGAAGAAAGGCGGCAAAGGGGTGACCTTATTGAAACCTACAAAATTTTGAATGGCTATTATAATGTACCTAACATCCAGGACATGTATACTCTACACACTAATACAAATTTAAGAGGGCACTCTATGAAACTACGGAAGACCAAAAGTGCTAGCAACCCAAGAAAACACTTCTTGCCTAACCGTGTTGTGGACCTCTGGAACACTCTCCCAGAGACAGTGATCAGTGCACCCAGTGTAAACAGTTTTAAAAACAGACTAGATCAACATTTTAAAAATAAACTTTCAAAACATTAAGACACAAGTGCAGTGATATACACGCATCAGCTCGAAAGAGCTGCTAGTGTATTAATATATAATAATAATAATAATCTCTCTGTGTTCGCGTGGAACGACCCAATGAACCCTAGTGTCGGAATTTTACAACCGCCTTCTATAAGTAGCAACATTCTGACATGGTTGTGTGACGACCGCCGTCTAAGTAACCACAGACAGCCACCGGGCCCAACGGCTTAACGTGCCATCCGAAACATGGGAACCATCCTGCTTACGAACAATCGGATAGTTCAGCCCGCAATGTCCTAACCAGACTGGGAACAATTTTACAAAATGATAATTTACAATTTTGTGAATGACCCACCGAGAATCGAACCCGGAACCTTCTACGTCAAAAGCAGTTGAACTTCCACTGCGCCGCATTGGTCTTTAGCGAGCTCATTGTACTAGCAGTTAGAGCTGTTACACATTATACTTATTTATAACATTTGAACCCACGCGTCTCAGCGTTTTAAAAGTGAAATTTTCGCGAAATGATCTTACGCAAATGATCTTAAAAACCATAGAATGTTATAGGACACGAATTGTGAAAGTGTTGAAAAAATTTATATTTGAACCAACGAGAAGTTATGATCTATATCCTTTCCGTACTACATTTAGATTGCTTATAGACAAAGAGATAATCTTACCATAACAACATTTGGCTGGTTCACGATTTGCTGTTGCTGTACCGCGTTACCGATGCCCGCTACTTGCACCAGATTGCCGTTTAGATTTATCACTGAAAAAGTATTAGTAATAAGTAGTATTAAATACAAGTTTTTAAGCACTTGCGGTTACTTTCACAGATTTAAGTATTAAATCGAGACTGTTTTACTTATATTTATGATGTGATGTGTGATGAATTTTAAAACATACTTCGCTATTATCGACATACATACAGCCGTTTTGGGTTCGCATCTCACTTTTTATGTTCGGGACATTGTTACGAAACAAAGTTGTTTCGCGACATCCAGGAACAAATCACACATGGCGGCGACTATAGTATTGACGACAATATTGTAACACATATAAGGTGTAAAAAAAAATATTAGCTGCAAAAATTTCAAAGGGTGAATCAGCCCACCAAACTGAACAACTTTCTCCAAGGAACATAGGTTGAAATATAAAAAAAATATTTTAGACTTCCCATACAAAATTACCAACTGACCAAGTCAATTCGCATGGGAGGTCCAAAAAACTTCTCATATTTCGACTTATGTTCCTTGGGGAAAGTTGTTCAGTTTGGTGGGCTGATTCATCATCATCATTCTCCTTGCCCAATCCCATTCTCTGTCGGGGTTGGCTGCCTAACATTTGCAGCAAATATTTTTTTTTACACCTTATATAGAAGGAAGGTCTATGTTCAGCAGTAGACATCTCATGGCTGAAATGATGATTATGATGATGGAAGGAATACTCACTAGTGGGCTGGTGTATGATCTGGTGTTGATCAACAGTGGGCTGTGGGGCGGTCACGGTGGGCTGGTAGAGGAATGTTTGTCCATCCGGTGTTTGGACCAGTTGCAACTGTTGCTGTCCTGCTCCTGGTAATGATAAAAATAAAGTAAGAACATTTTAAAACACAAGAATAAACGACCTGAAATCTTTTCGTGAAAAGAAGTAGTCATTGTGGTAGAGTGGTCATTTTGGTAAAGTAGTATTTTTGGTAAAATAGACTTTATGTACCTAAAGGGAAGAATGTACACGCCATGGAGTTAACCTGTCTGGTTCTGAGGTAGTTTATTATTATATTACTATTATATATTAATACACTAGCAGCTCTTTCGAGCTGATGCGTGTATATCACTGCACTTGTGTCTTAATGTTCCTTTAAGGGGCTGACAAGAGCTAAAAACCGGGGTCCCTTTCTGACAAATGTCAAACTGCGCGCGTGCGAACCGGACGGAATCTTGCCGATTCAATGATATTTTCGTATTTTCGATGATAACTCGGTCTAAAATAAGTAATTTGAAAATCAAAAACAATATGTCGATAGAGTATTGTAAGGCGCTCATTCTGATAATAAACACTTAATTATTGCGTGGGTTTTGTTCGTACAGTTTGCGATATAATAGATTTTTAGAAGTAACTTTACGATGTTTTTCTATCAAGCTAAATTACTAATATCATGTTTTGGAAACAATAGCACTACAGCAAATATCCTGAAGATTATTACCTTTTTTTTTCGTCAGTTTTTCTGCATTTTATCTAGGGTAGAAATCACTTATAAAAGTAGCTTTTAGCTCTACTCAGCCCCTTAATAATATTCTTCTTTTTGTGAACAACCCTGTCGAACAAGTTTCTATCCATTTTGAATATTTTCTTGATGCTAAAAGTCATATTGTAATTCTACTTGCACTTTGGCTTACAGACTTGTACTTTTATAATACTTATGATTATAGATGGTTTTTGTGGGATCAAATATCTCATTTTTGTCAAAAGTTGGCTTACCTTGCAGACTAGATAATGGCAGGACTTGAAGTTGCTGTAACTGTTGACCGTTTGGTGTAGCCACCTGATCATACAAGAAGTAAGTTAATTTGGATAAGTATAGAAAATATTACAATAAGATTGAATTCTGTGTATTGTATACTTTACATTAAGATTAAATTCAGAGTATTACAATATACATAGTATACAGCGCGTAAGAGACAGTGTAACGAAAACTTTGCAAGCGTGATCAGACCATGAAACTGAACAACTTTTTGTATGGGGGCTATGTTGGGAGACGATTTTTTTTTTCGAGTTTCTATACAAAGTCAGTCAGCTGATCGGGAATATGTATGGAAGGTCGAAATTCTTTTTATGTTTAACAACATAACCCCCACAGAAAAAGTTGTTCAGTTTCATGGTATAAGCACACCTGCAAAGTTTTCGTTACACCGTCTCTTACACCCTGTATGTATTGTTTCCTCCTGAGTTTGAGGGTTAAAGGATTCGACTGAATTGTTTAGGATATAATACAACTACCTGGATCTGTGGTGTTCCAATCTGATAGCATGAACAAATAAACAGGTTGCATGGTTATTCATAAAAATTCATAACATGATGTTTTTTTTTTATTGAATAATAATTCATAATTAAGGGGAATTTGCCATCGACACGATAAGAAGAAGAAGGGGTGAACCAGCCCATAGAACTGAACACCTAATCCGTACCCAAGAACATACATAAAAAAACATTGTTAGGTACCACACACATAAAACGTTTTTTAGGTAAATAATTTTGTATGGCAGTACCAAAATCTTGTCCTATACAGGATGCAAAAAAAATAGCTACAATTAATTTAAGGAGTGAATCACCCCATAAAACTAAACAACTTTCAAACAAAGGTTGAAACATGAAAAAAAATTTGGAGCTCAATTTGTATGGGAGGTGCAAAAAAAATTGTCATATTCCGTACTATGTTTATTGGGGAAATGCGTTCAGTTTCATGGGCTGGTTCACCCCGTAAAATATTTGCAGCAAATGTTTTAACATCTTATACATCATTTTATCTGTCATTTTCATTTTATCTATGCTGAAAATGTACCTGTATAGCGTTAGATGTGTTAGGTATAGTATGCACGATGATCTGCTGCCCGTTGGGCCCCTGGATCATGTGCGGTGCATTGCTCATCTGCAGGACTTGCAGCTGTTGGCCGTTGATGGTCACCACTTGACCGCCGTCTGCCGTTTGGAGCTGGGCGTGCTCCATTATCGTAGCGCTGGAAGATGAAAAGTTGTTGTTATGTATTATAGCTGTCTAAAATAGTCATTCTATTTCGATCCATGGGTAGAAAGTAGAGGATTGATGGAGAGTTCAATTCCTAGCGGTGGACTTTTGTGGCTGTAGAAGAAGAAATTTGGCAGTAGTAGACCTATCAATAAAATACTGAAATTAATTCACCAACTACTTAGCAATCTCAATTTAGACTGCTTGGTTTTCAGTTTTATTATCAAGAGAAAACAAGACCTTAGTATGTTTCCTTTTGTGAGGGCACTGTGCATATTTTTCATACATATATCACGCCTTTATCCCTTGCGGGTTAGGCAGAGCGTTAATGGCCGTAAGAATACGGTCGCTATTGCCACGTCTGACACTTTTGAGGATTGATTTCCAAAGTTGTTCCAGAAAACATGTGTATCACTATAGTGACAGGTTGTCAGCCTGTCGCCTAAAAATTGTAATACACCAATACCCTCGAGTCCCTTAGTCGCCTCTTACGATACCCGCGGGAAGGATGTGGGGTGATGCTATTCTAAGCCGGCATCACACGGCTATTTTTCAAGTACTAACTATTTATTTATAATTGAAATTAGCTATTATAAGAAAATGTAAGACCCTTTATTGCCATTGCTGTAGGTACCTATCCTTAGTTAAGTAGATAGGTACCTATAACTAAGGTGTAGGCTACACCACAGAACCTAACTATTTAAGACAATTGGACTATTTGGGCTAAATTCGTTTTCAAAGTGAAATAGGTTACATTTATCGCCTTAAAGTGCGTCATAATTTTGATAAGCCACGTAAGGTAAACTTATTCTGGTCGATGTATGGAACATGAATAAATTAGTGAAACTTCGGCTGCCGTTTTCAGACAGGTGGGACAAGCGAGATAAAGTAAGAGGTCTTCCCTGAGCGACCTAGGTTTATTTTATGCACCTAAAACCCAAATGAGAAAGTAATAAGTGGAAAACTACTGTACCTCGCAAAAATATGCGATACGTCACAAAGTACGAGGCCAACGAAGCGGACGTAATCAAAATGGCTGCTTTTCACGTAATTTCATCGAACATGGTGAAATTTTTCAAACGAAAAGCCAAAGTTTTTAAGTATTTTCCATTTATCACCGGTACACCCATCACAAAACAATATTCGCCGAAAATTGTATTGAGAACTTACATTGGGTCCTCACTGGTATTTCGATGATTGGTTGACAAAAGATAGACCAATGGCCGAAGTCAATGATCACAAGAACGCAGAAGATTGGTTCGGCGCATTACCACTCCCATGGAAGCGCGGGGTCCTCGCTCTCCAATGCTGATTCGCGTAATTAAAACTTGTCTATGGTTAGGGTTACAGTCAACTAAAAAGAAAAAGCTGCAGTTTTATAACAAACAATATTGGTTCATCTATAAAATCAAAGTCAGTAGGTATTACATAAAAATTTGCTTAATTTTTTTTATGTAATAGTTATAATAAGAAGGGCTACTAAAATATTATTTTTTCTTTTCGTGCGGGACATCGGGAAGTAAGTAATAGGCGGTTAAAATACTCTGATAAAGGGTTCATCTCATTCATTGGTGTCCGTGTGCTATACGAAAAAACAAGTAGTGAGTTGAAGTAAGTAAAAAAGTAGTTTCATGTATTTACGACGCGAAATGTTAATACGATTTAAGAGTACTGTAGAGTTAAATATTTAAATAAAAGTGTCAGCTTGTCCACAGACCATTAGTATTCTAAATCATTCAAAACTCTGGGGCTGCCGTAATTTTACAACAAAGATAAAAAGAAAAAAAAGTGTATTTTGTACTAAATATATTTTATCACGTTATACTAACACAATAATTTAACTAAATTAAAAGAAATGTAGTAATGTGGTAACACTATTAATTATGGACCATAGACTATAAACCAGGTTTGGCTAGTACAGACGAGCGTTTTTGGAATGTTGAATGAACGAATATATAGGAATGAAGTGAAATATTGTCTATGGTTGACAATTAAATTCTCAACGACGCTTTGTTTTGTGGTTTGCAAATGAAAATTGTGAAATATTTGGAGTTTCGTGAATTAATCTGCGGATGTTTTTGTGAATATAGCGAGTCGTAAGATGAATTCGACAATATCTGACGATTTGAGCCGGGAACACTTAGCTTTTGAAGCAGCAGAGTGTGTTGGTAGGTTATGATTTGAATATCGAAGTATGTCATTGCATTTGTTTTGTTTACAGCTTTTCAGCACGAATTTACTGTTTTCCAGGGAAACTTTTCACGAGGAGTCAAAGCGTGACCGCTTTGCACAAGGAATTGTTGGAGGTTAACCTCTCCGTGACTGCCTATATCGAAGAAAGTAAGAAGCGCCTGGAAGGCCTCCGTTTGGCCTTGGCGCACGAGGCCAAGAGCTCTCAGAAAGTCGTCGAGATATTGTCACAGAAATGTAAGGCTTATTCATGTTTATTACTGCAGTACATTCTAGAAAAATACGACAATCTAATAAGATATCATACAGTAACAATAATAGTACAACTGGAAGCCATTTCACCTAGCTACCAATAACCACAGATAATGCCAAACTTTACTTTCCAGAAAAGAAAGATGTCCAGCGTTCCAACAACACCTCGCAAACGTAGCACCCGCTACAACATCAAATCTGTACATGAAGACAATAATAACACAACCAGCAAATTCTCCGAGCGCCAGCAAGCTAGAACCTTCATACAATGGTTCAAGAAAATGGTGGATAATGAACGGCAAAACCTCTGTCTTTATATGTCCGATGATGCAACCTTAGAGTGGTTTGGTCGTACAATAAAGACTAGAAAGAAAGTTACTTCATTCCTAAAATATGATATGCAATGCTCAAGACATGATTTTACTACGGTAGAAAGTATTGATAAGATTCAAACTAGACAAGAGTTGTTGCATAGGTTGGTATGATACCTATTTTTCTGAAAATAAAACTTAATTTGCTTACCTTTTTATTTCTTTTTCTTATGTAATCTTTCCTAGTTTCCTATTTTAAATGAATAACTTATTGCTGCAAGTAAACCACCATTTAAAAAAGCCTAATAAGTTCTAATAAGATTCAAATTGTTACAGAAAAGACGTTTCTGCTTTAGCAAGTCCACTACAGTCACCAGAACTTAAACCTAAAGAAAGAACTGGAAAGAGGAGACTATTAAGATCTAACTGCAATAGTCCCGAATGGGCAGAAGGCTGTAAACCGGATGACGAATATGAAACTGACAGAAAGAAACATAAAAACAATATTGAACCAATCACTACACAACAGGAAAGTCTCAATAAAAGAGAATCTTCAGGGGAAGATGCAGAGATAGGTAATAAAGGGGATGGCATTATAAAAAGGGGAAAACGGAAATATGTGCTGGTCACACCCCCCAATAAAGAAGTAGGCCAAGGTGATTGTATGCCTTCTACTTCAACTGACTCAAACAAATCTCACGATGCCTTAAATGCTCAACTACCGAAGCTTGCTGTAGAATGCAACGGTTACATAGAGTTTGCTCGAACAAAAAATAACAGAACTGCTGATACAGCGAAATGGGAAAGAAAGTGCAAAGTGCAAATAAGTTATTCCGAAGACCCACTAAATGTTGGGGAATACATCATCTGGGCATTACGGTACACGGATGAAAGTAAATGTCGAAGGAATCTTTTAGCTGCTTTTGAAGAAGCGGCCAAAGGGGAATTAAAAAATATTTAGATATTTTTTTATTCAATGCAATGAATTTCATAAAATATGTGCCTTCATTGAATGCTATCATCTCTATGTACAGTTGTACATTTACATGATGTTATATGTATTTGCCTTCTACTCATACTGTTATCATTTTAGCTCTAAATAACACATTATTAGTGTAGTTTTTGATAAACTTGTGATATATTTTTCTATGTTATAGGATGTCTATTTTGTGTAAGTTTTTAATTTTAGTTTACATTCTGACGAACTATATTTGTGTATGAATTTGTATGTAACGTTCAAGTAGACTAGTAATGTTGTCTTCCCAATGCATTTTAATTTTTAAACAATATGAAATAGTTGTGAATAATAAAAGAAACAATAATAGAATAGGGAAACCCACAGATATTACAACATTTTTTTATAACAGTTTTGAACAAGAGAGAATATTGTTTTCATTTGTTATGAACTACAGTTTGATAACTTATCAGTGAGCCAACCAGCAGTAATTCTAAAATTCCAATTTTTGCATAGAAACTAAAGTTATCATCATAACTTTCAGTTTGTGAGCCAATAACGCTGTGCACTTAATTTGAGGGAGTCTAAATTATGGTTTTTGTAGAAACAAATAGTTTGATGCATTGGTGATTTAATTTTTTTTTCCACTCCACTTTAGGTACCTTTCTTGTTATACCACCGATATTAGTTTGTATTTAGTTTAGTTCACTAATAGGCGCATTGTTACTTTGATTCTCAAAAGTAAAAAATAGAATAAGTGACTAGGTATACGAAAATGATCATGTTATGTCGTAAGATCATTTGATTAGTTATCGTGTATTCGTATGTTTTAGAATAGATTTCCGCATATAATGTATTCTGTTCTGTCTGACTTTAGAATTGTATATGGAAATGTGCTCAAAATGGTTTACCTTCTAAGTGAAGTTAACCATTTAATAACAAAGGTTAAGATGTGCCTTGCTAGTATTTTCCAATGTAAGATTGACTAATGGATTTTAAATGAGATTTTTTTATTATATTCTGCATTCAATGGAACTACTTTTATCGTCATCTTTCCTTTTATAATTTATTTTAATATTGTCAATAATAAAAGTTGATTAAATTTTTGGAATTCAAATATATTGCTTAAAATTAGTTTTCCAGTTTGTGTTATGTAACTTTTAATTCATTTTTGTTTCTACATGTAAGCCACATGTTTTATTCACGCGATTTAAAAGTAGTTCCTTAAAGTAAGTCTATGTTGTTTGTTACACATTACTTGTAAAGTAATGAGATGGAAGATTTTGTTTCATTATGGTAGAGATGGTTTAAGATGAATAAATATTGTTTAGAAATAATACCATGTTTTACTTAGAATGTCAACACAAAACAGTTATTTATTATGTATATTTTATTTATTGATTCATGCTGATAAAAGGCGAACAAAATAAAGAACTAGAAAAAAACACCAGTAAATAAAAAACTGTGCATAGGTAGATTAATAATTATACAAACTTTTAATAATAATACATAAAATCTTACAGAAACCCTGCCCTTATTTACCATTACCAAAATTTAGGGTGGTGACTGGTAGGTGGCATAAAGCTTGTTTTACCATTTGTCTATGACAAAAAAATGTTAAGTTTATAGTGGTAGATAGTTACAAAAGAAAATAAAAGCATGAATAATTCAGATCTAACAACTGTGGCACCTTCATGGCATAAAACATTTTAAAAATAAATTCTATACCTATGAGTAATTCAACATGTCTTTTCGGACTAATTTAGACTACAACCTTGTTGAACCAAGTGTGAAATTTTCCAACAAAACAACTACCAGAACAATAGTTTAACATAATGTGATGTTTACCAAAAATCATGCATGATCCATACATTTTCTCACCCATCTCTTATTGTGCCGATGGCAATGCAAATTGATAGGTACTCTTCAGTCATGCCACTGTAGTAAAATATGGTAAAAGGGTAGTGCCCTTTTACCATATGTTACTACAGTGTCACTACACACATGCTTATAAATATCAGCTAGCCACCTATCATTATCATAGTGAATGACTGATCTAAACAAGGATCAACAAGTGAAGTATCTAGATTTGATTGAAAAAATATCTTACAGGCTTTATCATTATTATCAAATCAAAAATGCTGTAGTCATTATGAGTTTATAGACTAAACATATTGAATTTAAAAAAATGCAGTAACTAAAAATAGCTGGGATAACTGTACATAGTGAGCATATGATGACTTTCAGTTAATAAATGCTGAAATGCAGATGAGCTAAAATTAACATAATATCTCTTTTACTTTTTAATTTTTTCTTATTACCTACTATATTCATATTCTAGTAACAATTTCTAGACTACACTAGCTACGCTTCAAATAAACAATACTAGTTGTTCAACTGTGGATCAAAATCGTTATCATTTAAAACATTTTCTTCTAGGTCTTCTTTTGCATCATTGTTTTCTAAAACAGCTTCTTGAAGCGCATTTTCTTGTAACGATGGGCTCTGTTTCGGGGGTGCCGCTGCTGGAGTCATCTTTGACGGTTGGGGTGGATTTGGTACGCTTTTAGTAGTCAATGCTGCTTTAAGTTTCTCAATCTCTTTCTCTAGTGATGCGATTTTCTCCTTTTTATCTGTTAGTTGTGTTGTTAGAGTTTCTTTTTCTAGCCTTAAAGTATCTAACATAGCAGTTTTGGTTAACTGAAGATTTTTTAAAGATTGTAATTCTGTTTTACATAACTCCACATCAACTAAGGACCTGTTGAACTGTTTTTGGGCGTTCGTAAGCTCGTCTTTATAGTCTTTCACATCTTCACTGAGTATTTTTTTCTGTTTTTCTAACTCTTTTGCTTTGTTGATATACCCGTCTTTCTGCTCGAGTAGAGTGAGCGAGTCTTCCATGCATGTTGACTGCTGTTTGGAGCATTCTTGGAGCTGGGAACTGATCTCAGCTATTCGGGTTCGTAGTTCAGTTTCAAGCCCCCAACTATTGAACAGTGAAAGTGTTAGTAAAATACATATTGCGAACACGATGTACATGGGCCAACGACGCATGTTTTCAATGCCCATATTTCGCCTATAACTTTATCACTTCACCACTTCTATACCTATGATTTTCTTACGACTTGGACTTGCACAATGCAACTTGCTTGAAAATAAAAAATAATATCATTGACAAGTTGACATTTCAGTGACAGAAGTTGAGGTCATCGACTTTGGGTGCATCTGCACTTGCGCTAAACGCGTGAGTGAGGCCGTAGAGAAAAGTTCAAAAAGCCCCCATATACAACGACTGATTTGACAGTAAATAGGGTAAACATATTTTTTCGGTTGACATCCCCTGAAAATGGTCACGTGACCGCTTTGTAAACCATAGACAGTGGTCCTTCATCGACTTCTTTGGTTTATAGCCACGAGGTTTTTAGCAATATTTCAATTTTATAGTGAAATAATAAAAAGATACTCCAATTAATTGGAACAAAATGCCACCCAGTAACCCTCTACCGCCTAAAGAAAATGCCCTTTTCAAAAGAATTTTGGTAAGTCCAATTGTAAACATACATTTCAAGTTTCAGTGGCTTGTCATTCTAAGGCGATTACTCGAATTTTATAATAATGATTTGTATGGTAGAGGTGTCGATTAGTTCTATAAATAATCGTAATCGTTTCCTTCTATTGTGTATGAAATATTCGTGAGATATGCCTGTTTTATTTGAAATAGATGAATGGTGCTCTAAAGCTACTGATTTTCGACTCTTGGCTACGCGAAACGCAAACCTTGAGGTTAATGTTATGCCGAAATTCTTTTCAGCGTTGCTACGAACATAAACAATACAAAAATGGGCTCAAATTCGCGAAGCAAATCCTGTCTAATCCAAAATTCGCTGAACATGGAGGTAAGGATCTTTCATCTAGTTTGTCTACATTTTATTTATAGATCTTAAAAGTTATCACTATGTGTAGACCATGTGATACCTGTATTAACTATCAACTATTGAATCCTAAGCTAACAGATACAAATGTATATAGATACCGCCCCGAAAAGTATACCCTGACCCAAATTTCTTGTTATTTCTGTTTTCAGAAACATTGGCCATGAAAGGTCTGACTCTGAACTGTCTGGGACGCAAAGATGAAGCTTATGAGTATGTCCGCAGAGGTCTCCGCAATGACCTCAAGTCCCCAGTGTGTTGGCACGTTTACGGTCTCCTGCAACGATCAGACAAGAAGTATGATGAAGCTATCAAGTGTTACCGTAATGCTCTCAAGTGGGAAAAGGAGAACATTCAAATTTTGAGAGACTTGTCTCTGCTGCAAATTCAAATGAGGGATTTGGAAGGTTATAAAGTAAGTATTTGAAGTCCTTTTGAGTTTTGAAACTTGGTGAGGATAGAGACAAATGTATATGATGGGCATAACCCTTACAACAATACTTGGTTCTTTGGTCTCCCCAAGGAAATGCAAAAACAACACCCAAACTTTTTAATTCCATCTTTACCAGAATGTGTGCAGTAACTTATGAAGCTTCCGCATTGGCTTATATAGGCACAAAAAGTCTAGCCTCAGAAACTGATTGAATTCTCTGTCACTGACTTACCAGGCCAACATGATAAAAATGATTGAGCTTTGAGTTGACCAAATGTACGTAGTCGGTCCCAAAGTTCTGTCATATATGAAAATACTGATAAAATAAAAAGTACCAATCCGTTTTTCAAAATTTATATATCAATTAAAAATACAATTATCGAAGAATCAAAATAACATAAAACTATTCGAAATGACCTCCCTTGCTTTTAATAACGGCCATCAACCGCGGCGGCCAGTCGTCTATCGCAGCACGCACCATATCCATGTCGATTTCAGCGACTGCTTTAACTATGGCTGACTTCAGGCTCTCCAAATTTGTATGTGGATTAGCACAGACCTTGCTCTCTAAGACCTGCCAAATTTTATAGTCCAGAGGATTAAGGTCCGGACTGGAGAAAGGCCAATCTTCGTGTCTTATAAACTCAATGTTTTGACGTTCAAACCAGGCTTGAGTGGTCTTGGCTTTGTGAGCGGGCGCAGAATCCTGCTGGAATACAAAGTGATGTCCTAAAAATAGTGTGTTGGGCAGGTCTTTGACGTACCGATCCAAAACCGTCTCTTGATACACTTTTGCACTGGTTTTGACCCCCTTTTCGCAAAAATGAACCTCAGTTGGCCCATAGTAGGAGACTCCTAACCAGACCATGACTGAAGAGGGATGATGCCCATGTTGCACCAGCGGAACTTTGTTTCCTGCTTCTTCAGAGCTGGTAGCGTACACTCTATCGTTTTGTTTATTATACTTTTCTTCTATATCAAAAATTTTTTCGTCTGTAAAAAGTATATCGCGGTGCCGGTTTTTCGCGTACCGTTTTAACAACACCCGGGATCTTTTGAGTCTAATTTCTTTTAAACGGGCATTAAGTAAGTGCCCACTCTTTTTTTTGTATGCTCGCAGCTTAAGGTCTTCGTTTAAAACCTTTTTGACTGTTTTTCTACTAACCTTCATCTGCAAAGCCATAAGTTTCTGTTTTCGGACAGGATTTCTTCGTATGCGCTCCTTGATCGCTTTGATCACTGCTGGTGTTCTTGCGGAGCGAGGCCGGCCAGTTCTTTTCTTGTCCTCAACACTAGAGACTTCAGTGTACCTACTTATAGTACAATACACAAAACCTAAGCGTTATTTTCAATTTTTTGAGCAACTTGAAAATGGTACTCGGCGAGTGCCCACAGCGATGCAACGCCAAAACTGCTATTCGGTTTTCTTTCAAAGTCCACTCCATCGTGAAAAATCGCGCCAAATGATCATTTATTGTTTTAAAATAATTGTCAAACATTTAAAAACGGAATGCAATAAAACTTTTCCAAATTCGTGTTCTAAATTCAAAAATAATATGCCAGTGACAGAACTTTGGGACCGACTACGTATATTTGTTTACACTATTATGTAATAGACACTTAATCTAGAACAAGGGAAATGTGTTGTAGTGGTATAGTTAAAATATAAACACACATCTATCTCCAAAGCATCTACTTTGCTATGATAAGAACAGGCTTTTACATGATTGTGTTAGTATTCTGTAAAAACTATTATCATGTACATTTTTTGGTTTTTCTCACCTCTCTCATACATGACAAGAAATTAGTTTTACATGTGGTATATATAGACAATCTGTAGATCATTAATATATTTTTTCAATGTGAAGTCTCATATCTATCGTGGTTGGTATCTTGGTGTATGTATTTGGGAAGAAATTTGGTTACTATACTGGCTAGGGATATTTCTCATTTAAATCCAGAATTTGGCAAATATTTAACACTACAATTATTATTATTCTCATTTCAGGACACCCGCTACCAGCTTTTCATGTTAAGACCCACCCAGAGAGCCTCATGGATTGGTTTTGCTATGAGTTACCATCTCCTCGGTGACTATGAAATGGCCAACAGCATTCTTGATGCCTTCCGTACCAACCAGATGAAAGGACCGTATGATTACGAGCATTCAGAACTGCTGTTGTATCAGAACATGGTTCTAGCAGAGTCGGGCCAATACGAACGGGCTTTGCAACATTTAAATAAATTCTCCGGTCAGATTTCGGATAAATTATCAGTGAAAGAGACGTCCGGAGAGTATTTATTGAAATTGAAAAGGTGAGTTAGTTAAACTCTTATACAATAGAACAACAAAATTTTATGAATAGTTTCCATCAAAAATACAATAGCTAAAAGTGTTACATTTAAGACACAAAATATGAAATTCCAAAACAATTTTATTGTGATTTTAAAGAATAAGCAAGTTATTGATTAGATTACGTCACTTGTGAAGACAATCTGTTAAAGATTGCATTATGCAAAGAAATATGATAACAATAAATTTCATTGAAGTGGGATTTTAAACCTAATTTCCTGGGGAGTTCAGTTTCTTGTCTACGGTAAGGTACCTAGCGCCTTGACCTGTTTTCAGACTATTCTACTCTTTTTCTCATAAGTTGTATTAATTAAGATAATCTATAGATAATCATCATGATGTTGTGTGATGTTGGCAAAACATAATTTCTTGAAGAATATGATATCAATCACTATCACTACTTAGTTTAAAGCAAAATCCTAAGGATAGTTTAAAAATGTCGTGTGATGCCGGCTTAAAATAGCATCAATCACCCCATTCCTTCCCGCGGATGTTGTAAAAGGCAACTAAGGGACTCGAAGGTTTCATATGTATTACAATTTTAGGCGACAGGCTGACATCCTGTCACTACAGTGATAAACAAATAATCTGAAAGGGCCCTCAATACTTGTCAGATGTGGCGATGACGGTCGTAATATTACGATCGTTAACGCTCTGCGTACCCCGCAAGAGATAAAGGCGTGATTTATGTATGTTCTTTAAAAGTCAATCAAACCCTTTTCCAGGTTTAAGGAGGCTGAGGCGTTGTACGAAGTGTTACTGAAACGCAACCCGGAGAATGTGATGTACTACCAGAAGCTGTCTGAAGCGAAGCAGCTTAGTAAACCTGAAGACAAAGTGGCCTTTTTTGAAATATTTAAGTGAGTATTGGTAATGGTAATGGTAAAACGGGCTACTTTCCGCAACTCGACGTCTGCATGCACCTATTTTGCGTAAAGGGTGGGGGCTCATTACTCGAGCCATCCTAGTTCCCCGAGGAAGCCCAGTAACCCTACCAAATCATTCTGTGCCTCGGGGATTGACCTTGGGCTTCCGAGGTATTTTGCCCGGTATATTATAAGTGAGTATTACATTCAAATAGTGTTTCAACAATGTCTATAGAATTTGTGAATTTAATGGATAAAATAGGTCGTCACGGGCGACCTATAACCACATGCAATGAAACTACAGGTGAAATTCGATGTACATTGCGTAGCAAGTCAAAAATAAGGTTATATAATGTTCCACCGGGTACGCAATGTACATTAAATTTCACCTATAGACTTGTAGCCTGTAGTTTCGAAAAACGAGGCACTAGACGCAGTTGGCGAGACGAACTGGACGAATTTTGTAAGAATTAACATGTGGAGGCACAGGATTGAGATCAGTGGAAGAAACAAATATTTGATCACACATTCTTCATAATTCAGGCAGGACCTATTTGTATTTGTAATGAACTGTAAACTGGTCACTTACTATATTGATAGTTTTTTTTTTGACTCTCATAATATTTTTTAATCTCTGCCTACTCTGTAAGGAATATAGGCATGACCTGTGTGTGTGTACTGCACTTAGTTTTTATTGCTTTATTGGATTAGAATGCATTTCCTAAGAGAAAACTACATTGGTAACCATAGCCAAACAAAGTAAGAATACATAATAAATGTATGGGATTTTAATACACTCACAGTACTATATTATTACTACATGGTATAAACTTTATACTATGTATTTATACTATAAAGCAAAACTTTATGAATATATGCTTGAATCTTTAAAACTACACGAAGTATTTTGATGCAGTTTTTTTCATAGATAGAGTGATTCAAGAGGAAGATAAAATACTTGCTGGGAAAAAACTCATTAAATCATCATTCTCCTTGCTTTATCCCATTCTCTATCTACCTAACCTAGGGGATTTGACGTGGAACCAAGTAGTTTTTACCTAGAGCGACTGCTATGACCTCTGCAACGCAAAGGCTAACCTGGCCCGAATCCTATGTTAAGTCACATTCAAATATTATCATCTGTTTTTTTTTAATTGGCATTCATCATGATGTTTTTCCTTTACCGTAAGAGCAGTCGGTAAATGTAATAAAATAAAATAAGTCTTTATTGTTGTTTAGTATTATTTAACTTAAACTTGCTAACACCTTAAATACGGATTTTAATAATAAAATAACTGTTACTTTTCACTCAACATTTTTTGCACTCTTGTCGGTAAATGTACGTGAGTAAAATAAATTGAAAAATGTCAGTCAGTATCTAAATAATAAAATAATAAATAACTATGTATTGATGAAATATTTCAGGAAAGAGTACCCGCGCGCGATCGCGCCACGAAGACTGCAGCTGACTGAAGCGAGCGGCGCTTCCTTCAAGCAGCTGGTGGACCAGTACCTGCGCCACGGACTGCACAAAGGCATCCCGCCACTGTTCGTGGACCTCAGGTAAGGAGTTCAAATTACATTAGATGCAACAATCCACTGCAGGAGCTTAATTTCTGAAACATTCGTTTACGTTTCATGCGAAAATCTGCTACTTATTATGCTTGTATCACACTTTCTACTTTAAATACTTATCAATTCCCACATGACCTTAAAAATTCACATATATTTTTGTGTATAAAAATATTAAGTAAAAGAAATTTAAAAATGTGTGGTGAAAGCAGTTTTGGATTTTCGTACACGGAACCGAAAATGAACATTTTAGAAATTAAGCTCCTAGATGTATGCTTCCCCAGAGTATGTCATGGAGCATGCTCTACCGATTTGGCCATCTTGGCACTATTATCACATCAGCCTATAGCAGTCAACTGTTACGTCATAAGGCACGATACCACCTGGCGCTTCTGTCATCAGACCATCTGGGTGGGCATGTCACTCTTAACGCTCTATCTTCCCCGTAAAAGATAAAGGCGTCATATCATATAAATATATATATAAATATACAAGGTGTAACTTCAAATGCGTAAAACCTCAAAGTTTAAATTGAATTAACTATATGTATGTAGGTATTTATATCTAACTATATTTGCCGTGTGATGCCGGCTTAGAATAACATCACCATTTCTTTCCCGTGGGTATCGTAGAAGCCAACTAAGGTACTCGAGGGTTTCATGTGTATTGCAATTTTAGGCGACAGGCTGACAACCTGTCACTATAGTGATACATGACTTGTCTGAAACGATCCTCAAATATGGTCAGACGTGGCGATAAAGACCGTAATTTTACGGTAGTTAACGCCCTGCCTACCCCGCCAGGGATATAGGCGTGATTTATGTACGTATTTATATCTAACTGTACATTTGTCTCTTCCAGATCGCTATACGAAGACCAAACCAAAGCCGATACGATAGAATCGCTAGTTTTACAATACATAGACAATTTATCAAAGACTGGAACGTTTAGTTCGGACCCTGACGAAGTGAAGCAACCGGCCAGTGCTTTGCTATGGGCGTATTATTTCGCCGCGCAGCATTACGACTACAAGAAGGACACGGATAGAGCGTTGCACTATATAGATGCGGCGATAGAACACACGCCCACGCTTATAGAGCTGTTTATTGTCAAAGGAAGGATATATAAGGTAGGTTCCTTATAATATTATATATCTTTGCCATACAGGAAATATACACAAGGAGAATCAAACCTAAACTAAAAGGTGGTCCATATTTATAAATCGAACTCAACTCTGAGATCGATCTCAAGAGTGATTTCGGCAAATGACAAACAGTATCTCAATGCCGCACTCAAGATCAATCCCGAGAGTGCGGTTTGTAAATGGCCCGTATTTAATGATAGTAATCATAGTAAAAGAATTATTCTACGTAAGAGACGAACATCAAATTTTTCGTATCAAACCTGGCGCTAGTTATTAAGAGCTGAATTGAAAAGACTAACAAAATCTTGTAAATTACGGCTCTTTTTAATATTTCAGCTACCAATTGAACCTTTAGATTAATTAAGATTTACAAAATTCTAGATATTCTTACCAGTTTTAGACTATCAGTAGCATATTTCTTAATATTCACACTTTTAAAGTGCTCTTTCATAGCCGTATCCGTAGTCTTGCATTCTTATTTATTTATTTAACCGTTTATTGTACACAATAGAACACAAAGTATATACCATTGAGAACAATACACAACAGGTTAGCTTATTTCTAAAAAAAGAATCTCTTCCAGCAGACCTAGGGTAGTGAGCTGGCATAAAGTGAGTTGGCATTCTTGTCCGTATAGAGTAGGTTAATTTATTCACCTGACACCTTTTAATCAGCTATTGAAGGAATACCAACAAAGACCCTTCAAGGGATAGAGGCGTGATATCTGTGTCTATGTATTTGTATTTGTTATATTTGGATATTGGTTTGCCATGAAGTTTAGGTTTAATGTGAAATATTTGAGGTAAGAATCGAGTCGTTATTCGATCGAACTTCGATTCAATATTTAGTAATGGTCACTTTGGTTCATAGCCTATCTTTTAATTTCCTATCCTATCCCTTCCATTCCTCTCCTTTTCATTTCCCTTCCTGTCATTTATTTTTATTTCTTCTAAATTTATACATACATACACACATACACATATCACTTTATCCCTTGCGGGGTAGGCAGAGCGTTAACGGCCGTAAGGATATGGTCGCTGTCCGCCACGTCTGACATTTTTGAGGATTGTTTTTTAAGGTTGTTTCAGAAAACATGGGTATCACTATAGTGACAGGTTGTCAGCCTGTCGCCTAAAAAATGTAATACACCAATACTCTCGTGTCCCTTAGTCGCCTCTTGCGACACCCGCGGGAAGGATGTGGGGTGATGCTATTCTAATCCGGCATCACACGGCATTTTTTTCATCGTAATAAAAATATGCCGTGTGTCTTGCACTGCGCTCGCCAATCCGCCTGCCGAGCGTGGGGAGTACGGCAATCGGGGGAGGCCCATGTCCAGCAGTAGACTGGACTGTAGCATTAGCAGCAGCAATAAAAAAAAATGTTTCTTATAATTCCAGCACGCCGGCGATCCAGTGTCGGCCTACCACTGGCTCGAGGAGGCGCAGGCTATGGACACCGCAGACCGATACGTGAACAGCAAGTGCGCGCGCTACATGCTGCGCGCGGGGCACGTCAAACAGGCCGAGGAGATGTGCGCCAAGTTCACAAGGGAGGGTACGTGTACTGTCTCTTTCTCTCCCGATGTCTCTCTCTCACTGACTCACTAACTCGCTCACTCACTAACTAGCTGACTCACACACACATACCCACATACACACACACACACACACACTTACATACACACACACACATACACACATACACACATACACACATACACACACACACACACACACACACACACACACACACACACAGTCACACTCATACCCACACGCATACAAAATTGAATACACACACATACACACACACCCACACACACACTCACACACGCACACACTCGCACACGCACACACACACACGCACACACACACACGCACACACACACACGCACACAAACACACACACACACACACACACAAACAGACACACACACACAGAGAGACACACACACACACACGCTGACACACACACGCACACACTCCACACACAGTCACACTCACACACACGCACACACCCCACACACAGTCACACTCACACACACACACACACATACACACATTTAAGTTGTTTTCATAGTGATGAATGACAGTTGTGCAAGTCTGAGAAAACATTATACACACAAACACACAGAAATCACGCCTATATCCCTGGCGGGGTAGGCAGAATGATAAAGACCGTAAAATTACGGTTTTTATCGCCACGTCCGGCAATATTTGAGGGTCGTTTCAGATAAGTCATGTATCACTATAGTTATAGGTTGTCAGCCTGTCGCCTAAAATTAACACATGAAACCCTCGAGTCCCTAAGTCGGTTTCTATGACACCCAAGGGAAAGAATTGGGGTGATGCTATTCTAAGCCGACATCACACGGCAAGAAAACATTATAGAGAAATTATAGTTTTGGACCAAATAAACCAAACTCCTTGAATTCTTCTAAACTAATTCATACATACATACATATATCACGCCTGTATCCCTTGCGGGTTAGGCAGAGCGTTAACGGCCGTAATAATACGGTCGCTATCGCCACGTCTGACATTTTTGATGATTGTTTTCCAAGCTTGTTTGAGAAAACATGTGTATCACTATAGTGACAGGTTGTCAGCCTGTCACCTATAAATTGTAATACACCAATATCCTCGAGTCCCTTAGTCGCCTCTTACGACACCCGTGGGAAGGATGTGGGGTGATGCTATTCTAAGCCGGCATCACACGGAGTCATCACAACTAATTCATGTTCTTTCAATTCCCAGGTGTAGCGGCAACTGAGAACTTGAACGAGATGCAATGCATGTGGTTCCAGACTGAAGCCGCGCATGCGTACCAGCGCACGCAGCAGTGGGGAGAGGCGTTGAAAAAGGCGCATGAAGTCGACAGGGTAAGAGAAAAAAAAATCATTTAAAAAATAAAATAAAAAAAAAAACTGAGATTTGAGCCAGTGACCAATAGAACTATGCGTTCCTCACAACGAATTCACAACAAAATTCTAGTTGGGTAGCTATAAGCGACATCGCTTGACCACTAGAATAAACTAGAAAAAAACAACAACAAAAGAAATGACGACTAAAAACAGAAAAGAATCACTGAGATTTGAACCCGCGACCAATAGAACTGTACACTCTTCACAACTAATTCTCAACAAAATTCTAGTCAGGTAGTTATTAACGACATCTATTGAACCATCAGACTAGCAAGGACACACAAAGTAATTCTAAGGTAGAGTGAGACAGACTGAGCGACAGTGTGAGTGCGAGCGAGATGCAATGCATGTGGTTCCAGACGGAGGCCGCGAGCGTTGAAAAAGGCGCATGAAGTCAATAGAGCAAGCAAAAAAAATATTTAATAATATATTTTGGACCTCTTAAATAAAATTTGCAACTGACCAAGTCAGTTTGTAAGAGAGGTATAATTTTTTTTTAATATTTCGGCTTTTGTTTCTTGGGGAAAGTTGTACAGTTTCATGGGCTGATTCACTAATACATAAAATATTTGCAGCTAATATTTTTACACCTTATATAACTTTGGCTTTGATGCGAGGTTTGCAAGCGCAAGACTGATGAAAAACGGACTAGCATCCAAACCAAAGTTGGCATCATCCTTTCCACTAGATGGCAGCACTAGGTTTTTAAAACCCGCTATTGCTGAATTACCAGGTAGACGTATTAATATTGTCAACAATTTCAATTTTAAATATTCAAAAACACATGGGTTACGTAATTTTTGGAACGGCTTTCGAAAGATTAGAAGAAAGCCGCCTTCTTCCCTATGTATCGAGCCACAGAGCAAGAATGGCATTAGCGTCACTCGTTACCGGGCGCACGTATGACATCTGTTCTCTGTGAATCGCACATATTGTTTAAAACTGATTTTTCTCTGTGATTAGGGTTTTGTCACTATAGTAATAATACACATGTTTTCTGAAACAACCTTGGAAAACAATCCTGTAAAATGTCAGACGTGGCAATAGCAACCGTCTTCTTACGGCCGTTAACGCTCTGCCTACCCCGGAAGGGATAAAGGCGTGATATATGTATGTATGTATTAGGGTTTTGATTACCTCTATGTTACGTAAAAGCTCGATACTTCGAAATCTCATTCTTAACAATAATCAATCATACAGGGTGTAAAGACGGTGTAACGAAAACTTTGCAGGCGTGATCAGACCATGAAACTGAACAACTTTTTCTGTGGGAAGCTATGTTGGGAAACGATATTTTTTCTGAGTTTCCATACAAAGTCAGTCAGCTGATCTGGAATTTTGTATGGAAGGTCGTATTTTTTTTACGTTTACCAACATAGCCCCCATAAAAAAGTTGTTAAGTTTCATGGTCTGCGAAGTTTTCGTTACACCGTCTCTTACACCCTGTATATTGGTAATATACCTGGACACCTGTGCCGTTTGACAGATCCATACTAAAAGAGAAGTAAACAAAGGAAAATGAACCTTATGTCATAGCGTTTGCTCGAAACTGACAGACGTCACAGGTATCAAGCTGAATTTTATATAGTATAGTATATTATCCGTATGTTTGATTTGTGTTAAGTTGAAATTTTCACATTTTAGATATATTGATTGATACTCCACTAAACTGTGTTTTTTTAGAGATAGTAAATTGTCATTTCGAGATGTGCCAGTTATCTGTCAAGTTTAGTGCATAATAAAAAATAAATATTACGCCGAACTATGGAAAATAACTGCTGAGCTTTTACATCATTCGCACGAGCGTCATCTACTGGAAAGTAAAAGAAACAGATTAAAATATATACATGTATAATTTCACGCTTATATACCTTTCGGGGTAGGTTAGGTTAGGTTAGAGAGTAAGCTATCGTTAACGCCGCGTCCGACAATAGTTTGAGGGCAATTTCAGAAGACTGTTTTACCATAGTGACAGGTTGTTAGCCTGTCGCCTAAAATTGCAATACACATATTTTCGTGTGGGACACCAAGTCGTCCAGCGACCCGATGAACCGTAGTGTCCGAATTTTTCAACCGCCTTCCACAAGTAGCAGTCTTCTGACATGCTTGTGTAACGACCGCCGTCTAATACACGTAATACAAATACACATAAGTAGTGTATATTATTAACAAATTCCTGTCCTCTTTCCAGCACTTCTCGGAAATAATGGAGGACCAATTCGACTTCCACTCTTACTGCATGCGCAAGATGACGCTACGGTCGTACGTCGGTCTTCTCCGGCTCGAAGACGTGTTACGGGCGCACCCGTTCTACTTACGGGCCGCGAGGGTCGCCATACAGGTGTACCTCAGGCTGGACGCGAGGCCGCTTCAGGACGAGACGCAGACCATCGAACAACAGACAGGTAGGCACCCTACTCATTTAAATACCTAAGAATGATGGCGCTGGCAGCGTTCTGAAACGTGGTATCGTTGTGTTCATAGCGTGAACCCTATATCATCGTCGTTTTACTCAACTAATGCAGCAAATATTTGCCGTAATCTGAGAGCAGTATGAAAATATGAAAATCGCCTAAATGTGACAAAGATAGATAGATTGTCACTTCTACTTGCGGGCGGCGAGGGTGGCCATACAGGTGTACCTCAGACTGGACGCGAGGCCGCTTCAGGACGAGACGCAGACCATCGAACAACAGACAGATAGGCACCCTATTCACAGGGGATATACGTAAATGAATCAAAAATTGTTCAAATGTTGCGCACCGTCTCTCGACAGATGTATCGTTCTATTCATAGCGAACCTTATATCTTCGGTTTACTCAAAAGCGTATAACCTATTAAATCAAATAATGCAGCAAATATTTGCCGACAACTGTTAGCAGAAGATAAATATATAAAATGGCTAAATGTGACAAAGATAGATTGTCACGTACAATCATTTGTTCTGCCGCGAAATCTTTGCTACACCGCTGCAGTACGTGACGCAGAACATTGAACAATTAAGAGGTAGGACTGGCGTAGCCGTGTGATGCCGGCTTAGGATAGCATCACCCCATTTCTGTCCAGTGGCTGTCGAGTAAATTGGCTGCCAAGCCATTGAGTGGGTGCGGGAGGTACGGGACGCCTCGACCGATAGAGCCTTCCGACCATTCATCGAGATCTCGAATTCTCGACCAATAACCCAAATCGAGATGGTCAATCTCGAACCCTGTGATCTCAAGTCGTTAATCTCGGCTTGAGATTACATTCGTTCATTAGAACGCAATATTTACAAGTTTGACCAATAATACTGCGTTGTTAACAGTACTAAAGTTACATAATTTAATTATCTAACTATATCTTAACCTACATTGACATCAGTTTAACCATTTTATCATTGTCATTTAAGTCAGCTGTAGTGCTTAACTTTTACTGTTTACTATATTATGTAACCACATTATATGCTTGGGAAAATAGTCCTTGTTTCTTACATCACAACTTTCATTATTATGTGACAATGAACTGGTTAATTATTAAGTTCATTACACTTTTTTGTTGGTTATTATCGTGAATATCATTCTTGAAAAAATCTGTCTTGAAACGGCCCTTATCGTAAATTTTATTTCTGGTTTGATGAGGCCCCTAAATAGTTTTAAACGTGGCGATTGTGACCGTACTTTTACAGCCGTTAACGCTCTGTCTACCCTGCAAGGAATAAAGGCGTGATATGTGTATGACTGTATGTATTATTTATGCGTATTTATGTATTTCTATCATACTTTATTATAAGGTTAATTTGCTTGTAAACTTTTTAGCTTTTTATTTTCATTTGCTTTATTTATAAGTTTTCTCTTGGGTTAAAAAAGGAAAAAGAAAAACAAAGTAAAATTATAAACAATTTTATTATTTTATTTTACACTCTTTGTTTTAGATAATTCAATACAAAATCACAATTTTATTTTGTCATTGTTTCAACAATACATTTAAAAACAATTGTTATTTATTAAATTATTATTAATAACAATCATTTAATCCACTCATTGCTTCATATCACAACATTCCTAAAAGTTCATCGAAAATACTGTCATGAAATAAATTAATTATATCACTATACGTGCACCGCAGTGTCTGTCATACCTACATTCAATAAATATTAAAAATTATATAGAAAGCGTCCATATCACTCGTACACTAAGATTTTAAATATTATGGCAATGCGGGCCGTCCCGCTAGTCTTTCCTTACACTACTTAGGACACTATCACAATTGCGCTTTATATTTACAATTCGGATTGACCGATTGTTCAGACTAGAGCTTTGGTTTCACCGTCCGTAACCTGGTGATCTATATCTCTCTCTGGCCGCTTGCGCCTGCTGCGCTGCCTGAGGCGTCAGGAAGTACACATGGGCACCCTCGCCAGGCAATCTGTAGGACACGAACGACCCCGGCCTGCCCTCACCCGCCGCGTTTACAGGCGTTATCCATTCCGCGTCTGGATTCACTGGTGGTAAAGGCCTTTGGTAGTTCACAGCAATGTCGCCAGCTAGCGATGGCTGGTTCAGATCGTATTGCTCGCCAGTGTATTGTGGCTTCTGGACTTGAGTGGGAATTCTGTATTGCTGAGGCTGTCTGTAACCTGGGTTCGGTATTGGGATGAATTCGCTGTTAGGGTTGATAGGCGGGCGCGGGAATCTATCGTTTACTAGTGTGTCACCGGCTAGGGACGGTGGTTTCGCTGGTTGTACTAATTGACTGTGACTCGGGACGTTGATTTGTTCGGAATTGGGATTGATTGTCGGTCTCGGATGGCGATCGTTGACTAAAGTATCTCGTTCTAGATTTGGTGGGTTGCCATTGGGTTCTACGAGTTCGTATGCGTATTGTATGTTTATATTGTTGTCAATTGGCGTTCTTACTGTTCCTAACGGAGGTGTCACAGCAAGGCCGTTGTTATCGTGCGTACCATCTTCAAGTTTCTGTCCGAAAATGTCAAAAGAATTCTTTGTGATATCGTCTAAGTACCTCTCGTCCTGTTTGGTGTAGTAACCGTGACTGACAGGGTTAGGAGTTGTACTAGGATGATGACTATGATGCACTATAGTTGCAGGCTTTTTGCTTTGAGGAATATGATTAGGGTTCTTTGAAGGCCGTGGTTCTTTCGCTGGAGTGTCATCATAATCGTCCTCCTTGTTAGGTCTTTTCGGATAATATCTAGTTGATGTAGGAGTTTCAGTCGTCACTTTGACGTTCTCGATTAAGTACTGTTGATGGTAGGATTGTGATACAGACGGCGTGATAGCATTGAACTCGTTTTCAAGGTTGAAAGGCTTGCTGTAACTGACCATTGGTCTAAAAGGTTCAGGGTCAAGCTTTGGTGCACGGAATGACAATTGATCTGGTCTCGGTTTCGATTGATAGCTAAATTGGTACACCGGTCTTGCTGTTATCGCCTTGGGTTTGTGCGCGTGTGGTCTATGCGCATGATTCTTCGGCCTTTTCGTAGTGAATAGATCTATCGTAGACTGAATATCAGCTATTTGCTGGTAGAACGGATCGCGTGGATTCTGCTGCTGAACATAGACGTTCTGTTGCCTTGGTTTCTGTATGCTGAAGTACTCTTGCGTCAGCGTTCTTGGCCCTTGTTTTTGTGGCCAAAGGAATAGAGAATCTTGATCTATAGATCCGTATGTGACGTCAACCGATGGTGAAAAGCCTGATTGGACATTCTGTTGTGCTTGTGCTGGTTTTGACACTGTTTTGTAATAGTTTCTGCCATCAAAGTACGTCGCAGGTGACGGTGATGTTTTTGGTTGCTCATCGAAGAAGTAGAAAGAGGCTACGCCATCGCTTGTAGGTTTTCTGTACACTGGTTGTAACTTCGTTGTAGGGACTTCCTCGTTTTGTGTGTTTGTGTAGTAAGCTCTCAATGGTACCTGCGTTGAGGTCACGATATCGTTGTTAGTGATCACTGGGGCCTTCTCAGGCACGCTGTATAGAATGTAAGGACTCTCAGTCGTCTTAGGCTGTTTGTTGTCGTAAATCGGTTCTGGATAATCGTATATCACAGATACTGATAGAGGCTTGGACGTGACCTTCTGTCTGGTCTTGAACACTGGCTTCTCAGTCTTAGGTCGTATAGTGACCTCCTCAGGCAGATTTTGCACACGCACTGGTTTCCTTTGAGGAATTTCGACAACACGTAACGGTTTCCTTGCTTTCTGCGTTGTGTATTCAACCGGTTGCGGTGTCGTCGTAACGATCGTACTTGGTTCCTCAGTGTTTCTAGTCTTTTCCGTTGTAGTAGGCCTCGTTTTGTACTTGCGATACGCCGTTGTCGTTGACGGTTTATACGTCGGCTTCGGCCGGTATATCGTAGTTGGCCTGGACGTAGTTCTTACGTTTTCAGTTGTCGTTGATCTCTCCTCCATAGGAGCGAAGAAATCTGGAGGCGGTGGTAGAATGATTCCAGGGACCAGTGGTCCAGCAGGCACGCTGCTATTGTAGTCCGCGCGGTAGGAAAAATTGTAAGGCGGCGGATAGTAGATCGAAGGGTCGTCTTCGTCGTACAGGTCTGACTGGTTGCTCGGTGGTGGTAGAAATGCTGCGCCCGGTGGAAAGCCTTCTGGAAAAGAGCCGTTTATGGATGGGGGGAATGGGAATGGTCCTTCGCTCGCATTCCCAGGAAGGAATGGGAACGGAGGAATTGGCAGCGGCGCTCCCCCGGCAGTAGAGTTTCTCGGATGTTCACCCGGGGCGTAGGGCGCTCCCGGCGCAAAGGGGAATGGCGGAGGTGGTAGAGAGCCTTCGCCCGCTCCTTCAAAGAATGGTGGGAAAAGGGGCGCAGGGACACTACCGTTTGGCGTGAGGAAGACGAGCGGTCCGTCGTCGGAGAGTCGAACCGGAAAGGGCGGAGGCACTTTCGGTTTCTGAGGGAGCTTTACTTGCCTTCTGGGCGCCTCGTACGCATCGATCGGTGGCCACGGCCTGCGTTCGCTTTCTTTCGTTCGCTCCGGGAAGGATCCTCCTTTCAGCACCAGTAAATGGTCCTCTGCAAGCCAAATCTCATCTTTCTTAAGCCCACCAAGAGTTTGGATGTTATCCTTCGCTCTCGTCTCTGAGTTTGGTGCGTAGCTAACGATTCCCGGTCGTTTCGGATCTTTCGCGAATATCTCGTTTTGTATCAAGCCGTATTTTCCCTCGGCCACCTGATCGGATAGCGTCTTTTTGTCTTCGTCGTCCTCTTTCGTCTTCGCGGCGTCTTTGCCCTCTCCGGCGCTGGACATGAGCATGCCGTCGTCCCAGATGCCCTGGTTCCAGCCTACCGTAGTGCCGCCCGACTGGTCCGGCGCGATGACGCCAGCAAACTTCCCCGTCTCGGTCTTGTCGTCGAACAAGAGGGAGTTCTTTGAAGCGCCGTATTCGGGTTTGATCTTCATGTGACCGCCGATGAGTCGTTTAATCGTTCGCTGCGACTCGGCGACGCTGCTGTCTGGCGGCGGGCCGAGACTGCGCTGGTCGCGCACGAACGAGTCAGGCGGCAGCACGTAGGTGGGCACGAGCACGCTGGCGCGCGCATCGCACGCCCATGCCAGCGCCACTACCAGCGCTAGCGCCGCCCCTCTCACCATCTGAAAGTTTGGAAAAAGCACTTGTTAGCACACGTTTCACAACAATTATATCACTTATATTTAACATTTCTGATCCACTGAAAGGCACACGCTACTTCTTCCGTTGTTGCTACCAACTCCTAGCCTAATTCGGGGGTGAGATTTATGAACTATAATCTGAGAACTTATCTAAGTAGGGTATTCTTTGTGAATTAATCGCGTTCGGTCGCACATGAGCGGGCGGAGTGAAAGGCCGGTAGAGACAAAGGTGTCGTAGTGTTTTAGCCAGTTTCTGTACTGGCAAAACGCGCGCCACCACCAGCCTTTTATCACTTTGGCTGCGCCGGCGCGGCATTGAAAATCAAGCGGTTAATTCGAAACTGAATGGCGAGTAATCGCGACGGCGGAAGGCCGCGTAGCCTAAATTAAGTACAGAATTTGAACTGTCATTCTGTTTTAAATACTCAAATCTCCGGGCTCACTCGACTACTCCTATTACCGGCGTAACCTCGATTGTTTTAGAGAAATGTCGGTTTATCGCTAACGATATACAAAGCGGTGTTTTCGTAACAACGGTCCAGTTTTTTCAATTTGGTCCGGCACGAGCTGTTCCGACGTAATGCCGCAGTTATGCTCTTGCTATGGTCACGAAATGCCATTATTGGAAACTGTTAGACATTTCGCTTTTATGCAAATCATATCTGGTTAGACGCGTGGGTGCGATGCGACAATGTAGCGAAATGTTGTTGATTACATATTATTACGTTGCAAAAGATTATTCGAAACAGGTATTGTAATAAAGTATAACTAAGTTGCCGGTCTCACGCTGGCTTAGAATAGTAAATATCATCACAATTTCCCTGCGAATGCAACATTATGCACTGCGCTCACCATTTCGCTTACAAAGCGTGGTGAGTATAGTTCAAAACTACAGTGACCTGTTGTAGCTGATAATGTAATGAATGACTTAAAAAAACTTGATTGCTCGAAACAGGTATTATAATAAGGAGTTTTAAATCCGTTTTCACTGCGACCCAATTCTTTGTCCTTCGTACCAAAACAGCATATCTGTACCAGTGTACCACATTCTCGTAATTATTATATAAAGCACGACTTTTTGCAACAAAGCCGGCCGTTTCTGCCGGTTGATTTAATGGCCTGCTGGACTCTGTGCTAGTTTGCCACAGTCCCGTTTCGTCACAAAAAAAATATCTACACAAATGTCCCAGTTCAGCGCACTCAATAATAAAAACAATGTCCAACTTCGTCACAGCTTAACATCAGCTTGCTTAGTACTTTTAAATGACTGTTTTTTAGAAGCTGCAAAAATGCGACTTTTGACTTTTCGGGACCCAAAAGTTTAGAATCCGAAAAAACAATTTCATGTAAAGGCTACTTCTTAAAATGAGATATCATTGGCTTGATGTGCATATTACAAAACCCACAGTGAGCGACCCAGACTCGCACTTCTCTGTATTTTTTTCTATCTCTGTTTTCGTGACGAACCGGGTCACAAGAGAAAAGTATAAGCTCCGTGCGAATCAGGATTCTTATGTGTGACGAACTTAAACTGTGTCAAGCCTGTTCCGTGGCGAACCGGGTGTGTGATGAACCGGCCACCTCGTCTGGTGGTGCTTATCGCGCGATCGAGCGAGTTAGGAGCCGGCGCGGGCGCAAGTCGCCTTTCACAGCCCGGCACGCCCTCAAGGGACTTTGTATAGCTATTCTAGTTATCATTACTGGCTGGCTCGGAAGAAAATTGCGTTATTTGGTCGAGATTTGAAAGGTTTTATACACTTTTCATCCGAAACATTGAGACACTTTGTATTTATGATTTGATAAAACAAGAAAGCTATAAAAAAAACTATTTCGAATTTACGATGAATTAAAATGTATTTTCATCATGATTAACCTTTAATTTAGTCACAGACTATTTATACCAAAATAAACACGATTTTAAAATAATGTGACTCATATAAATAGTTTGAAAAGTTATTGAGACATATTTATTTTTTAACTCGGTCATGCAAAGGAACGAACACGAAATGGAAACGTTTTAGTTTACATGTGATGGATGTATCATGAAAAGGACACTAACAATATAATCTTAATCCCTTTCTAATACATAAATGACCGCATTTTTCTTTACGACAAAAAGTAGTTCATTACTACACACCTGTTATTATTATACTGTGTGTTCACAGGGTTTAAGAAAGTATAAAAATATTAATCTAAAAAACAGCTTTAATCTGAACTAAGATTGCTGCGCGACTAATCGATCTCTTCGGACATTACGCCCGAAGATATTTGCAACTGTCTGTAGACACTGATTTCAAACAAAAAATACAAATTATCTTTACTATCAATTTAGTAGGATTGAGTACAACACATTTCTGCCCGTGGGTGTCGTAAAGCGACTAAGGGATGAATCTAGGGGATTGTATCTTTAACATCTTCTACTACCCTCGCCAATCGTGAAACGTATGCCAAATTCCCCCATTAGGGAGAAGCCCAAATCAAGCATTGGACTGTTTTTTTTTAATTTGTGATGGGCTTACTCTTGACCCCAATCTTACCCTAGAGCAGAGATGGGATCTACGGTGGAGCGAGCTTGCCCAGAAGATGCCTATTCACTCTTAGACTTAATGAGATTCAGGTTATATGCACTCGGAAATACAGACGCAGGCAGGGAATTCCATTCTTTAGCCGTGCGCATAATGAAAGATGACTGTTGTGGCTAACGTAGTAGACTTCAGCCATGCCTATAAACTGGACTATAGAATTTTCTGAGCTAACTGTTTATTCTAGTTATTACTGACTGTTGTCTAGTATTTTATAGTCAAGCTTTCGCTTTAAGACAATTATTGGGAAAGCTTGTCTTCTATAAACTGTAGTGTATTTTGACGATGTTATCATTCTAATACTCGAAAGAAAGTAATTGCTAAGGGGTAGAACTATGATAAAACAACTTTCGAATTGTACGATTTTTATGATGCATTTTGACAGTGTGACAACTGCAAAAATCTTAAACAAAGTATCATTATTTATTAAGTTCAAATTACTAAATGTGCTAAAAACGTGACCATTAGCTCCAAATCAAGCAACATTGTTATTGTAATAGTTAACGACGCGACACCAATAGATTTCGCTAGTGCATTTCTATAACTCTGTATCGTTAAGTTTTCGGCATCAGAATCTGTTTTAATACAAATACAGTGAATTCAGTGCTTTATTTCGTAGTTTAGTTATAGTAAGAAGGTAGTTTACAGTTACAATTCCTTACATATCAATATAACCCCCAAGGTATGCTCTACTTAGCAAAGTATTACTTGACTAGTTTCCTCCATAGAAATGTAAGCGCAGAAAGTGGAATAACTACTTATATACACAAAAACGTTGTTTATGTAGTCTAGTAGTGTAAGGCTTGGGCATTCTTTATGAAGGTCTGTGGTTCAGGTACTAGACATAGTAAGTTAGTACTTTGTGACTATTCCTGGTCCATGTGATTGGATAACGACCACTATCTAAGTAAGCATTGATCAATGTGCACTCCGAAGCACGAAAACAAGTTTCGTAAGGTCAGTGGTTCAACCTGCAATCCTCTAACCAAACTAGGGAAAATCTTTGATTGAATAAATTGGTAGATTGACAAATGTCTTGTAAGTGTTGGTCCCTCTAGGAATCGAACCAGTTTTCATGCCTTAAAACCAGCGCCCGGACCAATAAACCACGGAGGCTGTCCTAAACGAATACCCCTAACTGTTTTCGACTGTACTTTCAAAACATTTAATTGGTTCCGATTGTACGTCACCGATCTGAACGATAGATCTATTTTACAATAGGTTACTGTGGCCTTTCGTCTTTTACAAAGTTGCATTTAATCAATAGTATTAATAGGGTGGCTCACATTTAAAAGTGTTTGATAAGTAATGTTATATAATTTAAAAATATAATATTTGTTAGTGGAATGGTTTTATGTAATTTATAGATATCGTTTTAAATGTCCATATTTTATTGTAAAACTATTGTTTTTTCTTGTGTCTTGTCCCTCATCTGGCGCCACGGAAGACCAGCGTTACATGCAGCTCACCACTGCTTGTAACTTATGCTGAGTGGTGACCCTTTTTAGTTACCTAAGTACGTACACAAAAATTATGTATTTTAATGTTTAAATTTTTTTTTTAAAGTGCAACTAAAATAAACGTATTTTCTTTCTTTCTATAAGGCGATGGCTGGTTTAGAATAGCATCACACCATTTCTATTCTTGGGTGTCGTAAAAGGCGACTAAGGTATGAATCCAAGGAATGTGCAGCAGCGTTCCCAGTGAATATCACTAACACCTTGCACTGCGCTCACCAACCCAACTGCCAAGCGAAGTATGGCAACACCCAAGATAAGTGGAGGGCCATGTCCAGCAGTGGACTGTCGTGATTGTTAAGGTGCCTCACATTTACAAAATAATTTTTGATACCAATTTGTTAATCTAAATTAAAACACAGATTTGTATCTAGATTTAAAATATCAATTTGTCAAACTTAATAAGGCGTGGTATTAGGCAATAATTAAGCTTGTACAGTTATAAAACTATTATCCAAACTGCATTATAATAGACGCAATTCTGTAGTACCGTTTTTTTTGCTAAATCTTAGCTAGCTATGTGTGCTAAAGCGACAACATTGTCACTATTAACTTTTTGTTAGAAAGCTAATACTAACGAAACAAGCGGAAAAAATTCACGAACATTGTCACTTTCTGAATAAGTAATAATTGAAATCTAAAGCTGTGACTTTGTGTCTTAAATTGATATTTGATTCTCAAAATAACGTAAAAATAATAGTTCTGTTTCAAAATAACACGTAAGTTGCGAGTTAATTGCCAGAATGCAAGCGAATAGCATACCATGTCTCGATACTGTCTCATCAGTTCTACGAAAAAGGGAATACTATAAATTTGTCCAAAAATGCGTATACATGAATCGTGCCCATAAAATAAGTTCCTAATCTTATTAACAGAGAATCAGCCTTGATTGGACCCAATCGTTTTTGGCACGCGTCTATACCGCCTTAGGCTGTATATCGCCTGCGTAACTGTCTATATACAGCTTATTGGCCACTTATCGACAATGTACATATAATTGAGTTATGCCGATGCATTTTGCAATGGCGTTTGTAATATTTGTATTCAGATTATTCGGGTGACCCGCCATTTTGAATTGCGAATTGACTTTTTTGTAGTTGGCAACGTCTTCCTTTCATTTTGCTAAGTTGTTTGCCTTCGTAAAAACGTGTGATTGTCTTGGATTGAGGCGGTTGAATTTTGTGCCTTTTGTGGTATATCGAGTCAACTAAACTTGGTGTCAGAGTTTTTATACCGCCTATCTAATCAAAGATAGCAAACGGTACCGACGGCACCTATATCGTGTCTTCTGAAGCACGGAATCATCTAAAAAAACATTTGCGATTGATCTTGTAACACTAAGTATCTACACTTAGCGCAATATCGGAAGCTTGCTACTTGTAGCAGGCGGTTGAAAAATTCTGACTCTAAGGAACGATGGGTCGTTAGACGACTCGGTGTCCCATACCAAAAAGACAAAGAGCGGAATGTTTCTGTTAGTTTACTTTGAGTTAACTCCAATTTACTAGAGTTATTGTAGAGGTAACAAAAACGGCATCAATTTTACTATCATAGTTAATGAGATACAGCCTTTCGACAGACATACAGATGACAGTGAAGTCTCAGTTTAAATCTTATGGGTACGAAATAAAAAAAAAACATACACATGGTACCATTATACACATAGGTACATAATACCATGGTACACATAGGTAAAGTACGGTATTAAACAAAATAGTACACGCACTTATAAAGATGCGCAAGTATTGTATAATGAAGACGTAAGATGTAGTAGACAAGAAATGTGTGAAGCATTTTCACGGTCGGCTTAGCGTGACATACCTACTTATATCTCATACGCTTAGGATAGTGTCGCGACCAGCGTAACTTGACCTCAATGCTCCATACACGCACGTACGGGCGCGTGCTGACAGTTACGCTGGTCGTGACACTATGTAAGCGAATGAAGTTTACTCTCGACTTATTATGTAAGCGTATAAATCTGTCTAGATCTAAGACAGCAAAAAAACGGAACTAAAAATAAAAGTGCATAAAATCGAGGCTAAAGTTCAATACGACCAGTTTCCTTTATAACCAGTCGTAATTTTGCGAAAAATCATACCGGCTTCATAATGAGAAAAAAGCTGTGTCTTGAAAACTACTGAACAGATTTTAATGAAAGCTGTTGTGACTGTTAAGTTTATTAATAGTTAAACCAATGGAAAAAGAATGTTGGAAATTAGTCTAGTATTCTTTGAGAGGCGAGGACCAACATAAACACAACATATATATAGAGTGCAGTTCTCATATTCAAACTAGACTCCAGCAGAGATCGACTTATTAAAATACTATATAATTCCGAATTTGAATCGAATTGTCAACTGTTTTCATTGCAGTCGGTCAAAACCGCGAGCAATTATTTAACCTGGCTGGAAAATAAAAGACACTCCGTAACGCGGCCTTGCGGCAAGGTGCCCGAGTTTTTTTTTATCTTGCGGTCGAATTTCTGAACGGCCAGTGCGATTTACCAACACCGGTAGGTCTGGGTGTCGCGACAATGCCACGGGCCTTGCGCGCAAGTTTAAGCAGTTTTGGAACGCATTCTTTGTTTGAATTTCGAATTCGAGGTTTACGCGAGAATCCTAGGGCACTTTTGGAACGCATTCTTTGTTTGAATTTCTAATTAAAGGCTCTAGTTTACGCTGGAAAGTCATATGACGCAAATCGCTCTATACGTACAGTTAGAAGCTGACGTTCTCCTAGTTGTTTGAAAATCGTCTATAGGGATACCTACAGTTTTTTTATGAGTCTATCGTTTGTATGAATAGTAGTACGGTTTGGTAGTACTACTGCACCAAAGGGCCTCCGTTTTGTTTGGATAGTATTTACTTTAGCTACCAGGGTTTGGTTGCTTATCTGGCGCTTGAATTGCTATGCCTAAAAATCTTATGAATCGGGTCTGAAATCTAGAATTTAGATTTTATACTTGAGAAAACTACTCTATAATCCATACCAAGGCGATCTTAATCGCATACACACAAACAGTCTAGTTTTTATGCACAATACTCCAGCTTTCTTAGTCCCAGTTTCGCAGTAGTTGAGAAACAGTATTGTCGCTAGTTAGTATTCGACTTGCGCATGCGCTGCTACTTTCGAACGTCCTTTTGTATCGTTGGCGCTGTCACCAGGATGTGTTTGAATTTCGAATGCGTATATTTTCTTTTTTATTCGCTTTGAACGTTTCTTTTTGCCAACGTGTTTAACCAGGCAGGATGCATTTGAATTTCGAATCGATCGTTCTTATTTATTGGCTTCAGACTCTTGGCATTTTCGCCAGTGTCAATCGTAAATCCACATTCCACACTTTCGATGCTTTGTTATGGAACTTTCTTCCCGGATTTACTAGATGTTTCTCTTTGCGATTTGTTTTATTTTATTGCGTTTCTTGTTAACTATTCAACAATGAATAGCTATTCGCTTTGTTAGTATGTACTAACAAGACGCCATTCCAAGCATGGACTTTCTTTTTAGTTTTCAATACGTTTGTATTATATTACTACTCGTGTGTTTAAGAAAACAACTCCGGTATTTTAAAATAACATTCCATATATTCAATTAAATAAATAACTTAAGGTCATTACTGATAACTTTATACATTTTGACGTAATTATCTTTAAACTGTAATTGATTTAACCGACCTTACGTGATTAGCGATTGGCTTAAAAACACAATATTGATCTAGTTATTTTTATAAATAGAACAAATTGCAGTCTTGTGATTATATCATCAAAATAGATTATTTTCGACTCTAGAAAAATCTATGTCAATCTATTTCATGTAATTTATCTACCATACAAGTAACACAAATAGTATATCCTTCTTCGCTCCCTACAAACTGATAATAAGCTTAATTCGGCCTTAATTCTATCGGCCATTTTATAAGCTAAATCCTGTGACTTTCTTAAGAGACGGGAAAACTAGCACTGCTATTTGATTTGCTAACGTCAAACGTTTTCTACTGAAAATTACGTTTTGTTTTCTGCAGAATTTCAGACTTTGCTAAGTTTTAGACACAGAATGTCAAAAGTAGATATCCAGTGGCCTTTACAAGAATTGCCTTAGTTTTTCTCTAAAATGCGTATGTTAGAATCGACACCAGCCTTAAGTAGAACAGTAATTGCATACATTGATCTCGTTAAGTCTACGAAACGACGGAAAACCAAAGCCCGCTCATTTATTATTTAGCCTTATAGAGCGCAGCTGGTTGATAGATTAAATACATATTTTAAATTGTATACGATTCAAGTGGTATTTCGCAATTTCCCGATGGATTTTAGAACAAGATACCGTTTGGTCTCCTTACTGATTTAGATCAAGAAAATTTGTTTTGAAGCAAATGCAATAAAATTGTACTGCCCTATACCGCGCATGTTTAGGTCAGCTGATTGTCATGATGACCAAATGATGAATTAAATCGCAAGCTAAAATCTAGATCGCACTAGATTTTTTTTATTCATCATTTGACAGGCTTTTTCTCTATAATTCTGTTGGACAACGAGTAGTGAAACTACCGGTAAATTTTGCGTTCGTGCCCAAATACGTTGAGTTACTTTCGCATTATGAAATTAGTATAGAACATTTTGTAAACCACACATCCTCTTGACCTGACAGCTAAAAAATAAAAACAAATCCCACCCCAGGTTGTCACTTGTCACTTCGCAATACTGGCCACTAGCACTACCTGTTTGTATGCATTCGGCGCTTGCGCAACAAAGCGAACGAATTTCGATCGCCCGATAAAACGTTGGTCCAGTTGGAATACACGGTGTTAGGGAAATTGTGTGAAATCTCTTGTGTCGTAAAATCACTTCACGGTAGAGATGATATAAAAATGAAATAATTTGGGAATTGTAAAAAAAACACATATCCATTTATCATTAGAATGAGCCCGTGGAGACAACAGATATTTAGCATAAAAATTAAATAATTTGGGAATTGTAAAAAAAACACATATCCATTTATCATTTGAATAAGTCCGTGGAGACAACAGATATTTAGCCTGGTTCTAGACTAAAAAAAAATGTTTGCCATTCAAAATAGCATGAAATAATAAGGGGGCGTCCATAAATTACGTGAGGTGTTTTGTTAATTTTCTGCCCCTCCCTCCCCCCCTGGTGAGATGTCGTGAGTTTTTATTCAACCCCCTCCCCCATCTCCCAATCTCACGTGAGATTTTTCAAAATGTGAGTTCTTACGTAAACGCGTTGGATTGTTATTTGTAAAAAGAAAAAAAGTATGAATTAAATTATTTTCTATTGAACGAATTAGTGAATGATCTTTATCGTATTACGATTACGCTTAAGATTAAATCTTATGCATGTACAATCTGGATTAAATGGACCAAAATAGTTTTTGTTTTTGTTTCAATCAGAAAAAAAATTGCGTGATATTTGCCGAGGCCCCCCCTCTCTCCAACATAAGATTAGATGAGATTTGACTCGACCCCCTCCCCCCCTTAAACACCTCACGTAATTTATGGACGCCCCCTAAGCGTTTTGTTTGTACCGCAAAACAGGTCATGAAAATGCGATTCCTCAAAAATATCGCTGGACGTTCAATTTTAATGACACTACAGCTTAGAAGTTTCGCTGCTTTTCCTTTATAAACTGTTTATTTTTGTGCTGTTTCTGTTACACCTTGTATATTCTGTGGTCAGGCCACGTGCTTTGTTGGTATACCGCCTGTCCGCTTGTCCCCACATTTCGAAACCGAAACAAATTGTACCAGCATTGGTGCTGCGGGCGGTACGAATTCCGACTTAAATAAAGGGTACTAGGGGCTCTGGTGGACTGTTATAGATTTAATCATACGTATTTGTTCATTATTAGGTATTATAACATGTTCTTTTCAATTCGGTCTTTAAATAATTGCGGTGAAAGTATACATCCCTAATGCAGTCCCCGTTTAGTGTGTAACTGTTATAAAGACGTCTGATTTTAGATTTGCCTTATTTGTTCAAAGAATGTTAGACGACTAAGTACGTTATTGTCTTATGCTATGTTTTGATTTCTAAGTTTATCAAACGTACATTTCCACCCAAAATTATGACCTGGCACCTTAATCCAAAGCCTTAGTTTGTGCCACAACAAGAGCCAAAGAACCTATTTCATTATAAGCCGCCTTTTGTATGGCGAACGGCGGCAACTACTCGACACTATTAATCAAAAGATTTAAAGTTAACCAGATAGCAATATAATAAGCGCACGCGCATCGTTAGAGCAGATGGCTCAGGGCTGCCAACTGGACCAAGATAATTGTCAAATTAGAGTAGTCGTTATGTAGTGCTTTTGTTGATCTAATTTGTCGTTTTTGAGCATTTTAAATGGCGTATGTGATTGTTATTTAAATTTTTATTGTGTAAGTTTTAATATCCCTTTCTTTTTATGAGCATTTAAATTACACGAATAACTGATAATTGCAGATTGCAAGTTTAATTATTATGACTTGCTAAAAATATAATGATCTGTTTTAATGTTCATCAGACTCTTGCGATTTCCTCGCTTGCGACGTTTTCTTTTGTCTTTTCGTATGAATGACTTGTGAAAGGACTCTCTGTTTTGATTTTGACACTTTGTAGATATCCGAGAAGAAATCATTACTTACATCAATTTTTACTTTTTAAATCAAATAATTTAGATCTATGTCTGGCTCAAAATAATAATAATAATAATTTAGATCCAGACCGTGCCAACCCTAGACCTGTGCAGACGCAGCGCGTGCCGTGATCTACAACCTCATTACGATCGCTTTATTCACAACTCACTATAATACAACCTACTATATAATACAGCCTACTATACTATATAGTCTTCCACGACGAACCTTTTGTCTGAGTCGATATTTTAATAGTTTGCAAGCCATTGTTTCAATCTTATTTTTATGTTTAGGGTTGGGCAATGAGTTAATGATAAATCTATCGTTAATTGATTGATGATTTCTGTTTTTAATTATCGAGCTTTTGATGCGTCAAATCTATCTTTTAGTAGTTTATTTTATAGGTATTTAAATTTACTTGAAGTTTTCTAAGAAAATATCATCCATATATTTATGTCAACTTGTCTTTGAAGATTGGCTTGTCAAATGAACGAAGCAGAATTCCTATTAAACTGAACAATAATTTCTGTGTATTTGTATATTATGTAAATAGGCAGTATTCATAAAACAATAAAGGACTAATTCTCTTGATTTTAATCAGTTGATCAGTTTAAGTATGAGTATCATAAAACGTGGTATTTATATTAGGTACCTATAGATTTCATCATAATAATTTCAAATGTATTGACTCATGGTTTAGAAACTTACCTAGCTCTTAAATTTCGCTTGTTAAGTTCTGCAAAAAATTCGACAGTCGTATTTCATTTTCAAAAATGTTATACAACTGCGGTGCAAAATAAATCGACAAATAAATAAACCTTTTGCATTTATAATATCACCATTATTAGTGTCAGGGCTTGCCTAAGTATAGACCTGTGATTGTCTCAGTATTGGTCAAGGCAAACCCATCGGAACCAGTTTTCTATAGTGTCATCTATTGCATATTATGTCATCTATACTAAGATATCAGTGTAGAAGTACTGCACCTTATATACTGTATAATCTTAGAACCTTGGGTTTTAATGTGGGAATTCTTAACGTCTTAAGCTCTTGTTAACTCTAATTTAGATTATCTTGTCTTTAGAAATATGTGGTATTTTACTTGGTAAATATCGCCTTCAGTTGCTCAATCTTTGTGTGTTATTTTGACCATTTTGTTTTAATGTTCAATTTCATTGACACTTTTAGTTTTATTGTCGTTTTAGTTAGACTATTAAGATTTCTGATAATCAAATTTACGTTTCTCTACTGCCTACAAAAGTTTCGTAACTTCCAGATAGAAAACATTAAGTCAAATTTATATGTTTTTGTTGGTTTTTGTTAGATAGAGTCAATTTTGGTATTTGCATTTCCTGACTAGTTCTTTCTTTTACACTACTAAGAGGGAAGACATAAGAAATTTACAATTATTGATGCTAGATTCACGTTTAATGATATCATTTCTAAAATTACGCTTTTTAAAGAACTTCTTTTTCTTCAAATATTGCTCAATTTTGAGAAACAATCGTCAAGTTAAAACGCAAATATGAGACAGGTTCGCTCTGTTTTAAAAATCAAGATTTAAAAATCTACTGTTTTAAAAACCCATCCTGAATTCTTGAAATGTATTCCAGGTCGTACTTTGAATAAGTAATTTATATTCGTATTTCAATATGCAAATTATTGAATTCCATTGCGTGTTTTCATTTAAACATTTAAACGGCTGTGTCAACGTGCATTGTCGGTCTGGTATGCTGAGGTCATGTAAAAAATCGATCCAGTTGTTCGCGTCGTGACCGCGAGTCGTGCGGTGCGCACGCGCCGACCGCCGCGAAATAGCTAACTTTCGCTCGTGGCTTTGTCTGCGGTAAAGTAGGTTTTTGCACGTTTTGTGCAAAATAGAATTTGGAAAAATATCAACCATGGGCATTTCATACTGTAGGTATTTGTAGAATCATACGTTCAGATTAGAAGCTGACTCTGTATTATAAAGATTGAGACGTAACGATAAAGTTCATACGATTAAAATTCATACAAGTAAAGACAATCATGAGGCTGAAAACTCGCTCGCACTCCATATTCTCTTACTCCCTTAGGGCATGAATTTTTAGTCCTCCAACACAAATCTTTTAATTCTGTGAGGGTTTAAAAAGCGAAGTCTAGAAAATTTTGTATCATAATTAGACAGTCAGTCATCTAACATTTTTATATATAAAGATTCTAAATCACTATGTGCACTGTCATGTGCTATTGTTACCACGTTTATGATTTATAACGTTACCTTTGTGACTTTCAAGGTTGCCTGTTCTTACGTTCCCGGCTTTTGAAATTTTCTTTGCATTGACTGCTTGTGTGGGAAGACTATGCATTTGTTGCATTGATAGATTCACGAGTTTGAGTGTTGACCATATTTGGATAGACGTGTGGTGGTAAGATCTACCTGGATTGGGACTAATCGGAGTTAGATGCCAAGCAGATTACTGTTTTCCGTCGACAAAATGATAGTTCTTTTAAAGTTTTTTGGCTTGATGCTAAAAGACATTTAAAATGCTACAGTGGGTAACTAAGTACATCTGGTTGAGTAAGTACTGGTCCTAACGTTGAAGCCGAAGTCGATAAAAATGCTTATGTGAGGGTCCATAATTGACTATTGCACAAACTTATCCAAACCAACCAAAGTCAAGACCAAATGACGGATAAAAAAAACATCTACGTAGATTTCGATTAAGCATTCGATATAAAACACATTTCTGTAACTAATAAGAATACAATGTGTTATCTCAAGGGTGGGATAAGATGTTGCCTTCACAGACTAACTTGCAGAAACTTCCGCGTAATATTTCAACGTCTTGTTCGTTCCATATAACCAAAAATGTCATTATAACATTACTTTATATCTTCAATACGTGATTCTGTAAAAGGCATGTCCGATGTCTGAGTAAGAACTTGTTTTATTGTTTGAGATGGCTTGATGAGACTTCATACAAAGTACTGCCTTTTTATTATTACCTTTCATTTCTTTGTCTCCGCTTTCGAGTCTTTGTTTTATTTCGTAATCGCCCATGTAATGCCCGGTTACTCTTTCCCATGTCACAGCTTCTATAATTGCTATTACCTCATCTTGAATTTTTTCGTTTTCACATGACTCGCCGAAATGAACTTTACGTGTCGGTTGTTAACTTTTTGAACTTTCAATTTGACTTGTCTCTTCAACAAATTTTACTGCATTATTAACCTTTTTTCGTATTTGTTGCAGGTAAGGGTTATCCATCAATCTTTGTATGAAGGTACCTACGTGTCGGATCACAGGCAGCAGTGTATGAGGTAAACCACCAATTAGTTGATTTAAGATACACGTCGCTATTAGTTACTACTATATTGTTTAATATGAGTGTCTTGTGCAACGAATTTCAAAATTTTTCCGCCGCTCCGGCTATAGCTTTAGGTGTTTTTCGGAGCGTGGCGAATAATAGGCAACTGGGTAAACTTAAGGTCTTCTTACACCACAGTATCGGACCTGCTCCTACATTCATTGCTGCTTATCTTGAGCAAACTTTAATGAAGTATTTGAATTGACCAGCGATGTATGCTGAATAGTGAGATATTGAGTCTAGTGTAATAAAATGGAGTCCTTCAGCCGTGCCACTAGGAAAGCAGCATATTGGTGAATTTTGTAACTTTTGAGTGATTGCTAAGAGTCTTTAGCTATCTTGATTATCGTTTACAGCAATTATGCTTCAAGGTGAGGCCTTTGCATATTTTACACAAAAAGTAGATACGCAGTTTTTTACCCGTCTCGCTAACTAAGTAGGAGGTTTTCGATACTCGTCGTTTCGTAGCCTGAACGAAAAACACTTTTGTTTTTTCGCGGCAAATTCTTCACGTATAATGATAATTGTCAAATTTCTCTTGATTAATTCACACACACGTAACCATTTTTGTAACAAATTACTCAATAGAGTTTTCTATTTCACTGGTACTTGCATATTCATCAAAGTTATGTTAGTGACGGGGTGCTCTTTTCTCTTTCACTTTTCTTCTTTCTCTTTCTAAAATATGAGCTGACGAACGAACCGATACCACCCCGATAGTTTTTAGAGCCGTCACTATTATTAAAGGTTGTCCAACGTCACCAAGTAATCACAGATGCAACTGAGATGACTTACCGTGCCCTCCAAAGCACAGAATCATCTCATTCGTCACGCTGATGCGCCCGCGCAAGAATGACGTCCCATTGTTTCTCAGAGGCGACAAAAGTTGCTACACATACTGAATAAATTGTCTATGCACATTGTCTTATAGTTTCACATGTTTTTATTTGACTTTCTTGGTTCGCCAATGTTACAATGTTGTAATTCTCTATAAAGGTATGCCGACTAAAAAACTTACTCTGTTTCCATAATTTTTCTAATAAGAATTCGACTCAAATTTTTACCTTCTTTACTCAAATATACTTCTGATTAAAAAAACCGAGACATTTTCATGTATATTTTGGAGTAAATGGCTGATACCCTGTAACAGTGAGTAAAATGAAGTTTATAAATTTTAATGAAAATGTCCCAAATTCGAAGTTTATAGGTTTCGTGTTTTATCAAATCATAAAAACGAAAGTGCCTTGATTTCTCCGATGTGAAGTGTATTATTGCTTGAAGAACAATATCGAAAAGACCACTGAACTATGAACGAATTAGTCAAAGAACTAGATCAAACAAATCAACAAACATATCACGTGCAGAGTAGGTATATAAATCAAAGATGGCGTCATACGTCTTCGGCTCGTTCGTCAACAAAAACGTATCCGGCTTTTAGACATAAATATGTGCTAAGTATATGTGATACAAAAACAGAGCATTTAAACAACATTGGTGGATCAATAATATCTCATTATAGTGAACAATTTTCCAAAGAAGCGTTGGTGGCCAAATGGTTAGGACACAATCGTGACACCCGAATTCCATCCCCGCCGTTCCAATGTGTTTTTACTCGCGTACATTTATCGACTGCTCTTACGGTAAAGGAAAAACATCGTGATAAAACAGAAATTCAAAATTAAAATTTTAATTCAGATGATATTTGAATTTGACTTCTACTAGGATTAGGGCCAGGTTAGCCTTCAGGTTGCAGAGGTCAGATGGCAGTCGCTCTGTGTAAAAACTTGGTTCCACGTCAAATCCCCTAGGTTAGGTAGCCGATAAATTTATAGCGAAATTGCATCAAGGATTCTTGGATGTCAACAGAACATGAAACCTTTTATGATTCGTCATCATAATCATGCGACAATTTATTTGAATATTAACGATCTTTTAAGAAATAGACGTTGACTATTCATAAGATCGCTTCCTGTAAATAGTGAGTCGGGAGTAATTTTAGCTTTTACTCAACCAACCGATGTGATTTGATGATTCAGTGAAGTAGTAAAGTCAAGGTGATTTGTGACAGGACATTGCCACTAATCTGGGCTACGACTCTACAGCTGTTGATGCGTCATACTTTATTATACTACGAGAGATCAGACTAGAAGTAGAAAAGTTCGTTCGTCAAATCAATTGCCTCAAGAATCACAAGACAGACAAGGGCGTTTTCAAGCCAGAAAGAGAAAGAAAGAGAGAGATCCCTTGCGGGGTAAGCAGAGTGTTAACGGCCGTGAAAATACGGTTGCGACGTCTGACAAATATTTGAGGGCAGTTACAGAATAATTATGTATCATTATAGTGACAGTTTGTCAGTCTTTCTACATACCTCACGAGATAAAGAGAAGTAACCATCTGTTAAAGGTCGTAGAAGCTTATAAGTAAGATATCAACAATTTTATAAGCGTGAAGAATTGTTTAAGAATTGATTGACTTGTATAAGATCTGCGGAATCTTGACATAAAATAATATTATCGGTGGGTGCGGCCATTTAATACCCACAGGTTACCAAATTGTACCTTTAGAAGAATTTTTATGCTATTTACAGTTTTTTTTTCAACTATTATTCAATGTCCCATTGTGTACAAAATCTTGATGGTACATCTATGATTTGAAACTAATTAATGTGTTACCGTTATCGCTAATGATTTTGAATACAATTGAATTTAATTTGCTGGAAAGTTTTAATAGCACACTATGCACTTTTGTTTATAAGCAAAATTCTCATCTGCTTTCTAGCCATGCGAATAAACTATAGTTTATAACTTAATAACGTTATTATCTAAGTTTATAGATAGATCTTCTTCGCTATTAGATATAACGAGAGATATCGTAAATTCTTCCATAGCTACTGGGAGTCTCCGTCCAAATTTTATCTAAATCGCTATAGTACAATTCCACATCAAAACTACGACTAGTGTGTTTACGTTAATTATTATTATCAGTCTACACTGTCCCACTGCTGGGCAAAGCCCTCCCCACACTTCTTCCATTTATTTCGATCCCTACGAACTTTCCACCAGTTTTTGTCGTAAGCATCTAGATCGTCTCGCCATCTTTTGCGAAGATTACGTTCAAAACATGCATTTTTTAAAGGAGTTATATTCTATTTACTGTCCGGCACAGTAACATAATTTAAAGGACCAACTGGTTATCCCTTATTCTTCTTTTCCTGTGGGACATCGAGTCGTCCAACGACCTGTTTGAAGTACTAAGATACTTTGATCCTCACAGCACAACGTTGTTTAGAGATATACATCGTAAAGCTACATTACTGGTATCATTTTAGTCAGCTGTGTTTTGGGTTTTTACTCACGGATATGCTAATTTGAGCGTTCATTCGCAGCATCCGTATTTTAATTGTTATTTGTTGTGTTTTCTCACGTTTTATAAATCAGTTTTTTTTACCTCTAATTTAAGGTTTCGTTTACCTTTTACAAAAAATATTACATGCGTAGAGCATGCTAAGGCGGTAGTCTTGGTTTCTGTCAATGATTAGATATCGTTCGCGGTACAACCTACTCCTTCTTCTTCTTAAACCTACTAGTATTCATTCAAAAGGTTTGTAAAAACTCTGACACCAGAGTTTATCGGGTCGTTTGTCGAGTCAATGTCCCTCTCACGGAATAAATGAAATGTCATCAAAGGTTCATATAGCTCTAAATTTTATGGGGGTTTCAAATGTAAGGGCCCTCATCTGATAGGGCCCTCAATATTTATCAGACGTGACGATATCAACCGTGTTTTACGGCCGCTAACGCTCTGCCTACCCCGCAAGGGATCAAGGTGTGATATGTGTTTGTATGTATATGTTATTGATTGAAATAGTTCACCCAACATGTTTATGAATAAGTCGTGAGAGCTTAGTTGGGTGTAAATATGAATTCATTTGGACGGGTGTGGCTTCGATTCTTGTCCATGTCATTTTCTTATTCTCCCATGATGTTTATAAAACAAATTCACAGTAGTTAAGATTTTCACGTGGAAGATTAAGAAGATCCAGTGTATATCATCAGTCACAAATAAAACGACCTATAAAAGGGGTCAACATACGTTGGTTATTGTTAATATCTATATGAAAAACTACTGTATAATGATCTCTTAGATAAATAGGTAACGTGATGCTGCTAAGATCGATAGAACGATCAGCTGATTAAGTAATTTATTGTTGAAATTATCAATACTGGGAATTTTAAATAATCATTTCCAGAAACCGATAAAACCTTCACTTAAAACCAGCTACTAATTACCACAACCAATAAGTTATACGGAAGATTATGGAAATTGTACTAGAAAATAAACCAGCTTCAAGTTAACCAGCCCTTCAAAGTAACATGTTAATATCGGCAATCATAATAAGTTCCTTTATACTAAATTATAACTAGCAGAATTATTACCATAAATGCTATAACTGGCTATACCACGGAAACTAATCATAGACATACGGCAGCCTATAGCAGTCCACTGCTGGACGTAGGCCTCCCCCAGGGTACGCTACAAGGCACGATCTCCCGTTTTCGCCATCCAGTCATTACCAACCGCCTTTTTTAGGTTATCGGTCCATCTGGTCGGAACCACGAAAAAACTAAATTCTTTAGAAAAAATTAAAGAATCAGACGGATTAAGTAAAAAACCACTGATTTCGTCGAAACCCATTGATTAACATCGTAACTAGACGATAAAGATCGTAGTGAATTGTATTTCTTTTGTAGCATTCCATAGTTTTTCTTTTACGTTGTAAACTAAATAGGTTTTACCCAATAACTTGGTTTATTTTTAATGAAAATATCTAAAGGCATTTGGAATTGATTTTCATCAACTTACCTAGATTGCAGATATATACTGGTATTTTACTGCAGGAAAATATGTTTTTACAATGGGAAAACCAATACGTATGTATGTCTGATATCTAGATGGTCTAGTCTAGTGACATAACATAGAAGTGTATTATACATAAATAGCCTGCATAGATAGACAGATTTATCTCGATTCTAGCAGGACATTTTCTTAGTTAATTCTTAGATTTACTTGTCCCTTTTGAAAAAAAAGAGAAGATCAAAATCTGCAGCTGTCACTTTAGCTACGCCTGACGTATGATAATTTATTTTCGCTCTATTTTTCCAGAAGACCATAGAGTTTCCTCTTTACTTTTTATTTTAATTTTAGAATCAAACGCCGATTTATCATGCTTATGTTGGTCACGAAGTCCCGTTTATGTGATGAATTTCATTTCTTTATTTACTTGTGATTATCCTGTCTTAGTTTATCTCTGAAAGGTGTGAATAAATAAGAATCGCGTCCAACACTAGACTACTTTCAAAGCCTCTCTCCGCGATATATATATATTTAATATATAGATGATTGATCAATTACAGTCTACCGTGATATAATCACAATCATTGCTGATCAATAATATTGAGTGTAATGTATTAGATTAATTGAGCTCTGATCTGTTATTTGATACGACTGATTTTGTAAGGTTTTGTTTTTTTTTTCAGTGTTTTGAGGTTAGCCGGTTTTTGATGAGAAAGATTATAAAACGACTTTATATCCTTAGTTTTTTTTAGTTTTATGTGCTTTTTCTTATAAAGTGCATGCACATAAAACTAACTAACTAGTTATTTGTGCAATTAACTAATTAAGTACTTACATGCCTTTCTAACAACATATTAAGGAAACACGACATTTACCGACTGGGCAATTTAAGAACTATAGATCTGGGGTTTATCGAGTCATTCATCCATTCGATGTCCCACACGTTATGAATGGCTTACTAAATACAATGTTATTTGCCATTTTTATATCAAACGTTCGTATCGAAGTGTTAAGTACGTAACATACAATTAAAGGCAAAAAACAAGTTATGTTTTTCTAGTAAACTGCAGAATGTGTACGTACGGGGAAATACTAGAGATAAAAATTCCAATCCAATGATATATGCTCACATACGCCCTTGAACTTGGATCCTATTGGCATATTTTGAATGTTAATTCGCTTAGCTATTTTACATATCTCGCTGACACATAACTATTGAGAAATATTAATTTAGTCTCTATAGAATGGGCTTCATTCATGAACCAAATTCATATTAATTTGAATCTATGAATGGCTGAGGTGCGAATAAAATTACGTACTAAATTACTAAACGCATACAATTCAATAAGACAAATTGGTCTCAAACTCTCAAACATGACATCATCAATAAATCTTGGTTATTTGCGTTCAAACGCGTAAATCGTCGTGTCATCTAAAACACGAAATATTCAAAGGATAAGATCATCCAGATATAAAGTCAGATGTACCAATATGCAAGCAAATTTTTAGAGACTCCTGTCACCTGTCACTTTTAAGTAGAAAGGGTGCAATCATACGGCTGTCATTATATCTGCTTTAGTGACTTTTACCGTGCTTTTACCCAATAATTCAATTTTAGGATTAAAATGACCATATAGCAGCCAAATAATAACTGCAATTTTCTGTGTTAATATGTTTTAAAACTAGTTGTGGAGGACTCCCGTCAGAATCGAAGTCAATATACATACAAACGACATTTCCTAAGTTCTCGGGTTTATTTGTAACGGGAATCTCACATACGTGCAGAGCATAAAGATTTCTCGTTTTTACGTTACGTGAATACGTGATACACTATGTTGATGAATTTGACTTGTTATTATAGGTCCACGTTATGTCACGTATTATGACCGATTGGCTTGTCAGTTTGTTACAGTGTCATTATAAAGTAGGTTTGAACAATTAATTTTATTAAGATTAATATTTTTGTCAGATATAAATACTCTGACATAATATGCATATTGCATACATAATTATTACGTACGTAGTTATTAATTTGGTTTAATTTTACACCTTGTCGGAACTAATTATTGTCGTAAAGGTAATAATTTTTTTAATACTACTTTCGAACATAACTGAAAGAATGTTGCTCGGTTTTACTTTACGAAGTAAATTCCTTTATTTTTCTCGAAATATCCTTTAGACTACGTATATTTACATCACTTTTATAATAACTCGATTGTAATATGACAAAATACCATTTAAAAAATCAAATTCAATTATGAAATACCTCAGTTTTCGTCATTCGTTTTAGAGTTGGGAATATCTTCCTATGGTAATTAACTGATATTTTCTTAGACCATTTGGTCGTCAAATATACTGTGGTTTAAAACACCAAACTTTGATGACTAATGCCGTATGTGGAAATTCAATTTGAGGTGCATTGTTCTCGTGTATGGGAAGGTTACGCTGCCAGTAATCAAGTTATAACCACACTGCGCGTATCGCAATTTTAGATGCATTTTCAACAGTAGCTAGGATGGTAATCTTTCTGTCATGTGGGACAGCGAATCCACGTACGGCCCAATGTACTATGGTCTCAAGAGTTTTTACCGTGTAATAACAAATATTGACTTCAGTTAATTTTAGTATCTAAATTTTGACATCACATAAGGAAGATATATCTCTTTGTAAGCTTTGCTAAAAGTAACTTTTTTGTGACATATTTAAATTCGTTTGAAATCTTTCGTAATTAATTTTATAGACACGTTAGCGTCTATATCATTTGCAATTGATATTAAATTTAAAATTATATTGTGTCTGCTGACAATAAATTGTTGTTCATAATCAATAATACTTCAGTTTATTCATACAGGATTAGTTCATCCATTCTTACAATCCTACGCTAGAACGAACATAAATTTATTTCATGATTGCTTGTAATCGTGTGTGGGCTTGTAAATTTTTAGGTACTATGTACGCGTTTTAGGTTCGGAATAGAGTTTAAGACCCGTATTTATAAATCGCACTCAATTCTGAGATCGATTTTGACAAATGTCAGTCAATACTCAAAATGGATTCGAGATCGAAAGCGGTTTATAAAAATGGGCCTTAGTGTTTACACGGTATAAATATTTTGTGTGTTCATAGTTAATGATAAAATTTATTTAGGTCGAGGAAATACGGAGTAAGCAAATGTTTTCTCATTGATATAGATCATGACTTGATTTGATAAAGTTTATTTAGGTCGAATAAATACGAATGAGAAGCATATTTAGACCATCAACAATATCAACAGCCTTGGCAAATACACTTCGTCACCAAAATATGCGGGACACCTTGCAAGTTCATTTTTCGTACCTACTTATCTTACCTTAATCGTACAAATCACATTATTTAAAAAGTGTGTATATTTTGGTATAAATCTCTGATATCGTGTAACAAGTGAAATGAGGTATTTAAATCATCATGAAAATGTCCCAAATTGGAAATAGTTTATTATAAGTTTCCTGTTGCATCAAATCATAAAATTCTCTGATGAGAAGTATTTTTCTACATATCAGCTAAGCAAATAATACGACATTCTCAGAAACGCCTCGCAATAATTATCGGTTTGAATTGCTACGATTTTTGTTTGCGTTCACACAGCTGTTTCTTTGAGCTTCGAAGGCTGCGCCCGCGCCGCTGTGAGAGAGTTTGTCGCGATTGTTTCTCGGCTTATTGTTGACGAGGGCTGGCAACCCCCGTGTGATCTGGGTCGGGGTCCAATTGTCCTATGCTAATATTTCTAATCCGTATCATGCCGGCTATTGGGCGACAATTTGCATTGTTTCGTATTTTGTCCTTAACAAGAAAACTACTCTCGATAGACAGTTATATTTTCTTATCACTCTAAAACACTAGCGTACTTTTCTTTAAGAGCTAAAATTTTCATCCTTCACAGAAAAAAGACGATTCGATTCCCTTATCACTGTAAAAAACACTAGCTTACTTTTCGATTAAGGCTGAGGCTGCGGTCAAACACTTGTGTCACACAAGATCAGTGGCACATGACACGACTCCAGTCAATCTGACAGGTTGTCACACAAAACACAGTCACTGTCACTTGTACCGGTTGGTTCCGGTGCGCGCGTGTGCTTCGGCGTTCGTTCGGCGCATGAGTGGTGCCGTGGAAGGGGCGCGCAAGTATTTACTACAAGAAACATGCGCACGCGGCTTGCGCGCGCGCACAGCCGGATCAACACGCACACTAGGTTAAATCTATCGTGCGTTTACAGGCCGGCCGGCTTCGCATTTTGTAAATATGTATATGGTTGATTTTTTGGTCCCGACCATCTTTCTGACGGACAATCAGATGGTTCACCTTGCATATAGTAACCAGACCAGAAACTAATTTACAAAGTGATAAATATAGGGTGTAAAAAAATATTTTAAGGGGTGAATCAGCCCATGAAACTGAACAACTTTCCCCAAGAAACATAGGTCGAAATATGAGAAAATTTCCGGTCGGGAGGTCCGAATTTTTTTTTCATTTTTCGATCTATTTTCCTTGGGTAAAGTTGATCAGGTTCATCCCTTTAAAGGAAGTCAGTACTTTTCTTAACACCCTGTAGTTTCTGAGAATTTCGTGTGAAATTTGTAAATAGATTACGAGTCAATCTTCATTCATGTGTCTAAAATAGATTTTTGGAGTACTTGATGCTTTTCTGAACTCAACTCTACCAAGAATCGTCTGAAAACACATCTATTTTCAAAATATGATTCAATCGTGTGCAAATATCTTGGAATTCACTGTTTCTTTCACGTTATTTTAAATATATTCACGCCCAAGGTCGACTGATGGTCGAGAAAGATGTCGGCATAGAATAACATCACCCTATTGCTTTCCTGCAGGTATCGTAAGAGGCGACTAAGGGACTTGAGGACTTCACGTGCATTACAATTTTTTACGGCTATTTCTCCGGCCCTCAAATATTTGTTAGATGTGGCGAAACTGACTGTATTTTTGTGGCCCTATACACACTCCTTACCCTGCAACTGCAAGGGATATAGGAGTTATGTGTGAGTATGTAGACTATGTAGGTGTATATATAAGTCAATAAAACCTATAATATGTTACGTTCCGTATGAGTTTCTTGTTATTACTAATTGATTTGTCAAGCTTGACGATGTTTACGTTCCTTTATACGGTACGTGATGATTATATTTTATCATACCTTTCTGTGTTTCGCAGTAATTTATTTATTAACTAATAACAGTTTTATGATGTGATCTTAATTAACTGTGCCAAGATTTGCTTAAGATATTGCAACTCAATTTTATGATGTTTTGAGTAACATCTGGGAATATGATTACAAGTAAATCTTTGCCGTGTGATGCCGGCATAGAATAGCATCACCCCAATTCTTCTCGCGGGTTTTGTAAGAGGCAACTAAAGGACTCGAGGGTTTCATGTGTATTACCGCGTATTACAACTTTAGGCGACAGGCTGACAACCTGTCGCTACAGTGACACACGAATCATCTGAAGCGGCCCTCAATACTTGTCAGACGTGGCGATAACGACCGTAATTTTACGATCGTTAACGCTCTGCCTACCCCGCAAGGGATAAAGGCGTGATTTGTGTGTGTAAATCTTTGTTAATAGAGGAGTCCAAGTCAGGAAGTCCAAAGCAAACAGTAGAATGAGGATTTTTTGGACTGATAGCAACACTAGTCCGAACTAGGTGGCGATTTTAGCGCTTTTTCAAATTGAAGTATCATCTGTTAAGTACACCTGCACAATCATAGTCATAAAAAAACTATAGATTGACGAGTCGATACGTGCGGAGCCAGGTTGGCTGCAGGAGTCTACCGCACGATAGACCTCTGTCACACGTGCCTGACAGAGACCCTGTTCCGTGTTTAATGCGGAGCTGTGTTTCTGTAGAGCCAGATATTACTTTAATTGATGATAGATAATTATACACCGGGAGGATACTTGGTAGCAAAGTACGTAACCACTTTATCTCTATTAACCCGTCTGTCCCGAATAATCCCGATTACCCCATATTATACTTACTTGTTATTTACAACCTAAATGTTGTCTCTTCACAGAAATGGTATGCGGTATAGTGCCTTTATCATATGAGACGTCATTCTCATTGTAGAGAAGAAATCCTAATGCATACCATTTTTGGGCAACCTAACGGTGTTCCAGTTTATCAGGCCTATCATGACGCCATGTCTAACTGTCCTATAATGGATGGATAGTTATTGTAGCCTTGTAGGTGTGGTGAAGCAGAATATAGGATGTTTCTATGTATTTATCGTTGAACTAAATATGTTGTCAATTGAGAGATGACATAAAAAGATCGGTCTATGTTTCTACCTCTGGAATATTTATTTGAGGCTTTAATATTTTTTTTCTATCATTGTTTCGCCTTAAAAATAGTGCCCGATACTATAGCAACTATGATAACAACTTTCCCGACTAAATATAGGTCGAAATATACAATAGTGTTTTGTATCTCCTACGCAAAATATTTGAGCTGACCATGTCGTGTTGTGAAGTTCGTTTATTACCGTATTTTGGAGTAAGTTTCTCGCAGAAAGAATAACTTTAGTTCCACAGGTTTGTTTACACTTGAAGAATATTTACAGTATTACATCCTTTATACAAACAGCACCTAGCATACACTTCCTCATTGCTTGGATTCATGAGGCCTAGGGATGGAATTCTATGACAGATATCAAAACATACCTATTCGAGCTCTATTATCAAACCTTACACCACATCGTATGTGCGTGCTTGACATATTTTAACGCTGGGCACTGCTGTGCGATTGCACTTTGTACAGTGTCGGTTTTGTTATTATAAGAAATAACATTTACCAAATGTTATTCCATGTTTTTCCATTGTTCATGCCTATGTGCCTACACTGCATAGCCAATGAAAAGCTATGTGGCCAACAATACTAAAAAAAAAAACCGCTTTGGTTGGAACTATTTTCAATAGCGCCTATGGAGAGTATGCTCTGTCCCTGTCTCCGGCCTCCTTGGCTGACTCCACAGGAACGACGAGTCGATACGTGTGGAGCCAGGTCGGCCCCAGGAGTCTACTGCACGATAGACCTACTCACGCGCGCCTGACCTAGACCCCGTCCTGAGTTTAATGTGGAGTTGTCATTCTCTTACGACCCCCACGCGAAGAGAGAGGGTGGTGCTATTCTACTCTGCCGACACCACACGGCAAATACCTATATGGTTTATAGCAATTATAAAGCACAATCCAAAGTTCAAAATCATTTAGGAGCATCAATAAGGAAGGATCGCCATGATTGCCCTTAAATTGTTTACGTTGCTTTAGGAAGTATTGATGAACAAATCTTGTCTAAGAAACGTTAAAATTTGTTTTGTTAGTCGTGCGAAGGTCGATCAATCAACAGAGTTATTAAGTAAATCAGGGACTGACAAATAATATGTTGAACTGACAAATAATACGTTTGTTTTTTGAGAAATATTTGTTTAGTTATAATTTGTATTCGCGGATCATCTACCTTCGTTAAAGCTTGTGTTACAACAAGAATAAACGGTTAAATAAATTATAAGAATCCAGTATTTTGGCAAACACCTTTCTTTGAGTCAGACGATTTTGTAAAACACTCAGATGACTTACTGATACGGTTTAGGAGACAGCCCTCCGAATACTGATGATGACGATGATGATATCTATCCTAGCCGATTTCGGCTACAGCGACTGCACCAAGAGCCGATCTTGTTTTGCAGTACACATGAACATATAGGGCACGTCAGGATTCTAATCTACTATACTCATCAGAGACGTGGGTAGTAGCTAGACGCATACTAGACCGATTCCATGTAAGATTCATGCAACATACTGATAGAAACTGAATTATATTCTCCAAGGAACATTCAGGAAAGGACAAAAAGTGTCAACCTCCATTACAAAATCACAATCAGCTGATATCCATAGATTTTATTATAATCTGTAAAGAAATTGGCTAAGAAATGTAATTTTATGAAGACCTGAGTAAAGAAAAGTCTGCAGATCAAGAACAATCCTAATTCTTTAGCAAACTTCCTATACATTACTTGCAGTAGCCTCAACCAAGAAATATGGATCATTATTATTTACCTGTCGCTATTACCGGCTGTTTATTTATAAAATAACGTAATAGTGCTGTAGCAATGATATATAAGATCAGTCCTCTCAACCTACTCCACAATTTACCAGCTTTATGATCAATATTTAGTTTGTAGAGTGCAAAGATAGGTATATACAGGGTGTAAAAAAATTAGGTGCAAATATTTTAAGGGGTTAACCAGCCCATGAAACTGAACCACTTTCATTTAGGAACGTAGGTCGAAATATGAAAAAAAATTTTGGACTTCCCATACAAGGTTACCGACCGACCAAGTCAATGTGTATAGGAGGTCCAGTTTTTTTTTTCATATTTCGACTTATGTTTATTGAAAAAGTTGTTCAGTCTCACGGGCTGATTCACCCGTTGAAAATATTTGCAGCTAATATGTTTACACCCTGTATATTTAGAATCAGCATCTTATCTTCTTGACTAGCTAATTCCATGATAGCTTAGAAAGAAGGAAAGTAAAATAGGAAAGTGGGACGTCAATTTAATACACACATTACAACAGCCTATAACAGTCCACTGCTGGACGAAACCCTCCCCCCGGGTACGCCACAAGACACGATCTCCCGTTTTCCCCATCCATTCGCTACCATCCACCCTCTCTAAGTCTTCGGTCCATCTGACCGAAAGGATTTTACTCTGAGAAAAAGAGCTTTTTCTCTGTGTCGTGTCCGACCGAATCGAGTTGTCCAACGACCCGATGAACTCTAGTGTCAGATTTTGTCAAGAACCGCCTTCTACAAGTAGCAGGCTTCTGACATGATTGTGTAACGACCGCCGCCATCAAGACAAGTCATCATAGACAGCAATCGAGCCCTGTGGCTAGAAAAAAACTGCAAGTCTAAAAGTACAAACGTTAACAGACAATGGTTCTAGAACCTATTTGAATTTAAATTAATATTCTAGCGTCCATCTGTTCTTGTAATTCTCAACTTTTCCTTATAGTTTGATAAGATAATTTCTATGACGTCAATTTACGTCATTATTTGCTCCTATTATTCGCATTCTTGACCTTTTCCTCGCATTGTCTCGTTACCTTACTTAGAACTCTGATAACAGGTTTGCATTGATAGAATGTTTAATAAGGCAAGGACATAGAAAAATGCTATACAGCGTTGAATAGTTGACCATAGTTTTGTTATTAATTAAAACTTTGCACGAGAATTTTGTAAGTGTATCTACTTTGATGATTTTTTTTACCACTACGTGTTACTTTTATTACTACAACAGCCACAACAGTTGGGTATAGACCTCTCCTTATTTAAGGGAATTTGCCATACTCTCCATGCTTGGCAGGCGGGCGAGCGCAGTGCAAGGTATTTAGTTTTTAAAAGGAACGCTCTCGAAGGTTATGGATTGCATTTGTTTTTCTTTAGCTTAAAATTTTTGCTTTGGAAAATGTGTGCTTTTGCTCGCTTTTCTGAAGTTCGGAGCATTATACTGTCTATTTTGAAGAGGGCTATCGTTTTCAGCGGGCATAACGTAGCCTAGCTAAGATACAGGTCTACCTATAATTCAGGCGTGGAATGTAGAAGTTATAAGATACTCTTGAATCACCTTTAAGCTTAATGATATAGACAAGGATCAGTATTTCCAGCGTATTTTCCTCATACACTGCGCATCCTTATCGATACCTTCAAAATCTCTGTGGTCACCAATGCCATTTACGTCACAATTCACAAGTACCAATAGCATCCATACAATGCCGTTCTTCCGCTTTTTGGCGCCACCGGCCCACCGTCTGCATTCCAAGTTTTATACTTAAAAGTTTTGGGAATCCGTCCATCTCTTCCAGCTTTGCAAATGGAATGGTATATATTTTTTAATGTTTTTGGTATTCGTCCATATCTTATGAGATGGCAAATGAAATGCCGTAATTGTTGTGCCGTATTTTGGCGATAGACAAACTTACGACCTTAAAAATATTATATAGGTATGACTTTTTGCAGGGATGACTTGTCGGCAACCTTGTCATAACTTTAAAACTGTAGGGTTCGAATGTTATCTGTCCAAGTCTTATAGGTACTTACCTATCAGAACCCATTTAGCTTTTATCTAATTCCGCTTGATTATTTACCTATTCATAGTTTAAAAAACGAGAGATTCTTACTGACGTTTTGTTTTTGAGTTCCCAAACAAACAACCCCGTAAGCATTTTTATTTAAAAAGTTATAATCATGAAATTAGGACAAAATTTCAATTTGAATTAAAACTTTTCTCTACTTCCATCTTCACTGTCAATGCTTATTCCAAGTTCTTTAGTACTAATTCACTAAAATCAGCATGTTTTAATCCAATACATTTCCTCTTGTATCTAGCCAAGCTAGCTAGCGAGTGGTGCAAGCCTCTATAAACATTCCCACCATAACAAGGACAGGTTGTCATTACAGCAAGGACACATTATCTTACCGTGGTCATCAAGTCAGACGGTCAAACGTGTCCCTGTCTCGGAATGCAGTACGTCGCGACACATACTTAAAAAAAACACAATAAAGTAACCACAAATCGGTCCCCGTGGGTACTGGGTTGCGTTGTGGGTACCGTATTTTTTCCCGTTAGAAACCTGGCATGCCTTTGCGTACGTGTGGATTTGGTGGGGAAATTTTCAATTTGATTGTAAAGCTTTTTTTCTATCCGTAATTTGAAATTGGAAACTTCGTTTAAGTACATGAAATTGATATGCTTTCACCAATAACTAGTATTTGTTTTAGAACGTATACTAACCACAAACTTCGTGTTTTAAACGTTAGTTATTGTGAAAAAGCGGTTAACAGAGTTAACCATGTTGATGTAGTAGGTATACATACATAGTAGGTATACGTAGTATGATATAGTTTAGATGGCAAGAAATTTTATTTTATTAAAGAATGCATTCGTTGCATAGTAGATTGAAAATATAGGAGAAGAGCAAGACGCGGGATACAAGAATAAGGGCAAAAAACTGGCTAGGTTGTATTTTAATTTGTCATTCATTCGGAATAACCCGAAGTAAAGTACATAAACACTAAAATACCATTTAAATTAAAAATGTTTATCAATCAAACCATGCGCGTAGATAACAGACATTATTCACAAAAAACAGATCCGGGAACTGAATTGCGTATAAAATTAGCGAGGAGAAATAAGTATCTATTAAATGTATGCAAATATTTTGAATATCCCGTATTAAACCTGTTGATGAATGCTGGCTAGCTAAGATCGAGAACTTTCCCAAAATATTTACCTACATGCTGCTGGTTGCTTTAGTCTTTTTATCTCACGCGTGGGGTTGACGACTCGGTATCCAAAACGAAAAGAGACAGAGATAACACACACAAGTAAGGCTAACCCGCGCTCGTGAGATAAAAGGTCTGTAGCTATAATTGGACACGCCAACAAAATACTGAATACATATTTTCAGGATTTCCTATTTCTTAAGAGGTATTCAGTTTCAATAATTGGGTAGAGGTGGCGCAGGACAGGGATCAGTGGAGGAAGCTCGTTTCGGAGGCCAAGATCCATTTCGAGCCACTGAGCCAGAGAAGTAGCCACCGTAATTTACACCTGTCATTCTTCAACCTATAAATTCCTCTCTTATCTATCAAAACACATTTTGTTGTTGTTATGTTTAACCGATGTTACGTAAGTATGCAAGCAGACGAGTCATCGACACCGGCCAGGCGTCCTCCAAAGGTCGGCCGGTACCGGTACCCGGCAGCTAGTTTTTGTGGACATTGGTTTATACTATACCGAGTGTAAAAGACTGCTAACCCAAAACTTGCACGCATTATCAGTCCAAAGGTTGGACCGGTACTGGTCAGCTAATTTCATGGGCGATTGGTTTGCTAGTTTACTACAGCAGATGCAATACAGGTGTACCTACTGAAAACTCTTTTCTTTAAAGGTCAGCTACTTTTTGTGGACAATGGTTAGCTATACCAGGGCACACCAGGTGTGAGTATGGGTTATCGAAAACTTGCAGAAGACGTGGCAAGTTACTTCAAAGTTCTTACTGCCACTGGAACCGGTAAGCTATTTTCGAGTCCCATTGTTTTGCTAAATGTTAGCTGTATCAGGCTAAGAGCGTAGGGTTTATTTAGGTACTTAAATTTTCTTATAATGCAAATATAGTTCTCGGAAATTGTTAGTAGTTTATCTGTTCATTGATATGCAAATTTAAGGATTACAATGCATAAATTATTTGCTTACATTCCAAGAAAATACCACAAAACCTCATTCAAACGCCTCAACTTTATTATTGCGAGAAGTGCAAAGTGAAAATTGCAAAAGTTTTTTTATAGCTGGAGTTAATACGAAATTGTGTACAAGGCGTCAACAGCCACCGCAGAATGCGGCAGGCAATGAGGGTTGAGCAAGTACTGCAATGGATATTGGTATTTGGGACATTTTGCATTCTATATGCATTTCGAGATTTTTACGATTGTGTGCTCAAAGTGCGTGTTGTCAATTGACCAAACTTTTCTCCTCTCCAAACAGGCTACAAGCCGGAGCGGAATACTTACCTCCTTGATTTGACGTATTAAGAGTACACATTTTCTTCTGGAAATAGGACGTTTTTCGACATATATATTATACATATGCATGCACCTACTAAAAAAATGAACCTTTGTCTTGAATCACTGTCTATTTAATGAAAACAGTATCCAATCCGTTGCGTGGTTTAGGATACAGAGTTGATGGCTTTCCTGTTATAATGTTTATCATAGGTTTTCTGTTAATATAAAAGAAAAATATGGCTACGATTAATTAATACTTATTTTGACCGATGATATGTGACTTTGTTTTCAAAATTGTGAAGTGACAAATAGGTTTTCTCGGAAAACACCTAATCTAAATATCCACCTGATCTGCATAGATACCTACACATACAACATCTGTCCAGTTTCTTAAATGTAAACAAAAACATTAAAACATTTTTTAAAACATCATCCATATAGGCGCTTAGTTTCTTTTTAGTTTATTGTTTTTTTTTTTACTTTAAAAGTAATCTTTACATGGTGCAAATGACAGTCCTCCGAATACTGATCTTCTTCTTTTATCGTGTAGGTCAGTGAGTTCAATGACCCCATGAACCATAGTGTCAGACTTTTTTTTCGCCTACTACTACCCCGTACCTATCGTCTCCTGGGAATTAATATATTTCAGGTCATATAGGCAGTCAAGCTGATGGTGATTTTGTATAGGAGGTAGTTTTTTTTGTTGTTTTCTGACGTAAGTTTCTAATTATGGTTTGTATGCACCCTGTTGTGTATCAAGCTTGCCGTAGACTTTACAAGGTACACTTGTTCAGTAATTATGTAATCTCGTACAGGTACGTTAATTCATTACGCCATTTTGGTACAATTCTTTTTACGTCCGATTATAATCAAATCGTATCCGACACGCACTTTAGCCATATCGATAGTGTTATCGATATTATATCGATATGGTCTCTATAAATCACGGAGGAGAGTAACCAGTGGAGAACGCGTCGGTACGATTTTGTTCAAAATCAAGCTCACTGGTTTTTGCGGGGGGAGAGGTAATTATCGCTAGACGCCATTGGCTTTCGCAATGACCGCATATTTTGTAGAGATGGGAAAAATAAATATGTAAAATTATATCGATATTTTATATCACCGTTTAATAAGTTTACTCATATTATGTGTAAGAAAATTTATTGAAACATGTGCATGCTAATATTAATATAGCGATATATGTATAAAAAAAATAATAAGTACCTACTTACATTGTGATTTTAGGGTATGTATTGAAATAATTGTACCGAATTGGAAACGACCTGTTACGATCATTTTGGATGGTAGGGCTGGTTGGCGAGACGATGCTGGTCAGCGGACAGACAGACGGACATAACAAGATGATATATTGACCTACCTATTGATATTTTGTTCTGATTTCATAATAAATGAAATAGTTACAAATTGATTCGAGAGTGTTGGTGTATTTTTAGGCGATAAGCTGACAACCTGTCACTATAGTGATGTGATACACATGTTTTCTGAAACAACCTTAGAAAACAAACATCAAAAATGTCATACGCGGCGATAGTGGCCGTATTCTTACCATTGGCCATTAACGCTCTGCCTACCCCGCAAGGGATAAAGGCGTGATATATCTATGTATGTATGTATGTATGTTACAAATTGATATTCGACTAGCGCAAGATCTTTTATTTATAATAATGAAACACGAAATTTTGGCGCGGGGGGAATGCGTCCGCGCCACTCTATATACCCCGAATGCATTCATTCATATAATATACATTGTAGGTAAGTTGTTAAGTACGTACAATAACATAATTCTTTTATGACGATCTCAGAATTATCGATAAAATCATTCTATACTTGTGAGAACAGTGGTATAGCACTAATACGAAGAAAGAGCCAGCCTACGTATGGACACACCCGTGCGTTAGAAAGGGATAGCAATGAAAGACATCAACGGGAGCGCATCAGAAATTATAAATATGGAATTATTTTTCATTAAAATGAATTTTTGAAAGAATCAAGCATAAAAATGTTTACCTATAAAATGTTATCCCGTCTTTTGCGGAACTTGATGTTGTACTACACTTTCCACACCATTTCACTGCACAGGAAGGCATTCTTGTTTACGTTTATACGCCAAAAAACGAAGCGCGGAACGTCCGTTCTTTCGCGCAGTCTCAACCCGACTAATCAAAATTTTGATGCGTCTGCTCTATAAGGCATACATCAAGTGAGTGCGGTCGCCCCCGCATGCGTTCTCCACTGGTTACTGTCCTCCGTGCTATAAATGGATATGGTTTACGGATTGGGTAACTATTATTTCCGGTTATTTTATTGTAAAGTGACTTTGAAGTGGCCAATTGTGTCAAGGAAAAGTCGGTTAGAAGCCCATTGGGTGCTATAAAATTGATCCATTTATACCAAACTTAAAGATTTAGTTTTATGTTCTTTTTACGTGATAACGTCTTTATCTTTAGTTTGAAACTGGGTCCAAGTGGTCTACTGGTATGAAACTGTAAGATGTAGGTCTCAACTCATTAGTGGCTTATTTAGAGTATTCATCCTAAGGAGGTGGTAAACAGTCAATTACCGAACTTGCGGGAGGAGAGGTAAACACGTACAGAACACAACGGTAATTTTTAAAATAACTTAACAACCACATACAAAATGGCAACTGTCAGATTCAAGTAACGTGCTGGGCAAATGAGCAGTGAATTCTGGAAGAGGAGTAAGCCCAGCATTGTCATCTCCTTACACTAAAAATGTGTAAGCCTAATTTGTACAAACTGTTGGTGTTCCAAATAAAAAAATATTTATTTATTTAGGGTGAATGATCTAAGGAGTCTTACGACGACTCGGTAAGAGTTCCGTTCTCTACGATAAGCTTCTTTTCCCCTACTAGGACAATCGTTAAACCTTACGTAGTTTACTTGTAACGATAGACTGGGCATTTTATCCGGACTTTTCATGTATAAAAGCAAGTTCTAAAGTACGGTTACAAAAAATAAAAGAACTCAAAAACTGGTCACGATTAGTGAATTTTATTATGTTCCTAAAGCAAAATTGTTGATTTCATAAGTAGGACATGTTGATTTCTTAAGGATATATCTGCCAATTTTCTTACAAATGTAATAGCTATTTCTATAGCATTTTATTCCTTAAAAATCTCATACCATAACCTACGTAAGTGTTGAGTGTTTTTGCTTTGATGAAGTACGCCATATCCTCCTACATAATTATTCACATATTTGCAAAAAGGATCTGGCGACGCTGATGATGATGAGAACCTATTAATTCTGACACGGATTCGTTTTTTTATTTAGTAGAGGTGTTTTTTAATTCCGCTTTTTGACGTAAACAGTGTCTTATTTTATGTCCCACAATTTATTGTGTGATATTAAAATGTTGTTATGCTGGGAAAATTATAAACACATCAAATACTTGTTTCGTTAATGTACACATATACATAAACAAATCACGCCTTTATCCCTTGCGGGTTAGGCAGAGAGTTAACGATCGTAAAACTACGGTCGTTATCACCACGTCTGACAAGTATTGAGAGGCCCTTCAGATGATTCGTGTATTGACAGGTTGTCAGCCTGTCGTCGCCTAGAGTTGTAATACGTGGTAAACACATGAAACCTTCGAGTCCCTTAGTTGCCTCTTACAACATCCGTGGGAAGAAATGGGGTGATGCTATTCTATGCCGGCATCACACGGCAAAATGTTAATGTCAGATCATAATAAATGTATATTTTTATAAATTTATATTATGTTTGTTTCAGGTAAGACATCCATATAGTCAGAAATTAGTAGGTGTTGACAAGGTAAGTTGGATGAATCATACAATTTCACGCCTATATGAGAACAATAGTACATTACGTCTCATCTATATAAATATATATTCAATCATCCATTTGGTTTTTGAAGACAATACGAATGCAAAGCCAATGGAAATACCTAAATGTCTTTACAAATATTAATCACTTTTAGCTGGTGTTCATGGTTTTTCTTCACAACGTACACTTGTTGTATCATTATTCGTTATAAGTACTTGTACTGTGTTTTCTTACTAAATACAATAAATAAATTAGTACCTACTTATTAACATGCGCGTTCTTCCCAATCGACAGAAAACGATGTTCAGGTTACCAAGTCACTTTATTCTTAGATGATTTGATATTTACATACACATATCAAGCCTTAATCCCTTGCGGGACAGGCTTTGATACATTTTTTCAAATTAATATTTCGTATAATAGAATTCATAACAAAAGCACTATGCATCATTTTTCAATTCTCTACACAACCATTATCACCTTTTAATTTATCGTTGTTGGAAAAAGAATACATTTATAATTGTATCCAATTATTCAATTATGATGCAATTGAAAATCTCTTAATATCCGCGCTATGATACGACTAATTCAATTGTTGTAGTTTTCATATAAATTTTTATACCTACCTTTATTTTTTTCTCATAAAATAGTTTTGCAATAGGGCCTTGTTCTGGTTACTTTTGAAGAGTTGTTAGTACAATATTTAGCACCTTCTGCAACTTGCGTTGTCGGCTAATTAATACAGTCAGTGAAGTTGAAATGTTTTCTGCGAATGCATGATATGCTTGATATTCTGAATCTGTATGTGTAGGTAGAATCATCATGACATCACATAAGTCTATAGCAGTCCACTGTTCGACATAGGTCTCCCCCAAGGTACGCCACAATGAACGATCTCCCGCTTTCGCCATCTAGTGCTACCAGCCGCTCTCTCTAAGTCATCCGTCCATCTGGCCGGAGAGCGTCCAACTCGTGAACCAGCTTATTCCACCGGCCATCGGTTCTACGACAGATGTGACCAGCCCACTGCCACTTCAGTGTAGAATATGATGTCCAAAGTAGAATTTATCTAAAACAGAATCTGTCCAAAGTTAAATATGTCTATAGTAGACTTAACTAAGGTTTTTTGCAGTTATTGAATTAGTGACCAAAACCTTAGTCTTGTCGTGATTTAACTAAAACTAGCTTTGATATTTTCCTTTAAAACTTTAAATCTACATGCTTCATTTTATTCTGTGTCTGTCATAATATGCAACCAATTATCACTTCAAAATGTAAACCACGTACATTTTATTATGAATAAGATAGCTGTATGCAAGATTGCAGGTTGAATCAATATTTAAACAAATGTGAACTTCCTTTCAAGGCAAGAATTTATAAAAGATTATGCCACATGGTACCGTTACTTGTAATTTACAGGGAGGTAATTGTAATTGACACATTTATTTCGTAGAAAATATCATCGTCGAAACAAATTTTCATAAAGGCGGGCATCGGAGAAACAAATACTCGTAGATTTGACTGTCAGCTACATAGTTTCAGAATACCGTTGTAACGTCCTTTTAATGCATTATAGATGTGGATTTCTACCAGTGTTATGTTATGGCTTTGATTTAAGGGTTGGTTTCTATAAGAAAGTGCCAAGCACTCAAAATGTGCATCTTTTCCTATTTAACGAGTGGGTCACCAATTTGTACAAATCGCGTTATCTAAATGTTCACAAAGAAGAATTCTGATATTTTCATTATCAATATTTTCGTGACGCAGCATCGCATTCCTCGTTGTTATAACAATAAAGAAACTTGTCTCTGTATTTATACATTCCATCACGTTATGCCCTACTTCAATATCTTGTTGACGCATTACTTGCATAAGAGGTTTAAAATCTTTATCATCATTCTCCTTGCCTTATTTTGCCCGTTCTCTGTCGGGGTCGGCTACCTAACCTAGGGGATTTGCCTTGAAACCAAGATTCTACACAGAGCGACTGCCATCTGACCTCTGCAACCCAAAGGACCTAGCCCGAATCTTAAGTTAAGTGACATTCAAATATTATCTGAATTCAAATTTTAGAGTGTGGGTTTCATGACGATGTTTTCCTTCACCGTAAGAGCAGTCGGTAAATGTAATTGAGCGTGTAAAAATACATTGGTACATGGCGGGGATCGAACTCGGGTCTTACGATTGTAAGACAGGTGTCCTAACCACTTGGCCACCGACGCACAGTGTTTTTTCCACCCCAAAAAAGTGACATCCGCCTTTTATTGAATATATCTACTAAAAACATAATTCCAAATGCAAGAGTAGAACTCCCATGTGTCAATTTTCAATAGCTGATTTTTAAAAAAATATCTAAGTTTTCGTGACCTTTACACTAAAAATACTGAAAAAATATCATAAAAACTGAAATAATAAATAAATAAATAAATTTGTATTGCAGTCTTATAAAGCCTTTCTCGATGCATATTGTGCAGTATTTTAAAATTAAAAAAATAGAAAAACGCCATAAAAAAAAAATGTTTTATCGAAATCAGTATTTATTTTTTTATATTTTTTCTAGCACGAAGTAGAACCTCTGTCTAGCACAAAAAGGTTCCTCATACTGAGGTTTATCACCCACAAAAATATCACATTCAACTTGGGCCTAGGTTTTGAGAAAATGATTTTTAAACATTTGGATCAGGGTTGCCACTAATATGACCTTTCGCGTTAATTTTTTTTTTTTACTTTATATAGTAGCTTTTTATCTTTACTAACGAAGGAGGGTTGTGTTCTAAATATTTATATCAGGGATGCCACTAATATGACCTTTCATGTATTTTTTTTTACTTATTATTAGGAGCTTTTTCACGAAAATGTTCTTTAGAGAATATATGTATGTATATATGTAAATTGTTTTATCTTATTTTGGTAAGCAAATAGTTTGGATATCTATTTATTCCCGATGAAGGGCCACGTGTGGCGCGGGAAGCGGTCCACCCTCGATAAGCTGATGCTCAAACCCCGCGCTAGTACACGTGATCTAGAGGGACGGCAATTTCAATGCTTCGCCTCCATCGTCGACAGAAATTCAGCAAAAAACTTCCTCTACCATCTGCTGTGCGGGATATTCTTAAAGCTGTTGAAGTAGAAAATACATGGCACTCTGATGAGAATGTGCAATCAGAAAATTTACAGTCAGAAAATGAAGAAGAGCATTCACAGGACGAGATCAACGAGTCAAATTTGGATTCTATAATCTTAAGTAACGAAGAAAATCTAATTGAAGAATAATTATTAATACAAAATATAGGTTCTATTATATTGACACAATAACTTACCTACCTATGATGTACCAGAAGAAAAAGAAAATTTTGACCTTTTGTGTGGTAGCCCTAAATTTGGAAATTTGACCTCAGTACGTAAAAATCATTTTCTCAAAACCTAGGCCCAAGTTGAATGTGATATTTTTGTGGGTGATAAACCTTAGTGTGAGGAATCTTTTTGTGTTAGACAGAGGTTCTACTTCGTGTTAGAAAAATTATAAAAAAATAAATACTGATTTCGATAAAACATTTTTTGTTCATGGCGTTTTTCTACTTTTTTAATTTTAAAATACTGCACAATATGCATCGAGAAAGGCTTCATAAAACTGCAATACAAATTTGTTTATTTATTTATTATTTCAGTTTTTATGATATTTTTTCAATATTTTTAGTGTAAAGGTCACGAAAACTTAGATATTTTTTTAAAAATCAGCTATTGAAAATTGACACATGGGAGTTCTACTCTTGCATTTGGAATTATGTTTTTAGTAGATATATTCAATAAAAGGCGGATGTCACTTTTTTGGGACGAAAAAAACACTGTGCGACGCTGTGAAGATAAAATCTTCAGTCGGTATATTTTCCCTTTGGTGATGTGTGCTGCTGAAAACCAGCGTTGCAGTCTTGGACTGTGACATATGCTCAGCAAGTTATCCTTTTCAGTAGTTACCGAATGTGATCATGTATTACTTGTAATTGCATGATTAGTGAATTAATTGCTTTTTCTTATTTCTTTCTAGTATTAAAGTATTCTATGAAGCTGATTGAGTTTTTTTAAAACTACATGATACTAACATCCCAGGAGAAAAACAAAACTGCATAAGACAACAGTGTCTTTCTTGTGACGTAAATCTACCAAGGATGATACAATGTTACGCATTCTATCACGCATCCAAGACACGTAACGCAAGTTGATGACGTAGTATTTGGTTATACTGATCAGTAATAAGTTTTGTTTGCGGTTTTTCCAAAACGACTCAACATCCTAAAAGAAAAAAAAATATTGCACATTAAACTTATAAGTAACGATAGTCCTTTTCGTGACGTAAATCTACTAAAGAGGATACAATGAGACGCATTCTATCACGTACCCAAGACACGTAACGCAAAATAATGACGTAGTATTTGGTTATGCGGATGATCATTTTTGTTGCGGTTTTTCTAAAAGGACTCGAAACTTACACCCCACAAGATAGTCCTTTTCGTGACGTAAATCTACTAGGCAGGATACAATAACACTTTCTACCACGTACCGAAGACACGTAACGCAAAATGAAGACGTAGTATTTGGTTATGCTGATCAGTGATTTTGATTGCAGTGAGTGAGTGATTGCTGATGACTTGTTGCGGTTTTCCCAAACTTTGTAGTTTGTGCACTTCATCACATCATATGAGTCTATAGCAGTCCACTGCTGGGCGTAGGCCTCCCTCTAATAATATATTATAATAATAAAGTAGGGTTAAAAAGCATTAACGATGCTAGTTTTGAATGATTTGTTTTTGAGTAAGATAACGATACTCACCTTCAAGCAACCCTAATAAATTGGTCAGAATGTAGAGAATGTCATAGTTGTTAAAATATCATAAAACCCAATTAGTAACTAATGTAGGTAACAGATTTACCATTAAACCAGCTGCCTACACACATTTTTTTAACTTTGTTTTGGTTTTGGAGTATAGAAAAAAGTTAATTGATGTAGATATATGGCTTTACGACACAATTAAAATGATCTAAGTAAATTAGACGATTCGATCTTTACGTCTTGTGTTTTTTTCTTCAAAAAACCTAATTCAGTTTTTTATCATCTTAGCATGATGTTTTGGCATTAAGTCTTAAGACGCTTAACACTTCAAGGACAAATTAAGACTCGTGTAACATTTAAGACTGCCCTCATTTGGTCAGTCTCAAAAGACGAGTCATTTTTTTACAAATTAACATTTTAAACTTAGAACAAAAGCGAATGATCTGATCTCACCTATTTGACGACATTTAACTGACAAAGATGCATCCATTGAACACTAGTTGATGTCACATCTTAAGGCGATGGCAGAAGCTCACGAAAGCTACTAAAAGCTAAAAACAAAAAACAAAAATTCCTGTTGGGCACAGAGTCGTCCAACGACCTAAGGAACCCTAGTGTCAGAATTTTTCAGCCGCCTTCTACAAGTAGCAGGCTTCTGACATGGTTGTGACGTCTAAGTAATTATTGACGGCACCCGAGACCTACGGCTTATCGTGCCATCCGAGACACGGAGCCAATCGAGAACCGAGTGGTTCAGGTCGCCAAGTTTGACGGGAAACAAATTCACAAAGTGATGAATATCAACTCGAGAATCGAACCCGGAATCTTCTGCGTCACAGGCAGTATCGTTACTACTGCGCCACATTGGTATCCGAAAATATTGTCTTGTATAGCATCTCCTTAACTAATACCTATGATCAAGTGCCCTGAAGGTGTGTCAAGTCCTTGTAACAGTTGTAACAGCAAACCTGATGATCCAAACCTTTGAAGTTCGTTTATCAGGTGTTAGATCAGTGCTTTGTTTTACGTCATTATTAACAACATCGACGAGCAATGATCTGCTATAGTTTGGGACACTTGAATTTACGAACGACCCGATGGACCGTGGCATCTAGTTTCTCAAAAAAATCTATGGATTCGGAGAGGTAACGTAAAGTCGTGCATTTAAAAGGACATTAGACAATCTTTATTGCTAAAAAATCACAACACGTCAATCGTAGATCAACTTATACTGTTTTTCTTAGTAGTTGTGTGAGAAACCAGTATTCTTTCGTCTCTTAAATATACAGGTTGATGTGCTGGCGATCGTACATACCTAATAAGTGCTGGTTTACGAGTGTATGTTGACGAAACAGTTTGTTGACCTCACAACTTAAAAAATGATGTAGGTTTTATGCTGTCATAATTTACAGAGTAGGCAGATACTTCCAAAGAAACACATGTATCTTTTAGCTACGTCTAGACTGTAGACTAAAGACTCGTATGGTCATAGCGTCCTAACCTTGTGATGTCCTTGTACGATATACATAACGGGCGAAAACACCAAGGTCGTCGCACTGACAAGATTGCGGATTTCGACTACATCCGCCTTCACCACATTGAGAACAAAATGATATAAATATGATAAAATGCAAACGACTGGGATGTACGCGGATCCCGACTCTTTGCCGCCAGCGGGCGCCATTTTTAAAAACATAACTGGTTACCTTTTTTCTGGCGCCAACGTTATGCCGCGAGAAAAGTTGTTGCCAGTGTTACGTTCGGTTTTCAAACTCTTGTCTAGTGATTTCAATCATTTAAAATGTTTACAAAAAAGCTAAACTTGCAACAGCCTTGCATTGGGTGTCATACTGTTTTCCCTAAAAGTATACAATGTGCTTTAAGGGAACCAACATGATGTTCTGGTTTTTACATCTTAATTAGTACAGTCTTAAATACTTGATGTCTTTCATGGGTAACTAAAAAGCTGCCAAAAGGAATATTGTCTGTTATTACTTTTTATATGACTGTACCAGTTACTTACGAACTGACAATCTTTTATAGTCACTATAAGCATTTAGTTGACACGATCCTCACTGTGCAAGCGACAAATAAGCTAGAACAAGATAATTCGAACCTCCTGCTTCACCCGTAACCAATCAACTCGACACTTTAAAACAACTCATTTCACTGCGAGTAGCAAGTAATTAGCACGTAATGAGGCATTTAAAGAGAACATAAAAAAAGTTAAAAAGACCAGTTACGCAACGGATGTCAGCCGAGGCATACTTCCCGCGGACAAGACCACTATAGAAAGTAGTATCTTGGAAATCGCAAGTAAAGTAAAATAGCCAAGGGAAAGGGAGCATTTTATCGCAATATCCGTTCAGAGGCACGCCTCAAGACATTTATTTGGTCCACGGTCTGTATTCTGATACATTATGGTTTCCTATCGGGTCTTAAAATGGTCTATTAACAAATGAGACCAATAAGCGGAAGCAATCAGGCATTATGTCTATTTATCTTCTTTGAGAATTGCTTGATTAATGCTATATTCATAATTATAAACTGTGTTTCTAGATCTCCCGTCCCTCCCTCCCGATGACTGTCCCGATGGCGTAGCGGATAGTATGCCTGCCTTCTACGCCAAGGGTCGTGGGTTCGATCCCCACCGGACACAAATATTTGTTAAGTCAATTTTCAAGTATTTGTGTTGAGTCTGGGTGTATACTATGAATAATATGTATTTACTAAGAAAAAAAAAAGTATATATGTATCAGTAATCAGTATCAGCTATCTAGTTCCCATAGTACAAGCTTTGCTTAGTTTGGGGCTAGATGGCGCTGTGTGAATTGTCCAGGATATTTATTATTTATTTATCTCTCCAGATAAGGCTTATACAGACAACGATGATATTATAGCGAACACATTCCAATTAGCCCAGAATCCCAATAAATCCCACAAATTCCTTGATTTTTTGACATCTTTAACAATTGTCATAATCTCTTGCCATTTAACAAAACTTTTCTTCACTAAACCTATGCATTTTCAATAATTTCATTGAAAGACTAGACATTAATGGTGATGAAAATTTTAATTGTCAAATACTTCTACTTGAAATGCTCGGCAATTTATCCGATTTATGTAAAATACCAACTCACGTTCCATAGATGAAACATGTGCTTAGATGACCCACTGATGTGGCATGACCCTTAACTTGCAGTCACGTGCTGTGTAGCGCTGACACACTTATCTAAATCCACTGTTGTTTAACAAGGTGCTTTATTCGGGCCCATTTTCTTTAAAGTATTTTTTGTACACTTTATTTTTCTCAAGGCTCATCGTCAATATATAATTAAGAAAAATAGCCGCATTTATGATAATTGATCATACAGTCCATCACCCGATATGCCAGCGTCACAGTATTATGCTAATGAGCAATGTAATAAAACATGCCGAAAAGCATCTCCGCATGCCACTTGAGACGCATGCGACGCCTGCTGCGGAATTCCCGCCAAAATTTGCAAGTAAACATTACTGTAGCAAAGAAAAACGATCCTTATTGTCATGGCGAAGAATACAGTATTGTCCGTTCCAGTTGAAGATTTAAAGAAAGCCTTCACAACCTAATTTGGAGTTTTCGACACGGCCACAAAGTAGACTACCGGGGTGATACATCATTGGCGCCGCTCTTCAGACCATAAAGCAAAAAAACTTTATTATGTAATTTGTGTTTCGCGAATCTGATTAATGGTGAACGCTTATAAACAAGTCGTTAGAATTTTAGTCTCTTCGAAATTTGCATAACAATATAAAGAATAATATGTAGAAGGTGGCCTTGGAAACTCCCGAACAAGATATCGACGCCGGGTTTTTACGAAAAACAATTGTTAATACTCCTACACAGGTTGTCAAAGTAAAGAATTTAGTAGACAAATGTGTTACAATAATTGCTGGTAATGAAGGTTCAATAGTCGACGGAACCACGGTGACTGGCGCCACACGCCTTGCCCTTGGCACAGGCCGCATTGTCGAAAACGGCGCCGATTCTGCCACGCGTTTAAGAAATTCTGATAGCTACTGGAGAAGTTTGACGGAGAAGTAGGTCTACACAGTCACGTACTTAGCCAAATAACTAAGAGGAAGAGGAGGATGTCGGTTATGGTGACGTACTCGGGAAAGAGGCTACTACTAAGAAAAAGTTCACTATTTAGTTACATTTGGTCACAAATTCGGGATGACACGCAGTGTGTCTTATTTTAAAACTCTGACCCAAGGCTTCATCTGACCGTTTGTTGCCTAGATATCCCACACAACAAATAGGTACCCATTGTCTGGAACCTTTTACATCATATTTCCGTTTCAGTAATAATTTTAAGAGAATAAAAATCTTTAACACATATTTCGATTCTTTTGTCATAAAACTTTTTAAAGCAAAGAGATCTTTAATTTTGATAGTATGATTTTTGCAATCGAACATCAGGACATTTCGCAGTCAAATCGCAACTGTATAAAACATGGGTATTTTTACGGTCAAGTGACAGCTTAGAATTTACCAAGAAATGCCTACTAAAATCGACACCGTTGCCAACAATGCATACTTGCCAAATGAATGATTGGTTTGACAAATAATAAGTCTTGACATCAAAAAACGGAAGTACTTCCTCACAATAACTAATACATCTGTCACGACAAGAAGTAGACTATAGTTATCGAGTTAAACCGAGTACAGATTCACTCTCTATACATTGTTCTTGGTGCATAATGAAATTGTTTTTTTATCAGCGTGTGATTATGGTTGTGAGTGGAGCACGAGAAAAAGAATGGGATAAAGTTGAGTGCGAAGAAAGAAGAAAAAGTGTAGATTTAATTGTGTATCTACTAAACAAATTACAAACGCACAAGAACAATACAGTACTGGTTGTAGCTACTTCAGGCATGAACATTGCTTGAAAACTAAAACACATAGATTCTAGAAAAAAATGTGCTCAACTGTAAATAAGTAGTAGTAGCAGTAGGTAACTGTTTGAAATTGACACAGTACCACCTGAGACGCGAGTTTGCGAATACTGGCCATTTTGCCAATTTATTTGGACGACATGGTGTTTTCTCTAGTTATCTGGACCGCTTCGCTTACGTGGCTGACATTGCAGCAGTTTTCTATAGCTAAACCCCTAACCAAGTGGTATTGCGGTATAGTGGTATACCAATCTAAGGCGGTATTCGCATGGGAAGCTAAAGTGTTAGACACACAGCCGAGAAGTAAAACAAAGCCGCGGCCTCACACTTGACAATGAGCCGATGACGCTTTCCACTTTCTCGCATCTTCTCACACGGCCAATGGAAATTTGAGATTGAAGTAGTGTTTTTAGAGAGCACTCTTTAAATCAACACAGTGAAGCCAGAAACAATCAGGGAAGCGTGACATACAGACGATAGAAGTTTCCGATGAAGTCTACCGAATTCTGAAACAAGTATCATACAAAATGACCACAGAGAAAAATAATACAATGCGTTGAGTCTTTAATTTTTAGTAAATATTGTAGGAATCACTCTTCACAAGGAATATTTTGTACTTAATATATGTTCGGGTACGGGTACTGTACGACTGCTTTATTTCGCATGGAAATGGATTCTTTAGATTAACTTGTTCGGAAGGTTCCTTCTATTTATAATGAGCTTTCAGAATGAAAAGCGCACAACTTAATTACACCATTTGTACTCCAGTATGAGAGCAATCTAATATGCTCTTAGGTTCTCGGGACACACCTGATACAATCAAAATAGATGAGAGAAAATTTTGTATGGGAGCTGGTACAGTTTGTTACTTTCGATGTCGGTGAAGACACCCCTAAACCCCGTACGGGGTAAGATTTCAACAATTTTGAGAAAATAGCCGAAGATAGTTATGGGAAAGATTTTTAATATAAATCGAAGCCTATAAAAGAAAATGATAATGATAGTTTTAAACTTACCCTAATTAAAGTGAACTAAAGCTAACTCAATACAGAAAACTGAATTAATTAAGAATTAAGATACGATGACAAGCAAGAATCGTGTAAAAGAAAATGAAATAAAATATAGCTAAACTACAAACAGAAGCTATTTTATTAAAGCGAAAATTACGAACAATAAAGAAGCTCTACAACGTTGTAAATCTTGATGCATTAGCGTTGTCAGATGGTTCCACGTTCCCAGTTAATGTTACCATGGGAAAATTTTCTCCTCAAGCACCTCACCAACAATGTTAATTTGAAGAGAATGTAAATATGAGGTGAAGAGTGGGTAATGTGGGTATCATAAGTCTACCCACTTAGTGTAACGGATGAGACATCAGTCAAGCTTTTAACTAATTCTAGAGCTAGGTACATTCAAAAGTATAAGATAAAACGATTTTTGTATAACTGGGATATGTGTGCAGTTTGGGCTAGCAGGCTGATTGTCCAATTTTCATCGGTAATTTCATCAGCTTTTTGCCGATAACTAAATTTTCTCACATCGGGTATTGATCAACTCTCAAAAATGTGTCAAAATGGTATCACTATCGGCTTTAACATCTAAAATAATAGGTTACGATGGCATTGAAAAAGAGGCATTCAGATTGGAGATTTTTTGTTCTAGGTAAGATTGAAAAAGATGCCTAAAAGTGCACTTTTTAAACAACGAAGACAGAACAGAGAAGACTATCTTAGAGCCTAACATTTGATATTTTCCTTTGCCAATATTATGGCCACAGCAACGGCTTTATTAGATGCTTAAGTTTTTCCCTTTTGTAGTGACGTCATACAAGGAGTTGATGTCAAGTTTACTGGTAACTATAATTTGTTTAAGCTGTTTGCGTACTAGCTCTTTGGCTAAACCGTGCCAAATATACTGCAGTTTCACTCGCAAGCTTGTACCCAAGTGTGCTACTTTCTGATATATTTTACGACGCTTTATGTTGACTACTGACTTCTTTACAATCTCAGTCATCAAGTGCAAGGTATTCTTGGTATTCAAAGGTAATGCTGTACCATAGTTTGGATTTTTTCGATTCTCCAGGGTGGAACTCAGAAAAAAATATAAAATTCACGATTCCGGACGCCTACACACACAAAGGACTTTAAAATACTTGTAAATCTTAAAGCAGGTTTACTACTTCACCTGAGACCCACATTGCAAAGTTTAGACGCTCATTGAAGCAAAAGTCTATTATAAAGGTCTAAGGGCGTCCAGAATGGTAAAACTTTCTCAATTTTGATGACTAAAAATCCGGACTAAACTTATAACTGCGCTCGATTCTAACACTACATTTCTGTATATCCACTTCTTTCTCTTCAACCAGTAGCCAGTGAACCAGTTTCGACACCTAATCACGGGGCGAACGAGCTCTGTCTATACATTTTCCCGGTTTGTTATGTTACGCGGCTAATACCACGTTAGTTACTGTGTAATCTGTATCGCACAGGATTTCTTGTGCTTTTACGCAATCACCGGTTTTCCGTGACGAGTCTCGTTCTATATCTGATTCGGTATCGACTATAAATCTAAATCATACAGGGGTAAAGGGCCCTCAATACTTGTCAGTCGTGGCGATAACGACTAATGTTACGATCGTTAACGTTCTGCCTACCCCGTAAGGGATAAAGGGGTGATATACCTCCTGTGTGTGTATATATATATATATATATATATATATATGAACCGAGGCTAAGGCAGGTTAAGAAACAATTTCCCGGAACATAGACCGAAATATATAAAAAATGTAAGTTGGTATTGACCAAGTCCATTTTTGTGGGAGGGCCAAACATTTTTTTCATGTTTTAATCTATGTTCCTTAGAGAAAGTTGTTCAGTTTTCTGGAGTAGTTCACACCTTAAAAGATTTGCAGTTAATTTTTCTACATCCTGTATATCGGATTCGATATCGCCTATAAATCTAAGACAATATACGCTGATGACTTAATGGCTTAGTAACAATGTCGTGACCTCAAATCAGCACCTAGTCGCAATTTTTTTCTTTCCGCCAACGTTTGGATTAAGCTATGGTTTATGGCTTCATTAGCGACAACCTTGCTAAGTCCAATTACTATAAAAAATAACATACAAAGTTCATTAAATTAATATTTTCGTTTTAATAGACCTAAAGGCGGAATAATACTAAAATTACATGTTCGTATCAACTTTTTTCTAACGGAAAATCTTTAATCGAAGATTTCGATTACTGCGGTATGTAATTTGGTATTTTTTGCGTGCGCTTTTTCTAAAAGTCGTGACTTGATAGTATAATAATGTTCTGTGTCAAGTTTACCATGTCACGACCGCGTGGCCGGTCCAACAATTACGCTTTGATTCGATGCATATTCCATTTGACAATAGCAAGCAATCATCAAGAGGCCACTCCTGTAATTCTGTTAAATAATACTCTAGTTTTAATCGATTTTCGCACGGAAACGTATTATAATAAGGGTTTAGCATGCAATGCTTTAGTGTGAAAAATATCGATACTAGAGATGCAACGAATACTGATTTTCGAATTCCGAATAATCGATTTGGCAGCAGCCGAATGTCCGGTATTCGGCCGAGACCTCCGCTAAATATACGGCGGCCGATTCTTCGGTATTCGGCCTGAAAAATACCTGAACATTCAGCGGACGAATTATTCGGTTGTTGTCAAGCCTGTCTGTGTGAGTATTTCTTGCAAACGCAGATAAAAACGCAGAAAAAGCTAGACATTATTGGCCACAATTTTCTCTTAGTAATTATGATCATGATTTTTTCAGAATAAGATACTTTTTACAAAAAAAGTGTTATTTCGGCGTTAATACCTATCCGGCCATAACAAAAAATAGCCTATTCCCAAAACTTTTGCGAATATTCGTTACTCTTATCGATACTGCATTAAAAAGATCAGTCACGGTCGTAGATAGAGCAATTCTGACGCATGCGTAATCTAATATACTAGCTCGGAGTGACACTCGAGGTCGTTGTCATGTATTATCCGCTACAGTTGACCAGATTTCTATCTGACAATAGGTTAAGAATTCGATCCTAACCCGCCTTTGGTTTATCCTTGCCTTGTTGTTGTTATGTGTTTTTGTATTTGTATTTATTTCACGCATATTGCAATTGTAGACGATGAATTTGCCTGTCATAGTGGTTTTCTTTTTAGAGAACTTATGCCGTGTGATGCCGGCTTAGAGTGGCATCACACCATTTCTATCGTACCTCTTCTAGCGGGTGTGTAAGTGGCGACTAAAGAACTTGGAAGGTTTCATGTATATTGAAATTTAGGTCGACCAAATGTAACCCTGTCTCTGTAGTGATAGGTACTAGTTCTGAAACGACAATCAAATATTTTTTAGACCTGCCATACAGTTGACTCGCCCGGCTGCTACATTTTGTATGAGAGGTCCAATTTTTTTTTCATATTTCGACCTATCTTTCTAGGGAAAAATGTTTAGTTTCATGGGCTGTTTCACCCCTTAAAATATTTGCAGCTGTGCTAGATTGACGCTCTAATAACTAAGGAATAAAGACATGATTTTTGTATGTATGTGTGTAAAAATGTCTTAGTTTGGTTAGGACAATAAACAGTCCAATAAAGAACGCAAAAGTGGACATGACCTTGCTTCCATTTTATTTGCAACTGCAAATGTTCCCGTACATGGTTAAGTTGTTTTTTATTACCTGCTCGTATAATTTGACACCTACGTTTTTTCTATCTGTTACCTCATCTATAGGTAGCTAGCTATCATCCGCCTTATTGTTTTATTTTTTTACAACTACACGTCATTAATCGTAAAGTATCTACTACAGCATATTTTATGTTGACGACACGTTTGTCAATGATAATGTAAAAAAGATTCCGGCCGATGTTGAGTCTCCTATAGTATAATAAAATGATCCAATAAAAAGTATTTTTAAGAAAACAAAAGCTTTTAAATCCGCCATTTCGAATTGATATAATTTATATATTGGTTCCTAGCCAGTCTAGTGTACCCTCACATGTCAACATCCGCTTAGCTGGCCGTTATGTCTGTAAGTAGCCAGTGCAAAAGAAATTACTTGTCAAAATACATACATACATATACTCATATAAACCTTCTCTAAACCTTGCTTAGTTGGGTAATTGCAGACCATTCTATGAATGAAAGTCAATAGACAAGTTAGAGAAGCGTTCATTCAATATAGAGGTCAGAGATCACGTAGCTGTGTGCCAAGTTCAACTGTTGGCCGCATAAGCCACATCCACTGACACGGATCGTGACCGGAGAGTGTATTCCGTATTCGAAACAGACACCTCTGTCTATGGTTGGGGCCTTTGCTGGTGTTTATAGTTTGTAAAATTTTAACTTGATACCTGTGACGTTTGTGATCTTGGAGTAAATGCTATGTAAGGTCCATTTTCCTTTGTTCACTAGAAAAATGGACATGTCATAGCACTTGTTCCAAGGTCACAAACGTCACAGGTATCAAGATAATTTTAACAGACTATGTTTTGATGTGAGCATTAAAGTGTTTTTGTCTGCCTGTGTGTCTGTTTATAGTGGTGAATACTAGTTACGGCTCTAAAATTAAAATCTTTTGCCGGTCTTAAGTTGTTTGTTTTTGGTCCTGTATGTGTAATGTTTTAATGTGAGCAATAAAGTGTTTTTGTCTGCCTGAGTCTAGTTGGATACACATACATACACGCCTTTATCCCTTGTGGGGTAGGCAGAGCAATAACTATCGTAAAATTAGTCGTTATCGCCACTTCTGAGAAGTATTGTGCCAGTGACAAGTTGTCAACCTGTCGCCTAAACTTGTAATATACATGAAACCCTCGATCCCTTAGTTTCCTCTTACAACACCCGCGGGCAGAAATAAGGTGATGCTATTCTAAGTCGGCATCACACGGCAATAGCTAGTTGGATAGAGATCTTAATACTTGTTACGGCTCTCAAATTAAAACCATTAAACGTCCAGCTGTGGATTTTTGTGTTTGATGATGATGCAAAAAAAAACTCGAAGATTAGGTATTGAAGTTTTGGTTTTTCCGAGCCAAAAGGTTGCTGACCTCTGGACAATGTTAGGCAACATGCCGATTGAAGAAATTCGTAATTGATCTATCAGAGTGATTGATATATTTTTGCATTGGACTGAGGCGGGCTGGGAAATCCTCATTGCCCTGAGTTTCCATCAGCCTTTGCCCATCCATTGAACCTATTTAAGCCCAGTCTTAAAAGACACCGACGCAAAATCAGGTTGTACAACATGTAGAACTCTTAAACGGTAATGATTACGTTGGAATTGAAAGTTCCTTCATGTTTCTTCTTACTTTGTCTTTACTTTCTCGTCTATTACTGTTGCCTACTTTGCATGATTTGATGTCAACACTTTCTTCAACAATGATCATGATTGTTTCATTTCTTTGTCCGTACTTTGATGCATTGCTTTGTTTATTAGCTGACTTAAGTTTATCAAATATATCTCAGGTAAGTGTTTCTTTTGTTTCCACCTTGTGTTCACGTTTAAATATGCTCACAACTAAAAGCGTTTCAGTGTTTCTTTTTCTAATTCCATCATCCTGTCTGCGAATTCACATGTCCTGATCATAAATAAAATGAAATCTGAAGGTCTGACTACCTACACTGCGACTACTTTCAATCTTTTTTCTTTGAATGAAAAACAGCATAGCTGGAGTCATTGCCTTTTCGGTGCCATTTTTGTCTTTTATGTGTACTAATGTGTCATATTCAAACTATCTTTTTTTGGCGATTAATTTTTTAAGTTTTCTTCACAGGATGAATCAACACTTTACTACTTATACTACTCACTTACTAATTTTATTTTTTTATACATTTTCATTGGCGATTCTTTGAAGTTATATACGTTGGATACGTTACTTACTCATTCAAAATCGTAAACCTTCTCGTGAATGCACATAAAATCTAATTCTGAATTCAAACGTATAACATTACACAACCTAATCGGTCGGCAGTTAGATGCGCTGCCGTGAACTTGACTTGCGCATGCGCCGGTCAGCCTCCGCTCGTCTTGATCTTGATATACGAGTCAATAAATAAACATTAAATGTACACAACCAAATATAGTTTCTAGTTAAATATTACATACATACATATATCACGCCTTTATCCCTTGAGGGGTAGGCAGAGCGGTAACGGCCGTAAGAATACGGTCGCTGTCGTCACGTCTGACATTTTTGAGGATTGTTTTCCAAGGCCGTTTCAGAAAACATGTGTACAAGTTGTCAGCCTGTCGCCTAAAATTGTAATACACTAATACTCTCGACTCCCTTAGTCGCCTCTTACGACACCGGTGGGAAGGATGTGGGGTGATGGTATTCTAAGCCGGCATCACACGGCACTAGTTGTATATTGCTGTGTTTTAGTTAAAACTTGACCGTAGGACACTTAACAGTCAAATCGAAGAAGCAATAGGTCATTTGTTGACCTATTGCTTCTTCGATATCGTTTTAAGCTGCAAATAGGTAGATAGATTCTAGATGGTCTAATTATAATAAAGACAAACAAATTTTGCACGTCTCCTAAAATAGATCTCAATGAAACGCATAAATTACCTCAAATCCAACGACGCAATACTATATCAAGATCACTGCGGAGATGGTATCGCATCGAGCGGAGGCTGACCGGCGCGCGCGCATCCCACCGGTCAAGTTCACGGCAAAGCGTCTAAGTGGTATAAAATACGTAATTCTGTATAGTTTGCTTAGTTCATCGGATCGTAAGACTCAATGTTTTGATAGAAAAAGGCACATACAGAGAAAAATACTTACGCTTGCAATCCGTGTATGAATATTCATGTTTGATCGTTTTGTACCTAGGTTTCACATATTATATCACCGTGCTATGTGACATCGGCTTTGAAAGATCTGTGTGATGCTGGCTTAGAACCACATCCCTTATTTTTTCCTGCGGGAGTAGTAAAATAACTAAGAGGCTCGAGAATTTCATTCATCGTATCGCTTTCGGTTGCGTGCATGAAAGTCCAAAACTACTGGTCTAACCACACGTTTTTAAATTTCTTTCACTTGATGTTTTATTGTCAAAAATATGTGTAAATTTTTGTGGGAATCGATAAGTGAAGTAGAACGTGATATACAAGCATAATAAGTAGCATAATTTCGCATGTTTCGTTTCATATAAACGAACGTTTCTGAAATAGAGCTCCTGGTGGCCAGGCTGCAACTAACATGATTTTTGTATACCTACCTACTAACTATAGCATTTTATGATATATAATATGTCATAATATTCTTGATGCAAGATGCTGGCTCGTTTCTTTGTTTTATACTTATTCAGCTTCACCAAGACACTGAAATAATGATCTCCCAAGTTTATTAATAACTTACTTATCTCGTCCTTCATTAAACTCATTTGTTTTTAAATTACAGAGATATCATCTATCCTGTTACAGAATGGCCTGTTCATTAATTGAAATGGCGTGTACAGTTATACTAGAACAAATGAGACTATTAGTTTTTACTGAAGCTTTTGATTGCTCAGATAAGGTATACTTAAATTAACATACTGAGACGCCTGAACACGGACGTAAATGAAAATACAGGGTGTAAAAAAATAGCTGCAAATATTTTAAGATGAACCAGCCCATGAAACTGAACAACTTTTCCCTAGGAACATAGGTTTTGGACCTCCCATACAAAATTACCGGCCAAGTCAATTGCAATGGGAGGTCTAAAAAAAATTCTCACATTTCGACCTATGCTTCTTAGGGAAAGTTGATGGGCTGATTCACGCCTTAAAATATTTACAGGTAACATTTTTACACCTTATATGTAGTCAGAAGGTAGCGACTGGACGGCGAAATATCCTGGGGCAAGCCTGCGTCCAGCAGTGGGCTTTTGTAGGCTGACGCGATGAGGCCGAAGGCATCAGCATTTCCTGCTGGAATTTTGCAAGAAAAGAACGATCTTAATATCTAGCCGTGTCGTCAAATTGCTGGCAAGATTGCTGTAAGAAATTGTAAATACTGAATCTTACAAAGCTTTTACAAAGTGATATATTGACAAATGTTCAGACCTTAAGACCAAAGCTAAGACGTCGAACAAGTAGACTATATTACCATTTGGGAAATGGTTTGACTTTTTATTACGGCGACACATTTTGTTACGCTTGTTAGATTAGAATTGATGCGTCCTACTTGGAAACCGTCTGCTGCCTACTCTGCAAAGGAATACACATTATTTAATGTTTTTTATATGAATGCGTTATTTACTAGCTGTGCTTAGTGGCAATCGCTTTTCGCAGATTCCTAAGACGCTACATTAAAACTGAGAATTAGTACTTTACGTACAGTGCCTATTATTTGTGCCGTACGTTCTGATTTTCAGGACATTTGTATACCTATTTGCTTTCTTTATAAATCAGAGAATTATCCATAACGGGTTGAAATGAATATAACATCAATTCATTCGCAAATACAAAAAAGTCTAAGGGATGAATCTTATTCTTATTCTTATAATTCAGTTATTATGAGCATGAGCAACAAAAGATGGCCACGCAGGCTGCGAGTGAGCCGATAGCCGAGATGGAAGAGACATTACAAGTGTAGGTGGCGAAAGTCGCTGGTTCAAATCCAGCTGCGTTGAAAATTGTGCAAGTTTTCCAAAAAATAATTTTTTAATACGGAAAATCTTATATTATTTGGTATTCAAAAGAGGACCCGCTTGATGAGCGACATATTATAGCAAACACCGAAGGCTTGTAATCTGTTGTGGGTATGTCAATCAGCTTCACCACAAGTAGAGAGGCCCATTCCCCACAGTCCAGCCATTGTAATCGTTGACATAATACGAAAGGAATGTATTTTTCTATTCAACTACTCCATGTATCAACAAATGAGAACATTACCATTTTACTGTAACGAACTAGATCCCTATCTTTATGGCGGAAGTAAATAAACGGCAAGATATAGTTATTCGCGTATCTAAAGTCTTGATCAGACTGCATCAACTCTTGTTAAGGCTAATTGATGATGAGGAATGCTCTTCGTTAAAACTGGATGGTATACACGTGGATGATACAACATACATAGTATTTAGATCCAGTCTGGATCGTAGACACTTCGAAAAATCTTCAAGTAACAGACACTTTTCACATCTTTACCTACCAAAGTAAGTAATTGTGTGAAAGTAAATTACTTCTGTTCATTTTGTCACTGAGAATTATTTACTTAGTTTCTAAAAAGTTACTATATTTGTGGCTTTTTTTTATAAAAGATACCGCTACAACATATTTTTTTGTGCAAAGATAAACTGCTGCCTTGGTATTGATGTAATAACCTCTCCTATTTCTCCTTCTCATATTTTGTCTTATAAAGCTGCCAGAGAGACCAGTGGTTAATCCTTCAACTCAAATCCAAACAAATTCGTACATTCATACTTCTGCCCCTTAAATTTCTTAGAATAAATCACCTATATACGGTCACGACTTGAATACAAAGAAACCTTTCTAACAATTTGGAAACACCCAAATTCCCAGTGGTCAAAACAAATTCACAATGGACACTACACTTTCAGATTCAGCCTTAAAAGACAACGTCATGCCTTCTAAAGGATAGCATCGGATTTGTCACGAAAGAGCTTAAACAAAACAAATGTAGTGTAACTTTTCCCAAGCTAACGACTAGTCGCCACAATGAATGGCGTGTGTGAAAACTTTCACTCATACAATTGTTATTGAGAAGTGTTCCAGGCTAAATAAATAAATATTGTATGCAGATTGTCTCGGCCCATTTGTTAAGAAAATGGCGAGACGATTAGAGAGTTACGTAAGTTAGTGCGAAATTCTATATATGAATACGTGGTCAGTTTGGTATGAAACATGTAACCAAAGAAAGAACAGTCATACATAAATGAATAACACATACCTTTATCCGTTGCGGAGTAGGCAGAGCGTTAACAGCCGTAAAAATACATTCGGTATAGCCATGTCTGACAAATATTGAGGGCTGTTAGAGATAATTCGTGAAAGCGATAGATTGTCGGCCTGTTGTCTAAAAGTTATAATACCTACAGATGAAAGCCTCAAGTCCATTAGTCGCCTCTTATGACACCCATTGGAAAGAAACGGGATGACGTTATTCTAAGCCAGCATCACACGGCATTTGCAATGAATGAAGCAAAATGTTTGCCTAAGAAATTCTACTTTTCAGGCGAAATCGTACCCCAAAAGCAGCATACGCTTTGTATTTGCCAACCTTGCCATACCTTTACACAATCTGTCCACAAATTCTAGACCTAATATCCTGCAGTGGAATTTACTACCAATCAAAGTATTACTTCGTAAGACACTTCAGTTTCTAATACTAAAAAGCTATTAAAATACCAATCTTCAAGATCAACGAACTAAGCGAACGGAAACTGAACGGAAATATTTACGTCCAACCATGAAATGGCTCAAGGAACTTATTTCGCTATATTTGAGCCTTTCCATGAATTACTCAACTACATCCTATAAGCACTAATCATCTCACCAACCTGCCTAAGGGATCAAGATAGACTGGATTTTCATATAAAGTATGAAAAACCAATTTAAGTTCCTTGACGTGGTGTAGTGTATATTTACGCCACACACGTATTACTTCGCAAGTGGACATCGGTAGCAGAATGCTGTCATTACCTAAAGTCAGTGTCGGCTGTTAGCCAGTCAAGGCTGACTGAGTTGCGCGCGTTCATGACAGAGGCATGTTACGTGGATGATATGGTGTTTTTTTTTCGGTCGACTGAAAACTTTGTTTAAAATAAAAGTTTCGAAGTTTAGTGAACTAGCATAACCTCCCCGGGCATAAAGAATGACCTTTGTTTTTACCATCCAGTCGCTACCAGCTTGCTTTGTCTACGGTTCATATGTCTGGATCTAATCTAACCCCCCGTGAAACGTTGCCTCCTTTCGAGAAACTGCATTTTTCAGTTGAGCAAATTCAGTAGATTTCTAAGCGCGGTATAGTATACTAAATAGTTGTCGACTGCCAATTCTTGTTCATTCGTAAATGACTCAACAACCCGGTCATTCATGAATGACATGACAGCCGTACGCATACCGGCTTTTACTTGACATTGAACGTTAGATTGATGAAACGGTGCGGTACAGTCTACTTACAATGAAACTTGATTTATGGAGCTTTGATCAAGTATGTTCTCAATCAGAAAGTCACACCGATGTTTCTAAAAAGCAGAATATTTTAGCTCAAACTCAATAAAAAACTAATAGCAATTTAGCAGGTCAGTAGTGTTATGCTCACCGAGTGAGTCGCGTGGGCATTGTAGCTGTTTATACAGTAGCTGTAGCTACTTATACAATTTATGAATTGTACTCTATAGTGTTGCATGCACGACTGTTGCAAGACAGTTAAGATACATGTTTTTACATACATACATACGTACATACATACATATATCACGCCTTTATCCCTTGCGGGGTAGGCAGAGCGTTAACGGCCGTAAGAATACGGTCGCTATCGCCACGTCTGACATTTGTGAGGATTGTTTTCCAAGGTTGTTTCAGAAAACATGTGTATCACTATAGTGACAGGTTGTCAGCCTGTCGCCTAAAAATTGTAATATGCCAATGCCCTCGAGTCCCTTAGTCGCCTCTTACGACACCCGCGGGAAGGATGTGGGGTGATGCTATTCTAAGCCGGCATCACACGGCATACATACATACATTTTTTTATTACTTATTAATCCCAATACAGGTCCAAGAGTCCATTAATGATGACTGCTGTTTATACCAGACATACGGAAAATACCTTCTTATCTTATATTTCCTTAATTATCCTACGTCATCCCACTGCTGCTAAGAAAAGGCCTCCCTCTTCCCTTGTCGCCGAACTGTATGGATAATAACTAGTTAAAACATTAGGTCATCCATTGTCTTGTTGAGCTGATGTGGAGTCTCTAAACTTTCGCTATGGAAAAGCTATAGAAATACGTGCAGTAGTAGAAACATGCTCACAGCTCAGTTGCAGCTTACTTAAAATAATGACTGCCGGCACGCTTCGAGCACCAATCAACTGGTAGCTCATGTACTCCAATTAGACTGTTTCGAACTGTTCCGTTTGAGCACTGTACAGGATGCTATTAGACAAAATAAGAAGTAGAACACATTATGTAAAGCATAGGTTGCCGTGAATAGGCGCTTATTTTTTTACACCTTATAGACAGATGTGAGATGAGTGGCGTGATACGTGTTCCCGTATGAAAAGTTCAGCGATGTGTAATCATAATTTCGAAGCCGGGATCATTCGGCATCATCCTGAATTTTGTCATTATACTTTACCTCTTTTACATACCCAAATAAGTTTTCGACGATAATAAAATCATTCCTGTTTTTGTTCAATAAAAGAAGAAAATAACAATGAATGGTTTGGTTAACAGATTAACTTATTGGATGGCAATATGATCCAACCCATATTTTTTTCACAAAATATGTCTAATTGGTACAAAATTTTACGCTGTCTTCCAAAATTATCTTCCAATTTTACTACACCATGTGCACTAGTTTCTAACCAATTCCGCTCTACAAATCGATTTAGTTTCGTGGTTATATATCAATTTACTTACGTTTGTGCTTGTCCATTATTTCGTACGTTGCTTTTAGTTTGGAGACCTTCGTGGGTAGAGTCGGGGCATGTCCTTAGACCAGTTTGATGAATGGTATACGGTTTTCCATGTCGCTAACAAATAGGTTATTTGGCAGTAATTTTGCCCACGAAATGGCTGTGTTTCGAAATAATTTGTTTCAATAACTGACTATGTATTGAAGGAGTTCCAGGTTGATGTAGAACCAATAGTGATACTCACGGATGAATTTATAAGAACCCATAATTTGGACAGTCTAAAATCGCAGTCTTATAGGCGTGGTAGGAAAAGCTATATGAAATTCAAATAAATTTATTTGGGTACGTTTCGCAGCAGCGTCTCGAAATAACAATTGGGCCGTTCGACGACTTGGTGTCCCTCCCATACGTAGAAGAAGAAGGGATCAGCAAATGTTGTTTCTCGCTACAGATTACAGACATATACTAATGATATAGATTGACGCATTTAGGTTCATATCCTGACAGTAAAATTGATTCCTCTAAATTGATCAGCTTCTAAATTACGATTACTTCGAGAGACAAAGAAATCTGCGTTTGAATTTCAAACTCAAAAGCATGTAAGTTAGCGGCCTAAGCCAACCTAAGCTCAACCTACCTATAGACCAGCCTGCCTAGGCCTTTCTTACAACATTCCCCAGTATAAATCGGGCGAAACAGGTCCAGATTTACCACACGTTGCGAAATCTCCGTGACTGAACGGGCATTGTCTATGGTATTTAGCTCTTGATCAGCTTAATGGTACTGTTGACCACAATTGTTGATGGATGGGAGTTGCTTGGTGCTGTTGGTTGGTGATGAGTTTCATTTCTTTGTTGGTAGATTTAGGTAGATCGGTCACAGCTCTGTTCTTATTTATAATAAAACAACGACTAACCCGTAAAAACGTTCTCGTGAGAATAAGATATTTTTGCGTGCTAAGAATGAACTCTGAATTACTCAATGACCGTGTGATATAACGGGAAGGATATGGGGTGATGTTTAGAATAGCATCACCCCCTATCTTTCCCATGGGTGTCGTAAGAGGCGACTTAGGGATCGGGCCTGATATGTATTGCAATTTTCGGCGACAGGCTGACAACCTGTCACTATGGCAATACACAGTCCTCTGAAATTACCCTCAAACTTTAATCAAACGTGGCATAAGTGACAGTTTTTTTGTACGCTCTGCCTATCCCGCAAGGGATATAGGCATGATTAATGTATGTATTACACAACGAAAAGTCATACATACTCACACTTTTTACATATTATTATGTAAGTAATAAATTTCCTTCCATATTAGGAGTACGCCCCTCCACCTACGCTTACCAACCTAATCTATGAATCACTGCTCTGCCGGCGCACGCGCAGCTCAAGGTCACTCTGAACGAAAGCTTTTGTCTTGCACGCGCGCCACACTAATGGATAATAGTAATTACTTGGCGTGTTTTCATTTTGCTATGACCTTACTTTTGTCTCTAGTTCGGCATGCCATGTATGTACCTACCTACTAGTGGTTTGACTTTTGAGTTTGGGACTGACTTGGTTTGTATTCGATCGAGTCTCTTTACTTCAATACCGAACGATTTGATGTTTAATTCTTTTAGTAATGTTTTATGTTTGAAATGTTCAAGTAGAATTGTCTTTTAAGAAACGTCAGGTCAAAAGTATGAAAAGGTTGATGAATTTTGAGGAAGCAAAAGAGGTATGTTAGGATCGTAGCAAGTAGAAGGATGTAGTCTCTGCCTACCCCTCCGGGAAAGAGTATTTCTATATGTAGTTTTGTATATGTTAACTTGGGAGTGCTGAAGAGGGAGACTGGTAGTGATTTGATAATGAAAAAGGAAGATCCTTATGGTGTAACGTAGGGGAGGCCTACGTCTAGCAGTGGATTGCAACAGGTGGATGTGATGTATTGTAACTTAGCTCTTTAGCAAGCTCGAAAAACATTTAAGCATTGATTGCAATTCAGATAAATCTTTACTCTTATTCATTTTACTCTTAGGTTATTATACTCCTTCCCAGATGACCTTTAGGGAGCTCTCAATCAGCCAATATCCTCAACAGACAATGAGGTCCGGCGTTGCAATCCAAACAAAAACAATGATAGAACGGGGTACACTCGTGAAGGGATATCTGAAAGGCAGCATAATATACAGGGTTTAAAGGACAGCTTTCCTACACTGCTAGATGAAATGCGTTTAAAGACTTTGGTTGGCTGCATGCAAATCGACAACTGAAACTTAAATGTTATGAACTAGCATTTCATTAAAATAAAATCAGGAAAGCAAGCAAAGTCCGTGAGATCGTTTGATTAGGTTGCAGGATGAAACATCTGTCCATAAGAACGATGGCTTATTAGCAAGGAACTTCTTCGCAGGCAGTTAAGCTGTCGCTTCCAGTTGCTTTATATGCTTACTTTCATGACGGTCATATAAAAAATAAAATTAAATTAAATATTTGTTTATTCAAAATATCCTTACAATCTTTTTGCTGGGTCTTCCCAGAAGGTAGGGAAGTCATATCACTTCTCTTTTAGAAGATTAGTACTGGCAATTGGTATAAATCTTTTGCATCATCAGGTCGTTTGAGGACTGGATGTCCCATGTAATGTGAATGTATTTAAGCTACATGATATGTATTAATTAAAGCTGTCCCGAACACCCGGTATATCTCAGCATGTATCAGCACAATGGTCGAACAATGCCCACTTTTGAACAGTTCGGATTGGCAAGCCGGTGGTATTGGCAATTGGGAACACGACGAAATGTGCCACGCCCTTAGATATTTGAGTTGCTGGTCAGTGGTAAGGCGGTTAACTTTTGATTTAGCTGATAAAGTGCTAGTGTAGCAAGGTTGGTACTTACCTGTACCAGTAATGGTTCGAAACTAAGAGCTGATTGTGAGCATGCCGGTACTGATGACAAAAACCGATTTGCTTGGTGGAACTGTATAACAATGTTATCGACAACAATTATTGTCCAAATTCCCACTTCATCCCGCTGTATTCCGATGAAGATAGTGTTCAGTGACCGAAATATTTTTTTTTTCTGACTACGAAAACTATTGCTCTCAACTTAGATATTTTTTTTAGTTGCTCAAACAAGCTAAGGAATTGAGACAGAGAAAGTCAGAATTGAGGCAATTTTCGGCTGTCTCTTAGATTCAGATATCAGCATTTGACTGACACACATTGCTCATGCCACGAAAAAGTGTAACACCGGAAATTTAGTTACTTACTTAGTAAGCATAATGTTTTAAAACAAAATATCTAATTTGTTTTTCTCTTTTGTCCTACAGGTAAGTCCCAAAAAATAAACTGAATCAAATGAAGAGGTGTAGCAGCTATAGTCGAGTAAGTACTTCTAGCTTTACTACAAATCATACATCTACAGTAAATTTCGTTTAATATTGATACTAATAACGGGAAAAGATAGTAAAGGTACAGTTATAAAATTCAAATTGTTATTTCCGTCAACCAACAATAGTCCAACCGTGCCTAACGGTATCACTTTTCATGACAATCACTACACAACCTAGTTAGTTACAAATTACAATACAATCTTTCACAAACATCCATAAAAACATAGCAATTTTAAACATAAAAGGCAGTTGACAAACTGATTTCGATAGCGAAACTAAAGAACCAACATAAACTGGTTTCCCATACGTTTGTAAATAAATACCAGTTTACATAGATCTCTTGATCAATTACTGTGGTATTCGCGGTTTTGCATTGTTCACATCGCAGGCTTTATTAGCTAAATGAAAGGGCTTCTTATGGGAAATTGAAAGGCACTGTTTCTACTACAATAATGTTTAACTGTGGTATGTCTGTGACAAGCAATAGCACATCATATCAGCCAGTAGTCTACTGCTGGACGACCTTCCCCAGGGTACGTTACAAGGCAACGATCTCCCGTTCTCGCCATCCAGTCGCCACCAGCTGCTCTCTTAAAGTCATCGGTCCATCTGGCCGGAGGGCATCTAACGCTACGCTTGCCGGAGGCGTGGCCTCCTCTCGAGATCATTTTATCTTTAACAGTCACAATAGTCTACCAATTATTTCCATAGTCAACACGCTTGGTAGGCTGGTGCGAGCGAAATGCCAGATTTTTTTTTTTTTCATAAAAAACATTGCTACCATTCCCTGAATTATTCATCCTTTTGTCGCCTTTTACGACACCCACTCGGCAGTCATATATGTCTTAGATAAATACAACTTATCGCGAGAACTATTCCCATACAAAAATTAGCATTAAATACCGTTGTCAAAAGGCACTTTAATATCGTTCCACTGGTACATTCGAGTACAATAGATGATAATTAGCGGTTAAAAGCACAAGACCGATTATTGTATTGTCTCGTTACGCGTGAGCATTGTCATATCAAAGTGTTATTGTAATGGTATTCTGTGCCGCCATTTTGTTCGCCAATCTTGGAACGAAAAAAAAAACAATAAATAGTTGCACCTGCTTGGCTTTAAAATATATTAAAAACATTCGAAAAATATACATTTGTAATTACACTTCAGTCTGGTCTATAAGGTCAATTTAAACAGGCGATATTGTTACTCTTACATACATACATACATATATCACGCCTTTATCCCTTACGGGGTAGGCAGAGCGTTAACGGCCGTAATAATACGGTCGTTGTCGCCATGTCTGACAAATATAGAGGGCCGGTTGAGATAATTTGTGTATCACTATAGTGACAGGTTGCCAGCCTGTCGCCTAAAAGTTGTAATACACCTGAAACCCTCGAGACCCTCAGTCGCCTCTTACGACACCCACGGGTAGGCAATGGGGTGATAATAATACATAATATAGCGAACAATTTTTCAGAAATTTATTCAGTTACACGAGCATACCACGCTCTGAAAATATTTACACTGGATTTAAAATGCCCTTGTACTTCCTGTTCCAAGACGTGGGTTCAAAGTATGATTGCGTGAAAATTTTGTCTATTACAAATACAAACACACACACACACACACACATATCACGCCGATATCCCTGGTGGGGTAGGCAGAGCGTTAACGACCGTAAAATTACGGTCGTTATCGCCACGTCTGACAAATATTGAGGGCTGTTTGAGATAATTCGTGTATCACTATAGTGATAGGTTGTCAGCCTATCACCTAAAAGTTGTAATACACCTGAAACCCTTAGTCACTCAGTCGGCTTTTACGACTTCCACGGGTAAGAAATGGAGTGATGCTATTCTAAGCCGGCATCACACGACAAATACAGATTCGTAGAAATACTTTTATCTTCTGGATTGGATTGGTATCCAAAAGATAAAAGTATTTTTACGAATCTGTAGTTACTAACCTCGCGGTGTTAGTAGTAGATCGTCAACAAAAACCCAAAACATAAGACTGGTCTTGTTATCTCAGTAAACGTTACACATTTAAGACATTTTACGCAAGATGCGATTATAACATAACAACTGGTTTTAAATGCGATTTTTGACTGACAAGATGTTTATCACGGATTCATTCACTCTGAAGGAATGACAAGAATGATCGATGTATGATAGCTGATAGCTGACTTGTCAGTTGTCTTAAGAGTTAGTGATGTTTGTCAATTATTCTCTCATTAAAAAGTGCTGTATATTTAATGAAAGAACAATTTAAGATAGCATTCATACATTAAATACGTACTCCATCAGAATGTATGAAAGTTTTACTATTTTAAAAACGTGTTCAAGTTGGAAGGAATAGCCTCAAAAATGTCGAAGTCACACCACAACAGTTTACTGTTTTTTGGCCGAGTGTAGTGTTGTAGGACACACAACACAGCTCTTTCACAGACTAGTTGTCCCACACGCAAAAGAAGAAGAAGGGATAAGTACAGTCCATTTCCTGCATTTATCCAAAAAGAGGAGCCCTTGTCCAGCAGTAGAATGTCTGTGCCGTAACCAAGCAGAATTGATAAAGGATATAACTGACAGAAACGCACTATGCAAGACATTTATTCAAAACAGATGCAAGTTGGCAGCTAGATAAATGCAGATGAGCCGCACGCAGCCAATCATCGTGATGGGACCGTTTAAAAATGCACATGGAAACAATGGCGAGATCCCATAGAAAGATCTGGTCATATCAGACCAAGAATTAGGAGGTAGATAGAGCGCTGTAAACAAGCAAAGATAATCCTACAAAGGCAAAATCCGTAAAATACGTTAATGTAAAAGACTAAACCACACCAAAAAACTGAACAGCTATCCTCAAGTAATGTAGGTCAGAGTGTTTGAGCCACACATGCACACACCTCACACACAAATGAAGAAAGGAAAGTGTTCGATTGGAGCCCGAGAGAGGGACGACGGAATGTGGGTCGACAGCCGGCAAGATGGACAGACGACATTGTCCAAGTAATTGGGAAGAGCTGGAAGTGACAAGTCCTCGACCGTCGAATGTCGAGATCGTTGGAGGAGACTTTCACTCAGCATTGGGTGGCTATAGGTTAAAGAAGAAGAAGATGAAGAAGCATACACCTTCACAAATGCCACAAGGTTCCAATGTGTTCCCTGTAATATATTGAAGTCAACAAGTTTGGCAGCAGGATTGCAGGATGTAGACTGTCACATTCCAAGGCAAATTTCTTATCATTGAAATATAAATTCCCTTGGCCTCATGCGGGATAAATTAAGCCTACTCCAGGTTTTCTTGTCTTCCCAGAACTTCTTCTACCTTGTTGCTGGTCTGTTCTAGGCATGGCCTTTTCACACGATCTGCCAACGCGGTATAATCAGACGGTCTTCATTTGAATAAATTTTTCCTTGCAAAAAAGTTGCCTTTGTTGCTGTGTGTGACGTCCGTGGGCTGTCTTGGGGTAGGTCGTACTACGCAATTGACATGTGACTATTAAAAGGTAAGTGTGTGTAGTCCAGTCAATACTAGGCAGACGTGACAATAAATTATAGTTGGTTCAGAAAAACCTTTATTTTGGTATAACATATCCATATCAGATCAGTTCATAATTACGCTTTTTACACTCTTTTGTAAGTTTAATTTGTGATTGTTCTGATTCCGACCCATCCGCCGAAGTTAATAAAATTTTAAATCCAACCACGCAAACAGTGAACTGAGTTCAGTACTGAATTCTTGAATTGATGCTTCTAGATATTTATCTTAATTTACAAAACAATATCTAGTTGTAAGCAACAGGATGATGACAAAAGGATGCTTTAGTCGGAAGAGAGTGAATTTAGAAAAATAAAATCCCAGCTAGATAGAGATCCTGTTATACTAGTTAAAATTTGGCTCGTTTAAAGGTATAATATAACATACATACATACGCTTATCATGCGAATAAGAAGTAACAAATGCACTCTTAAAATCACTATTGTTTAACGTGTCAATTACTACAACCTTTTTCCAGATTGACTGGACTAAACCTGTCAATATTAATTGCCCAAGCGCATGTGGCGCATCTATTGAATGTTATTATTAATTATAGTTTAGCAACATTTTATTTATGCTCTCTTATACAGGGTGTAAGGGAAAGCTCTCCGAATACCTACTGATGGCTAGTGCATTTAGACCGTGAAACTGAATAATGTTCCCATAGAAAAATATGTCAGGAAACGCGCAAAAAATTCGACTTCCTTTACAAAGTCACGATCAGCTGACTGCATCTACTAAGTAAAGTAATATTTTTTTACATTTCCTGAAATATTTTCATATCGTAAGTTGTCCTGGTTCATGGTCTGCATGTACCTTATCAGAATTCGCTAGTTTCCTGGGACATTAAAGAAAAAGAAAGAAAACAGTTATTTGATTCTCACAAGTTACAATAGCGCATAAGTGTGGGAGTCTTCCTTTAAATTTTATAATACAATAGTTGTAAGTTTAAAACTATCGTCTCAAAATACCTACTAACTTCGTTCATAGGTTTTTAGGAATATTCAAAGTTTTAAATAATAAACAGAAAAATAATATGAAAGTAAGTGTTTTGAAGCCATCCAAAATAGAGCATTATGTTATGACGTAACACTTTCAGTTTTCATACAAAACATCGTTTCTGATCGTTCTTAAAAGTATCTTATTAGGCCTGTTAGACATGTAGCCTATTCTGAAGGCTGTCCCTTACACCCTGTCTACTACCTATTGCCTATCAGTACGTGAGTTCTCATTGCACCTCATAAAAATTGTGTTGTCATGTCACTTGACACATGCACGATGTATTGAAAGTTAAATTAGATGGTAATATGATTTTCTCCTTACAAGATGAGAAAGACCATTCCACAAAGTGTTAGTAAATGTACTGCGTGCTACTAAAAGCACTGCCATATCTCTCTCTTTCTTCCCCTCGGTCTCGTTTATAAAATATTTGGGGCTCCCAAAACTTCCAAACAAAATGAGTTGGTTCCTTTTTCATGCGGGAAACCAAGTCTTCCAATGACCCGATGAACCCTCCGTTAGACGTTACACCGACTTTGTTTGACAGGCTCAATGAAATGTGGTGATATGTGTAATATAAACGGGTTAGTAGTCAAATTGCTTACCTCGATAGCTTGTTTTGATCACCTATATTATGTGTTTGAAATTCGGCATTAATCCATATATTTTAGTTTGTATGCACATTATGTAAATGTAACTAATGAGTTTATTGAACCCAATCTCCTATTTTGGATGACAATAGGAACTATAAAACTGATCAGGAATTTAAGGCTTCTCAAATTGCTACTAATCCCAGTGGGTGTTTAATTTTTATTGTGCCCAAATTCTCTAAATCCAATGTTAACAAAAGCCTCTTTATTGAATACAAATTCGTTTTATTAATTCATTTAAATTCATTCTTCCAAATTATAAAGTGCGTTTTTTCTCACCCATTAATCTCGTCTAAATTTGGCAAGAGTCTAGATTTTTGTCTGACTCTATCTCTATTTCACAAGTAGTTTATGGTCCGTCAACAATATTAGCCAGCATTTTTTTATTTGAGGTCGTAAACTTTAGTAATAATTATGTGTATCTGTATACGCATCTGTATGTGTCTGGGTTTGAGCAAGCAACGTATATTACTCGTTTTTACAACATGGTAGAATTTAAAAAGAGGAGTATGATGAGAAATACTAATTAACGTATTTCCCAAACTAACTAACTTCGCTGACTCAGTGACCCAAAGAGGATCTTGGCCTCCGAAACGAGCTCCTTCCACTGGTCCCTGTCCTGCGCGAAATCTTGCCAATGTTGACTTTAAGATCGCGCAGGTCAGCGTCTACCACGTCTCTCCAACGGTGGCGTTCCATGGGACGACCATGTACGCTCTTTTTGCTCCTCAATTTTCTCCGATCCTCTCTACATGGGCGATGCAACGGATTCACTGAGCTCGGGTCCTTGATTTTGGTGGGCTCGGTCACTATTCCTATTTTGGAATTCCTTCTAAGTCGTCAGCTGACAAAATTGCCGCCCGTGACAGGATATATTTTATTTTTCTATTTCTGATATAATTTTATTTAAATGCCTCTTCAATCTAATTATACTTTTATATAACCACCTACGTTTAAGGATATCCTTTTATAAGTAGTACCATCAACACTTACATGCAAGTATTATTTCACGTAATAGCCACGTGGTCTAACACATCCTTAACATTAACATAATCGATAACATATAGTGTCAATTTGTCATGCATTTCCTATAAACAAATTAATAATGCATATGGAAGTACCAGGATATCATAGAAAATGAGAAGGTAAATACTTAATCCTTATTACATACACACACGCATGTATAACATGCATACCATGTCTATACCTTACTACAAAAAAAAAACACTGGTACTTATCTTTGTATATATAGCATTTACAAGGTATAACATCACCCATTATGTAATTAAATGTTGTCTGCGGGGGTTAAAAACCATAATAACCTACTATTTATATTCTTCTCTTTTTCCAATTTCTAAAACAATATGTTTCTCCTACTTACTTGTATTTGTCGAGAAAGACTTCATTATTGTTTCATTACCTTTAGACTTTGTAACATGTTCAAATGAATTGGAAGCGATTCCCACTGCGATACAGTGCAAACTACTAGTGCAGTGAGTCTCACTACTTGTTCAAACGGCCTAATATTGAAGCAAAATACTTATATACAGTTTTTTTTCTGCAATGTAAACAATTAGGCAAATTCTTGCTCAATAAATATTTTTTGATTTTTTGATTTTGATTACTGATGATTGATAATGCATGAAAGTACCAGGACATCATATAAAACGAGAAAGTAAATAGGTACGTAAATCCTATGTATTGATAAATTAATAATAGGTACATAGAACTACCAGGAGATTATAGAAAATCAGAAGTAAATCGTAGATATTGATTATGATGACGATTCTAATATAGCTACGAGTATGATGAAGACATGCATAATAATTGCGAACAGGATATTACAAAATGTATGCAATACATACAAATGCATAATAGTTTACAATGTAGCAAACATAGATGTAACAGAAAGAAATTAAGAGTTTTTTCATTAAATTGCCGATGGATATCTAGGTGAATAATGATGTCCTTACCGATATCAAATTCTTACTAAGCAAAACTGACTAAACTCGTTAAATACCGTTATGCAAGTATAAACGACTTACGTTGTTTTGGATTCGGTAGAGGGCCTCCACGTTTCGGCTGTTTCCTTACATACCGTCTGTGCCAGTGTACTCAAAACTTTCAGATATGAGCAGACCATGAATCTAAACAACTTTTACTATAGAGCTTATTTTTGGAAACAAAAGAATACATACAAACAAATACAACAAAACCATAGAAAGTCATTGAGCTAATCAAGAATTTTGTATGGGAGGTCAAATAATTTCTCTCGTGTACCAACCAACACACCACCATGGAAAAAGTTGTTCTGTTTCAGGGTCTGATCATGACTGCAAAGTATTCTTAGTATTCGTTTCTCAAGTCACGTATTCTAAATCTAAAGTATGGGTTTAATAATAATTATCATTCCTTTTTGTTGTTTTTGCGCAATACAGACAGAAGCACTTTTCTACTCTGCTCATATTAACAAGACTAATCATGTATAGAGCAAATATTACAACATAATATCAGTAATGGCGGCCTGGGGCTACTAATATTACTAAATTACTTATTGAATTGTCGCTTACTTACTAATCATGCTGCATTTAAACATTGCATATTGTGCTTTAAAAGCATATCCACGTAGTAGCTAGTAAAAGTCGATTTATAGTCATATCATAGTCTATAGTTATCAGTCTATTTACATGTCTATTAAATCTAGTAATTGCATAACATTTTCTGAGAACTGTGTAGCGTAAAATAACTAGGTGTTTCTTTCTATCGACGTGTTGTCTTTTGAAGCCTTAGAGTATACTTAAACAAGCTACAGAGCGGATATATCGCTCGCTTCAGACCGTTGTATCCAGCGTAAACAAAAATTCTATAGATACTTGTGTCAGATACGTATTATAGGAAACGTATCAAGTTTTGTCACTGTCGTCACTGTCGTTTTGCTAGTGATGGACAGTAAGTCTGTTTTGTACACGAACTAATCCTTCATACCTAGTTAGGCGCACTCTACGCTACGGTCATTTGAATTTGGAGTATCATCATACATAATGCCTGAACATAAAAAAGTGCATCTTGAAGGTTATTTAAACGAAGACGTAGTAGTCTTGTATGAAAATAAATAAATAAACAAGTAAAGTAAAAATCAAGGAGGCGAGACCAGACACGACCGCGGTCGACCTTGCAAGGTCGCTGGCGCGGGCGCATCGCCGCTTGCATTGCGCGTACGCATACCCCACATGACGGAATGCTTGTTAAGCAAGTTTGTTTAAGGGATCGTCTTGATCTGGGTTTCTGGACGGTTTATATGAAAACTCAGTGGAGATTGATCTTTTGGTTATATAAGTAGTAGATCTAAAAGTTAGACCAATGAGAATCGCTAGAAATGCAGGAGGCTGCGATAAAAGATGCCATACATAGTAAACACGTCTAGGTACGTAGATTACGCCTTTCTCCTTTGCTGGGTAGGCAGTGCCTTCGTTTTCGCCACGTCTAACAAATACTTGAGGGTCGTTTTTGATAAATCTTGTATCACTATAGCAAAAAGTTGTCAGCCTATCATCACCTAAGTTGATCATTGGGCTCAACTTTGGAGTAAGGGTCAAAATGACATCGTTTCGAGTCCAGTTGTTTTTCGTCCAAGCTCTTCGCCCTCGAGTCTCTTAGTCGCCTGTTATTGGTCACACGACAAAGATACCATAAAACAAATATGTCCGTAGTGTTATCAATTTCACAGCGCAATTTACCCCTCAAGCCACGAATCACGATATTGTGGTGAAAATCCGCAAGTTTGGCGTCGCCTGCGCAGATAACTTTCTTTGCCAATCGGAGAGAAACTGCGTATAGCTCGCTTAGATAGTGTCGCGACCAGCGTAACTTGACCTCAATGCTCCATACACGCATGTACGGGCCCGTACTGACAGTTACGCTGGTCGTGGCACTATTTAAGCGAATGAAGTATATTGAAATCGTGATATCACGAGGCGGATTCAGGTAATGCGATTTGTAAGATGGGCCGAGATTTAATACATTTACAGAAAGTGGCGACTGCAGTGTGGTGCCCGCTTAGAATAGCATCACCCCAATTCTACCCGCAGGTGTCGTAAAAACATACTATAAGGGATTATCAACAAGGGAATGCGCAGCAGCGTTCCCTATGAATGCAACATCTTGTAGTGCGCTCGCCAATCCGCCTGCCAAGCCTAATGAGTAAAGCGATACCCCCCGAAAAGGGGAGGCCCATGTCAACAGGTTACAGAGTTGCGACTGACTTTCGAAAACTCTACGCTCAACAGGGAAAACTGAACAGCTTTCTCCACAAAGATTGGAAGTCCCATACAAAAAATCAGCTGATTAAGCAATTTTTAATTAATAGTACATAAATATGTAAATCAAATCCCTTGCGAGATCGGCCGTAAAATTCCGATGGCTATCGCCACCTGTGACAAATATTTGAGGTGTCGTTTCAGATTATTCGCGTAGAGTATGACTAGCGTTGTCAGCCTATCGCTTAAAATTGCAATATACATCAAATCCCTTATTCACACAAACGGGAAGTATATGGGGTGATGCTATTGTCCGATATCACACGGCTTACATACTAAATTAATAAAATATAAAATTTCGTAATGTAGTCAGCAAATTTAAATGCAAGTGTCGTTCTGAGCTCTGAAAATTGCAACACTGTCCTGATTAGGTATATATTATGGCTTATAGCTCATTCGCTAAGACAGTGTCGCGACCAGCGTAACTTGACCGCAACGCTCCATACACGCACGTACGGGCGCGTAACGACAGTTACGCTGGTCGTGACACTATGTAAGCGAATGAAGTATAGTTGTATTCTGTCGATACCTAATCAACTCCTGCGCATACATTATAAATAATTAGTACCTCTAACGCCTACTTTATGTAAATTACTTCTTACCAACGTGAGAAACAATGTAGTAAGTGTAGTAAAAAAGGGAATAGTTTTTGTAGCATTTATTGATTCTTGTAACTCGTAAACAGTTTATTTTTTATTTGCATACTTGTTCAATTAGTAATTGTTTTAATTTAGGCTTTGGCCTACATACAAACATTACGCCTGTATCCCTTGCGGGGTCTAAATGGCTCATACTATGAATTGGTCTATGGTGAACACAATTTTCTGAAAATAAATATTTGTCAAAACCCTCAAATGTTAGTCATAGGCGACAACATAATGACCGTTTTTTAAAGTCGCCGTCTACTCTCTGCCTGCCCCCCAAGGTATGGACAGAGCGTGACGTATGTAGTTAATTCTAAACTGATTTACTTTTACTGCAATCGTATTCCGAAGCTTACGAAATATCTAGACTTAACAACATGTGTTCACAACTCTGTCAAAAAAACGTGAGAACTATTGTCTAATATGGCTTCTGTATGCAAATACTTTATCGAATTTCTTTTTAATGAGCGTGGTACAAACACTTAGTTGAGTAAGAGCCTATGTTCTGATTGCATGAAATAAGTCGAGTGGCAAAACAGTAGCAATCCAATGAACTTCCAGGGGTACTTCAAAACAACAATCATTTCCGTCTTCAGTTAAAATATCATCATTATCATCAATCATCATCATTTCAGCCATAAAACGTCCTCTACTGAACATAGGTCTTCCCTAAATGGCTCCCCTCCCCACCTTGTTCGATTAAAAGCGGCGTGTATGCATTTCCCCGCGGACTTGACCAGATCGTCTCTCCATCTCGCGGTGGGCCGTCCTACTCTGCGCCTGCCGTTACGTGGTCTTTACTCGAGAAGGGTTAAATATAATAAAAATTAAAACACATTATCACCACTGGACGTAGGCCTCCCCCAAGGTACGCCACAAGGCCCGATCTCCCGTTTTTGACATCCATTCGCTACCAGCCACTCTCTTTAAGTCATAGGAAGGTACATCTAGCTTTAGATAACTGTGCGATGGCCTAAGACAATATTCGGTGTAACTATAGTTTGTTATGCAACGTTTCAATTAAACGTGTTTATAAAAAAAGTACGTAACACACGCAATGTTTTGTTACATCGAAAACCTGTTGAGTTTGGACAAATGGCTCTTATATCGATGTTTTGAGAAGATTCTCGTTGGAAGTGTAAAATGATCTGATATCCATCATCTGTTATTTTGGATATTTCTTCCATGTTGCCATTACCTTTCAATGTGTTTTGTAAAGAATTACACCAGATTTAGCAGTCGACTGTTGGAAGTAAGCATCCCCCAGGGTACGCCACAATGAACGATCTCCCGTCATCCCAGTCGCAACCAGCCGCCCTCTTTCAGTCATCGGCCCTTCTGTCCGAAGTATTCTACTTTACTTTTGACGAGGTTACTCAGATACCCACTTCACGTTTTATTTGTAAAGAATAGCAACAGAAATTCGTCAGTCTTAACACCCATTAATTTCCTTTTCCAAATCGCATTTAGTGGATGCAATGTCCGTTATAAAAGAATGTGTTATTGCGTCCAACATCAGTAATTATTTTCGTATTAATCGTTAATTAGGCAGATAAAGTGGCAGACAGTGGCAGTATGTTATTTAAATCTGTTACTTCAGTTTCTAATAAGAATATTTGGACAGTGTAGTAACTCTTTGTTTACTGTTTTTTGGATTTTCATTATGCGTAGAAGTTAGCTTAGTCTGCTAAAGCTAGCAGTGGATAAATATCAACTCAACCCCCTAGTTAGGTATATTGAGGAATGAAGCAGGGCCTTTATTTTTTATTTATTTTTCCCACTCGTACCGCGTTTTTACTAGGAACATTAATTTGTTATAAAAAAGAAAAAAATGTGTCTGACAATTTTCTCTTTTTTACAATGACTAATTCATTTATTCAGTGACAGTATTGTATTGTAACTATCTGACATTCTAAAAGCATTAATTGTAAATCTACTTGGAAATAAACAATTGAATCATGAAGATTCGACGTTGGAAGCTACGGTTAAGACTTCATTTCTACAGTCTTCAAAAATGAAGGTTATCAAATGACTTGTAACATATTTGGCGACTTAGCCCTCTACCTCTGTTTAAAGACATATCAGAAGAAAAACCTTTTGTTTTTAAGGGTGTTGAAGTAAAATCCACCTTTGCAATTTTGATTACTAGATTAGACTGATGTAGTAACTAAGTAACTATCTAAAAAGGGCTTAGCGAAACAACGTAGTACGACGTTATTTGCCGTGCATAAAAGATAATTAGAACGTAAATAATGCCTTCTTTCTGTTCGCATATCATAACACCACATAATAAATTTAAACAATTTGTTGAGGTTAGTTTCGCAAGTGTAACTGTTAAATTGTTTGTATTCGTGACCCTTTTTTTTTTCATCATTTTGTAGGTTAACTTAAATGCCTAAGCTCAGTAGGTGATGATGTTAAGTTTTTGTTACAAAGTTAATACAAACGAAATAAGTGGAAAAAAATCACGCCCCTTTGTAACAAAACGTCAACAATCCAGTGATAGTTTTCAAATTATTTGATGTCTTTCTACTTTCACAAGACGATTGATAAAATTACCTTATGAACTGACATTTCCAAAAAAGTTTATCCTTTACCTATCCGTTACGTAATGAAACTTTTTCTTTTCTCCGTTAGTTTTCCATTACAAACCGACAACACCGTTCGCATTATGAAATTGATTCTCCACGTAACTTTGTCGTCGTGCAAATGTTAACTTTAGCAGCTGTGTCTTGAAAGAGAAACAACAAGTACAAGTTAAATACGAAATAGACATGTACTTTGGCGAATCCACTGATCTGAAATAAGCTGTGGACTGGTTGGTGCTACAATATTGGTGATCTATTGAAAATCGCCACTTTGGCGCTGGCAGTCAAGGAAAGCAAATACGAAAGTACCCGGAACTAAATAATTTAAGTAAAGCAAATACGAAAGTACGCGGTACTCTCGTAGGTGGCGCTTCAATTAGGGCCGCAAAACTAGCTGTCAATTGTATGGGACAAGCTATCCAGTGCGTAGATAACGTCATATCAACAAATGGGCGAATTTAACATCTAACGCACGACGCTGCGCATGTGTCTGTCAGATGTAAGCACCAACGCTTGGTGTTGCGTTGTTTTATAGACACATCCGATGACGCAGGTTCACCTTTCTCGTCACGACTGGCAGTAGCTGGCCAAAGGACCTGTTATAATATTTTTTTATTAAGTAGGTACGTAACTAGTACTCTATGTACCTACCTGAAACAAAAATTCTTACTTGTTTCGCGCTGTCGATACTAATTAAATATTCCTACCATAGCGAATCGAAAATAATGCATGTTCGATTGTTCAAATTAAAAGTGCATATAATGCATTTGCTTTTATGCAAAATAATTATGTTTACAAAATGATCACGCACGAAACGGAATTTCGATAAACGATAAAAGGTTGGACTCTTTGTGTTACAAGTATGAAGTTAATTAGCAGGCAGCAGGTACGTATTTTAAAAATAGGTTTTACTTACTCACTCTAACGATTTTCAAATAAGTTAGCACTATTATCATATCCAAAGCATCATTTGAATATCTCCAAAACTTTCGTCCATCGACCCAATGAATCCTGGCGTCAGAGTTTTTCAATCGCCTGCAACTATGTAGTAGCAGGACATGTTAGTGTAACGACCGCTGTCTAAATTATCATAGACAGCAACAGGAACCGACGCGACGGCTTAACGTATCGTACGCACGTATTACCGACATTATTATTATTATTCAACTATTTTTATTATATCTAGTTAAGGGCATGTTGTTTTATAAGCCCTTGTAATAAGCACCTGCCTGGTTTCTTTAGAATTAGACATAGTTTTAAGTCGCAATTAGCATTTAGATAAGCCTAAAATTCAGCCTATAGCTGCTAAATCGTTAACCAATTTATCTATTCAGACCTATACTTAGAGCAAGTTTATTGGCAGTTATAAGGAATAAATAATTTGTTAAATTAAATTTTCGTTGGGTCGTATATTTATGCTAGCTAGTGATAAATAGGACTAAGCCAAAATAATTTTGTGGCAGGATATTTCGATTTTCACTTTTCGTTAATAGTTGAACAGATAGAGAATTAAAAAACAATCCAGAGAAATGAGAGAGAGAGAGACTATTTGTATACCTACTGATGTTTAGTATCTATATCAGCCTATAGGATCACTGCTGGACATAGACATACGTTAGACTATAGCAGTCCACTGCTGGACGTAGGCATCCCTCCCCCAGGGTACGCCACGCCACGCACGATCACACGTTTTCGCCATCCAGTAACTACCAAAAACCCTCTTTAAGTCATATCGGTCCATCTGGCTTAGTACCTATCGGGTGGTGGGTTCATTAGTTCTTTGAAAGACTTAGTGTCCCACACGAAAAGAGGCAAAAAAAGAGAGAGAAAGAGGGAGAGAGAGAGAGAGAGAGAATACATATCGCACGAGCAAATTAAAAAAAATGGTATTAACTTATATCCTTTTGTTTAATAATCTTATTTCAATTCCTATCACGGCTTATTCAACCAACCTATTTTTAGACTCATGGGTTTTTCGTGCCATTACCGTAATGGGTTTCAGAATACCCCATTACCATTATTTATAACAAGATGTGATGCATTGCCGGATGCGCAAGCGCATGCGTCTAACACATACGCTCAACTTGCCAAGATACTTGCCAACTGATTGGCCAAGATTGAATACTTAAACCCTTGGCAAGGTGTTTACGTGTGACGCAAATATTAAATGACAAAGATTATGGTTAGATCCTGTTGGTCTTCAAAACAATAACATATTCAATCTACGTTTATACAGGATGTTAGGAAAATAACCAACTTCCTTTCAAGGGATGACATCCCATACAAAATGTACCAACCGACTGAGTCATTTTGTATGTCAGGTACAATATTTATTTAATATTTCGGCCTATGTTCCTTGGGGAAAGCTGTTCAGTTTCATGGGCTGGTTCATCCCTTGGAAGGAAGTTATTACTTTTCCTACTACTCCTACTCTGTATATTGAAAAAAAGTTAATACAGGGTGTCTCGCATGGTTGGTGCTTCCTCAATATTCCGCAATCCAATATGGTGTCAAACATAAATAAAATCATAGATCGATATAGTTTTCATAACAAACACGAACACAAAACGAACTATGTTTTTCCGCGTAAACCATGGCGGCGATAAAAAATGTAACAACGGAGCAGACACATGACACTCCCAACCTACACCCAATTCACTTAGTTTACGTTTCGATCACTCTTGAAATAATAGGATCGTTCTGAGACGCCCTGTACAATCATAATATGAATGCAACATTCAAAGATTTTTTTAAAGAATTTCATTCCTGTTTAGATAGCTTTTAGTTTAGACCATGCAGTGCCTGCCTGGCACTAGAAAAAAAACCTACCAAAGTAAACTGCATACAAGCATAGCTTGATAAATTTGACAACCGTGCGAGAATTTTGCAATTCAAAGCTAAAGTCCTGTTCTACTATTCTTATTTGATTAAGATCCTACATAAACGTTGTTTCATTATTTTGCTCCTACATTGCACTAGGTGATGCCGTGTCATGCCGGCTTAGAATAGCATCACCCCATTTCTTTCCTGTGGGTGTCGTAGAAGTCGACGAAGGGACTCGAGGGTGTGTATTGCAATTTCAGACGACAGGCTGACAACCTGTCACTATGACTATTGTGTATGACTATACACTACTTATTTGAAACGACCCTCAAACATTTCTCAGACGTGGCGATAATAACCGCAATTTGACGGTCGTTAACGCTCTGCCTACCCCGCCAGGGATATAGGTTTGATTTATGTGTGTGTGTATTGCACTAGGTAAAGATTTATGTGTGTGTGTATTGCACTAGCTAAAGATAGACAAATATTATACTCACTAATGTATTGTAATGTATACTTCGTGGTGTGGTTACTGTCATGCCTAGTTAGATGTTAAATCGACTGTGTCCACGGACATTTATACTGCGGTAAATGTAAGGTAAACTATGAAAGTTCTATGTCTAAGTTTTTGCACTTGGTCAGTGATATGTAGTGGTTAGTAGTCATAGAAGGATGTGGTAGATGTTCCGGGAAACTATTATTTTTAGAAAGTAGGTAAAGTGGATGTTCTGTTTGAAATCAAAACAAAAATGAATTCTGGGTGTGACTCCATAATTCATTTTTCTCTATTGGTGATCATTAATACAGGAGAGGCATATGACTAGGTATTACTTTTACAACAGCCACAACAGTCCACTGCTGCACATGGACCTCCCCCATTTGAGGGGTATTCCATACACACACTATAACAAACGATATCCGGGCCCTTATAATTTAAATATAGCGACATCTGTTGACCTTAATACTATTAAGTCAATTGGTACCAAAGATGGTACCAGTATACTACAGTGGCTCAACCCTAGTCTTTGATGGGAGCGGGATTGGTTCGGTAACTGGATAAGAGATGGCGCTGGGAGTCATATTTAGGTCGATTGTTTGTGAAGGTGGGATTCGTGTGTGTGTGTGTGTGTGTGTGTGTGTGTGTGCATGTGTGTGTATTTATGAATGAAAATTATATAAAGTAGCGACGCCTGGTGTCGAGTAGGAGAATTATTTAGAAAATTCTATAAGGATGTGTGCGTGTGCGAAGGTTCCGGAGAATTCAAGAAAAATAATTTTCGAGAAAATGTTTCGAGATTGATCGATTTTAGGACTATATAAGCCGGTCGCACGGCCGTCGGAGGCAAGTTTAATTTTACCGAGACAACTCGCCGGATAAAGTGAGAAGGTTTCGAAGTAAAGTGAGAAAGTTAGTGAGTGTGCTGCGAGTCTGAAAGGTCTTCGTCCGCTATCAGCTGTTCGTGCCGTGTCAGCTGATAGATCCGCGGGTGAAGTTTGGTGTACCTAGTGCTGGTGTCTTGTTATGAGGAAAGAGGAGCAGCTGTGTCGCTGGAGGGTGCTGATGCTGCCGGTCTATTCAGCGAGGGTGGAAGCTGTTTGTTCTGGATAGTTTTGTCGAGAGATACTGTTTCCTGGGACTCGCCAGATAAGTACAAGTTTTGCTATTCTAAATCTTGTCAATTGTAGCTAATGAATCATAGATTTTTAGGCAAGAAAACAGTTTAGACTAAATATCTAGGTCTAGGTTATACAGAATAGACTAGTTCAACCTATTTTATATTTTTATAGAAATTGACAAGATTTGGAAATGTTAGGCTTCTTTTTCTTAGGCTATACCTAGATTTATTCTTGTTGAGCTTTGTCTTTTGTTTTGTTGTCGGTTCCGTTTGAGTTCTTCATGCAAACCTTATCATTTCTTAATTCTGCAACCAACAACCATAATTTCTAAATATTTCAAAATCTTTTTTATTAATCTGCCTAAGCAATTGCTGATGTTTCAATATAGGTATATAGGTAGGCATACCCTAAATCTGATCCTATCCTAACCTCTTCTATTCTACCAGAATATATAAGGTCTGTGCCTGCACTGGACTATTTTATATCTACAGTTTTGATTTGTTCCTGTTGGGACTATCATATTAAAACTTTGCTGCTAAGGCGACTGAGGAGAAAAATACTCTTTATGTCTTTTACTTACATGGGCTTTGCTCAGTGGTATCTATTAATAATATTTACAACTAATACTTACCTATTGTTTTGCTTTATAAGCAAAATATGTTCACAAGGCTGAAAGTGGCTTTGTTCATCAGTGGATTAAAAATCTACTATATTTATCACCTACTTGTGCTTACTATTTTATAGTTAAGTACTTTCATCATACTAAAAATATGGCTGGTAGATTAGAAATCTCCCATCCTTTGTTTCCTGTCTAAGAACAGGTTTCAGATGTTAGTATGCATCTTAAATTATTTTATTGTTTTATAAAATCTCTCATGGCTTGCCTGAGAATACCGGTGTGTTAACACATACCAAATTAATTGTCATTGAATGATGTATGACAACTGCTATCCAACGCTCCTGATATAATATACTTACCTATAGTATTCTATATGGCTGTAACGATATCCTGTTCCTATAATCATTTATATGACCAAAGGAGGTAATTATGGGTTTCATATTCGCACTAGCCACATCTATCTATATCTTACAATGGGATTAGCATTAGCGTCTCAACCTACTATTGGCTCGCGGAATGATCTCATTATAAAGGGACTAATTTGCTAAATGCATACCCTTAACTTCCGTATGGAAATCATATAAATGTATGGGCAAGTTTGGTACAGTCTTTATATTGAATACTGGCCTGAAAGGTCAAAATAACAACAAACTATTACTGAATGATTCCAGTAGGAATTATATTATTCAACTGATAATAATACATCTGACACATTGGTGTCTTCTGGCTGGTCATGAAGACTGGTTATACTAATACAAAATCTAATATTTGTTCTTAAAGAACATCTGAATCTGTTCAAAATCCTGATCATTTTTCCGTAGCGCTGCTTCAGCGCTACAGTGTCAGTGTTATGACACATCTTTTAGCAGGAGAATAATCTCCAAATCCAAATCCAAATCTTCAAGGGGACCTGTTGGGCAGCGTTCAGTTTTGATAATTGACTCCTTCCTTGTGGATGTTTTTGCATAATTCATGATTGTGTAAGAATATCCATGGGCAGGCATTTTGTCAAATATTGGATGTTGCTGGGTCGGAGGTCCATTCGGTTGAGCGAGGATTGGGGGCTCTAATCGGTCTCGTTTGTCCGTCCCTGTTGTCCAACCTTGTCCTGTCTAACGAATGCCTACCTAATAGTTATCATAGTCCAAGAATTCCATATACCAGCTTAAAAGAACTATTGGTTTACTATATCTTATAAAACACAACGTATATAAGGGTCCTAACTATTATCTAGACGATCACAACTAATGTTTATATCACGAGCCATTCATCTAGACTTCTATGTGAGGTCTAGACTTTCTATAGGTCTTTAATAGGTCCTCCGGGCCGCCAATAGCCGAGGGTTGAACTGTTACATTTGATGCGCAGTGACCAGGATAAGTGGTCCCAAATGTGGAATTCTTGGACATTTGGCTGGTTGGACAGGCTGTGGTGAAGAGTTTGCGAGGATTCGGTTGACCTTCTCACTGTTTTCACTGACGTTCACTTTTTGTTGTTGTTTTGGTTGTTGTGCACTTGGAAAGACAGGCGGGACGATTTAGGGCGCTTCGAAATAGCATACACGTCAATTTTTCGCTGAAAAACAAGAAATTGGATAGGTTTTACAAATATTTATGATCAAGACCGGGGTTCGTATGGTATGCGTTCATGAGATATTTTTCCATTGCGGTTTTTTGAAATGTCAAAATTAAAATTCGAAAATTTTAATGTCCGGAACGTTTGAATAAACTAAACTTATAAAATAACATTTTCTACGTAAATATTGTAACTTATTAGCTTATTTGTGTGTTATTTAGATTTATTTTTCAATTAATTTAAATTATATGTCGGTCGTAAAAATACCCGTATAAAATTACGAACGTACCCTTAGTACGGTCACAGATTGGTTAACATTGTTTCTTTTAATGAACGAGACAAAAGATGTTTAAATTGTAGCGTAGTCTATGGTAAACACAATTCAGTTGTCACTTTAATCGTGCAAAAAAAAAGCAGCACGAGATTTACCGCGAAATTCAAACCTACTTATACTAGGATTTTCCACAGACAAGAGAATATCGATTCATTAATAAGAATCGAAATCGAGTCAATAATTTATAGGGGTGAACAGTTTGTTAATAAATTAAATAATGCATTTATTTTGTTCTAGTAATCATAGTAGAAAGAAAATCGATAAAGGTCAAGTTCCATTCTTTGTAGTGGTTACAGAACAAATACTAGAGGGCGCGGAAAGATTTGAGGCCGAGTGGTTAACATGACGAAATTCGTTCAGGAATTTGATAGACGCGAACGTCTTACAAGTTTGAAACTGTAATATAATACGAATATAGTAGCATACCAATTATTCTGATGAATATTAATGTTACTTTCTAAAAAAATCGCTTATTGTATTTCATCTTTGCGTACTTTTCTACAAATGAAGATTATTACGAAAATTGAACAATTTCGATAACCGGTATTAATATTGAGTAGGTAGGTACAGCACTAGTGATGGCTGAAGTTCGGAGTTCGCTCGTTGAAATTGCAATCGTTCATTAGCGTTGCCGAACTATCGATAGTAAAACAATCGATAGTTTTCCTATCGAAACCCCTATACAATCGATAGGCCAATCGATAGTATCGATACTATCGATACTATCGATACTATCGATTGTTCAGAATGAGGCAATACTATCGGTCAGCTTCGATAGTATCGATACTATCGATAGTATCGAAGCTGACAATCGAAAAAACAATCGATAGTATCGATAGTATCGAAGCTGACAATCGAAAAAACAATCGATAGTATCGATAGTATCGATAGTATCGATAGTTTTGGTCTATCGATAGTCGGCCGATGAGCGATAGTATCGTTCAGTCAGGTATGGATATTTTATTTTACATACATATAATTATCATGACTTTATCTCTTGTGGGGTAGACAGAGCGTTCACGGTCGTAAAATTACACAGTAAAGCGACAGTAATCATTGCTGTCGCTTGCTATCGCCGCGTCTGAGGGCCGTTTCAGTAATTCGCGTATCACTAAAGTGACAGGTTGTCAGCCTGTCGCCTAAAATTGCAATACACATGAAACCCATGGGAAAGAAATAGGATGATGCTATTCTTACCCGGCATCCCACGGCTAATGGGTTAATTATTGTATATGGATTATTTTAAAAGATTTTTTAAATTTTAATAATTAAAGTAAATTCATTTAGCCATAGTATTTAGCAATGAATGAATTAGTTATACAATTAGATACATAAAAATACACCTATAGTTTTAAAGGCATTTGCACACTAGATGCGTGCGCCTGCGTCTGCGTGCGTGCGGGAAAAAATAGTATGGATATGACAGGAGAATGAAATCGACGCATCACGTGATGTATCACAATAGATACCTACGCATCACCTGTCATGTCAAGTTGTAGCGACCTCTGGTGGCTACAACATGAAGCTCACTCAAGTAGTTCGCATGCATACAAGACGCAACAGGAGTTCTCAACATATCGGAGAGATGGCGCCACGTGACAGAACAATGGGCCTGAAACGCGATATCGAAGTGTTCACCGCGCAACGCATATATACAACTTCTAATCCAATCCAGGTGTACCCGTCGGTCCCCTGGCCACAACACCCGGCCAGGCGGGTAGCTACCCTTTTCCCGACACCACCTGCATTCATCCTGTCACCCGCCATAAAGTAATAAAACAAAAATTGTACAAGAAAGGCTATTATGAAATATCTGATTATATGCAGGATAAATCTCCATGGGAGTAGTTTTAAATGTATAAAGTTGACTTTAAATGACGAAACAGGTAGAATTATCTACTGTATACATATTATATTGTATTTTATGTTTATTTCAGCATAGCCATTTTCGGCTATTAATTTTTTATTATTATTTTTTTAACTTAGCTAGGGTAGCTTAGGGCATGAGCAATTGTATTTAGAATATATATTTAGAATATTTATTATATATACTGAAACGGCCCTCAGACGTGGCGATAGCAAGCGACAGTAATGATTACTGTCGCTTTACTGAGTAATTTTACGACCGTGAACGCTCTGTCTACCCCACAAGAGATAAAGTCATGATAATTATATGTATGTAAAATAATCCATACCTGACTGAACGATACTATCGCTCATCGGCCGACTATCGATAGACCAAAACTATCGATACTATCGATACTATCGATTGTTTTTTCGATTGTCAGCTTCGATACTATCGATACTATCGATACTATCGATTGTTTTTTCGATTGTCAGCTTCGATACTATCGATAGTATCGATACTATCGAAGCTGACCGATAGTATTGCCTCATTCTGAACAATCGATAGTATCGATAGTATCGATACTATCGATTAAAAATCGATAGTTCTTACTATCGAAAAACTATCGATAGACTATCGATTGTCTATCGATAGTCCACTATCGAGCGGCAACGCTATCGTTCATTGTTTTGATTTGTTATTTCGCGATTTTTCTATGAAAAGTATATCTTAATAACTGAAATAGTAAGTAATACTAATGGCAAAGCAAAGTTCAAACTCAGTTTACGTGTTCCTTTTGCTAGTACGTGTGCTTTTGTAAAAATATTCATCCATATAGTGTTTATGTCGCCAGTGTAGTGTAAATATGATAAAAATAGTGGTTTTAGTGAAAATATGTGAAAAGCAAGATGATACAGGCGCCACTTAGAACTCAGGTAACTTATTATATGTTTTTAGGTAGATAAGTAGGTTATAATCTCTTACAAAACTTTGTTTGGTTCCAACTTTGAAATTAGATATTCGTCCCTTTTAAAACATAGATTCCGCATAAATCACTCTAAGAAACCGGTAAAAACGTTATTCGGTGTCAGTTTTGACTCCAAACAGTTAGCTTATCATATAAATCACTTGATTTTTGAGTTCCAGGCATGATTCTAGTGTTCTTATTTTATGCCTATTGAGACCTATTGAAATTACGTCATAACATTTATGAAACTTATTTGGCTGAGGACAAGTCATTTCATAAGTATTAATCTAATAATGAGACCGGGAAATTCACTATAAACCCAACAATACCTAAAGGATAACTTAATGTCCCACAGGAAAGGAAAGAAGTAGTTACTTTGTCTGTACAAGCACTTAGATAATGATAAATTAGTGTAAATTATTATAAATAATAAAATATGTCAGCTTTTAAACATTCAACAACGGGATCAGTATGACTATATGATTAAATCAATATGTCTGCTTATTTTGCAGATAATAAACATAGGTATGAATAGAACCACATATAGTTATATCAATATATTGTAGAAAGTAATTTGAATTGTGTTTGATAGAATATTCTCCACTTTTGCTTTATAGCCACAAATTTTGGTTAATAAATTTTGAATCTTATTCTGAGAGTCAGATAGGTACCTATATATGATTATAATAACATCTACTTTAGGTATTTCTTTTACAATATAAAGTATAAGTATTGCATCTATTATACACCATTGTTCACCAATAACGGATTAAGGCATATTATAGAAATCTAAAGTACTGGGGGCGAGAATAATTCTTATGAATGCATACTATACTATGAAATATCAGCAATCATAATTTTTGTACAGAATATTTAGGTCTAAGATACAAAATAAAATGCAAATTTGTAACATTTCCTTTTAATTTTAGGTGAGTACAAGGATATTCTAACAGAATTGTGCGGCTTCATAATGATGTGATCTGCGTTTAAACTATACTTAACTTAGAAAACCTAATACTCAGCGGTTGACTATATGCATATACATGTATACATGCGTATCGCACCTTTGTCTCTTGCGGGGTGGGCGGAGTGTTGGCAGTCGTGGGAGTGCGGTCGCCGTCGCCATGTCTGACAGATATTTACAGCAGTGGAATGATGGTGATATGATAAGTGTATAAGGCTAAATTTGATGATGATGATTATGTGCATAAGAGCTGATGTGATAATGATGATAATCAATCAGTGACTTTAAATATTCTAAATTTTTTGTGTAAAAGCAAAACTATCAGAAGCCAGCGTTCAAAAATAATTTTAATTTAATTTTAAAATAAACTGTTTTCATTTATCTTGCAGGTGAACTTATGGCCTAGGAGGTGGTGTTCTGATTGTAGTCTAGGAGTTAGGGTCTATCTATGGTCTGAGAGATATTTATTGAAGTTATGGTCTAAGAGATGGTAACTAAAGAGTTGAGGTTAGCTAGCGAAGACCTAGGAGGTAAAGATTTAGTCTAGAAGGTGGTGTCTATCTTGTGTTAGAGTTTTAAGTACCTACTTTTGTTACCAATTCGGTGTCTTTCATTATTTTGTGTTCAGATAGGCAATGTATAGGGGATGTTTTATTCCTTGAATGCATGATGTATGTGTTATGGTTTTGTAAAAACTAACTATAGTCTGACAGTTAGTGCCAATCTATAGTCTAGGAGTCAGTGGTCAAATTATAGTCTAAGGGGTAGAGACTATAGATTGAGAGGAAGTACTTGTTTTATTTTTGTGTTTCAAATATTTATTTTCTAGTCTTTAATTAGTGAAATTATAGTCTAGGAGGTAGAGACTATAGGTTAGGAGGTAGTGCTCGTTTCATGTTGGTGTTCCAAATATCTATTTTCCGGATCAATTTTTGAGAATTTTCGTGAAATTATAGTCTAGGAGGTAGAGACTATATGTCTCTAACATTATGGTTGTTATGGTTGCTTTATTTTGGTGTTTCAAATACTTAGTTGCCGGATTGGTCTTCTTGAGAATTTGATTCTATAAGGAATGGTTTTGTCACTTGAATGGGTGATAGATGTGTGAGTGAAATAGAGCGTAAGTTTGGTGGCTGCTTGAGGTTGATAATCTTACTTAACGGTGAACTCTGGTAACTTCTCCATTGGTAAAAAAAGGGAAAATATTTATATGTTTAAAAAGTTTAATAGTGTGGGGGCAATGTTTAATTTATTTAATGCCTGAATTAAATGTTATCATATTAATTCAGCATATTAGCGTAAATCTTACATTACTGTGATTGTCTGTTCAATTTGTGAGGAAAATATTTATATGTTTAAAAAGTTTAATAGTGTGGGGCGATGTTTAATTTATTTAATGCCTGAATTAAATGTTATCATATTAATTCAGCATATTAGCGTAAATCTTACATTACTGTGATTGTCTGTTCAATTTGTGAGTGTCATTGTATTCTGTTGGTTCTGTCATAACGTAAACTTGATTTACTGACATCCAGTTTTATCTCCATCCATGCTTGGTAATATTATTTTATTTTCTGTCCTAAGTCATTAAGTTATAATAAAATTATTATTTTTTTATCAAAGGTTCACGATCAAATCACCTCACAACACTCTGTATTTACTTCAGCAGTGATACTACTGATATCATGACTTGTTAAGCACAATGACAAGTTAAGAATGGGTGTTATCATTGTACGAGGTAATGCTGGAAGCAGAAATACTTTCAAAGTACCAATACTGACTTTATCACATTGGGCCAGGTTGGTCTAGACATACAACAAATAACACGATTTGGTCAGAACTATTTTTTATGATTTTTTGCTAATTCTATCAAGTGATGGATGTGAATAGGGCCTTTGATTTACTTATGTAATAAAATTCATTCAAATTTCTTCAATCAGGATCTTAGCTATCTTGAGTTAAGATCTGGTTTAAGCCAAATCATTCACTACTCTGTTATTACTGTGACAGATAATCGGTGAAGGGTGGGCTTCTTGGTTCAGCATCGAGTCTAACTTTCTGCTGATTCGCTGTTTATGGTGATACTGCAAACAAGTACACTAAAGGAGTGGTACAGAGATGTATCACTCCGAACAAGTACCTTTACTGACTATACAAGGGGGTCATAATAGGTTAAACTGATGCCAAGCATTGGTTAATCTATCTGTGACACAAACTACATACAACAAACTACATATGGATTTGGTTTAAACTCTTAAATTTTTCTTTTTAAGTTTTGTGTAGTAGATAGGGCTTTCTAAAGTGAGACTTTGATTGGCATATGCAGATTGAACAGATTGTTCAGTTATAATTCTCTTGATTGCATTTGGCGTACCTTCATATTTGGCGTAGTGCTTGACTAATTGGCGTATTAATAAAAGGCATTTGGCGTAGTAAAAATGTTTCACTATTTAAGAAAAGTGTAGGAATTTTTTAAAATTAAATTACTTTGCATTTGGCGTAAATTGCATAATTGTGTAGATTTTAAGCATTTGGCGTATTATATGATGTTGGCACTTTGTTCAAAAGCATTTGGCGTAAACATAATTAGCTTTCTGCGTAGGCTTCGGTTTATAAAATTAGGAATTAGGAACATTTGGTTCAGGCATTATAAGGGCGAGGTTTATGGGGGCGAAGATTATGTGGTTAAGTGGGAGGTTTAGTGATTGTTTGAAATTTTTCTTCGATTTTGTTTCAAGAAACAAAAGCCTCATAAAAATTTGGGGGCGTATTATAACAAACGATATCCGGGCCCTTATAATTTAAATATAGCGACATCTGTTGACCTTAATACTATTAAGTCAATTGGTACCAAAGATGGTACCAGTATACTACAGTGGCTCAACCCTAGTCTTTGATGGGAGCGGGATTGGTTCGGTAACTGGATAAGAGATGGCGCTGGGAGTCATATTTAGGTCGATTGTTTGTGAAGGTGGGATTCGTGTGTGTGTGTGTGTGTGTGTGTGTGCATGTGTGTGTATTTATGAATGAAAATTATATAAAGTAGCGACGCCTGGTGTCGAGTAGGAGAATTATTTAGAAAATTCTATAAGGATGTGTGCGTGTGCGAAGGTTCCGGAGAATTCAAGAAAAATAATTTTCGAGAAAATGTTTCGAGATTGATCGATTTTAGGACTATATAAGCCGGTCGCACGGCCGTCGGAGGCAAGTTTAATTTTACCGAGACAACTCGCCGGATAAAGTGAGAAGGTTTCGAAGTAAAGTGAGAAAGTTAGTGAGTGTGCTGCGAGTCTGAAAGGTCTTCGTCCGCTATCAGCTGTTCGTGCCGTGTCAGCTGATTGATCCGCGGGTGAAGTTTGGTGTACCTAGTGCTGGTGTCTTGTTATGAGGAAAGAGGAGCAGCTGTGTCGCTGGAGGGTGCTGATGCTGCCGGTCTATTCAGCGAGGGTGGAAGCTGTTTGTTCTGGATAGTTTTGTCGAGAGATACTGTTTCCTGGGACTCGCCAGATAAGTACAAGTTTTGCTATTCTAAATCTTGTCAATTGTAGCTAATGAATCATAGATTTTTAGGCAAGAAAACAGTTTAGACTAAATATCTAGGTCTAGGTTATACAGAATAGACTAGTTCAATCTATTTTATATTTTTATAGAAATTGACAAGATTTGGAAATGTTAGGCTTCTTTTTCTTAGGCTATACCTAGATTTATTCTTGTTGAGCTTTGTCTTTTGTTTTGTTGTCGGTTCCGTTTGAGTTCTTCATGCAAACCTTATCATTTCTTAATTCTGCAACCAACAACCATAATTTCTAAATATTTCAAAATCTTTTTTATTAATCTGCCTAAGCAATTGCTGATGTTTCAATATAGGTATATAGGTAGGCATACCCTAAATCTGATCCTATCCTAACCTCTTCTATTCTACCAGAATATATAAGGTCTGTGCCTGCACTGGACTATTTTATATCTACAGTTTTGATTTGTTCCTGTTGGGACTATCATATTAAAACTTTGCTGCTAAGGCGACTGAGGAGAAAAATACTCTTTATGTCTTTTACTTACATGGGCTTTGCTCAGTGGTATCTATTAATAATATTTACAACTAATACTTACCTATTGTTTTGCTTTATAAGCAAAATATGTTCACAAGGCTGAAAGTGGCTTTGTTCATCAGTGGATTAAAAATCTACTATATTTATCACCTACTTGTGCTTACTATTTTATAGTTAAGTACTTTCATCATACTAAAAATATGGCTGGTAGATTAGAAATCTCCCATCCTTTGTTTCCTGTCTAAGAACAGGTTTCAGATGTTAGTATGCATCTTAAATTATTTTATTGTTTTATAAAATCTCTCATGGCTTGCCTGAGAATACCGGTGTGTTAACACATACCAAATTAATTGTCATTGAATGATGTATGACAACTGCTATCCAACGCTCCTGATATAATATACTTACCTATAGTATTCTATATGGCTGTAACGATATCCTGTTCCTATAATCATTTATATGACCAAAGGAGGTAATTATGGGTTTCATATTCGCACTAGCCACATCTATCTATATCTTACAATGGGATTAGCATTAGCGTCTCAACCTACTATTGGCTCGCGGAATGATCTCATTATAAAGGGACTAATTTGCTAAATGCATACCCTTAACTTCCGTATGGAAATCATATAAATGTATGGGCAAGTTTGGTACAGTCTTTATATTGAATACTGGCCTGAAAGGTCAAAATAACAACAAACTATTACTGAATGATTCCAGTAGGAATTATATTATTCAACTGATAATAATACATCTGACACATTGGTGTCTTCTGGCTGGTCATGAAGACTGGTTATACTAATACAAAATCTAATATTTGTTCTTAAAGAACATCTGAATCTGTTCAAAATCCTGATCATTTTTCCGTAGCGCTGCTTCAGCGCTACAGTGTCAGTGTTATGACACATCTTTTAGCAGGAGAATAATCTCCAAATCCAAATCCAAATCTTCAAGGGGACCTGTTGGGCAGCGTTCAGTTTTGATAATTGACTCCTTCCTTGTGGATGTTTTTGCATAATTCATGATTGTGTAAGAATATCCATGGGCAGGCATTTTGTCAAATATTGGATGTTGCTGGGTCGGAGGTCCATTCGGTTGAGCGAGGATTGGGGGCTCTAATCGGTCTCGTTTGTCCGTCCCTGTTGTCCAACCTTGTCCTGTCTAACGAATGCCTACCTAATAGTTATCATAGTCCAAGAATTCCATATACCAGCTTAAAAGAACTATTGGTTTACTATATCTTATAAAACACAACGTATATAAGGGTCCTAACTATTATCTAGACGATCACAACTAATGTTTATATCACGAGCCATTCATCTAGACTTCTATGTGAGGTCTAGACTTTCTATAGGTCTTTTATAGGTCCTCCGGGCCGCCAATAGCCGAGGGTTGAACTGTTACAACACGCCATACCTTCTCAACACGCCATACCTTTTCAACACGCTTGGAAGGCGTATTGTATTCAAACTGCTGCTCACTCCCTGGATTCATCCTTTTTACGACACCCACGGGTAGAAATGGGGTGATGGTATTCTAAGCTGGCACCACACGGCACATGCACGACATATTAATATGCCTACTGCCTATCAGTGGACAAAACCATGTGACGAATAAGAAAAAATCTATCAGCTTTTTTCACTTCGATAAAATTCCTACCAGGTATTTTGCGGTTCAAGTGGATCTACAAGCGAAATTCCACAATATAAACGTTGTAAAAGTATTAAAGTCCTTGATGACATGTCTAAGAAACAGTTACTCAAACTACACGTTTGATATTTAAATACCAGGGTGAAGACGAGACCTAAACTTTACTTCGGTATTTGCTGTTAGGTATCCTTGCTAAAATCGTGTCTATCACTCCTATATCTTACCACAGATTGTGTCTATAGGCAGTTTAGGTTCCGGTTGTGGCTTTACTGTATTATACTGGAATTTCCCGTAAATATGATGTCAGTTTTTCCAGATCGGTAGGTACTAGGTACGTCCCGGATACGTTCTATATAGTAAAACTGGATAGATAGGTTTAATAAGCATAAATATGAAAAATATTCGTTATTGGTGGTTAAGTATTTTATGATTGCCTTGAGCTTACTTATGTACAAAGGTAAAACCAAGTGACTTTATCAACCTTCTATCAGAAATGGGTTGATGCTATTCTAAGCCAGCTTGACACGGTTAAAATAATGTCTTATTGTATATAAGATGTAAAGTAAAAACACTTTTTGCACAATAAAAAATAACTGAATACAGGACATATAAAAATATTAGAAATACTTTAAGAGGTCAACCACAGCAATTTTTTTTACACCGTGTATGTCAGGAAAGAAAGCAAACCATGCTTCTAAAATGTATCTTTACATAATGTAACACGATAACTTGTCTAATCTGACACCATCAATTACACACATGACTAAACCGATTGATGTATTGAATAACAATTAGTTATCGAAGCAATTAACATCACATTTGCACGTGTACGAATAATAATTACAGTTAACGGTGTTAATTACTGTCAGTACCAAAACGTTTAGTCAGTTTTATTTTGGAAGATTGAAACTGTCTATGTTTTGGAAAATATAAAAAGTTTTCTCCTGAAAAAATGGAAGACTTTAAAAGGTGTCCTCGAAAATATGGAATATTTTAAAAGTGGTCTCCCGAAAATATGGAAGATTTTAGAAGTGGTCTCCTAAAAATATGGAAGATTTTAGAGATGGTCTCCTGAAAATATGGACGATTTTAGAAGTAGCCTCCTATAAATATGGAAGATTTTAGAAGTAGTCTCCTGAAACTTTGAAAGATTTTAGAAGTTGTCTCCCCGATAGTATATGAAACCACAGTTTTATTAACGTAAACCTTCATCAGTACCTATGGAGATACACTTAATAGTCTGTATCTTCAATACGGCTAAATCAAATTTTATAAAATTTGTTGATACTTTTAAATCCTAAATAATGATAATCAAAGAATCATCAAAATATATTGAGCTTTTGTCATATACATACATACATACATACACACATATCACGCCTTAATCCCATGCGGGGTAGGCATAGCGATAACGGCCGTAAAAAGACGGTTACTATCGCCACGTCTGACAAAATAGTGAGGAGAGTCAGATGACTTGTGTATCACTTCTGTCATATACAGAGACAAAAACAAACTTTGCGGTTTTGACTTCGTTTGATATTGTAATCACATGTCAAATTAGTGGTATATCTTGTTTGTGTCGGATATACATTACATTTCCTATCTTTTTATAGAAAAATCCTGTCAAAACGGACGTTATAATAATTGATTTGCTCAAATTGATCATTTTGGCCTTGACAATATAATTATAATTATAAACTATAGGTAGTGATTAGGCTATCAACCCACACCATGCCTTGTTAAAAATACTTCAACAAAAACTCTACGTTGATGACTACAATAATTTAGAATTCAAGGAAAACTGTTATTAATGTTTTAGTAATCTTAACACTTGTATAATTGATGGATTGTCTTAATTTTTGGCACTTGTTTTAAGAACCACACACACCTACGTATCACGTCTTTTTGTCTTGCGGAGTAGGCAGAACGTAAATGACTATTCCGTATCGCCACATCCTCCAGCATTCCTTGTTCGATCATTCATTCATACTGTGTGGGTCAAAGAGGAAACGTATGCCCCAAAATATCCTGGTGACTTGCAATGTGCAAAAATCCGAAAACACTCTATGCCCAGTTATATCGTTCAGATTATCAGATTAACCTATAATGTATTTTTTTTGCCCACAGGTAAGCTTCTCTGAGTTAAGAGTTGGAGATAATGAAGCATGTAAAGTAAAAAGCAATGTGGTAAGTACCTCCTAATTTATATATTAGCCCTTTCAGAACCGTCGGTAACAGAAATGTTTAACCCAGCATTCTGAAATATAAATAAAAGTCGACTTTTGACGAATCCACAAGTGCCACACCTGTTGCTTTTGGCCACTGAATTCGTAAACAATTCATTGGAACACGAAACATGAAATCAAAGATGATTGTTACTCAACATTATTCTCAAAAAGATTCCTCGAAGTGATCAAAACAACTCAGTCACGACTCCCTTTGTTAGGGATCTATTAATCTTCAAAAATCTGTAGCACTCATCCCATTAGTTACTGCGAAACTGAGTGATTCACTTTTGTGAATTACAGACCAAGGTAAAGTTTCAGAGGGAACTCGTATCTGCTTGCCGCGTGTAGATGATCGAGATGCTTAACAACGCGATCAACGGGGGCGCCGATAGTATTTAAATCACCTGTAAAAGTAGATCTCTAAAACACTTAATAGACGAGCGCCATCTTAGTAATCATAGACAGCATACGTGGCCGATGTTTTAACATGCCCTTCGAAACACAGAACCAACTTCCTTACGAAGAACCAGGTGATTCAGTCTGTAATAAAATATCCTTATTAAATTTTGAACAATGTTATAAAGTGAAGTAAAATATAAACTCTGTGTGTTCCCCGAGAATAGAACCAGGCAACTCAGAATTAGAACAAAAAAGCAGTATGCGCCAAGATTTTGCACGTATTTATTCAAGTCGTCATTGTTCAGCACGAAGTTCCCTCTGAAACATCCTTGATCTGGACTGAAGGAAGTTATTGGTTTTGTCCCTTGTCCAAAACGCTTAGGGTTCGTGATGTCATTCCTGTGTACTATATCTTTTTGCACTGATCTCATTCGGTCATTAACAAAAGATTTATTACTACTTAAATTAAGTATCTTACGTATGATGTCACTATAAATTACTTTAAGGATATGCAAAAAAATATCTCTGATTTATTCATAGCAGCATTAGCAGCAGAAGAATTTGCTAGCATCGGTCTCTCTAATCTGTTTATATCCTACATAATATTTGGGCAATAATAAGCACACGTCTCATACATTTTTACACACACATATACATATCACGCCTTTATCCCTTGCGGGGCGTTAACGGCCGTAAAAATACGGTGGCTATCGCCACGTCTATCAAATATTGCGAACCTTTCAGATAATTCGTGCATCACTGTAGTGACAGGTTGTCAGCCTGTCCCCTAAATATTGAAAAACACATGAAACTGCAAACCCTTAGTCGCCTTTTACGACACCCGCGGGAAAGAAATGGGGTGATGCTATTCTAAGCCGGCATCACACGACAAACATACACCTTATATTGAACACTGTTTTTTTAACACCTTATATTTTAGCTGTCCTACAAATTCAATACCGAAAAAGAGTCATCACAAGAGACTCTCGCCTCTATACATATTTCGTCAATAACAGCAAACCCTAAACTGACGAGCGTGCATGAAAAGATTGATGAATATAGAAGAAGCGAAAGAAGTAGGCCAGGATCGTAACAATAGAAGGAAATAGTTTCTGCCTACCCCAACGGGAAAGAAGCGTGATGTATGTACGGGGTGTAAGGGTCAGCGTCCCGAATACTGACAGGATGAAAGCAGACCATGAAACTTTCCCCTAGGAACATATGTCAGGAAACTTAAAAAATTTTTTGGTTTCCTGTAGTAAAAGCAGTCAGCTGATTGCGCTTTGTATGGAAGGTCGATTTTTTTTTGTGGTTTCCTGACATATGTTCCTAGAGGAAAGTTGTTCAGTTTCATGGTCTGCTTGCACCCTATCAGTATTCGGGACGCTGTCCCTAACACCCTTTATATATGTACAGCAAACCACTGCAGTTATTTTGATCTACTTGTAGTCACATAATGGGTGCGACTACAGAAACACCTTTTGAATATTTATGACGCGACATTTCGTGCCCTTTAGAAAACCACCTCCTAATTCAATTGAGTGCAACGCATTGCTAAACAGTTTCATGTCTGTTGTTGTTGTTGTTGTTGAAATGGCTCTCTGTTTTAATTTGGGACACCAAGTCGACTAACGACCCGATGAACCCTGGTGTCAGTTTTTAACTAGCAAAGCCATCACAGAAAATGTTGTGATTTCGACAAATAATTACCACTTTAGTGACCACCGGTTGATCAGGAAAGAGTACAGAACTTTCGTTATTTACGAAAGTATACATACAAATATATCACGCTATTATCCCTTGCGGGATAAGCAGAGCGTTAACGGCCGTAAGAATACGGTCGCTATCGCCACGTCTGACATTTTCAGGATTGTTTTCCAATATTGTTTCAGAAAACATGTGTATTACTATAGTGACAGGTTGTCAGCTCTGCCTAAAAATTGTAATACACCAATATTCTCGAGTCCCTTAGTCGCCTATTACGACACCCGCGGGAAGGATGTGGGGTGATGCTATTCTAAGCCGGCATCACACGGCAAACGAAAGTATTCTTCCTTGAAGAGTGTCCTCGCAAAACAAACAGTTAATCTCATTTCCAAGTGAAGTTTGGGGCTTTCACCGTCAAATATTTGTTTGCTTAACGGACTTAAGTCTTCCAAATGTATACCAAGAAACATATCGTTTAAATATATACTTACTAAGAAATCGCACATCCTTTTCCTTATAACACGTGACCTTTGGCCGAAAAGTTCAAAGCGTCTCTTGCTGCGTATTGACTGTATAAATGCCATAGTGGTTGGTGGGCGGATCGCAGCGAATGCCAAATACGGCGCAGGCGCAGGCGCCGGTGATTCAAGTATCCTTGATATGACATTGGCATTGGGAGAACAGGCCATTCATGGAAATAGACTGGAAATGAAGATTAATTTCCGTACGCAGGATGATTGAATATTTAGGAGTGATGATTTAACGAAAGAAGTGAAGTTTTCAGTCCAAACCGTTCTTCTCAGAACAACTCCTAAGCCTAGTTTCGCCCCAAGGGGCCACTCAATTATATTTATAACCTACCAATTATTTCCGGGTCAACTCGAGCTCCCCACCAAACCGACAGGCGTAATTTAGATGGCCCCGGGGCCGTAAACATAGTGTCCATAATAAAAAAAGTAAAGGCGACGGAGAAGGTTTAAGGGTGTAGCTATCCGCCTGGTCGAGCGTTGTGACGAGGAGACCTACTGGTCCGTCCAGACATACATTCCTATATGGGAAACCTTATAACGACCGGCGGAAACACTTTGATTTGTTGTATGTGAAGCGCATGCGCGCCACCTCAAACATAATGCTCATTAAGTAAAGAGGGATAAACATACAGAAAATTTCGAAAATGGAACTTCTGTTATTAGTACCATATTACTATAGAATGCCATTAATAAACATGACCTTGATACTGAGAATATGAACAACATTTGTCACACCCAATCACACAATCATCTATTCACCAGACGATCCAAATAAGGCATATCTTGATTATCTAATGTTTTAATGTAGTCGATGATCAAAGGGACTAGAATCACAGAATAAAATGAGATCACTGAGGTACTGCAAAATGCCTTTTAAGTGCACCGCATGCGCATGTTCAATTTCAATTTATTTATTTCAATTTCAATTTATTTATTTGCTATATGTACAGTTTACAAGGTGTGTGTTTACAGTGTACATGTTCGAATGTAATGAGTAATGACACATTATTTCAGATAAGGGATCTTTACATGAGCATCTTAATGATAATGATAATGTTTTGAAGACGGAAGTTTGTATTGCTGGTAATAACGTTGAAATGCACTTAAGAGTTTATAAAAGATAAAGAACGCAGATCTACTGATAAAGCTACCAATGCTAAGGATATTATTGACGACGATGCTTCACCTATTGTTTTCGAATTACATTATCCCATTTCTTTCCTGTAGGTGTCGTAAAAGGGGGCTAAGGGAGTCAAGGGTTTCATGTGTATGTATTACTATTTTAGGAGACAGGCTAACAACCTGTCACTATAGATGAAGCTGTAGATAGTGATTTTAGTTGAGACTTTTTCAAACGTGGCGCTAGCGATCGTATTATATGGTCGTTAACGCTGTCTACCCTGCAAGGGATAAAGGCGCCATATGTGTGTGTATGTATGTCTGTAGCTGCACCCGGAAGTATCCTGAATGAAGAAGATGCTGATCAATTCGAGGAAGCTATAAAGAGTGAAGTTAGACACAGTTCTGGCTCGTTCGCCAGCAATAAACTTGTGTGGGAAACTAATAAATCTCGCATCGGCAAGGTCACGAGCTATTGTTGAAAACAAAACTGGTTTTCCCAGCTGATCTGCATATAAGAAATCGAAACATATAATTGCTATAGGAAAACTGACGATTATATAAGTTCGTAATATAAAATGAAGTCGCATTTTGAGTTTCTCTGTCTGTCGGCCATCTTACTCTTTTCTTGTGGGACGCCGAGTCGTCCAACTGCCAATGAACCCTGGTGTCAGAGTTTTTCAACCGTCTACTACTAGTGGAATGTCTCTGACATGGTTGTGACCCGAAAAACCCTGGCGTCAAAGTTTATCAATCGCCTACAAGTAGCCGGCCTCTGACATAGCTAAGTCATAATAGATATACAGTAACCAGGATCGACAGCTTAACGTACTCGCCGAAGCTCGGAACCATCTTTTAGGCTGCAATATCCTAACTAAACTACTAATTATGTATAACTCAAGATGCCGGTACAATCAACCAATTATGTTTTTTATCACGTTTTGCCATTACATCCTTATCCGTCTTTCCTTTCCAAGTTTTCAGATTCCGGCTCCAGTCCAATGACCCCCGAGTTATTACATTTCTGTTTATGTATATCATTCTAAATGACTGTTTTTTACATTCAGCACCTTATATGCACAGCTTGTAAAATTCTTACAAAGGGATCGACTAATTTGATTTTTATTGACAACAATAACATGATAATCTTTTTTACACATTCTGTCGTTGTTTTTTTTGTGGTTAAAAGAAAATTACAATTGATCATCTTACTCATCATCATTTATGAATGAACTCTGATCTTTTTTTATAAAGTAATCCTTTCTGACTCATTGACACCTTAAGTACTAACTTTAAATTCAACATCCGTCACCATATTGTCATAGTTTAGTTATTTTCTGACGTGAATCTTAAGGCGACAGAATGACATCATTCTTGTGGTCGAATTGTGGTCCTTACGGTTGATTTAACCTATTATTTAGACCATAATGTCGTCATCGTCATTGCGTAGTAATGAATAGGCTAGAGCAATGCCCAAAGAGAATCCCACGAAAAACCTGACTGAAGCCATGAATTTTTGTCCAACTTGGGTGAGCTGAAATACAACCTTTTCTTCGAATTTTAGAGTTACAATCCCTCGTTGGTGCAGTAATTTCCAATCTTCCCTCTTCTCTGCTAGTGACACGACACGACATGACTTTTTCCTAATGTGGGCGAAGTAATAGAACTTTTTGCTTTTCTCTTCCGTTCAATCGTAGTTATAAACATGCAACTAAATACTTAACAAGATAATATTTCGTATGTTTATACAGTTAAGAAATTTTTGCGTGCCACCATCAATCTCATAATTAAAATTCTTAAATGATTCTAGTTCTTATTGTGCGTGAGGCTCCTTCGTAAACATTTCGTTACACTGAGTTACTTTCAACTTGTAGGTGGCATTTCAAATATTTGGCTGCATTGTTTCCACGCTTGTTACAAATTCGGTTGACAAGTCTTGTGGTGTCGTTAATGGACAAAGGGAGAATTGGTATTGCAAAACGCGCTTCATTATCAGATCTACTTAGGTTATTTGTAAACGCAGGTTTAATGTGATATTTTTATGTCCATTGCGTATTTTTGTGGGCTTGTATTGTAGTAAGTAAAGTTTTTGTTACATATTTTAAGATTTGAATTTGAAATCAGATTCCAGGTGCATCTGATACATATCTAAGTAATAATAATCTCTTGTTGAATCTCCTTTCTCTTTTATAGTGCTGGACATCGCCCAACGACCCGATTAACATTGGCGTCAGAGTCCAAAAGCTTACTAGTAGTTGCAGGTCCTTGACAAGTCAATGAGAACTCATTAGGCTCCTGTCGGGTCGCTTCAAGTGCAGACAGGCTTCTTCTAAAGCGTCCACAAACTCTGACTGATAACTTTGACACCCACAAGACACAACAGAATATCAAAATATCCGATTGTTTACTTACCTTGGCACGTTACGAATGATGTATCATTCGCTTCCTGTGCAGAGGTGAATGTTTAGTTGCCTACGTCACGCCCACGTCGTCGATTGGCTGTTGGATGAGCCATCATGAAGCATGATGAGGTATGATTAGGGCTGCCAGGTCCTTATAGTTAAAAGCTAGGCGGATCTGCAAAATTTGGGTAAAAAGAATATCTTGCATTTTTAACGACTTTCAATCTTCGTGTAAAAAATGTGTAAAGCCAAGCTTTTTAGGCCCATTATAAGTCGGGCAAGGTAAATTAAATTGAATTTATGTGGGATTTCGATCTTCTATAACCACCCAAACACAACAGCCGCAACATTATACTACTGGACATGAGTTTCCTGCAATTGTGCGGTATTTGACATATTTACCACGATTGGCAGGAGGATCAACTTCGGACGCAGCGCATGACGTCATAAGCAGGGTGATGAGTCATCTCGAGGGTGGGCGACAGGTCGCAGCGATTTTTTGCGACCTCTCGCGCGCCTTCGAGATGGTTGATCATACATACCCTATTGCTTGAGAAGCTTGCACGGTACGGTGTGGACGGCGGGTTTTATAGCTGCCTTCAGTCTTTCCTATCAAACCGTAAGCAAAGTACTTGCGTATCGAATATTAAATCTGACTTTCAACCGATTCCTGTGCTGTACCCCAGGGCTCAGTTATGGGTAATAACATGTTTGTAATCCTAGTAAATGATATTACTGCTGCTTGCAAAGATGTTGAATATGTCATGTTTGCCGATGAAACGTGTATACTGGTCAGCGCTCCAGACATAGCAGATTTAAAGGTAAGATTAAACCTAGCAATGAAAAACATACTCGATTGGTTCACTGCAAACGGTATGATGTTAAATGTTGAAAAAACTCATATTATGCAATTCAGACTCCATAGCTGTGACCTTGTACCCCAGGGCTCAGTTATGGGTAATAACATGTTTGTAATCCTAGTAAATGATATTACTGCTGCTTGCAAAGATGTTGAATATGTCATGTTTGCCGATGAAACGTGTATACTGGTCAGCGCTCCAGACATAGCAGATTTAAAGGTAAGATTAAACCTAGCAATGAAAAACATACTCGATTGGTTCACTGCAAACGGTATGATGTTAAATGTTGAAAAAACTCATATTATGCAATTCAGACTCCGTAGCTGTGACCTTGTAGACTTGAACATCACGCTGGACGGTGTACACGTGCCACAGGCAACGCAGGTAAAATATCTTGGCTTCATAATTGACGCTGGATTGTCGTGGACCCCGCACATCGACTCGCTCTGCGACAGGCTGTCATCAGCCTGCTATGCCCTGAGTAGACTTTCACACAGTCTGTCAGAAGTCAACATGAAAAATGCATACTATGGCTACTTCTACTCTGTACTTACCTACGGAATCGTCTTATGGGCTATGGCTGCAGACCGTGAAAGGGTACACAAGTTACAGAGGCGCGCTGTGCGACTTGTATGCAAAAAACTCTTCGACCATCCAGCAAAAGAACTATTCCGACAAACTAAAATTCTAACACTTACAGGCGTGTACATTCTTATGGCCGCCAAGGGTATAAGAAAAAACCTAAGTAACATACAAACATACGCTCACCGACATAATAGAAACACACGGGGCCGTCTCCAGCTGTACGTACCTCCTAAAAGATTTGCTAAATCTCGAAAGTCTGTCGATATATTAGGTATCAAAATATATAATGCGTTACCCGATAAACTAAAAAATGTGGACAGTGATAAGGTATTCATTTCGCAACTCAAAAGAAAACTTCAAAATATGGCGTGTTACAATCTCCAGGAATTCTTTGATGAGATTGGGTCATCAACTGAACCCTAGGTATAACTTGAAATATGTAATGAAATAATAATACTTATAATTTATTAATATTAATACTCCTAATTTTATTAATAAGAACATTTGACTTGTAAAATTATTTTTACCAATAAATGCTTGAATCTTGAATCTTGAATCTTGATTAGCGAGCGCAGTGCTAGGTCTTGTATTCACAGGGAACGCTGCTATCCAATCCCTGCGTTGATTTTATACCTTAGTCACCATTTCGACACCCATGGGTAGTAATAGGGAGATGCTATTCTGAGCCGGCACTATACGGCATATTATTACGTACAGGACGGACGCCACTTATTTTGGCCGTATGTTCAATCAGAAAACTGACTATGTCCATCGTTATCTGGTAACCTGGCAACCCTGGGAATGATGAGGTATTGATGCGTAGCACGCGCTGCGCCTACGCACTCGCGCGTCATGATATGATCATTACGTAATGTGGTGGGTTTTGCGGGATGGCTGCTACTTGTCGGGTCATTGACAGGTCTAAAAAAATTTGACTGGTTATTTTTTTTTCTTTTAGGTTTCCATTGAATTCCACAGTTTCTTCCGTTTATTTAACTGTTCCTCTCTGTGTAAGCTGCGTTCGCCCTATGTGACAAATGTTAACGCTGACAGTACGTTTCATCGATTCTTATGTCGGCTCGGTGTCGGTTTAATTTTACGATTAAAACGTCCCAACATTATGTACTACATTTCGTCGTCTCGAATTTCTCACTTACATTGCTATGAGAATTAGACCCATCTGCGTATTATCTTTCGCCTCCATTATTAATCGTGATGGTCATTTATTGAGTGATCCATCTGCCCCAGAGCTACCTCTAAGCCTAGTCGCTCCAAGGGCGTGATTTAGCTGGTTGTTAGACAAAACTATCTGTAGTTGAGCCCTAGCTTGCAAAATCGTATTTTGATAATATTACTAATTCTTGGATAAGCAAAAAAGTCCCACCATTAACTTACTTACATTTCGTCTCGAATTTCTCACAAAATTCCGTCTACGTCATAAGTTATGTCATGTTATGGCATGACAACAATTTTTCTTCCCGTTCTCTACCATTGTGAAAGCTACAAAGTCCCAGCATTAATTTAGATACGTACTTCACTTTATTTCATACATCGTCTCGAATTTCTCACACTGCCGTCTACGTGTTCGTCATGCGTTATGTCAGTCGTCTCCCTTATTAGTCGCTTTGGTCATCCACCGTCTGGAAACGCGTGGGTTTTTCTCAGTACTGTTTACACGGCAGTCATCACGCATGCGCGACGAGACGAGACTCGTAATGCGTTTGATTTTTTTTATACGGGGGCTGACGATGCAGTGAAAAAGATTCGGTCTCAAAGGCACCACACTGAGTGTGTTTTTAAGTGTTTCCGGTTATGCGAGGAATAGATGCTATATAGACTGAAAGTTTGCTATACAGGGGTACTCTCTAACTTGTCTACGTATGTTCTGATTTTAACCAAGACAAGTTTTCAGACTCAGGCGGAGTTCTGATGATTGATGTCAACCAGGAGCCGAAAAAGCAGCCGGCATTCACTCACAATGACAGCACAGAGCAAGCTCTTTAGAACCAGACTGCGATTGAGGCTGTTGAACTCTGGATCGTTAAAATTTGCACATGCTCCTATTGTAACATCATGTCAAACTATGATTTTTGATTTGATTGTGTGAGCAATACAAACATCTTGGGAAGTGTACACTTCAGTCCGATCCCTTCTTCCCCGAACAACTCCTAAGCCCTGTCTCGCCCCAAGGGCGTACTTGGGCTCGGTGTTAGAACAACCATACTAATACTAGTACTTCTGGGTGAGCGCTTGCTTGGTGGGGCAAGCCGTCCGGCATAGTTTTGATAGCTGCGAGGTCGAAAACGACTTCTCATAAAATACACTGGCCTATAATAATTTTTGCGCAGTAGATGATAACATTTTGCTCGTGTATGACGATGTTTTTCTCAAATTGCTGCTAACACGATGACACAGCAGCGTTTACTCTCGATCCCGGATAAAACGTATTCGCTATAGTAATTATCTACGCAACAACTATGACGAATATGGTATAATAGCGATTGGGGACATGTGCGAGACCGTCTTGAACTTAATAAACTTGAACTTGATTCAACCGAAAGGATTAATGTAGTAAGCGGAAAACACGTAGCAAAGGTCTGCCGACTATTACTTTCATTACTAGAGGGCGACTTTTTTCTTAGTTGCATGGACAGATTTCTAAAGTTTTCATTAGAAAGCTTAAAAAACTATCGCTTCACCCGTACAAAGATATTCTTCTGTGCAAATAATGCTAATGCTTTTGAGTTCCCTTGTCAACTTTATCTCTGTCACTTAGCCTAGACTAGCTAAGAGAAAAACCCCACTGTACATAACAAACACCAACTTGTCATTTGCTGGCACGTGGTTTGGTAAAGGAAGTGATTGGTCATCATGTGTAGGCAAGGTTTAGGTCATAAGCCATTATTATAGCAACGTGGTAGCGCATTGGCGCTAGTACTGTTTTATACAGGATATAATTTAACTAGATTCATCAGCTCGGTTTCCCAAACGACAAGAAGAAGTAGGTGTTCAGTTATACCATGGAGTAACAGAGCTTTACGGTGGGCGCCCAAAATCGCGCCACCTTTTGCCAAGGAACATAAGTTTTGAGAAATGTAAAAAGACATGTTTACAAAAATCCCGGCCTTGGTTATTTTTATAGCTGCAACTTTCTTCATAATTTAAACCATGCTGCTTTGAAAAGTCTATGTATGATGCATGACATATTAGGATAAACCGCTGCTTAAGATACACGGTCCTAGTTTATCAATATATCAGCCTACATCTACACACTGCTGAATTTTGGCCTCTTTTTCGCGCCATCTACGACGACGGCCCTGTGCCTCCCCCATCCACTGTCTGTCCTGTTATTTGAATTTTTGATTTAGTTTTGCATAAACTAGATACGAGTATATTACATACGGACTCTGTATTCCGCGATAATGCCAGTTTTGGTTGTGTTTACAAGGAAATGACGAATACACGCGCCTCGTGGAATTAATAAGAGAATCGTGGGAAGTCTCGCTTGTGTTTCAAATTAGCATCGATATGGTTTCGATACTCGTGATAATCGATTAACGGTTTTTTATGAAGGTACGCGTTCTGTTTTTAAATAGGTTTGCTGTAGAAGTTTTCTGACCTTTGCGAAAATTAAAATTGTGATGCTGATTTTTCTAGATCGTGTTATTTTTGGATTTTATGATGTCGTTGGTTCATTTGAATAAAAACTTCATTTTTTACTTTCCGGTTGGTACAAAAAACACGCAATTAATCTCAGATCACATTTAAAAGCCAACTTAGACGCCTGTCAAAATCACGTTAATGCTGTCATAAGGTATATTTTTATTTGATGATATGTTTTTTAGTCTGGATTTTACAGCAACCCAAATTGGATTTTAAATGTGGCCCAACAAAGCATGTAAGTATACTGTCGTAATAGCATTACCATAAATCATCCCATGGGTGTCGTAAAAACCTTAAAGGATAATAATAGTCAAGGGAATGGGCAGCACCGGTCCCTGTAAATGCAAAATCTTGCACAGCGCTCGCCAATTCGCCTGCCAAGCGTGGAGGCACATGTCCAACAGTGGACTGTTGTGACTGTTAAGGTAAAGTCAGCATGTGTAAGTCTCCACGTTGCGTACATATAAGAACTAGATATATGTACGTAGTCGGTCCCAAAGTTCTGTCACTGGCATATTATTTTTGAATTTAGAACACGGATTTGGAAAAGTTTTATTGCATTCCGTTTTTGAATGTTTAACAATTATTTTAAAACAATAAATAATCATTTGGCGCGATTTTTCACGATGGAGTGGACTTTGAAAGAAAACCGAATAGCAGTTTTGGCGTTGCATCGCTGTGGGCACTCGCCGAGTACCATTTTCAAGTTGCTCAAAAAATTGAAATTAACGCTTAGGTTTGGGTATCGTACTATAACTAGGTACACTGAAGTCTCTAGTGTTGAGGACAAGAAAAGAACTGGCCGGCCTCGCTCCGCCAGAACACCAGCAGTGATCAAAGCGATCAAGGAGCGCATACGAAGAAATCCTGTCCGAAAACAGAAACTTATGACTTTGCAGATGAAGGTTAGTAGAAAAACAGTCAAAAAGGTTTTAAACGAAGACCTTAAGCTGCGAGCATACAAAAAAAAGAGTGGGCACTTACTTAATGCCCGTTTAAAAGAAATTAGACTCAAAAGATCTCGGGTGTTGTTAAAACGGTACGCGAAAAACCGGCACCGCGATATACTTTTTACAGACGAAAAAATTTTTGATATAGAAGAAAAGTATAATAAACAAAACGATAGAGTGTACGCTACCAGCTCTGAAGAAGCAGGAAACAAAGTTCCGCGGGTGCAACATGGGCATCATCCCTCTTCAATCATGCTCTGGTTAGGAGTCTCCTACTATGGGCCAACTGAGGTTCATTTTTGCGAAAAGGGGGTCAAAACCAGCGCAAAAGTGTACCAAGAGACGGTTTTGGATCGGTACGTCAAAGACCTGCCCAACACACTATTTTCAGGACATCACTTTGTGTTCCAGCAGGATTCTGCGCCCGCTCACAAAGCCAAGACCACTCAAGCCTGGTTTGAACGTCAAAACATTGAGTTTATAAGACACGAAGATTGGCCTTCCTCCAGTCCGGACCTTAATCCTCTGGACTATAAAATTTGGCAGGTCTTAGAGAGCAAGGTCTGTGCTAAGCCCCATAAAAATTTGGAGAGCCTGAAGTCAGCCATAGTTAAAGCAGTCGCTGAAATCGACATGGATATGGTGCGTGCTGCGATAGACGACTGGCCGCCGCGGTTGAAGGCCGTTGTTAAAAGCAAGGGAGGTCATTTCGAATAGTTTTATGTTATTTTGATTCTTCGATGATTGTATTTTTAATTGATATATAAATTTTTCAAAACGGATTGGTACTTTTTATTTTATCAGTATTTTCATATATGACAGAACTTTGGGACCGACTACGTAGATATTTTGGTCTATGATTTCTGTATTAGGGTCATGTTACATACCTATACGTATATAAGGCGTGACAAAAACTGTTGCCAGCGCGAAAAGTTCGCACGATGATTAATTCACTATTGACGTGTTTGGTGCATTTATTTCCAACGTATAGCATTCAAAGCATTCAAGCAGGTTCAAATATAAAATAAGCAGTGATCTGTTTTTTGGTCTATGATCAGGAAAGTGGCAGGAAAGAAGTAGTCATAATAGAAGTAGTTAGTACACTTAACACTAAAATGGGAAATCGCTAGATGACTGGGTCATTAATAAAACACAAAAGTAGTACGCTTAAAACTATTGCTTCTCTATCTCTTTTCGTGTGGAACACCGAGTCGTCCAATGTAAGTATTGCCTAAAAGTACTAGATACTACTCCATCTTGGACGAAATAACCACTGGACGCGAAACGATGTCATTTCACCCTTTACCCCTCTAGCCACAAACCCTGAAATTTTGCCAAAGTTATCTAACCGCAACCGTCAGTGTCGCTTCAGTGCTACTAGAGAAAACATCGCTTTAAAAATGGTGAAATATGCTGTATTGCTTTGTAAAAACTATAGCCATCGTACAAGCAATATTTCTTTTCACTCGTAAGTATATTTTTGTCCTGTATTTTGTGTTATTTACGTAGAAAATTAATAAAATATGCAAGACTGGATCGTATAATACGACACAATAAAAAAGGTCATATTTTATAGAACATTTCAACCAATATTTGATCGTACTCTAATTAGTCGGTTATTATCATTCATTTTTTCATTCGTTCAACAATTACATTCAGTCTAGTGCTATTCAACTTTCGATGAAGGATATCGATAAAAATAATAGTAAAGTCTATTTTATTTAAAAGTGACCTAAAATGTAAACAAACCATTTGCTATAACCTCGTCGATAGATTTTGCCTTATTTCATTGAAACCTCACGTTATAACTGTGTTGTATATATATAAGAGTATTGTCATAAAAAAATGGTTGATATAAATTCCATTCTCATTTCATTTCAGATATTGTAGGAGTATGTACTCCTAAAACCATCAATAAATCAGTTCAGTAATATTTCGACTCATTCAACTGAATTCGTACTTTGAATTTATTGATACTTGTAAAAGGCGGTTGAAAAATTCTGACACTAAGGTTCATTGGGTCGTTGGACGACTCGGTGACCCACACGAAGAAAGAAAGAAACTTGGGAAGGCCTTGACTTCGTCTCATCCTTCCAATATTACTCGACCAGAAATTGATCCATTTTTGTCTATTGTCATAACGTACTATTTTATCCGGCATGAAAGTGTTTCTATTTTAAACTGACAGTATTAAAGGTCCATTTTTTTAACACTTAAAGTTTTACATGTACTTACCTGTTATATGTTTTTTAGGAATAAATTGATCAAAAACTTCATTCAATCATTCATTCGTTGTCGATTATCGACTATGGTACAGCACTGTCTTTGACTTACTTCATAAACCGGAAAAAATCAAAACTGTCAGAAGTAAAGAGATGATGATGTAATACGTGTACATTTCAATTTGGAAGAATAATATTTGTCCTTTCCTCCCTCCCCCCCAATATTGGTTGAATGAGTTTCCAAACAAATTCGATACGTTTCGCGTCCAGTGGTTATTTCGTCCAAGTACTCCATTTATAGTTTTTCGAGATATTCAAAGTTTTAATTAATTAAAAGAATAATTGTATAAAAATAAGTGTTTTGACGCCAACCAAACTGGAGAGACATGACGTCATCTTTTTGTATTTTCATACGAAATATCGTTTTAAAAAGTAGCTCACTTGACCTGCCCATTATCAATCTTTTGTTTGTTATGTTAATGTGTTGTTCTGATAAGGAGTAGTTTTGAAAATATTTCTTAAGAATTTAAAAGAAATAAGAGACGATTTTTTTCTCTATTCTTCTTCTATCGTGTCCTTTGTTCATTTCCTCAAATTATGTTCGCCAAAACAGTTGGCATCTTCATCGGCCGACTTGATAAGATTTTTATATCTTCAGGGTATTCTTTTACAGACAGAAACATGCTTAATTTACATACATATACATATAACACGCCTTTATCCCTTGCTGGGTAGGCAGAGCGTTAACGGTCGTAAGAATACGGCCACTATCGCCACGTCTGACATTTTTGAGGATTGTTTTCTAAGGTTGTTTCAGAAAACATGTGTACCACTATAGTGACAGGTTGTCAGCCTGTCGCCTAAAAATTGTAATACACCAACACTCTCGAGTCCCTTAGTCGCCTCTTACGACACCCGCGGGAAGGATGTGGGGTGATGCTATTCTAAGCCGGCATCACACGGCACCATGCTTTATTTACTTGATATTTATGACCAAGCACATTTTACACACTCGCCGTGTGATGCCGGCTTAGAGTAGCATAACCCCACATCCTTCCCGCGGGTGTCGTAAGAGGCGACTTGGGGACTCGAGAGTATTGGTGTATTACAATTTTTAGGCGACAGGCTGACAACTTGTCACTAAAGTGATACACATGTTTTCTGAAACAACCTTAGAAAACAATCCTCAAAAATGACAGACGTGGCGATAGTGGCCGTATCCTTACGGCCTTAACGCTCTGCCTACCCCGCAAGGGATAAAGGTGTGATATATGTATGTAGTACATTTTACCACAGTGACCGTGTAGGGAGGTCGGTACTGGGCAACAGCAGTCCTGACGCCCTTTCTAACGCTTGCCGCAGATTTATGAGTGAACGTAAACTGATTTGACCGTTATCAGCCAATGACCTAGACCGTTGTTAGGGTTGCCAGCCGTCTGTATAGGGTCAGCGTTTGAAGACTTTATAAGAATTTGTTATTTAACTCGCTGCTGCTAGGTACAGAGTATTTCCAAAACCAATAATGATAGGGATTTACTAGAGCTTCTGTAAGAAATTTATTACTAGAAATAGTACCTGTTGTGTCCTTTTTCTGTATCTACTAATCTATATATCCTTATCTGTTTTCGTGTACAATAAATTGTTTAATTAATTATTGTATATTTGCATATTAAAATCCTACACTGGGCAAATATGTGGTACACGCCTTGCTGCAAAACTTTTTCATCGTTTGTTTCTATGAAGCTAAATATTATAGTATTAGAAACGTTGCGAAGTAAAGGACGCACGAGATACAACTCTGTAGCTTTGCTAGCTACCTCTGTAGCTCACCTCTAAGCAATACATACATACATAAATCACGCCTGTATCCCTTGCGAGGTAGCAAGAGCATAAACGGCTTGTAGAAACGGTCACTTACGCCACGTCTGACGAAAGGGTGAGTGTAATTTCAGAAGACTGTGTGTATTACCATAGTGACAGGTTGTCAGCCCTAACCGTTATTGTACTATTTTACTCTGTTAGCCCAGTCGAACTAGATTTCGCCCTTCGAACACTGACACCCACTTTCTGCTTGCTGCTGTTACAAAGCAACATTGTAGCTAATTGACTTTTGAGTTAGATCACGACAGGTCTAGTTGCCACCCGCAGCGCCTTTAATCTAGTTTACAATGCATTGATTTAAAAATAAAAAATAACTCAAGGGTTCTTTGGCTAGCGGCTGCGCCCGCTGTAACTCATTTTCCCGTGGAAATAAGATGTTTTCCCGGGAAGTATCATGCATAAAAACCTTGAATCAATCTTTCTACTAAAAATCCTGCATCAAAATGCGTTGTGTAGTTTTAAAGATTTAAGCAAACATACTACATACATTTAACCAGACGCGAAAAGCGACTTTGCTCTATACTATGTAGTGATATCTATAATTTCGTACGCCGTTATATAATTTTATTTTTGCCTAATGCCGTGTGATGCCGGCTTAGGATAACTTCACCCCATTTGTTTCCCGTGGGTGTCGTAGTAACCGATTTAGGGACTCGAGGGATCATGTGCATTGCAATTTTAGGCGACAGGCTGACAACCCGTCACTATAGTGATGCATGGCGTATCTGTAAAGACCCTCAAACATTTGTCAGACGTGGCGATAACGACGGTAATTTTACGGTAGTTGGCGCTCTGCCTACCCCGCCAGGGATATAAGCGTGATGATGTGTGTATGTATCTACTTACGATGTATGTACAGATTGCCTTTACCGTTTAGGATGGATCTTAGAGAGGTTGCGGAGCACCACTGTTATATTCAGTCTTTCCAAAACCATTTATTTGATGGCATCTGGGGAATTTATGTAGTTTAGTTATTTTATAAATCACTTAGTGCAGTTATTTTTTAAATAAAGTGCGCAAGCGCATAATTGACGTAATTTTTCGCCGCCCTTCGCGGTCGCACGACACAGGCTTGTCTAACTTTAGTACTGTAATCAGGTTAGGCTTGTCGGCCCTTGATAAAAACCTGAGCTGTTATAACATTAATTAGAACTAAGTCGAAGGCCTTGCCTTGTTCTACACCTTTCTAGTTTTGCTGGAGTAGTCTGTAGAAGACTTGAGTACTGTGGTAAGGGAAAAACCTTACCTTAACAGCCGCTATAGTCCACTGCTGAGCCGCGTTTACACTAGGTTCATAAAATTGTTATTGTTAAAATTGTTAATTCTTGACCATCAAAAAGCGAAATGTAAAATTTACTACTTTGAATAAATAATTTGATTTGATTTGATTTGCTGGACATGGGCTTCCCGCTATTTGGAGGTATTGCCGTACTTACCACGTTTGGCATGTGGGTTGGTGAGCGCAGTGGTACATGTTTCATTCACAGGGAACGCTGCTGCCCATTCCCTGTATAATTACCCCTTAGTGGATTTTTACGACACCCATGGGTAGAATTGGGGTGATGTTATTCTAAACGGGTATCACACGGTATTCCTTCCAGGGAGGAGGTTCAAGGTAGGTATTTACGTACCGTTTCTTTCGCGTTACAAATATTATTAAATTGATTAATGATGACTGTCTCTAGATAATAATATAAAAATATGTAAAGTATATAGGGTGACCGGTAAATTGATGCATTCCTTTCAAGGGATGAACCAGCTCATGAAACTGAACAACTTTCCCCATGGAACATAGGTCGAAATATGAAAAAAAATTTTGGTCCTCCCATACAAATTGACTTAGTCGGTCGGTAATTTTGTGGGGTACAAATAATGAGCACAGCACTTAAATAATAAATAAATGATTTTATATACTCTCGACAAGAAGATGATTTTTCGCAACTAAGTGACAAGACAAGTGACGCGACTTTTTATTTGTGACGTCACGTGTGGCCAGGCCATAGTGGCGGACTAAGGAGGTCGCTCCACATTATTCCCCCCCCGAGACCGTTACTACGGGCGATAAAAATTGGTAAACTTGACTCGACGTCCGGATTTTGTTGTTGTGGTCTTCAGGGTGTTGGCGGGCGGAGAAGATGTGGATGTAGGGTTTGCGTCGCCGCTGTTTGTATCTGTCAAGATATATGCGGGCTTGAGTCTGTCGATGGAAACTGTTGTTGTCCTGTTGTTAACTTGAATTTTGTACGCTTTTGTGCCTCTTTCCAAAACTTTGTGTGGGCCAGTGTAGACGGGCTGTAGCGGTTTTCTGACCGCGTCGTCTCTAAGGAAAACGAACTCTGAGGTAGCCAAGTCCTTGAATATAAAGATGGACTTCTTGTCGTGGTGGGAAGCTGACGTTGGCTTTAGTTTGGCTGTTAGGGCACGTAACCGGGTGACGTAGTCTGACGGGTCAGGCAGGACGTCTAGTTGCGGGTCAAAAATCTCGTTTGGGAGGCGTAGTGGCTCTCCGTACAGCAGTTCTGCCGGTGACGCTTGCAAGTCATGCTTCCAGGCACTGCGTATTCCAAGCAGTACTAGTGGAAGATACTCGGTCCAGTTCTGATCAGCGTGACACATGATCGACGACTTTAGTTGGCGGTGGAAACGCTCTATGATGCCATTGCAGGCAGGATGGTATGCCGTCGTTGTCTTATGTCGCGAACCGGTTAATGCCGTCAGGGCTTTGAACAGGTTGGACTCGAATTGTCTGCCTCTGTCTGTGGTAATGGTTGCAGGACATCCGTAGCGCGAAATCCAGCCGGCTACAAGGCCTTTGGCTGTGGATTCAGCGGACATGTCGGTCAGCGGCATAACCTCAGGCCAACGCGTGAATCTATCGATGGCTGTGAGGGCATAACGATATCCGTTTGAGATGGGAAGTGGACCGACCAGATCGATGTGGATGTGAAGGAATCTTGCAGGAGGTAGGGAGTATGTGCCAGTTGGTGATGAGACGTGTCGGGTTACTTTTGATCGCTGGCAAGCTAGACAGTTTTTGGCCCATTCTCGGCAGTCCTTGCGTATGCCGGGCCAAACGAACCGTTGAGCTATGAGCTGTGCGGTTGCGTTCGCTCCAGGGTGACTCAAAGAGTGAAATGCGTGAAACACCTGGTATCTCAGCGATTTAGTGATGAAGGGTCTTGGTGAAGATGTGCTCACGTCGCAGTAGATGGGTAAGTTGCTACCGGTCACGTTGATTTTCTTGATTTTCAGGGAACTTTCGCCTTGCAAGAGTTGGGACAGTTCATCATCAGTGCTCTGTGCTTTGGCAAGTGCATCGTAATCTATGGCATTAACTTCGTCAATCCGGGAGAGTGTGTCGGCGACTACGTTATCTTTGCCAGAGATGTGCTGGATGTCTGTGGAGAATTGAGAGATGTAATCGAGATATCTGAATTGGCGTGGAGAACAGTGATCTTTGTTGATTTTGAAGGCATGAGTTAAGGGCTTGTGATCGGTGTAGATTCTGAATGGACGGGCTTCAAGCATGTGACGGAAGTACTGGATGGATTTGTAGATGGCAAGGAGCTCTCGGTCATACGGGCTGTACTTTTTCTGCGCCGGTGTCAGTTTGCGGGAGAAAAAGGATAACGGTTGCCATGAGTTGTTTTGGTATTGTTGCAGTACTCCTCCAATGGCTGAATCTGAAGCGTCAGTGACCAGTGCTATTTTCGCGTTGCAGTCCGGGTGTGCAAGCATGGCAGCTTGGCATAAGCCTTCTTTGCATGCCTCAAAGGCTTGTCGCTCTGTTTCTGAGAACTTAACAGGCTGTGAGTTTTTACGTGCACCCTTGAGTAGCTCGTTGAGAGGAGCTTGAAGCTTTGCGGAATGTGGAATGAAGCGGTGGTAAAAGTTGAACATTCCGAGGAATCTCCGGAGTTCTTTCACTGTTTTCGGTTCCGGGAAACTCTTGATGGCTTCGATCCTATGCTCTAAGGGTGTGATGCCTTTCTCTGACACGTGGTATCCAAGGAAGGTTATCTCGTGTACTCCAAACTCGCACTTGGCGGCGTTGATCACCATGCCGTAATTGTCGAGGCGTTTGAAAAGTTGACGTAGGTGGGCTTCGTGAGCCTGGCAGTCTGGTGAGAATATCAGGATGTCGTCCAGGTAGCCGTAGCAGAAGTCGAGACCCCTAGTGACTTCGTCGATGAAGCGTTGGAACGTTTGTGCCGCGTTCCGAAGGCCGAAAGTCATCATAGGGAACTCGAAAAGTCCGAAGGGCGTAGAAATGGCGGTCTTCGGGATATCTGGGCCATAGACGGGGATCTGGTTATACGCCTTCACAAGGTCGATCTTGGAAAAGATGGTGGATCCGGCTAAGTTTGCGTTGAAGTCGTGAATGTGTTTGATGGGATATTTGTCGGGTATTGTGCGTGCGTTCAGGCGACGATAATCTCCACATGGTCTCCAGCTGTTGTCCTTCTTTGGTACGAGGTGTAGTGGAGAGGACCATGGGCTATCGGATGGGCGTGCAGTACCGTTCTTGACCATCTCTTCGAATTCGTGCTTCGCGATGTTCAGCTTGTCCGGTGCCAGGCGTCGTGGTTTGCACGAGACGGGAGGGCCTGGTGTCGTCTTGATGTAATGCATAGTCTGATGCGGGCAAGCTTTGGGTGTTCCAGATGGGCGCATGATGTTTGGGAATTCGCTCAAGATCGCGTGGTATGGCGAAATGTTCTCGGATTGCTGGCTAATTTTGACAGAGTGAACGGATTCTGAAGGTTTGACAGGTTCTGCAGGTGTGGTGAGTGAGGTGAGTCCGTCGACCAGGCGATGGTATCGAGGGTCGACCAGTAAGTGGAAATGGGCGAGGAAGTCGATGCCAATGATCGGTTTGGTGACGTTTGCAACCACAAATCTCCAGGAGAAGTCACGGCGTAAGCCTAAGTCCAGGCAGAGATGAGCAAAACCGTAGGTTTGGATGGTTGTTCCGTTAGCCGCGTACAGGTGGTAATCTGTTGGAGCAACGTGGCCTCTTCTCATCGAGCGTGGGATGACGCACAGATCGGATCCAGTGTCTACGAGGAAGCGTATCTTGGATCTTCTGTCTGTGATGAACAAGCGGCCGGGTGAACGGGGGCAGTCGCTAGCCGCTACTTCCGGCTGCCCGATGCGTTTTCCGGAAGGCTGGATGAGCGTTCGCATGGGGGTCCTTCGCATTTGTTCGCCTTCTCTCCGAACTTGCGATGATACCAACAGAGTTGTAAGTTGGAGTCTGATCTTCCACGGGGGCGTGAAAAGCTTCGGTGGCGGGAGCTCGAACGGCGGCGGGAGTTGGAGCGTCCTCTGACGGACAGCTGAGCAATGCAATTGGTGAGCTCTGCGATTTGCTTCGACATCTCGAGCATGTACGGTGGCACGGGACTGTGGTTGTGGTCCGCGCGCGTAGAAGTGACAGCTGGTGAAGTCGGGGCTAGGTCGTGGACTACGTCGGCAAGCTCCGCGACTTTGTCCAAAGTGGTGTCTTTCTGCGTGGCAACTACTAACTGTAGGTTGTGAGGTAGGCGGCTTGACCATATGGTTCGCAGGAATTCCTCGGGTACTTCCGGTCCGGCTAAGCCGCGCAGGCGGCGTAGGAATTGCGACGGTTTACGATCGCCTAACTCTTCATGGTCTAGGAGTTGCTTGACTTTCTTCTCGGCTGAGGCTGACAGTCGCTTTATAAGTTCGGTTTTCAGCTTTTCGTATTTGCCTTCCGCCGGTGGTGATGTTATAATGTCGATTACCTCAGCTGCATACTGGTTTCCTAGTTGCGCGACGACATGGTAAAATTTTGTGGCATCTACTGTCACGTTTGACAGCGCAAATTGTGCTTCTAGCTGTGCAAACCATACGTCGGGGCGGTCTGCCCAGAATTCCGGCACTTTTATTCCGACTTTGCAGAGGGCTCCTTGGTGGGTCACGGTGCCTGAGTGCGGCCCTGTCGGATTTTCGTTGGCCATATTTTTCGTCCGGGATTTTCGGGGATGGTGCGTATTGGTGGTGCCGGTAATCCCACTCGGGGTCACCACTTATGTGGGGTACAAATAATGAGCACAGCACTTAAATAATAAATAAATGATTTTATATACTCTCGACAAGAAGATGATTTTTCGCAACTAAGTGACAAGACAAGTGACGCGACTTTTTATTTGTGACGTCACGTGTGGCCAGGCCATAGTGGCGGACTAAGGAGGTCGCTCCACAATTTTGTATGGGTGGGCCAAATTTTTTTTTCATTTTTCGACCTATGTGCCATGGGAAAAGTTGTTCAGTTTCATGAGCTTGTTCATCCCTTGAAAGGAATGTATCATTTTACCGGTCACCCTGTATATCACTATAGTATATATCACTATAGTGACAGGTTATCAGCCTGTCGCCTAAAAGTTGTAACACACCTGAAACCCTCAAGTCCCTCAGTCGCCTCTTACGACACCCACAGGTAGGAAATGGGGTGATGCTATTCTAAGCCGGCATCACACGGCTATGTAAAGTTACACACCTCAATACTAAATCTTTATATGTAGATCTACAGCAGAGAGTTACAATATAATAAATAATACTAAAATATTACATAGAACTTTAAAATTGACGAAGCAACCAGGAGACAGGTGGTATGGTGGTTGAACTTTTAGTTGTATTCTTAGAAATACCTACGAATAGGTCGAAATTGTTGACCTTTAAAACAGCTGTCAAACCATATCTGACAGGCCAGGTGAGCACTTGTTGTTTACTACAATAACAGTAAAAGCTATCGAGAACAGAAACACTGCCTCGCCTTATATAAACAGTAATTTCATCTAGTTTAAGAATAAGCCCTCTAGAACCACTAAGATCTAGAAATGTTTAGAGGGAGTCTGTGACGCTATAAAATGCAGCAAGAAAGTTCACAATCATCTTAAAATCATATGTGTGCGAACAGGGCTACCATACGATAAAACTACGATAATTTTTAGCATCAACAGTCATACACAGTTATCTTCTTTTTTTCGTGTGGGACACCGAGTCGTTCAATGACGCTTTTGCGGACATAAGACTGCCCTCAGACACCTCCCATATAGCATTACCTAATTGGACTAATAAAATAACTATTTATTTTATAATAACAGCTGGAGGATGTTTTGAAGAAAGGTCCTGACGGAAAGGTTCTGACCTGCCAGAAGTACCCTAAACCGACAAGCGAACTTACCTCTATATGAAAAGACTCGCGAAAGATGTAGCGAAAGAAGTAAGCCAGGGTCGTAGTAAGTGCAAGGTAATCTCCGCCTACCCCAACGGCAAAGAGGCGTGATTTATGTATGTACCTATTTATTGTGTTAGTATCTAGTAGTATCCTCTGAGTAGTTTTTACTATGGTCTTTTGTGGTTTTCTTTGTTCTTTGCTCTATCTAACTTTTTCAGTCTAAAGATCTGATCATACTAGAGATAACTGTAGCAGTATTAGCCCCAGATACCAGTTTGGAAATACTAGTTTATCTGTAACAGATCTGTTATCTGTGTGCATAATGCTGCGGCTTATTTGCTGTTTATGGGTGCTATTTCTCTTTATTGAATTGGTTAGTTTACAGCCTAAAGGCTTTTTGAGGTTATGTTTTGTTTGCCGTTTTTCTGGACTTAGGCGTTGTATGGAAAGTGGCAACTTTTCTCTTTTATTTAGGCATTCGTATTAATCAGGAGGCTTTGTGCTGTGGTCTGAGCTTTGGTATTTTAAATAAGCATAGGTATGCATTTTGATCCTGAGCATCTTAAGTTTGAGGCGTGACTATTGAAATTGCCATACTGTAACTTCTAATTCGCTACGAATTTATATGCTCTACTACTATCGGTTCGCCGAGGGGTTGCTTGGTCGATTCCTTTATCCCTGTGGGAATAAGACGTTTTCTCTCCAGATACATTTTAGTCTTAAAATGCTCTATCTATTCAAAATCACATCAAAATCCATCGCGTGGTTATTTGGAGAAGACGGCGGTTTGAGGTGTCCATGACAGACAGAAAAATAAACGAAAAAATAGGCTCTATTTTATACAATGTATTGAAACTTTTTGTTGTTATCTTCTTACTAATTCCAATTACAATTAGGTACTTTAAAATGTTTTTATTCTACTATTAATTAACAAGTTCGTGTCATAAAAACCTCGCAACAGTTGTAGTTAGCGCGTTGTGTTGAGTGCTAGTTCCATTGCACTTGCACGGGAACCGTGTCAGATTTCCGCGTTCATGTTGCCCTAGTTGTTGAAAGCTTAGCTTGAGCTTTGAGCAGGACTCTACAAGTCTACATACAGGATATATTAAAACATTTGCAGTATATGTATGTCTTTATATATTTCTACAAGCTACCTCTATGATGACGGCAGCGCAGCGAACGAAATTTTTAAATTAAATGCAGTAAAAAATAACCTACCGCACATTTCGCCAACAACCACCTATGTTCCGCGTGATTTCGGGTTGCTTGCACTTGCTTATCAAACTTTATATGATCGCTCCTTTTATGATTAAACTGAATAGCCGAATGGCTTTCTAAGCGTCGTTCCTAATACCTTGTTCGCTATTGCACCGTGAAGATCTATATCGCGCGGAATGCGACCAATGTGGGAAGAATTTCGTGATATAACGCAATAATCCACTCATGCGAAGGTTCATATTGTTTCACATTTGTCCACTGCTGGACATGGGCCTCTCACTTGTCTATTGTTGGACATAGGCCTCCCCCATCGGAGGTCCACGTTTGGCAGTCTTAGTGTAAACAACCGCGACTGTTTAAAATTTTATGATTTGAGGCCCTTTGGAAGATCTTAATGCCTTTACAAAATGAGGTGATGCTATTCTAAAGCGGCATTATACGGCAAGAAAGATGTGACGTAACGCGATAATCCAATCCCGCGCAGCTAGATATTGTTTACGATCTGTTTATTGCCTAGTTGTAAGCAATTTGTATTTATTAGAAATTATTATCGAGTGTAGAAATTATACGTCCATTTAATGTAGGTGTAGGTAGATATAGAATCGAAAGTCTTACAATAAGTAAGAAGTACTTCTGGTTTGTTGACTATGTTTTAACGGGGAAGTGTATTTCTATGCCATGTGATGCCGGCATAGAATAGCATCACCCCAAATCCTTCCCGCGGGTGTCGTAAGAGGCGACTAAGGGACTCGAGAGTATTAGTGTATTACAATTTTTAGGCGACAGGCTGACAACCTGTCACTATAGTGATACATATGTTTTCTGAAACAACCTTGGAAAACAATCCTCAAAAATGTCAGACGTGGCGATAGCGACTGTATTCTTGCGGCCGTTAACGCTCTGCCTACCCCGTAAGGGATAAAGGCGTGATATGTGTGTGTGTGTGTGTGTATTTCTATTTTGGTCTAGTTTCTTAAATCTTGCTTACTAAAAATAATATCGTCTCCTTTTTTGGAGATTTCGGAAAATGGTTTAGAAAATTCCAGATACTACTTCACTTTTTCGGGCAGCTTTCTGATCATATTTGGCCTTAATATTGAAAATTGAGTGTGCATACATATATCACGCCTTTATCCCTTGCGGGGTAGGAAGAGCGTTAACGGCCGTAAGAATACGGTGGCTATCGCCACGTCTGTCATTTTTGAGGATTGTTTTCCAAGGTTGTTTCAGAAAACATGAGTATTACATTGTGACAGGTTGTCAGCCTGTCGTCTAAAAATTGTAATACACCAATACTCTCGAGTCCCTTAGCCGCCTCTCGCGACACCCGCCGGAAGGATGTGGGGTGATGCTATTCGAAGCCAACATCAAACAGCAATTGAGTGTAGCTGGACTAAAACTAGCCGTTGTGTCTTAACCAGATCGAACCCTAGTTTAGACCAATAAGGCCTTACAGATAGCTTACCTTACATCACCACAACGAAGAAATTGCAATAGAGTGGATAAGTACCAAGATAAGTACTGCCAATTGTTGCTTGACCAATGGACTAATAGCTTCCTAGAACAGCCAATTCTTGATCAAATATAGGCTGCAGATCATACAGATCCTATGTCCATAGAGCTTTGATAAGGGGGGCTATTTTGTCTTTCTTTAAGTAAGTAGATTGTCAAGAGTACTATTATTAATGGTCAAAGAAAAAGGTCCCATTTAAGAGTTGCTAAGCAGCGAATATTCCAGTGGGTAGAACACCCGCTAAAGTTCATGGCGTCTGATTGAACGTAAGGATTAGCACTCTTCCTGACCTGGGCCATCTCCAAGTCAATAATTGGGTGGAGGTGGCGTAGGACAGGCAGGGGTCAGTGGAAGAAGGTCGATTCGAAGGCTAAGATCCATCTCATGTTACTGAGCTAGAGAAGTTAGTTAGTTATTAGGTCTTCAAAGATATTTATACTCTACATACATATAGCTTGGGCAGAAAGAGTAGAAATAAAATAAAATAGAACTAAAAATTTTGCATGAAAAATAATTGCCATAGTTTAGCGTTATTAGTCAGATTTAACAGATCGCAAAGAAAGTGGTGACCTCATTTTATATCAACTCTTAAGGCTAAACTATACCCTCCAGTACAGTGAGTAGACGTTAAAAAAGTATGATAATAAAAAGTCTGGTTTGCAAATAACCCGTCCATCAGATTCCGACGTCAACCATCTACATTTGTTCTTTCATCCATCGTGAGCTTGTTCCAACTTTCTTTGCTTCTTTTCTATGGAAATTTTCAACTGTATATAGATGACATTCAGCTAAACTGCAAAAGTTTATTTCCAAGGAAAATGTGTTTTGTCCTGTTGAGTATCAGTATAGCCCATGTCAAAATTTCAATCTAACGCAACGCCATCTGGTATGACATCATAAACTAGCTGGAAATCTACAGACAGATAGAAGTTTCCTTGAAAAATATCTTCACGCTGTAGAAGTTGTGAAGATATTATTCCAAGTGGTCGATGACGTTGAGTCAAGGTTCGGCGACGATTGGATAATGATAGTCTCTTCCAATGTTACAAGTCGGACGTTATAATTGTAGCCTGTCTGGATGCCTTTACTGTCATTGCAATCGTTGGTTTGTTTACTTTTGATGTACCTGATAATTATTTATTCATTTATTTATACTTTACTTTCGTGCCGTGTGATGTGGGCTTAGAATAGCATCACCCCATTTCTTCCCGCGGCTGTCCTAAAAGCCAACTAAGGGAATTGAGGGTTTCATGTGTATTACAATTTTAGGCGACAGGCTGACAACCTGTCACTACAGTGATACACGGATGATCTGAAAGGGCCCTCAATACTTGTCAGACGTGGCTATAACGACCGTAGCTTTACAATCGTTAACACTCTGCCTTCCACGCAATGGAGAAAGGCGTGATTTGTGTATGTGTACTTTCGTCAAGTTAAAAGTAGTTTCTTCTTTTTTACTTCTATCTTAATTTTTGATCAGTTAGAAGTAGTAAGTGGTCGTATTAAAATATGCGGCCGTCAACGCTCTGCCTACACCGCAAGGGATAAAGGCGTGATATTTGTATGAAAATATGTTAAATAAATCAGTTAATTACATTCATGCCATTTAATGGTTTTCTTACTAAAGTCAATGATAAATGATAGTAGACTTGCTAAACATACTATAAATTATAATTACTAAATCACGCCACTTTATAATGAGTTATAATCGTATAAAATATATTATAATTTGATGAGATTATATACTTAGCTATCTTTTTGCTATTTTACCTTTTGTCAAGCAGGCTTCTGACATGGTGGCGTAACGACCGCCGTCTAAGTAATCATAGACGGCAACCGGGACCTACGGCCTAACGTGCCATCCAAAACACGGAACCTTTCTTACGTACTATCGGGTGGTTCAGCCCGCAATGTTCTAACCAGACTCGGAAAAAAATCACAAAGAGATAAATATCAACTTTGTGAGTGACCTACCGAGAATCGAACCCGGAACCTTTTGCTTCAAAGGGGCAGTCGCACTACCACTGCGCCGCATCGGTAGTCCCAATACAAAACGTACACACATACTAGCATTTATAACACTAACGATAGGTAATAAATGATACTTATCCCAGTTTGGTAATGCTGTTTCATATGATGTCTCAATTGACTGATGAAATTATTATCATGAACATGTTTAGCGTTGACTTTTTATGGCGCGTAATCTTTAAATGCAGGATATTACGGTTTCGTAAATAGAAGGAGAGAGGCCATGGCCGAAATCAGTCGGAGAGACAGAACACCTTTACTAGAAATAGCAATACATCACATAGTTCCTAAAGCAGGTAGTAGGTCTAATGTCAAGCCACTTCCTGATCTACAGTACAGGGTCAAACAAGGATTATATCCATAGCATTATTTTATTATTGTATACTTTAACATAAATAAAATAAACAGGAAGACTAGTAATAAGATGTAATGCATAAAGGAACATGTTATTTGTCATGTCGCTTTCAATTAGTGTAATAAGATTCTGTAATCTATAGGTAAGTAAATACGACGAATGTTAAGGTTTATTCATAACGGTATTTACGTTTTATACTACGATTATACGTTATTCGTTGTAGGAAATCAAGTCTGTAGTATTTCAAGACAATTATGGTGTGTGTTTAACATGCAATTTTTTTGGCTGATTCTTATATTTTTCAGTTGCATTTTAAAATAGAAATAGGCACACATAGATTTGGTATGAGATTACCTAAACAGCCACAACAGTTGCTGGACATGGATCTCCTCCCAATGGGGGTATAGCCATAGGTACTCACCACGTTTGGCAGACAAATTGGCGAGCGCAGTGTAAGAGGTTTATCATTTGGAAACGCAGCGCATTCCCTTGAAGATTATCCCTAAGTCGGTTTTTACGACACCCACGGGTAGAATTGGGATGATGCTATTCTAAGCCGGCACCACACGGCACCAGAGGTTGGAAACCGAGGAATTAATGGCGCCACTCTCGGCTGCCTTTTTTCTGTGATTGGTCAAAGATGTGTCAATGTCAAAGTTCAGTTATTTCTTATTGGTGCGTTTAGGCACAGTCGCGCCTGCTGCCATCTGCAATACGCTTTAAGTTTTCCTTCCCATTGGGTAAGCTGATAGTTCACTTGGTCGGATTGCATAAAACTTTGTCGACAGTGGCGTGTGACAGAAGTTATTTGTTCGATGCAGTTCCGGCAGTTTTGACGAGTTCTAACTGTAATTTTAGTTTCGAATTATTCTAGGAGTATCCTTATTATCCTTCATATTATCCGACGACCGATGTGGCGCAGTGGTAGTGCGACTGCCTTTGACGCAGAAGGTTCCGGGTTCGATTCTCACTTTTTGATTTATCACTTTGTGAGTTTGTTCCCAGTCTGGTTAGGACATTGCGGGCTGAACCACCCGATTGTCCGTAAGTAAGATGGTTCCGTGTTTCGGATGGCACGTTAAGCCGTAGGTCCCGGTTGCTGTCTATGATCACTTAGACGGCGGTCGTTACACAACCACGTCAGAAGCCTGCTACTTGTAGTAGGCGGTTGAACAATTCTGACACTAGGGTTCATCGGGTCGTTGGACGACTCGGTGTCCCACACGAAAAGAAGAGATTTGCTTAGATAGTGTCGCGACCAGCGTAACTTGACCTCAATGCTCCATACACGCACGTACGGGCGCGGACTGAAAGTTACGCTGGTCGTGACTCTATGTAAGCGAACGAAATGTAGGTATTACATAAAGATCTGCAATCAATGTGATAGAGTTGTGGCATTGAACTGGCGGAAGGTTGGATTGCGAGGTGAGCAACCGCAGTGCATTGCGTTGCGTTTGTGACAGGTAAACAACTGTTGGTGACATGTTGCTCTGATTGGATATAGTCCTGGGTTCAATTCGGAGAAAGTAGAACTATCTATGGTAATTAAAATTTCCCACCATGTACGATAATAGGCCAAGGGACTCGTGGTAAATTATTTTATTTGCCAGCAACATACATACACAAATCATGCCTATACTATACAGGGTAAAATTATGGTCGTTAGCGCCACGTCTGACAAATGTTTGAGAGACGTTTTAGATAAATCGTGTATCACTATAGTGACAGGTTGTCAGCCCGTCGCCTAAAATTGCAATACACATGAAACCCTCGAGAGTCCCTACTACTAAGAGAGGCTTCGACGACGCCCACGGGAAAGAATAGGGGTGGCAGCAACATTATACCAAAATATTCGTGAAATTGGTGGAGATTTCAAAGAGGTATAAGGTGTGTGCGTTAACTCTTGATTTGTACTGCTTTTCTTTCTATTTTACAGCAAATTTTTGACTCTTTCATCGATCGCAGGACAAGGAAATCACTCTATTCTAAATCGGATGTCCAGATTTTCCTACTACTACGACATAATTAGGATCGGACTAGGTAAACTGACTTGACTTCGTACAAGTTTTCTTACTTACTATTGGCTATAAATCCTGATCTTGAGGCAGTGTGGACATCTAATTGGTGACATGTAATTTCCGCAAGGAAGTAGTAGCTTATAAGCTATACATAAATGTATAACTAAGTTATAAAGACTTTGAAATTATACTCTACTGCATAAGTGGTCTTCCCTTTAACAATCTATGGAGATATTTTTTTATATCTTACGCAAAGTTCATTTCCAATCAGTATATTTTTTCAGAATTGCTGCTCTTGTAATCATTAGAAAATTACATTATGTAAAGGTTATCTTTTCCAGTCACTAAAAGTTTTATCAACATATAATTTTAGCTTAAACAGAAATCCCCTTTCGATATTATTATTTAACACACACATATATATATATCACGCCTTTATTTATTGCGAGGTAGAATGAGCACCAACGGCTGCAAAAATACGGTCGCGACCGTCACGTCTGACCTATATTGAAGGCCTGTCGCCTAAAGTTGTAGTACACATGAAACCCGTGGCAAAAAAACGGGTTGATGCTATTCCAAGCCGGCATCACACGGCATTTAACTGTACCATGTCATAAACCTGTAATATAGAGTGAAACCGTAATCTTCGCAACTAAGCGGCGCATGCGCAGCCTTCCTCCCAGTTCAATGTCAACGGACTGGTCTCACTAGATTATCGCATTAGGAAACTGCTGTGAACAGGGGCAATTTACTGCATTGGGCTTTTAGTTTGCATTCTTGCGCTGTGCTTCATAATTTTTGTCTTTTTCAATTCCGAACATATGTGTAATAGACCTTGGTGTGATTAATCGTCTATTTGATTGCCTGTCATAATAAGATCAAGTTCTTTATTGCATAGTCAAATACACATACAAAGATGGAACAAATGACACCCTGTTAGTTAGGGCACAGCACATAGAGAGAGCACATTATATATTTCTTGCTCTACATAATCTCACTGCTTGAGACTCCAGGCCAGAATTTGACCGCAAACTTTATGTCAAGGAACAACTGCAGACCGTCTTTGCCACGTTTTTTGCCACACTAGAATATTCCGATCATAGATGCTAAGTCGTTTGATTATTGTATTAGGAATTAAGAAGCGCCGGTGAGAACAGGGCCAATTCGCTACCTGTATTTAGAACAGGTATAAGGTTCTGTGACTGTACCAACTGCACTATCTATTGCATAACTTCCAAAGCTAGCGAGGATATCTAAGGATTGCGTGGTGCGTGGGATGGCTGAAGTAAACTAACTCTAATAGACTCTAGATCCAGATACTTTGTACTTCCGTGAGACTGCGCCAGCTATTTCTATTTCACGCCTAAGAGGAGTCCAAAATTCCAAAAGATCTTTCGTTTTCCAAAAGTTGCTTAGCTTTCATAGAAGAATACACATACGTACATAGGTGCACATTTATGACGCACTTATTCTTTGCGGGGTAAGGATAGCGTTATCGACTGCAAAATTACGGCCGTTATACTAGGCTACGTCTGACAAATATTTGAGGGCGGTTTTAAATATGTCGTATATCACTGTAGTGACAGGTTGTCAGTCTGTCGCCTAAAATTGCAATGCACGTAACCCTCGAGTCTCTTAGTCGCCTCCTACGACACCCGCAATAAAGAAATGGGGTGATGCTATTCTAAGCCAGCATCATACATGAAAGAATAGGAATCGAAAATTTCTGAACACAACACTTTAACCATAAAAGGAAGTTGAGTCATAGTCCTGCAATGGATTTAGCAAATTGCAGCTAATTTGGCTTTCCATTATTCATAGGTCCATAGCTTCCGAAATAGGTGACCTATTGGTCTCTTAAACTAAACTTTATACAACCTATTGCGATTCGTAGCAGTAATCGGCGATTGTGACCGATTTGACAGTTTTGAAGCTTAAATTTCAGTAATAGCTTGAGTGTGATTGTGCAGTAATTGGCTTGTTATCCTGGCATGAATTCCACCCACGATGTTTTGTTGTGTATTAATCATAGCTAATACGGTCCCTTTACCTTAGTCGGTGAAGATAAAAGGAGTTTGAGTGATAAATTTGATATATGTATATTATGTATACTGTATAGTAAATGACTAGATTGCGCATTGGATGCTTTTGTGTAGTTAGCAGTAGTTCACTTCAAGTAATTGTTTGACATTGTCACCTTCCGTAGCTCAAGTAGGTACCTAATTGTTTTGCATTGGCTCGTACCCAAAAAACTCTGCTACACCGGCTGACATATTTTGTACGGGAGGTCCCAATTTGTCATAGTATTTCGACCTATTTATGGTAAAGTTGACCAGTATCTATTGTTGATGGTTTGACTCTGCTTAAACTCATAAGTTTCCCCAAGGAATGTTGGTCTAAATACAAAGTGACTCGATCGGCTGACATAGGAAGAACTGGTTTTATCTTTCCCGTTATCAGGCCTTTGTTCTTTGGGGAAAGTTGATCAGTTTAATAGGCTGTCTTATCCCTTGAAAGGAACGTTGCACTTTACCTTACACCCAGTATATCCTTACCTTAGCCTGTTGTTTCGCTATGGCATTGTCGCGTCAGTTCTAACAGGTGGTCCGCTTTCACAATCCGCGGCCTAAATGTCATTAACCTCGCCATTATTAATGACACGAACCGACCCACAGCAATGATACACGGGCTACTCCTATTCACGCTGTAATGTTGGTTAATATTCATATTTATAACTTAACGGGTTCTTACCGACGAATCCCCGATATTTTGACGCTGTTACAAGTGTCATGATTACAGATAAACTAGAGTATCTGCGAATGACTGCTAGTGACAAACATATCTGTCTAACTTCATTCTTCTTTGTTCTATGAACAGTGTAAACAACCGCGAAAGTTAAAAATGTATTGTTTTTAATGTTGACAATAATGATATGGTTTATTTTGTAAGTGAAAACTTGAAAACCTATGAAAGGAAATGCTTTGGCTTTGATCAAATTAAAAATGTCTTGAAAATGGTTGGGCATAGTACCACCATAAATCTACAGTGCATGAATTGATAGATCAATGTAGATTGTGGATGAAGTAGAAAGAGCTATTCAAAGGTCATTGGGCTCGCCTATGTCTATCAATAGAAGATTTGATTTTATGTGTATCAGTCGTCAACCATGATAAGTTGAGTCGCTTATCATGGTTGACGACTGATGTGGTGCAGTGGTAGTGCGACTGCCTGCTAGGCTGCCACGCAACGGTTCCAGGTTCGATTCTCGGTGAGGCACTCACAAAATTGATATTTATCACTTTGTGAATTTGTTTCTGGCCTGGTTAGGACATACAGGCTAAACCTGATTGTCCGTCAAAACTTGGTTCCGTGTTTCGGACGGCACGTTAAGCTGTAGGTCTCGGTTGCTGTCTATGATGTCGTTACTCAACCATAAGAGGTCTGCTACTAGTAGTAGGCGGTTGAAAAACTCTGACACTACGGTTTATCGGGTCCCTCACGAAATGAGAAAGAAAGATATAGATAAAACGGGAATATTCCAAGATATAATGCAGACTGAATCAACAGGGTACCTAGTTGCAATCTGCAATGTCTAACTGCAGAAATTGCCAAGGACCCGATTGGCCGATATCCACAGTATTGCCAACTCAGTTTTCCCCCAGACTGTTTTGAAACCCGGGCGTGGTGCATTGTAGACATTGTAGTGCAATCTCAGATTATTAGTCATAGTTTTTAGAAGAAAAAATTTCTTGCGGACTATGTTGACGACGTATTTACTAATAGTTTTCTTTCCTGTGCGCATTTCCAAACATATCTCTGAACTTTGGTAGGTTGGTTCTTCATCAAATACAACACTTGCTGTTGCCTACCCGCTTTGAAGTCATTGTAGGAAAACTTGGGCACTGTAGGATGAGGACATTATCTGTGTTCCAAGTTACCGGTTTTCCTTCCTGACTATGAAATTCTTGACATTCTATCAAAGATGTAACAGGAACTACTTAACTTCTTCCTATCCTGATACCATCAATCAATTTCTCATTAGATGCTCTTCAAAACTTAACTGTCACTTACCTAGTTCCGATAAACTTACATAACTATGTATATTTTAGTAATTTCCTTCAGAATGGTTACAAGCAAGGATTGCATGAGTTTTAAACTTTTATTGGACATATTCAGTCGCTTACGATTATGACAATCAATTTACATCAATGACATAAATACAATGACTTTCCCGCTGGTAGTTTAGCTTCGTCTCATAAGTACGACACTTCTACTAATACAGTCGCAACAGTCCTCTGATGGACATAAGCCGTCCCCAATTGAGGGGTATTGCCATACTCAAAACATCACATGGAATTATGCTGTCCATTCCCTGGATTCGTCCCTTAGTCGCCTTTACGACAAACACGGGTAGAAATAGGATGATTATATTCTAAGCCGGCATCACCTTAGACTTATAAATTGTAAAATGTTCTTAGTAACACCTCGTATCACTTTTAACTCGGCAAGCTGCGCACGCGCCTAGCAGGTGGCGTCTGCGCGTCAACGAGAATCCATTTGCGACTAATGACAGTCATCTATCTGCAGATGAAGATGCTCCACTTACGCGTCTAACGAGGTTATGCAATGGTATTATGGATAGCTTTAGAAGCCGTCTTCCGGTTTCAAAAGGAAGGTCTGTTAATCTATTTTATTAGCAAAACCATTAAATTTACACAATCGACGCCCAACTCTTTCAAATTGTGAATTTTGGGTCCTGTTTGTAGTAAGTTTCTTCATGGTCTTATCGTCTAATTTAGGTGTCATGATTTCTATCTTCTTCTTTGTGTCAATAGCCGAACTAAATCTTACTATATTTCTATTCCTATGATGAAGGATTCCTAATTTTTGTAATTCCTGCCACCAAACCCAAACGGGGGAAAACTGGAAATAGCAGTGGACTGATGTTTCTGAGACTGCTAATAACGTGATAATCTGATTCGGAAAATGCTTGTCATTTCCAAAGAAAGATGATCTTAACCGATCTTGAAGTTATATAGGTAGCAGCTTGATAATAGAGGCTATGTTTTTAATTAGCTATTTCGAATCAGACACTGATTTTGTCAGCTGACCTGGATATGAGCATTAACCACTAAGCTTCGTTACTTTATATAAGTCGAACTCATTGCTCTAACTAACAAGTGGCAACATTAGTATTAATGAAATTCTATTTTAGATACTACCAAATCGGGCCCGTACCGAATGGGCGAGTACTTACCAATAAAAGCCCGAATAAGTCAAGCATTAAGCACATATTTCATATATCGTGTATTAATGCCATATTTAGGACGGATGTATTGGCTGTACATGGACCATACAAATTTCCTAATGACTGGCTTCTTTGATAAATGGGTCTGGGAATAAATTGAATGGGGTGTGCAAATGGAAAACTGGATTGTCAATAGACGAAGTGACTTGATTTTGCAACACTCTTGTGGTTTTTGTAAGGTGTAGTATTAGTTGCATGAGGTATAAAGAAAAATGCTGAAAATATGTGAACACAGCTAACGATGCTGAACAACATTCCCAAAAGAATAGAAGTGGTATAGCTGTCGCGTTTGATTCTTCAACTTCTACCAGTTTCAGTAGAGCGACAGTTTTATGGTTACTTACATAAATCACGGTGTTTTCAGCAGCATCTTATATAAGGGCTCATCCCATAATATACTGGTCACCCATACAATTCATATTATGGATAACAAAATCTTGGTCCCTTATTTGGTAAACTCGAGGCGAGACTGATAGTATAACATAACCTTGTAACGCGGTACCATGCGCGTTGGGCTGACCGTGGCACTAAGGTTTCATTAGTTTTGCGAAACTTGTGAATTAGAGCAAGCACGCTGAGTACGCGACGCGACGTGTCCTAGGCGGTAGGCCAGTCGGTTTAGATAAAATTTTGTTATGCATTTAACCGGTGAATTTGCTGTGAACCAGCTAGCAGTCTAAATTAGTGCGACATGCCCTAGACGGAGCAGAGTGTTTAGATAAACTTTTGCTGCACAGCTTGTATCAAAACAGTGAAATAAAGCAAGCACATCGAGTACGCCACTTGTCCTAGGCGGTAGTCCAGTTGGCTTAGAAAATAGTTATTGAGCACGATGCCTTCATCCGTATACAAAGGTATACACTCTCTCTTCTCGCGTAGGTAAAACACAGTGTCATGCCTTTTTAACGTGTAGGTATATTTGTCCCATTTTAGATCAACGGCATGTAAACCTAAAAATATTTACAGGCTTTACCGCCTAACTAGATAAAACATTTTGGATTTTATTTTACAACGAATAAGTGCGTTGCTTGATTCTAGTCAGTCTGACCCATTTATCTGGAGGCTGGCACTGCCTTTTAGTCAAAGTAGATTGTTAAAATAAATATTAAAATAAAATGTTTCTTCATAGCTTTTATGTACGGGACAGTGTGTTTTTGAAACCTTGCCTCACTGGACTATGTTTAGTTAACAATAACACCGTTACGCAAACTTCCGCTAGTAAATCTATGTTTTTGGAAAGTGTTAAATGGTCACATTTATTTGTCTAGTCCGCTAGATTATAGTAGGTTTTCTCACAGAAGACTGACATGTGAAACTTTATACAAAGAACTACATAATGTGATTTGTTTGTATACATGTATGTGCCATCGTTGGTCCAGTTTCACTATCACAAAGTATTTTTTCTGAGCTACAGAAATTTTGTTATCTTTGCTCTTTTATCAAGAACGCTTGATCAGCTGAAATGCTTTTCGATTCGGTATGTGCCATCGTTGGTCCAGTTTCACTATCACAAAGTATTTTTTCTGAGCTACAGAAATTTTGTTATCTTTGCTCTTTTATCAAGAACGCTTGACCAGCTGAAATGCTTTTCGATTCGAGAGCTATATATCTATTACGGCTTGACGAATTTGGATAAAACTTTGTACGCAGGATTTAGGCTCGCCTCTATTATTTTTTAATTAGTCTACTCTATCGCGGCAAAATATCTTATAGCCCCATGTATGTACAGCAGCTTACAAAAATTAATTTTAGATTTAGTCTAGTACTTGTTTTAATACAGGCACATCAAGTAATTTGTTTACTACAGCTGACTATCTTAATAACAGAAAACAATAACTTGGCATTTCTTAATAAGTGCTCGATAGATCTTAATCAGATTTGCTCGTATTAAAACAAGTGCTTGATTTTCATCGTACATTCATTTCTATCAGTAAGCTTGCGAAATAATCTGCATCGTCAATAACACGCTTAAACTTGACTAAAGCAAATAAAGCATTGTGCCCTAAAGGCATCTATTCCAGTCAGTTTAGACGCCACTGGAACATAATTATACAGATGTAAATCTAAGTGCTTTCATACCTGATAAGCTTTTATAACAACCAGTAATTATGTACAATAATGTCGGCTACCTCAGGCGTAGTTTCACAGTCCGTCCGTATGCACCAGAGGATCTCAATCTTGTGTTTTGTATCTTTAGGTAGACTAATAACATATAGAAGTTTTGACTATTGTGAGTCGGTTCTTATCAAACTAAGTATATTTAAGGGTCAAAGTCACGATCGAATTAATTGTGTGTGTGTGCCTGACAGACAAAAAGACTTAGAAGAATTGTCATCACAGAAAAATTAACATTTACATGACATCTCTGGTCTGTGTTTGACAGTTGACAGTTGTCTTTCATGTTATGTTATGACCAAACATTGTGCATGAAAAGGAAGTTTAGATGTTATAGGATTCAGTTGTCAACCAGCTCAGTGGCCCTAGAGATTGCGTAGATATATTAGACCACTGATCAAAATAAAACCATTATCAACAAACCATTTTAATCTTTTTAAGCTCGATGAAGAACTTATCATAAAAGCTTTCGTTATCATCATATTTAGCGGTAGTAGATCTTTTATTTCATACTTCTATTATTCTGCTGCAAAAAATTAGGGACCTTTACTTCAAGGCCTTTATACTCTGACATTAGCTACTGAGTGAGACAAAGTTTGAGCAACTCTAGACCTCACTTGTCATTTACGACAGCCGTTGCTATTCAGCCTGTCTGAGACAGTGGTATGCCGGATATTATGGTTTCTAGGTGTGTCATTCACTTTGTTTCGCGTTGAATTTATTTCACCTTATTTCTTACACTTGGCCGCAGATCTAGATACTTGCTATTTAGAAGGTAAATCTAAGGAGGGTTCCTAATATGGAAGGTCTTTTTTGTAGCTTGTATTTTGTTTTGTGTGTGAAAAATCCATACAAACTGACACGTTGGATATTTTCTCGCTCGTAACAACAACCATATTACTGGGTGACCCCGTTTTCCCCACCTAGTCGTGCGACGTAGTTTTGATGATACAAAGCAACCATCACAAAAAAAATTACTGCCAGGATAAATGCTCTAAGCTTTAGAAAGGGGAAAAGGTTTATAAATATCTCATTCGATAACTTTCAATCAACTTATTTCCCCAAAATCCTACATTTCCTTTGTCTAGCCCTGTTCTCGTTGCAAAATGGCTGCCGTTCGGGCTCGTTGGTCTAATTAAAAATTGCCGGCAAGTCGTGACCGGCCAGCGCGCAGCGGTTTGCGCAGCCTCGGCTGTGCGCGCTGCGCGTGCGCAGCTTTTATCGATCACGTTGGTATTGGGCATTCCGAGAATGGCCCTTTCTTTTGTCCCTGCTTGATATAAAGCTTTATCAAAATGGCGTCGACTGAAGTGTCGATTTTTGGAAAAACAGGTCAATATTTTCCTGAATGGTCTTTCCTAAGATGTCTTTATTTTGCGCGGAAAATTTTGCGTTTTTAGACAGAGTAACGTGAATAGGCTGATTTGAACTAGAAACACAACAGGGGATGCTTTCAAGCTTTTTTGAAGCGATGCATTTTCAAAACCAACTAAGTAAAAAGTATGTATTACATTTTTGTAACATTACATACTATGTAATGTAACTGCAACTGATGATCTCTCTCCGACCGATTTCGGCCATGGCGACCACTTTGACTCCTAATCAGATCGGCGCTGATGCGCCCGGAGATGGCTATTGTAGCCAATTTTGGCAGTAAACTCCCGTGCACAGAGTGGACACGTGAGTTTGCCATTTACATAATTATAGTTAATGGCGACGGATGGACGGGCCTTCAGCTCATCGCGCTTAGCGTCGAGGTCTGCTTTACGCTGTTCCTCAAACTCGCGGACTTGCCTCTTAACCATCCCGCGCCATTCGGGACGCTGTGCTGCCAGACCCTCCCATTGAGTGGGCTCAATGTTGCATCTTTTCATGTGTCGTTTCTGAACATCTTTATATCTGAGGAGTTGTCCGCCATGCTTTCGCTTGCCCTCCTCTAGCTCAGAATAAAAGATGCGCTTCGCCACTCTCTCCTCCGACATCCGGGATACATGACCGCACCACCGTAGCTGACGACGCATTAGATAGGCCTCAATGCCACCAACATTGGCTCGTCTCAGAACTTCGGTATTGCGCACTCGGTCGGACCATCTGATCTTCATGATGGTGCGAAGGCATTTTAGGTGGAAGCGATCCAGAGTGCGTATGTGGTGACGATACACACACCAAGTCTCGGAGGAGTATAGAAGGTTTGGCAGCACAATCGCCATATATACAGAGATTTTTGTGGCTAGCTTTAGGTCGTGCGAGCAGAAAACCTTGGAACACAACTTCCCAAATGCTGCAGCTGCAGCACTGATTCTGCTGTTGATCTCAGCATCAAGGTTACACTTAGATGTTATAGTGTTCCCCAGATAACGAAACTTATCAACCTGTTTCAGCATATCCTCACCAAGCATAATCGCCAGTGTCTCGCGACCATGCGAGTCTAAGGACATCACTTCCGTCTTTTTGACACTGATCTTCAGGCCGAATTTACAGCATGCTTGGTGAAAAACGGACATTAGCTGTTGCAGGCCGTCTGGGGATTCTGCAAGAAAGCACAAGTCATCAGCATACATGATCTCAGTAATCAATGCATACGAGACTTTAGTGCGCGCCTTAAGTCTAGCCAGGTTAAAAAGACTGCCATCTGTGCGGAAACGGATGCGGACTCCTTGGGAAACAGTATTTAGGTCTTCTTTGACTACAACTGCAAAGTACAAGGCGAACAGTGTGGGCGCTAGAACACACCCTTGTTTCACCCCACAGGTGACGGGGAAGAAATCAGACTGTTCACCGTCTACAGAGACGCAGCACTGCATGTCGTCATGCAGGAGTCTTAGGAGTCGCACATACTTTTCTGTGCACCCTAACTTTCCTAGCACCATCCAGAGAGCTTCGCGAGGCACACTGTCGAATGCTTTCTCTAAATCAACAAAGCAGAGGTACAACTGGCGACCTTGTTCTCTACTTTTTTCTTGTAGTTGACGCACCGAGAAAATAGCTTCACATGTACCTCGGTCAGGTCGGAAGCCGAACTGGGTTTCGGGCAGAATTTTTTCCGACAAATCTTTGAGGCGGTTCAGTAAAACTCTGGCAAAGACTTTTCCAGGGACTGACAGCAATGAAATACCGCGATAAGAGTTACAGTCAGAACGGTCACCCTTGTTCTTGTAGAGGGCACAAATGCGAGACACTTTGAAGTCCTCAGGGACCCTCTCCTCCTCCCACATTCGAACGAAAAGTTTCCATACCGACGTGTGCAACTCCGTACCACCATATTTAAGTAGTTCACCCGGTATAAGGTCAATGCCAACCGCCCGGTTATTATGCTGCTGTCTGATGGCAGTAACAACCTCGTCACATGACAGGGGCTCGTCCAGCTCCGTGGCTAACGGGAGTTGAGGCAATAAACTGATATTATGCAGATCAGCTGATCGATCTACGTTGAGCAAGTTGTGAAAATGCTCAGCCCAACGTTTAAGTACATCCTCCTTGCTGGTCAGGAGGTGCATACCGTCTAAAGACCTTAAAGGTACTTTTGCACGGTAGGAAGCACCAATCAGCTTACGCACTTCACAGTAAAACTCACCAAGCTGGTTTGTATCGGCGAGCCACTGCATTTGACAAGCCTTGTCCTGCCACCACTTGTCTTTTATTTGTCGAGACAGCAAGCGTAATTCTTGGTCACTTTCTTTGACCACCGCAACACTTTCCACCTCTTCGATTATGCTGTCGCAGGAGCTGTCGATGTTTGTCGAATGCTGCTTTAAGAGCCTCGCTATTGTCATCGAACCAGTCTTCACTACGTCGGTCTTTCGTACCCAAAGTAGCAGAAGCGGCTTCTATGAGATGACATGACAAAGCTCCCCAAGCAGCACTGACATCACTGATCTCAGTTATTGGCGACGGCTTTTCAGATAAGGCTTCAGCATATTTCACCCTAACCTCGCGATCTTTCAGCCTATCCACGTTTAAAAACGCAGGCTTCTTCACTGTGGATCTGCGAGGTCGACGGAGGCGGAGTCGTAGCTTAGTGACAATTAGTCGATGGTCAGTCCAACAGTGAGCACCACGCATGACGCGGGTGACTTGAACTTGACCGATGTCTCGTTGCCGAATAATAGCAAAGTCGATCAAATGCCAGTGTTTGGAACGCGGGTGCATCCACGTTGTCTTGTGCTTAGCGGCAAGTCTGAACATAGTGTTCGATATCGCTAGATCGTACTGAGCACAAAGACCGAGCAGCAACAGACCATTGCTGTTCATGTTGCCAACTCCATGTCGTCCCAGAACTCCAGGCCAAGCCTCGTAGTCCCGTCCAACCCTGGCATTGAAATCGCCTAGCAATAAGATCTGCTCTCTGGCGTTTATGCTATCAAGGCATTGAGTTAGCTCCTCGTAAAATTTGTCCTTAATGTCATCAGACTTGTCTAACGTTGGAGCATAGACACTGATGACATTAAGGTAATTGTCTGTATCCAGGTGAAGGCGCAGTGTGGTAACGCGGTCCGAGATGTGAACAGGACACTCTTGAAGTCGCTTTACTAGGTGATTTTTGATGTAAAATCCTACCCCTGAACGTCGAGGCTCGGATGCAGAGGTACCCTTCCAGAAGAAAGTGTAACCACCTCCATCTTCCACCAGTTCTCCTTCATCAGCAAGGTGTGTTTCGCTGAGCGCAGCCACATCCACGTTATAGCGATGAAGTTCTCGAGCTACGATGGCGGTTTTGCGTTCAGGACAGGAGTTGCCATCTCGATCAATTAGAGTTCTCACGTTCCACGCGCCAAATGTCATGATAGATGGTTTCATGCTGTTTTTATTTTTTCTGTTTCGTCGACCACGAGTTAAGTGATGCGGTGGCAGCCGTGGTTACTACCACCTTCCGGGTAGGGACGAGCACTTTTTTAGGGCACCTTTTCCAGCCCCCTCCTCGGCTGGGCGAGGAAAGCAGTGCCTCCCTTAAAAGGGCTGCTTTGTCATCCCAGGTGCTGCCGAATTCGCATTGTCGTCCCGATTTGCAATGCAAAAGCGACCACGGCATGTACTCACGCCCCTAGAACCGCCTATGTGCAGGAATCAGACAAAGCCCAGCTTGCACCACGCCAGACCTCTCTACCTCAACCCATCGCCACAGGACTTTGCGTCATCGGAGTCCATTATTCGGAAGCGGTCAGTTGCGCAGGATATATTTCGGTGCGCAAACGTTCGCGCAAACGCAGGCGCACGCACTTAGTCCTCACCCTCCTTGATTCAGTGGAACGGAAAACCGCTACGACTGAAGGAGAGGTCAGACGCAGTGTCTGGCCGACAGTAACTACCCGCGCCCTCTACCGTCGCCCTAGGCCATCCACATTGCCTTGCTGAGTCGCCGAGTCCGCCAAGCCCTTGTGCATATCTGCATTGGGTTGCCATTCTCACCGAAACAGACTTTTTATTTGTTAAGCAGGAGGGAACTGCTTGCTCGGGAAGCCGGGGTCGCATACCCGTATACCACATCACAGTCCTCGATCAAAGGCTGAGATGAGTACCCCAAGTAATGTAATGTCAGTTTTTTTTTACTGCTGCGTTTTGAATTAAATTTCAAAATAGTTAAAAGACATTTATAAAAGGAATGAAATAATATTTAAAATGTTTGATGTTTGAATGGTTTAACACTAAAGGGACTTTTACGAAGGGATATTTTCTATCTAAAGGTGCATTCTTAGCTCTGCGCTCGCGCCGCCTTGATTGCTCCATTTCCTATGGCTGCTATAGTTTATTGGATCAATATATCAGCGGCTTTCCGCCTGTATTATACTGCAATTTATGTAGCGATTAATTTCAATTTTCTGATCTCAGATAATCAACCGATGAAGAAAAGTTTTAGCCATTTTGGTACTAGAATTGAATGGTCTTTCAATATTTACGTCTTTGATTTTGAGTTTGCACTCAAAATATTTAAGCCAGTGGTTGTGTGCTTTTGTGCACAAGAAACCAGCTTTATCGTGTTCAAATTAAAAGTGTGTTTGTTAGTTCGCTTAGCAATCCTATCAAAGACCTAACAATAATCTAATAATGTAGAATGAATTCAGTGGTATACGCAACTAAAGTAATTATAATACTGTCACAGCAAATCCACTAATTCTCGTCTTAAGCCTACTTCAACAATTAGTTTATGTATTGCTCTATATACCAACTATAGTGCGTAGGCGCAGGTATGTTGCAACGGTTGCGACACCGCCATAATGCGGCGGTTGCGGCCTGGTCAGCGACCTTAATGGCACCCATTGTCTCTTACGGGACACGTGCTAGTGTTGACTTGTGTATGACAATGTCGTCTATTATACTCGAGGTTACAGTCTTTTCACCTTTCAGAAATACTCGATATCTGTGGTTTTACAGGAACTTAATTTTTCTAGATGGGACGCTAGCTTTGTAGTAGTGGAGTAAGCAGGTTCTCGTTGGACGCCCCGGCCAGATGGACTTAAAAGAGAGAGGCTGGTGGCGACTGGATGGCGAAAGCGGGAGGTCGTTCATTGTGGCGTACCCTGGGGGAGGCCTAGATCCAGCAGTGTGTAGAACTAGCTGTAGGCCATGAAATCGCTGTCACTTTTCAATATAGTTAAAAGTTTGAAATATAGGGCGCTTTTTCTTCTATCGTGCAGGACACTGACGTCCAATGATCCACTACCAACACTCACTGCCTTCGCTTACCTTAGAATACCAACAGCCCATTTCGTTCTTATGGTTCATCGGGACGCACATAATGAATGAATCTAATGAGATCCAGATCGAGCAGCCTCTGACCCAGACTAGCGCAAACCCTACATTATTACAATATTTGTAATATAACCAACATGCCACATTGCTCTATGTCCTCACTAGTCTCAGCAAAGGGCAGTGGCTCAGCCATTAGCGTTATCAGCTATGCGCAAGCGCAACATTACGTCAGATCGCACTGTAATGATAAGAGATAGTCGAGTCTACGAGCTAGTCGTGATCTAGCTACTAGACTAGTAGTACGAGCTATGTTTGTCTATAGTTATTACTATAGGCTACCTGTCTATAGCTAGATAGTGATTAGTCTTGGGGATAGCGTTTACTCACTTAATTACTGGCAAACTTTATGCCAGTGATTATGATACTAGGGACCATTTTGAAAAAGTGTATGCGAAGATGTCAAAATTCCATCCACTAGATTTTAAGATGGCGGACCATCGATATTTTGTATGGCACTCAAAAAACATCTTTTTTGGTCTATCGTAGGGGGTATCTCATGAAAAACTACACTAGAAGATTTTTCTAAAATATATTGAATGGATACATTAGTATGCCAGTAATTAAGTGAGCCGCATACTAAGGAGACCGTACGCCCCTTAGCTAGATTGGGAATATAGATACAAATATCTTTCTTTCTTTATGCGTAACTTTGAAAAATTAGCTTTCATTGTGCAATACAACAAAGTTTTGTACAATGCATCGTTTCCGAGGTAGAAACAGATAACTAATAAAATTGGCTCTTCTTCGTGCTCCTCTCCACGGACTTCAAGATTTTCTATCTTCTAGATCCTTATTAGCATTCATTTCCCAAGCTATTATAAATTTTTCTAGCCACTTTTAAAAGCCTGTTTTAACAGCTTTCTAATTAATAAACCTTCAATAACCCTAAGCCATTACAATTAACGATGATTCCATGAAAATTATTAAACGCAACTATGTACAATAAGCCGCTAAGGATATCTATAGCACTTGCAAGAAATCAATTTACAATTATAATTTTATTGCTCTAGGAAATGATCTCGTTTTCTATACATGTTGTACCTATACTTAATTCTTGTTTTTATGTTTAACAATAATGTTCCTTATTGTGTGTAAAAAATTAAGAACATTTGAATATTTACAAAGTGGGAAACTAAGTTTTTACACAAAGCGACTGCCATCTGACCTCTGCAACCCGAAGGCTAACCTGGCCCAAATCCTAGGTTAAGTCATATTTAAATATCATATTAATTCAAATTTTATTTGAATGTGGGTTTCATCACGATGTTTTTTCTTCACCGTAAGAGCAGTCGGCAAAATGTACGTGAGTAAACACACATTGGTACATGGCGGGGATCGAACTCGGGTCTCACGATTGTAAGACCACCAGTGTCCTAACCTCTTGTCCACCGACGCTCTAATATCTATGAAATATGTAAGTTCGAATGATGTAACATAAACAATATAAATCATTGTTTAATAACCAACAAATAATATCCAATTTTTATAACCCTACCTGTTTTACCTTTTTAGTATCTCGTTAGTTTTGTATTTAATTCGCTTATATTTATAACAGCGGGGGTTAGAACAAAACAAGCGATTACGATAATAGGCGACCCGATTAACATAATACACGATAATCGGTGCTCTAATAAGTATAATCTGTGGATTAAAATTCAGATCACAGTATAAACACGTTCGTTTAAGGACCTAGTGAGTCGGCTCCCTTTATAGAAAATCGCAACTGATACTAAAGTACATTGTTAAATGTTTATACCACACATAGTTTACTGGTTAGGGTCAGCGATCTACAGTCACTAGGCACGCGTAGTTTTAGGTAACAAATTGAACTGAGTGAGCTGTGGCGCAATTGAAAAAAAAACACTTCTTTTTAATCGAGGAATGGCTGGCGCAAACGTCTTACCGTCGTCTTAAAGTAGTGTCGCGTTCATTTAGATGACGATAGAGTTAAGTTTCCATTTGCTGTTAAAATCGTCTCACATCGTAAGTTGCCAAATGCCTGCCTGCCCTAAGATACAAAGGTTTTATGACCTCATGCAGGGCAAAGGCCTGTCTTCTTTTTCGCCACCGTCTCAGTCTTGTGCTCCTGAATGCCTATTTGATAGAAAAGCTTCTGTGTCATTTCGCCATCTTCCACGACGACTACGACCATCTTGTGGTATCTTTTTTGCAGCTAGAATAGCCCACTTAATAAATTGAATACCTATTTAATTAATCGTTTATTGTACACAGTAAAAGATTAAGGGCATATCACAGAAAACAATACAGAACAAGTCAACTTCACTACATAGTATAAAGCAAAGTCGCTTTTCTCGTCTGTCTGTATGTAATGTATGTTTGCTTAAATCTTTACAACTACTCAACGGATTTTGATGCAGGTTTAGATAGAGTGATTCAAGAGGAAGGTTTTTATGTATAACACTTGCCGGGAAAACATCTTATTTCCACGGGAAAACGAGTTGCAGCGGGCGCAGCTGCTGGGCGGGCCGCTAGTATTTCTAAAAAACAACCTACCTACCTATACTAATGTAATATTTTCTGATTGTTCACAGAAAACCTGGCACCGTCAGAGTTGAAGAAACTGAGGAACAAACAAAGGAAAGCGAAACGCAAAGCGGAGCAGGAGAGTGCTTTACAGGCACAAGTTCAGGTAACAAAATATTTTCTAAACACATTCATTATTGACTACCGATGTGGCGCAGTGGCAGTGCGACTGCTACGCAAAGGTTCCGGGTTCGCTTTTCGGAAGAAAATACATACAAACATACATACATACCCCTTGCGGGGTTAACAGAGCGTAAATGGCCGTTAATCATTCGGTCGCCATCGCCACGTCTGCCAGATATTGATGGCCCTTTCAGATGATTCGTGTATCACTGTAGGGACAGGTTGTCAGCTTGTCGCCTAAAGTTGCACATGAACCTCTCGAGTCCCATAGTCGCCTCTTATGACACCCGTGGGAAGAATTGGGTTGATGCAATTTTAAGCCGGCATCGGTTATCAGATGATTAATATTCAGGCCAGATTAGCCTTCGGGTTGCAGAGGTCAGATGGCAGTCGCAGGTTTGGTAGCCGACCCCGACAGAGAACGTGATAAGGCAAGCAGAATGATGAAAACTTGTTCCTTGATGATTTCCAGGTGAAGCGAGAGCAGCATCACAAGGCCCGGCAGCAGCAGGAGCAGGGCGACCCTGAGGCGCCGCAGCTGGACGAGCTGATCCCGGACAAACTAGCGAGGGTGAGCCACTTTATCATCAATAGCCGTGGGATGTCCACAGGGCTCCTCCAGGCGTAGGCGCCTATATAGACAGGGATTTAGGGGCAAGCCAAAATTTTTTTTTACGTTGCTTGTTCGATGTCCAAATGCAGGGCAAAGGCCTCCCCTTTTTCACGCCACCCGTCTCGGCCTTGGGCCTCTAAATGCCAGTTCTGGAGAAAGGCCTCAATATCGTCTCGCCATCTTCTAAACAATAAGGTGACCTCCAAAAGCTAGTCGCTAAATGCCATTTTGGAAAGAATAGTAAATACAGGGTTATTTTATAGTCAGTACCCAAACTTTGAAGGGGGTTGCTACTCATGTTTTTGATCAATTTTTACTACGGGGCCATCTCGAAATCGCAAAAAAATTGTGTTCCATGAAAAAGTTCATACTTACTCGACAATTTTTTTTTTTGCGTTATAGCAGGTGACCCCGTAGTAACAATTGACCAAAATCATGAGTAGAAACACCCTACAAAGTTTGTGTAGTGACTAAATAATTACCCTGTACCTATTTACTTTTCTTCCCAAAATAACATTTTGCGACCAGATTTTGAAGGTCGCCTCATTATTAAAAAAAATGGTTACGTTAATAATAGTCTTTGCCAGTGCTAAAAGAAATAAGAAAAAAAGTTAGGTTTGAGCTTCTCTAACTAGACCATCACACTGACTTGAGTACAATGACTTCACTATAAATTACAGCATTCTTATTCAGTGCAACGGAAAATGCTGTGACATTTCCGATATTCTAACACACTATAATCAGCAAAAAGTATTCTGATTTATTCCATTGAAATGCTTCCTACAAAATTTAAATGAACTCACGACAGACAAACAGACAAAGCGACAGGTTGATTGACATATCTATTCATTGGTATTGTCGCGTTGGAGCTAAAAATAGCTTTCTTGTGTTTATTAGGACAACAATAGGTTTGTTTCTTTTTGTACCCAGTACCTACTCAACATTTTTATTGTTATATAATATCGATTCAATCGCTAGTGAACTGGGATATTAATGAAATATTAAAGTTGCACGCTTAAAACTATTTTCCCAAAATACTATGGACTTCATTCATATTTTTTTTAATATTCATAGTTTGAATCATTAATTCAAAAATACATAAAAAAGTGAGTGTTCTAACGCCATCCAAGACAGCAATGTATGACGTCATACATTCCTGTTTCCAAATTTCGTTCCCGTTTTAAAAAGTTGCTATTTGACCTGCCAGCCCACAACCCTATCAGCTAGCCTAGCCTTCCAAATAGTCTGTAAGTCCATTCCAATAATTACTTACGTAATTTTTTTATCACGATAAAACGCATAGCGATAGGTCGAAAAGGTTGTTCTTAGGAAAGGATTTATAGATTACATCTTTTATTCTTACTAAGCAAATATTAGGTGTAAAAATATTAGCTGCAAATATTTGAAGGGGTGAATAAGCCCAAGAAACTGAACAACTTTCCCCAAGGAACATAGGTCGAAATATGAAAAAAAAATTTTTTTACCTCCCATACAAATTGACTTGGTCAGTTGTTTATTTTGTATGGAAGGTCCAATTTTTTTTTCTTTTGCAGCTATTTTTTTTACACCCTGTATATTGTAATGTTTTCTTCTTGTGAATAGCTTGCCATTTTAGCGTTTAGAACAGTTCTGTACTACGAAACCTTATCATTTCGTCAACTGTATCAGTCTTTTTTTTTTTTATATGTAAGTCTGTTTAGGTATAAGCTCCGCGCTAATAACTTCTTAGTTCATAAGGTGTTTGGCCCACCTGATATACATTGCATGTTATTCTTTTTATAAAATTGCAATCTTTTTGTTCAATTTCAGGCGGAAGACCCTCTAGAACAAGCAATAAAATTCCTGCAACCGCTGCGGACGCTCGCCGCAGACAGGATAGACACACATCTAATGGCGTTCGACATCTACTTTAGAAAAGGTATGAGTTATGGACATCCTCTAGAATATTATGACACGTATGGATATCCTCTAGAACATTATGACATGTATGGACATCCTCTAGAACATATGATATGCCTCTGTAATCAGATTTCTGCAACATCGACACATTTAATGGCGTTCGAAATTTACTTTAGAAAAGGTATGAGTTATGGACATCCTCTAGAACATTACGACATGTATGGACACCTTCTAGAACATAATGATATGCTTCTAGTCTAAACGAGTAATCAAATTCCTGTAACCATTGAGGACGCTCGAAGCAGACAGGATAAACACACATCTAATGGCGTTCGACATCTACTTTAGAAAAGGTATGCGCTTCTTAAAGTTTATTCTTGACTCTTGTCTAGATCTGTAGCACTCCTAGAGGATTTCCGAATCCCAATTGATCCGATTGAGGAGCTTAAAACCACGAAGTTTTATCTGTCAACCTGTCACTATAGTGATACACAAATGATCTCAAAGGGCCCTCTATATTTGTTGGACATGGCGATAACGACCGTGATTTTACTGTCGTTAACGCTCTGCCTTCCCCGCAAGGGATAAAGGCGTGATATATGTATGTTGTTTCGAATTGAACTAACGAATCCAAAATGTTGCGAGTTTATATTTCCATGCCTAATATTGTGACCTTGTTTCCAGAACGCCCGCTAATAATGCTGCAGAGCATAAAGCGCGCGTGGCAGCTGGACAGCAGCAACCACCAGCTGCACGATTGCCTGCTGCGCTTCCAGCGGTGGCTGGCGGGCCAGCAGCTGCACCCGCACGTGCTGCAGGTCCTCACCAAGCAGCTGCAGCCGGTAAGTAGCAGCCGCAGCCAGTGACAGAGTGCTGAAGGAAGGACAGCAGCAAACCACCAGCTGCACGACACCCTGCTGCGCTTCCAGCGGTGGCTGGCGGGCCAGCAGCTGCACCCGCACGTGCTGCAGGTCCTTACCAAGCAGCTGCAGCCGGTAAGTAGCAGCCGCAGCCAGTGACAGAGTGCTGGAGGAAGGACAGCAGCAAACCACCAGCTGCACGACTGCCTGCTGCGCTTCCAGCGGTGGCTGGCGGGCCAGCAGCTGCACCCGCACGTGCTGCAGGTCCTTACCAAGCAGCTGCAGCCGGTAAGTAGCAGCCGCAGCCAGTGACAGAGTGCTGGAGGAAGGACAGCAGCAAACCACCAGCTGCACGACTGCCTGCTGCGCTTCCAGCGGTGGCTGGCGGGCCAGCAGTTGCACCCGCACGTGCTGCAGGTCCTCAGCAAGCAGCTGCAGCCGGTAAGTAGCAGCTGCAGCCAGTGAGAGAGTTCTCCAGGAGTAAGGCGCTCATAGCCTTTCACTGGCTGGCGTACGAAGAAGTAAAGATAAAGGCACACTTATCTGCAGCGAAAGAACCGAACGAATAGATTTTTTCGGTGGCCCCGCACACTATCCGCACCGAACGAATTGACCGCGCCGAAAGATACAATTTTCTTTTACACGCTCTATTCATCCAGTAATATTTATATTGGTATTGATAAAAATAATGAAGCATTGCTCTGTTGCACTCAACTTTTAGAACATAAGCTATTCAGCCGATTCAATGGCATCGATAGAACCTAATCCGGTGATGCCATCCGAATTTCCGTCTAAGAATTCTGGGATTGGCCGGATTAGGCCGATTCGGTTCGGCCATAGGATTTCATATAAAGAATTCTATAATTCGGTTCATTCGGTGCGTTCAGTTCGTTCGACGCGGATAAGAGCGCGTTCACCTATAGCATAGCGCACAACCTTCTTCAAAACTTATAATTCCTAATATATGGTTTGTATGATCAATTCCAGATGGTGAACGGTCGCACGGAGCTCCAGATCGCTGAGGAGTACATGGCTGGTCCCGCCAAGAAGTCCCAGGGCGCCGCGCTGTGGGGCGCGCGCGCGCTGCGCCGCCTCGCGCCCGAGCGGACCGAGGCAGCCCTGGCTACTGCCACCTCTTTGGAGTACCCGGACATATCTATACAGGTGATAGAACAGTCCTCGCTATGTTGTTCCCAAGTTGTAGTTTGTTCCCAATAAGTTATAGTCCCTATGTCCCCGGAGCGTGGGGTGCCGAAGTGGTTAGGACCCCTGTCTTACAATCGTGAGAGCAGAGGTTCCGCCACGTACCAATGCGTTTTTCCTCGCGTACATTTACCGACTGCTCTTGCGGTAAAGGAAAAACTTCGTGATGAGACAATTCAGTTTCGATACAAAGTCCGTCAGCTGATCGGGAATTTTGTATGGAAGGTCCAAAAAAATTTTTCGTTTCCCTACATAGCCCCCTTATAAAAAGTTGTTCAGTTTCATGGTCTGAGCACGCCTGCAAAGTTTTCGTTACACTCTGTATACACATACATCGCGACTAACTGACTAACTATATACACGCACATTGCGTCGCGGCTAACTGACTAACTATTTTCTCTTGTTTTCCAGGGTTGCGCAGAGGTTCTCGAGAGCCTCCGCGAAGGCGACTTCGGGCCGTGCGAGAGCGAGACGGAAGCATACATCCTCGCCTGTCGCGCCAAGTTCCCCTACGCCCTCGCCTTCCTCCCCCCCGCGCCGCCCGCCCCCGCCGCCCCCATCGCCCCCCTCGCCGCAGAAGAACAGACCGAGGAGATGCACCAGGAAACCAATTGAAGGGTTCAGGTGTCAACTCGATATGTGAATGTTATGATTATTAAGGTTTTTGTTTTGGCATTGACACGAATATGTTTAGGTAACTTTGTAACAATTTCAGTCGTTTTCAAAGTTACGTAACTTTGTAAAAATTTTACTCGTTTTTGAAGTTAGGTAAGTTTTTAAAATGTTTCACTCGTTTTCAAAGTTAGGTAACTTAAAAATTTACTCGTTTCAAAGTTTACCTAACTTTGTAAAAAAATCACTCGCTTTCAAAATTACGTTGGGATACAATTACATAATTAGCAGTTTATGACACGTTGACATTTTGCAACATAGGACATTTAGCGTGGCGATTTCGCTGTTTAGATACTGTATTTTTTTCAAAGGTCGAAATATAAGACAAAAGTTATTTTTTTAAGTTTACGAGTTTGAGACTGTAAACATAAAACGATATTATCTCAAAAGATGTAGATCATACTTCTAGTCAATGCCAAAACGAAAATAATTACCTAAATTGTCAATATTTCACGTTATAATACGATGCCAATGAGAAAATTAATACTTCCGCACCAAACGTTCGGTGTCATTGGCTGTTGCAAGTTTTTAATATCTGAACGAATAAATTATCTAATAAAAAACCATTTTCTAATATTTCTTATTGATCAACTTGCTATATGAATTCAACTTAATATTTACATAGCCATGTAAAAGTATACATGGCTATGTAAATATTAACGTAATAGGAAGAAAAATCTTAGATTTTTTTTATTTGATGATCTACTCAGTTGCTAATAGCTTCCTTATATATTTTTGTGTAATCCGATTTAGCAAAACTATCTTTTTTAATAACGTAAAATCATACAACTACGGTCCAATCCTTACAACTATGGTCTAAACAATTCTATTTTTTTTTAGTTTATTATTTTGATAATACTCCTGGAAGGTGAAATTAAAAATTTTCAAGTAAAACATACATACACAAATCACGCCTTTATCCCTTTCGGGGTAGTAAAATATGCTACCCAGTAAATTTACTTGACAGAATTTTTAAAATTTCAATAGATAAATCAAAATTGTACAAGTTTTTATGGACCACAGTCGTATGGTTTCATGGCACTCCTGAAGTATTTATTATTCGTATGTTGTCGAATTTGCTGGGCGGATTCGATCATGACATGACATAATTATTGTCACAAAAATAAAAAACCTTTATCCCACTGTTTTGAACCCTAACGTTACATCTTTCTGCTTTACCCATCGATCTACATATTCTTGAATAAAAAACGTTCCAAAATGTCAAAATTGCAAAATGTCGCAGCAGCAAAAGCCGAATTGCATTTTTACATTGCATTTTGTCAAAGTTGTAAAATGCGAATTTTTATTAAATTTATAAGTGCAACATGGCAATTATGTACGATCGATCGGGAAAGTTTACTAACTATACGTTTTAAAGTTTACTTAGTTTACTACCTATACAAGTACATGTATAGATAGGCAAAAACGACCATCCGGACAAATAAACCGAAAAGTCGATGAAAGATTGTAACTAAAGCAAGTTTTCTATATTACAATTCTGCGAAATAGGTACTTACAAAATTTTGGACAGACTTTTTAGATCGAATATTATTAGAAAACAAATACGACTGTGTTTCGGTAGGCTGGCCGGCCTTTGAACAACTAAAATATTAGTATGCAACTTTTTGTATGAATTACGGTATCATATTCAGGGGTAACTGTGCCGATACATAAAAAAATATGGTCTAAATTTAAAATAAATAAATAATTAATTCGTAACTTCGATTTTTATACCGAACGTAATTTAGCTAGATTTATAATACCTAATCTTGTGATTCGTGATGTTTTTGTGAATACTACGTCAATAGAAGGATATAAAATTGCTTACAATGTTCCTCTAGTAGTTTGTAGGTAGGTTTTTGATTGTTTCATACAATGTGTTGGATTCTGGCTATAATTTTATGTCATATTTCAAATTACAAATAGTTTAGTATAGACGACTGTTTCTAAGAATCTGTTCTAGCCAGAATCAACGTCTTAGTCGACCTTACCTATATTTTGACCTCTAGGCCAAAGTAGACTTTGAATGTACGTTCGAAATTTGACCTGTGTGTTTTTTTTTTTCAATTAGAGCCACTTTAAATTATCATTTTGCATAATAGTACGGAATACCAAATTGTAAAACCGTGTTGGGTACTGTAAAATTAGGTTGTGGACTCGGTCATTAGTAAAATATAAAAGTCGTACGCTTAAAACTATTGTCCAAAAATACTACGGACTTCATTCATAATTTCTCAAAATATTTAAAGTACGAATTAATAAACAGAAAAATTATATAAAAGTAAATGTTCTGACGCTATCCACAATAGCAATCAATGACGTTATACATTGCTATTTTCATACAAAATACCGTTTTAGATAGTTTTAAAAAGTCCACAACCCTATTTTGCAACATTCTACGTTTTGGAAAACGGCCACAAGTGTTCAACCATTTTTACCATACAAAAAAATGATTTTCTTTTGTCTAAATTGACTTCTAAATAATTCTAGATATTCTTACTAATATTGGAGGGATGGACTAGGATTAAAAATAATCACGGGCTACGATTCTAGCATGCACTTTTCGTAGCTAATACTTAGCTATTGTTTTAAAAAGAGAAATGAAATCATCAAGTTGTAATTTTGTGGACTAAAGTAAGTAACGTTAGATTTCTTAAAAAACTAGTTTTGTCACTTTGGCGTGCAAATGAACGAATGAATAATTTTCTATCTCTTTTGTTTTGCTTGTTTAAAAATTGAAGCTAAGAATTAGCTAAGGAATCGTGCTGCCAGAATCGCGGCCATCGAGTGGCTAATTTTGGAACCTCACGCAATACTGACTACTGAGGTACTCTTATGCTTTGTAAATAATTCTTAATTCATAAGTTTGTATTGTACAATAACGATAGTAAGTACCAATTTGGACACTCCTTCGGGACTTTAGGGTGTAAAAAATCGCCGATATTTTAAGAGCAACTGAATAACTTAAAAAAAGGATGAAAATATAATTTTACCGCCTAAATTAATACTGTAACGGCTGTGTTATTCAGTATGGAAGATAAAAATATATCTTTATACAGAGTGTTAGGTTAGGATAAGTACTAATTTCATATTAGGGGTGAACCTACCATTGAAACTGAACAACTTGCCCCAAGGATTTTGGACCTCCCATACAAAATGTACCAGCCGACCGAGTTAGGTTGTATGTGAGGTACAATTTTTTTTTTCATGTTTCGACCTGTGATTCCTGGGTAAAGTTGTTCAGTTTCATGGGCTAATTCATCCCTTGAAAGATAGTACTTATCCTAACACCCTGTATTCTGATTTATTTGTGGTTTTCGTAAGTTATTCAGTTTCATTGAAAAATGAAATTCTTGAAATAATTCTATCTTTTTTACACCCAGTTAGTTGGTTTCGAATAATAAGGACTCAAAATGTTTCACTTAGTTTGGTTTCGCATTTTTTTGTAGATATGTGTAAAGTTTGGACAATAATTGTATAACTAAATACTCTAAATTGTCATTAATACTGCACTTTAGTTGCGTGAGAAACACGGACGTATGTCTCCGCTGAGCTATAATTATATTTTAGTGGGCTAAAGAGTCGCCGAAGAACCCGATGAAACATGACAACGTGTTAATAATTACGTTTTGCGAACGTGATATTTTGCAGGTATAAGAAATCCAGATTCGTTTTTACATCACAATAGAAGAAAAATAAGTTCTTTTTTAAATATGTGATTGTGTTATTACCATGGGAAAAAGATTTGTTGCCACCGGCAATAATTAATAACAACTGACCCCGCTGGGCAGGGTTTTGTTCGATTTTCCCTATAAATATAATTCATATATTATCAGCCTATACTGTCCCACTGCTGGGCAAAGGCCTCTCACACTTCTTCCACTTATCTCGATCCCTACCAAACTCCTTTTTGTCGTAAGCATCCAGATCGTCTCACCATGTTTTGTGAGGTCTACCCCGTCGATTTCTTAATTTTTTTACGCTCTAATAGTAATCTTCACATTCGGTGGCCTAGTGGTTAGGATCATTCTCCTTGCCTTATCCTGTTGTCTATCGGGGTCGGCTACCTAACCTAGGGGATTCAACGTGGAACTAAGTTTTTACACAGAGCGACTGCCATGTGACTTGCTATCGTATATCTATTCTATTGCAGGTATTTCGTTCGGTAATCTTCTTTCCCATTCATTGTAAGCTCAGTGGGGACAAACTTTTTGCTTTTATTTACATAAACATTCAACTTTTAATTTGTTAGAACAGCCATGTTGATTTTGTATTCAAAATGTTTGATTGGTGTCTTTGTGACCCCATTCATTGTGTACATAAAGTAATAAAATTTTATTTTACAAAATTTATATTTCTGTTTTATTTCATTCATTATATATACCAAATCATTTTATACACTTCTCATCAGAGAAATCGAGATACTTACCTTTTTATGATTTGATGAAACATTAACATATAAAAAACTTTTTTCGAATTTAGAATATTTTCATTAAATAGACCTCATTTAACTCACTCTCACACGATATCAGATATTTATTCCAAAATAAACACACACACACACATATCACGCCTTTATCCCTTGCGGGGTAGGCAGAGCAATAACGGCCGTTAAAATACGGTCGCTATCGCCACGTCTGACATTTTTGAGGATTGTTTTCCAAGGTTGTTTCAGAAAACATGCGTATTACTATAGTGACAGGTTGTCAGCCTGTCGCCTAAAAATTGTAATACACCAATACTCTCGAGTCCCTTAGTCGCCTCTTACGACACCCACGGGAAGGATGTGGGGTGATGCTATTCTAAACCGGCATCACACGGCATATTCTAAACCGGCATCACACGGCATAAATATACACACTTCTGAAATAATATATGGTTCGTAATTTTGCAAGGTGTCCCGTATTTCTTGATAAGAAGTATACAGGGTTATTTTTTAGTCGTTACGCAAACTTTGCAGGGTGTTTCAACCCGCAAAAAAAAAAATTGGGTGCTCCATACATTTTTGCCGAGTAGGTATGAATTTTTCTATGGAACACCCAAATCTTTTTTTGTCATTTCACATGTGTCCGCATAATAAAAGTTGTTCAGAATCATGAATTTACAACAAGTTTGCGTAACCCTACAAAGTTTGCGTAACGACTAAAAAATAACCCTGTATGAATTGAATTCGTAGGTAAGGTTTCTGAAGCGAAAGGTTGGTCTAATATAAACTAATAAAATATATGTCCATTAGGCTGGTTTCAGAGCGACGCGTCTCAGCAGCGCTGCCCAGCCGCGCGCGCCTCGCATTACACTAGATTGTATGTAGCGTTTCATAGTGACGCGTCTTGGGCCGCGTCTCGACCGCGCCGCGGTCGGATCTCCTTCGATTGCCAGTAGCGTCGACTTGCAATCTTTTAAGACGTCGTTGTTCCACTCTTTTCCATATAACGTATATACCTAATTTAGTGATTACGTTTGCTGGCATAATGATTCTCTGCACTCGACCGTACACCACAACGAAGCACGCGCGTCTGAATGTCGTTTCACAGCGAACGCGCCGCCCAGGCGCGCGCCCGAGCAGCGCGCGCCTGGGCAGCGCTGCTGAGACGCGCCGCTCTGAAACCAGCCTTAGGGAATTTTTTTTAGTTTTCTGTTAGATTCACCTGGTAAAAGCGACGCGGTATTTATCGTAACACCCTGTATTGTAGTTTCACGTCAACAGTCTTAGAAAGGTACCTACAGCCAACTTAATAAAAATTCCTTTACGAAATTATATTTTAAAAAACCTTTATTGCTTAATGTCACAACAAACATGTTTTGTTTATCGGTAACAACGTCGTTAAAATGTTATTTGACTAATTTATTTATCACATTATATCATGATTTCTTAAAAATAGAACCAATAGAAAATTATAACTAGGTCTTTTTTTATTGTGTATGAGAGTAATTTAAGTACTAACAATAAGTAGGTACTACTTAACTATAAAATGAGAATCTTAATTTATCATACTACCTTAGTAAAATATACAGGTGTAAAAATCAACATCGAATATTTTAAGACATGAAAAAAAATTTATATCTTCCACACAGTTATCTTGGTCGGTTGGTTGGTACATTTTGTATGGGAGGTCAAAAATTCCTTTCATATTGGACAGGTCCATGAATCTGAACAACTTTTCTCTAGGAGCATAGATCGAAATATGAATAGCATTTTTAACCTCATATACAAAATGTACCAACGCGAAAATGTAAAAAAGCGACCAAGTCAATTGTATGGGAGGTCTAAATTTTATTCCAACCCTTAAAATATTTGCAGTTCATTTATACCTTATAGAAGAGGTGAAAAATAATTATCATTTAGAAGGGCTCACATTTTCCCAGTCTACATCAAAGTCTATCACAATTTGTTTATTCTTTGGTATATATTGCCTGAAACAACAATACATGATTTAGAACAAATCAGCCACTCTCATAGAAATAGAGTGATGCTATTATGATTTGGCATATAAAATACAATAACAAAATTAGAGCCACAACAGGCAACTACTGGACATGGCTTCCTGCTGTCGGCATGTGAATTGGAGAGCAGTGTAGGATGTTGCATTTATGAGGATTGATGCTAATTTCTGAATGAAATGATCCTTAGTCGCTCTTTACTACACCGGCAGCTAGATTTTAAGGTGATGCTGATTTAAGCTGGCATCACTGGCATCCGGCATAATCTGACACACACACACACACACACACATCACGCCTTTATCCCTTGCGGAGTAGGCAGAGTGATAACGGTCGCTATCACCACGTCTGGCAAATATTGAAAACCGTTTCGGTATTTGTGTATCAATGTAGTGACAGGTTGTCAGCCTGTCGCCTAAAATTGCAATACTCATGAAACCCTCGAGTCCCTTAGTCGGCTTCTACGACAGCCACGGGAAAGAAATTGGGCGATGCTATTTGAAGCCGGCATCACAAGGCACGGCATTAATGCCATCTGGCATAACCCGGGGTAAACTATATTGTAAATTACCTATACTTAACACCAGCTGCGTCAAACATCTTCCTAGACGCAACATTCATAGGTTTATGCCTATTCTTGTCATTCATGTAGACAACTTCAGTGATGCCGGATTGTATGATGATCTTGGCACATTCGTTGCAAGGAAACAGTCCTACGTAGATAGTGCAGTTTTTCACATCTGCCGAGTTTTTGTTCACAATTGCATTCATTTCTGCGTGGCACACTGAAAAAATACATATTATAAATAAATATCCTGGACAATTTACACAGCACCATCTAGCCTCAAACTAAGCAAAGCTTGTACTATGGGAACTTGATAGCTGATACTAATACATATATACTTTTTTGTAAATAAATACATATTATACATAGAAAACACCCAGACTCAACACAAATATTTGAAAATTGACTAAACAAATATTTGTGTCCGGTGGGGATCGAACCCACGACCTTCGGCGTAGAAGGCAGGCATACTTATCCGCTACGCTATCGGGACAGTCGATTTATGGTGATTGATGAGTCTAGAAAACAGTAATGATTAGGTACGTCTCCACCGGCCGAGTAGCCTCAGGTGCTCACTGCCTCACGAAGTCGGCGTGGACGTGTTTCGCTTGAGACAGCTCGATTGCTCATGCTTAGAAGAAAAATGTCGACACCAGCTGGCGAGGCAGTGAGCATCTGTGGCTGCTCGGCTGGTGCAGACGCATCTAACTAACGTTCAATGCATAATGTATTAGAAACCTGTGAAAATTTATAACGGAAGAGCCCTCTAATATTTTGTCAAACATGGCAATGCATTACTGACTGTATACCATAAGTCTATGGCCATTAACATTCTGCCTACCCTGCAAGATATCATAGGTATGCTATAGGTAAGTATGTAGGGAAAAACTAAACAAAATGAGCATATAAGCAAACTTGTCTGTCCTACAAGTCATATCTTGTGTACATTCATCTATAAGTTTTATAATGTATATTAATATGTTACCTTACCATACAAAAATTTACTGTCAAGGGGCGATGGAGTGTTTTTTCCCCAGGGAAAATCATCATCATCACATCCTATTGGCATGCCATTGTATCTGAATGGAACAGAAAGATCATGATTAGAACAATATTTAGGACATAACAGTGAATAAAGAAGTAATGAACAGTTTGTAAATTTTTGTTCTTTTCAAGAGGAGCCCATTAATTCCAAAGTTGTTATAGTTATTATTAGGGTTTAAAAAAAACATTTGGTTATCTTCTTTCAAAGGTCTTTTGGTTACAATATGGTGCTGGACATGAGCTTTCCCTTATTATAATTGGAATGTATTTGCCATACTACCAGATTGGCAAGGGCAGTGCAAGGTGTTGTATTGCGTAAGTGCATCAGTGGCCAAGTGGTTAGGACACCATTCTTACAATCGTGAGACCCGAGTTCGATCCTGCCATATACCAATGTGTCTTCACTCACATACATTTACTGACTGCTCTTACAGTGAAGGAAAAACATCTTGTGATGAAACCCTAATTCAAATAAAATTTGTATTCAGATATTTGAATGTGACTTAACCTAGGATTCAGGCCAGGTTAGCCTTCGGGTTGCAGAGGTCAAATGGCAGTCGATCAGTGTAAAAACTTGGCTCCACATCAAATCCTGTAGGTTAGGTAGCTGACCCTGACGGAGTAACCGGATAAGGCAAGAAGAATGAGTACAAAAGGAAAGCAACTTACCCAATACCCACAATTTTCTTGTCCGTGTTCACAATACAGGCACCAACTTGGAAACTGGGGTCCTTGCTACGTTGTGCCGCCAAAAATGCAGTCGCCATGAAGTACTCCTCCCATTCTATGTAGTTTGTTCTCTTCTTCTGTGGTGTTCCAGTACCATTGCCAGTACATGATGATCTGAAAGTTTAATCATCAAATCCTAAATTGCAATGTGACAAAAAAGTTTATAATAGGTAATAGGAGTATATTTTGTGGTATTTATCACTTTGTGAATTCGTTCGCAGTCTGGTTAGGACACTGAAAGCTCAGCCACCCCATTATCCAATAGAACGATGGTACTGTGTTTTGGATAGCATGTTAAACCATAGGTTCCGGTTGCTGTCTATGATAACTTAAGGTATACCCGGGGAAGTTCGGACTATTTTTTTGTGAGTTGGAAATGTCTTGGCGAATTTCGTATTACTCATTACTTAGAATTATTTACTTTATTGCAATCACTGGAAATGATTCATAATAAAACAAGGTATTTCTGAAATTGTGTTTGATATTCTACAATGAAATAAATTTTTCGTAATTCACGCTCAAAGTAAAATAATCTTTTTTCGAGATCTCCTGCTGAAAAACGTATGTGGGTAAAGTTCGGACTACTAATTAATTTCGCTTCTATAGCTAGGGCAGCAAAGTCCACAGCAAAAAAACATCCGATGTTTTACCATTGACAATATTTGGCAGACCTGACTTTGATCTCCTACAAATACGGCGGGAACTACATTGCGTATTTTTTTTTCACTTTTTTAGTCCGATCTTACCCTTGTCAGCAAATTAGTGAAATTTTGTGGTTCTCAAAATTTTCATGGCCATGAAGGAAAAGATCGGATCCGGGAATCAATAAAATACTGGATAAAATACTAGTAACCGATACTGAAAACTGAGGACGGCCTGGTGATATGACTAGGAACTTGGGTTTGACTATCGAACGTTTTTCAGTTCCGGAATTGACTTTCGCTACTTATTCACTTCTTCACTTTGGAGCACAAAATACTTTTTTTTAAGTTGTATGAAACGGGTGCCGAGCAGGAGGAGAGGATTACGCTTCGTATTTTTGTATGTGGTGATTGAATAAAAAATCTTTTACAAACATTTTTATATTTGACTGTTAAATGTCTTTTGACAAATTGCTAATGTAGGGTTAACATAACAGTTGAGAAGAAAGTAATTAAACAAAATATAAAATTACACAAAATTATAAAACTTAAAAATTCGGACGGTTTTTAAGTCTTCTTTGCTGTATGAAGTAGCTCGACTAGACTTTCTTATATATTTTGAAGGCATGTTACTACCATCTCACCTAAAACAAAAAATAAATGGATAAAAATAATAATCAACAAGTAGGTTGCCTAGCAGTTTCGCCCGCTACCCGTTCTCCCGTGGAAATTTAAGTTTTCTCATAGCAAAAAAAGGTCATGTCATGTTAATTTCAGAGATACAGTTCCGGAAGTTAGCTTCCAGTAGTTTTTGAGCCTATTCGTTATACAAAGTATACACACAAACATAGGTACAAATCTTTCTTTTTTATAACATTAGTATGAGCATTGAAGTCAGTATTTTGAACAGCTTTATAACGATAGTGACATTTGGTTACGACTTGTCAACAATCAATCAACACCAATCTTTTAGATGTTCGTCTATAGTAACACCAAACTGATTGCAACTTACCAACACAATAAAGTTTGAGAGCCATTGTCTCTACTCTGGTAATCCGATCTTTACCGAGCAAGTCAAAGTTCGGATCTCAGTTAATATTTATCCTAGGATCATTTTAAATAAAGAAAACAAGCCATTTTGTAACAAAACTGTATTTTTTTGTAGTTTTAAATACCAAATAGACTAATTACTTACCAAAAAACCACAACAAAATTTCAGGTGGAAGACCGGATCTCGAAAAATTTGACAAAACAGGCACTTTTTTTTCAAGTCGTCGTCACACGCAACCTCTTTGTCGGAGTGCTAGTCTCGGACAAGTGAGAGGGGCGCGGTGAAATGGCACAACGAACTGTGTCGCCAGAAATAAAAAATAACTCTCAGTTCGTACAAAATTTAATTCATACGTTCTTACCCCAGATCCGAACTTCCCCGGGTATACCTTACACGACAGCAGGCCTGTGTCACTCCGCGTGTAGGTATTAAAAACGTACCTACAGGCGCCGGCCACGGCGAAAGGGCCAATCTAGTAGGCTGCCGCAAGCGAAAGACGAGACGACACACGCGCGCGCTATTTGTTCGACTACGTTCAACTTTCTCGACATTTTTTTGCAAGATGGACACACAAAGAAAAGCAAAAAAATACTGTGCAGTGTTTAACTGTTTAAATACAGATCGTGATCGGAATTTAACTTTTTTTTGTTTGCCGAAAGACGCTGACAGGTAAGTAAAATCTACTTTGATTGGATTACATTATGTTCCTATTTGAAATGCAGTTAATCCAAACTACAAACAGTTTCTTTTTTGTTGAACAAAGTACTATTTCAAAACCCTAAAACTATTTAAATTTTCTCGAAGCACTCGAAGTAACCAACCCTAGTCCGCGGCTTTTTCAATACGTATAACCACGTCTAACTTATTATGAACTGTAGTACAGTGAATTAAGGCCCATATTTCCTCAAAAAAATTTAGAAGTTATCTAAATGACCACGTGCTCGACTGGAACGCGAGCTAAATTAAATCATATTGTCTATCGGATTGAGTACATATTACTTTGAAAACCGTTGTGAAGTAAAGATTCTGTAACGCTAGTTACTAGTTAGTATTCTGTGACGACAGTCATTATACATACAACCATGTTAGAAGCGAAAAAATTTAAAGCCTGCTGATTGTAGAAAGCGTTTGAAATATTTTGAAACTAGGATTCATTGCGTCGTGGGACGACTCGGTGTCCCACACGAAAGAAAGAAAATGAAAGAAGTAGGCACTCATTTGGATAGGTTTAGCCTCCTAGCTTAGTTATCTTGGTGGGTTAGTGGGTTTTTACGTTTAAGCAACTATTTTCTTTAGTTTCAAAGGTTTAGGTCTTGCTAGTAGGTACAGTGAAAAAACAATAAACTGTTTTTAACCTAAGCATTGGTAGTTTAGAAGCCATTTTGTTTACTGCTTCCATGAGAAAGTGAGAACTGAGAAAATCGTATACTACAATCAAGTTCTTAGTTTAGCCTATTGATAAAGGCCGACTAGGTTTTATTACTTTTATGAACAAAATATGCATAATGAAATTCTAGTCAATAAAGTTACGAACCCGTTTATTGATAACTTCGCAGTCTCTTCTACCAGGTCCCCGTTTATTGATAACTTTGCAGTCTGTTCTACCAGATCCATGATCTGTGTTTGCGAATTTCACTATGTAACTTTGCAAAATAACACGTGAAGTATGAATTTCTGTATAATTTCAAATAAAAAGTACCGTACCATACAACACAAACAGCTGTTATCTGTCAGCTGTCAAAAAAAATGTGTGTGTGTTTTTTTTTGTTTGGACAGGCAAAGGTCTTAAGACCATACAGCCTGGTCTTCAGTAAATGTCTTCTTTAGTGTTTTTATTAATTTGAACGTCTTCGGTATGCTTAGTCTTCATGTACTTATATTTTTATATTCTATACGTCATCAGTATTTTTGTCCAACCCAAAACAAAATAGTTATAAATATTTTTTTTATCAACAAGGCAAAGAAGTCAATGCTCATACAGCTTTGGTATTTTTGATATAGACGCAAATGAGGATGAAAGAGGCGAAGTCTCAGTTGTAGGTATAGGGTTCGGAGTTCCGATTTAACCACGTTGACCCTTTAGGTACGTAACATTAATATTAAATAGTTTTTTGAGAAGTACGAGAAACGTGTACTTAGTTAGACCAGTGCCTCGTTTTTCGAAACTACAGGCTACAATTTTACAGGTGAAATTCAATGTACATTGCGCAGCGGGTCAAAAATCCTAGTTTTTTAATGTCCCACCGGTTACGCAATGTACATCGAATTTCACCTGTAGAATCGTAGCCTGTGGTTTCGTTGCATAGGCCACAGTCGTTTCGGACTTTCGTGCACGTAACTGTAAACGAACATTTCAGAAATTGACTTCCCGGTTGATTTCTACTACTATGTAGTAGGTATAGGGGTGAATCAGCCCATGAAACTGAACAACTCTCTCTAAGAAACATATTATGTGTAAATATGAGAAAATTTTATGGAACTCCCATACAAATTGACTTATTTTAGTCGGTTTGTAATTTTGTATGGGAGGACCAAATTTTTTTTCATATTTCGACCTATGTTCCATGGGGAAAGTTCAATTTCATGGGCTGGTTCGCCCCTTAAAATATTTGCAGCTACTAGTTTTACACAATGTGTTACATCATAGTGAGATAAGAGCAAGATACACCGCATCCACTTGCGTTGAAACAAACTCAGCAAACTGCACTGCATCCTTGATCTCGGCTAGCACTACTGTGACTACGATCTGTATACTTAATGGGATTTTCCATATGCTTTGTTAGAAAACTTTTTTTTTTCACTGTTAGTACTAGTAAAGCCATGTTTATTTGGCCTATCGCCTATCGCGGCTAAATCGATATCTGCGAAATTATGCAAATGTCGGCATGGCTCGATAGTATTGAATGGAACTAAAGAGGTTTTCTTTTTTAGAATAATAAACTAGTATTAAAAAAACTCTGTAGATGGCGCTGAATTGACTATATTACTAGATTCCAAAAGACTAAAAACAAATTCGTTCCAAATAAGTACAGATCAAGGTCCAAACAAAAAATATGTTACTTAACGTTCTTTGCGGTAACGTGCCAAGCACAGCGGGATCTATCCAGCGACTAGAAAAAAAGAGCAAATTCCCTATTCCCAGTGACTATTCCATCCCTGCAGATATATTTTTTAAATTTTGTAGTGACTGATCTGTGATGATCTACATAACCATGTCACAAGCTTGCTATTTGTAGTTAGTAGGCGATTGAAAAACTCTGACATGATTTCATCAGGTTGTTAGACAACTCAGTGTCCCACACGAAAAGAAGATGTTGATCGAAGTACCTACCTCAGAGATGCTTGTTTTATTTCGTGCGGGACACCGAGTCGTCCAAGGACCCGATGAACACTACTATAGTCAGAAATTTTCAACCGCCTTCTACAAGTAGCAGGCTTCTAACATGGTTGTATAACGACTGCCGTCTAAGTGATCATAGACAGCAACCGTGACTTAACGTGCCATCGGAAACACTGAACCATCTTACTTACACATGATAGGGTGGTTCAGCTCGCAATGTGCTGACCAGACTGGGACCAAATACACAAAGTGATAATTAATATTAACTTTGTGAGTGACCCACCGAGAATCGAACCCGGGACCTTCAGCTTTAAAGGCAGTCGCGCTACCGCTGCGCCACATCGGTCGTCAAGACTTGCTATGATACACTAATACAATTAAATCAGTTCTTTATACATATTATTTAATTTAAATACGTGTCCTCAAGATCGTCGTGTTTGTGGTGACTCTACTATAAGTCCTTTATTAAAAATGCAAACTAATTTAGATGTGTGTCTTATATTCTTAGTTAACTATAACTAGTGGTATCTAGCACATGTCTGATATACCTTTTATTATATAACAAACCCAAAAATATATACCTATTAGAGTATGCAGTCAAAAAGTGTATAAGTGCGTTAAAAGTTTTAATAAAATTACTAAACATGTTCGTATGTTTGAATAAGTGACTTTTATTATCGTTCTTTGAATACAGCGTTGTTATTGTTTTATTGTATTATAAAAAAAAACAGTGTTGGAAATCTAGAAAGACTACTACTACTACCTACTATTAGAAAAAAAAAGACTACAATTCGTACTTTTTTGTTGTTGTAAATCGAGTGTCTAGTGTCTTCTAAACGAAAAAGTGAAGTGTGTGTTTAATTTTTAAAAAGGTTATTAATAAAAATGTATGACCTTGTGGAGAGGTCCAGGTCTTCGTTGCTTAGGACCTTGTTGCAGGTCTTAGCATTGACAGCGACAGTGCAACCTTCAGTGTGGCCCAGAAACTATAAAATACTAGGTAAGCTGCTATTTTAATGTTTGAAAATAGACACATACAAGAATAGACCTTTTTTCAGATTTTTTACCCGACTGCCTCAGAATAAGGGGGTTGTGTTATTCGAGATTAGGTAGGTATGTATTTATTGGTATGTATTCATGTTTTTTTCGTCAGACGTATCGATAGCGACCGTATTTTTCTTTTACTTAAGATAGGCCTGCATTTGTCTACCTACTTTACGGCCGTCAACACTCTGCCTACCCCGCAAGGGATAAAGGCGTGATAAGTGTGTGTGTATTCATGTTGACAAGTAAATTCTTTTTACGGGTATCAGTCTTCATGCAGTTCAAAAAAATCATTTATTAATCAAATTAGTAAATTTTACATTTATCTTTTTGATAGTTAATATTACTCACTTTAAAAAAGAGGAAAATGGAAGGCATATTTTCTATTTCTTATAACAATTTTATGAACCGATTGTCCGGAAGATGATGGCTCCGTGTTTTGGGTGGCACGTTAAGCCGTAGGCCCCGGTTGCTGTCTATGATTAGACGGTGGGCGTTTACAACTAAGTCAGAAGCCTGCTATAGTAAATGCAGTTCTTTTTTTCACTCACAGATGGCGACAAATTCGACTTCATCATAGTGGGAGCAGGGTCCGCAGGGGCCATCGTCGCAGCCCGTCTGAGTGAGGTCACTCACTGGCAAGTGCTGCTGCTTGAGGCTGGTGGTGACCCACCAGCTCAGAGTGTGGTCAGTATTCATACTAACTAAGGCGAGGAACACCTGACGCATGACGGAGCGCAAAAATATCGCAGCGGTCTGCCAGATCCATACTAGAAATGTCAATCCCCATGCTAAAACCGCTCAACCGCTGTTGACGCAGCACTATCGCAGTGTGGGTAGTGACGTTTCTAGAATGGATCTGACAGACCGCTGCGATATTTTAACTGCAACTTTTGCCAACATTCTTATTTCTGTGCTGGCAACACAAGTTCTTCAAAACCAAACAAACCCGACCACAATAGGTATTATACGACAGCATCCGACAATAACCTACAACAATTTTTTTTTAACTTTAACATTTCAACATTGTTGGCAATAGCCGTCAACATGTATGTAGGAGCACTATAAATTAACGTATCTTGTTGGTTGATTCCAGATGCCGAGTTTGTTCGCCATACTCGCACACACGCCCTCCGACTGGGACTACCGCGCGTATTTCGACAGAGGCATCGGTCAGGCACATCCCGGAGGATTCCAATACATGACCCGCGGCAAAATGCTCGGGGGATCCTCTTCCAACAACTATGAGGTATACTCAAGAGGCGTCCCACAAGACTACGATGATTGGAGCGAAACAGCACCCGGATGGGACTGGGATAATGCCCTCTACTACTTCAAGAAACTAGAAAACATGACTGATCCTAGTGTCATGAATAATGCAGAAAACGCTTACTACCATTCCAGCAAAGGACCTGTACAAATATCTAGGCCAAAAGGCAATGATTACTTCAGAGAAAGAGATGATATTTATCTAAATGCGCTTGAAGAAATAGGGATCAAACGCTTACTAGAAACTAATGGTCCAGAACATTTAGGAGCCTCTAAACCTCATTTCACATTTGCAAATGGTAGAAGGTCAAGTACAGCCGAAGCCTATTTGCGACCTACCAAAAATAGGCCCAATTTGCATGTTGCGAAGTATGCTAGAGCAACAAAAGTTTTGATTGACCCTGAGACAAATACGGCGTACGGTGTCGAAGTGCTAACGAAATATGGACATAGTGTTAAAGTATTTGCTAAAAAGGAAGTGGTAGTTTCGGCTGGAACTATCGACAGTCCAAAATTGTTAATGCTATCTGGTGTAGGCCCTAGAGAACAATTACGCAAACACGGTATAGATGTTCTTGTAGATTTACCTGTAGGTGAAAACTATCATGATCATCAAATTGCACCGATATCGTTCACTGGTGAAACAGGATTGGAAAGTGCTTTCATGAACTTATATGCCCTTTCTGAGCTAGACGCTTATCCTGTTCCAATTCAAGAAGGTTTTTTTAGACTTAACCGAACTAGTTATTATGATACGAAGCCACACTTTCAAATTTTTAATGTACACGTTGGTGCCGCGGCTACACCCTTAGTGCTAACAACTTGCTATAACGTATTAAACTTCGATGAAGATTATTGCAATTCTCTAGCTAGAGCTAATCTATTTAACGAACTGGATATGTCTCAAGTCATCCTTATGCATCCCATATCAAGAGGACAAGTAAAATTGAGAAGCGCAAATCCACTTGATGATGCTTTAATAGAAACAGGGTTTTATAGAGACGAGGAAGATGTGACCATGATGGTAGAAGGCCTGAAATACATGAGCCGATTAGTCAACACAAGGCATTTTAGAAAAGTCAATGGATCTATCGCTAAATACGATGTCACTGGATGTGAAGGTTTAAAATGGGGAACAGACAAATACTGGCGTTGCTATGTGAAGAATACTGTATTATTCTTATTGCATCCTGTCGGAACCTGTGCCATGGGACCGCATGGAGTGGTCAATGAGAGACTTAAGGTCCATAACGTATCTGGACTTCGAGTAGTAGACGCTTCTATCATGCCAAAGATTGTGAGTGGAAATATTAATGCCCCAACTATGATGATTGGGGAGAAAGCCGCTGACATGATAAGGTCAGACTATATGGATGATCTTTTGTCACGCTATATGTACAAGAAATAGTTTGCATGTGTTGTATTTTTTTATTGTTCTGCAAATGTCTGCAATAAGTAGAATGCAGTGGGTTAAAAACTGCCGTACCAGCCATTTTAGAAACGATTATTGTTCTGTATTTAATTTTGTCTGCGATATAGTTAATCTAGTCAATACAGTAATTCGATTTCAATAATAATTATGGTGTTTTCTTTATTCCAAAATTATCTATTACATTGGAAATGGAAGAAGGTGTCAAAAATAACTAGTACACTGACTACCTTGAGATCAATTTCTGAAAAATCGTAAGTAGATTCTGTGCACAGAACTCCTCAACGACCACGCCTATTTCCTTTTCTACTACTTATTCGAGTTTATAATGTCAAGGGTATTTCTGAATTTATTTAGGCAGGTATGCACGTGTGAACTGGTTTGTGGAGAGGAATTTGTGATTTTAGCACATTTAGCTGCATAGCCGCACGATTCTGCATACACATATCACGCCTTTATCCCTTACGGGGTAGGCAGAGCGTTAACGACCGCGAAAATACGGTCGCTATCGCCACGTCTGACAAATATTGAGGGCCGGTTAAGATAATTTGTGTGTCACTATAGTGACAGGTTGTCAGCCTGTCGCCTAAAAGTTGTAATGCACGTGAAACCCTCAAGTCCCTTAGTCGCCTCTTACGACACTCATGGGGAAAAAATGGGGTGATGCTATTGGAAGCCGGCATCACACGGCATGTGAATATTAAACAATTCAATTCAACAGCACAATTCTGCATGTGAATATTTAAGAATAGAACTGACTTCCGTGCACGGAATCGAATTGAGATTTTTTAGAAATTGAGCTCCTGGGTTTAATATGTCTTGTATGAGTTAATGACGTGTGATGCCGGCTTAGATAACATCACTCCATTTCTTCCCGCGGGTGTCGTAAGAGGCGACTAACGGACTCGAGGGTTTCATGTGTATTACCTACAACTTTAAGCGACAAGCTGACAACTTATCACTACAATGATACATGAACCATCTGAAAAGGCGGTAACGTTTTTACGGCCGTTAACGCTCTACCTACCCCGCCAAGGATAAAGGCGTGATATATATATATATACATATATATGTGTGTGTGTGTTGTATATGTTTATTTATATTCTATCTCTCTCTTTTCGCGTGGGACACCGAGTCGTTTATTTGTGTAAATTCACAGTAAGTAACTGGTTTTTAATAAGCAACTTGTTGGTGACTATGTAATCTAGGTACTTTTATGGCATCAAACGCAAGGCTGTCTGCCTAATGAATGAGTAGCGGAGTATATTGTACACAGGGTGTTAGGAAAAGCACTTAGTTCCTTTCAAGGGTTGAACCGGCCCATAAAACTGAACAACAACAAAAAGAAGACCGACAGCCTGTTTGAGACCTTTCCCTACTGTGAATTAAAAAAGGTATTCTTTCCCTTTTAAATTACCTACGCTTGAAATAATATTAAGTATCTTCTTGTTACTATCAAAACTAATTAATCTTTAATTTATTTACATATTTTTTTTTATAAATACCTAATTAGGTACGTTTACCAGGTTCACGCGACTCCACGTTTGTAAATATTTCGTTGGATGTAATTTTTTTCTACGCAGGAAATGCCTTTCTAAATACCTAGGTATTACGTACGTAAAATACGTAAAATTTTGCTGTGCACTAAATTATAATGTAAGGATGAGTTGGTGATAGTGTTAAAATATATAACAGCTGATCTCAGTCGATTAATTTATGTAGGTACCTATAGTACAATATATTTTATGGACAGACATATTTTTGTAGTAGAGTGGTAGGTACAAAAAAATACAAAAATTATGAAGTTTAAAAAAACACAATTAACATAATGACAGATAAACACAAGTTTTCGTACACACATTATAATTATTGAATTTAAAGATGGCGGACGGTTTTGGATTGTTCATGCATGCGTTGACGCGTTTGCTCGTTTTTCTCCAATCAATATTACCAGGAGAATGGCCCAATTCTCAGATACTAAATGGTAAGCGAAATCTTTAGGCACCTACATAGTTCTCACAACATCATCATCATCATTTCAGCCGGAAGACGTCCACTGCTGAACGGTCTCCCCCAAAGATTTCCAAAGTGAGCGATCCTGCGCAACTAGCGTCCACTGGCGTCCGCCGATCTTCACCAGATCATCAGTGCCTCGTTTTTCGAACCTACAGGCTACAATTCTACAGGTGAAATTCGATGTACATTGCGTAGCCGGTAGGACAGTATAAAACCAGGATTTATGACCCACTATTCGATTCGATGTGCATTGCGTAGTGGGTCATAAATCCTGCTTTTATACTGTCCTACCGGCTACGCAATGTACATCGAATTTCACCTGTAGAATTGTAGCCTGTAGTTTCGTTGCATAGACCACTGGTCTACAAACGTCCAACACTATGTAGTTCTCACCCTTATGCGTCGCAAAATATTGTGTTTTTAGGTAACCAGCGAGGAAATTACACATTTCTCTATGACAGTCACAGAGCGTCTTGTGTCATTCATTCATCATATGTTTCTATTTTTATGCGATTCAGTAAACTCTTCATCAAAGCGGAGCGCAAAACTATGCGGTGCGTGATGAAAGAGTTGTCCGATTTCTTTGGTGAATTACAACTAGTACTGCTACTGTTACAGCCACAACGGTCCACTGCTGGACATGGGCCTCCCCCTTTGGGGGGTATTGCCATACTTACCACACTTGGCAGGCGAACTGGCGAGCGCAGTGTAAGATATTGTAGCTATTCACAGGAAACGCTGCTGCCCGTTCCCTGGATTCATCCGCTAGTCGCCTTTTACATTACAGAAATAGGGTGAAGTATTTCTACACGGCACACGGCAACAATTAGTACAAACCGTGTGAGAGTTACCTTGTAGATGGCGATACATACGACTTCATAGTAATTGGTGCGGGATCAGCTGGAGCTATCGTAGCCAGCAGATTGAGTGAAAATCCTCAGTGGAAGGTGCTCCTGGTAGAAGCTGGTGGAAACCCTCCTTTGGCTAGCGTGGTTGGTGTTCTTATCATTTCTTACCCATTTAAGTACTCCATGAATGCTATGATGCCGGCTTAGAATAGCATCACCCCACATCCTTCCCGCGGGTGTCGTACAATTTTTAGGCGACAGGCTGACAACCTGTCACTATAGTGATATGATACACATATTTTCTGGAACAACCCTGGAAAACAATCCTCAAAAAAGTCAGACGTGGCGATAGCGACCGTATTCTTACGGCCGTTTGCGCTCTGCCGACCCCGCAAGGGATAAAGGCGTGATATATGTATGTATGTATGTATGAATGGTATCATCAAAATCGCTTCGTAGTAATTCAGGGCCCTGGCCCGGAATTCAGAGATTCCGGCAATCATAGAGATATGGAAACGTTTCTCTTTTTGTCTAATTCTCTGTTTCTCGAACGATCCAAATAAACTATTTTTAATTCAAAAAGCTTTCTAACTTTTGGTGATTCATTGGTCAGATTCGTCGGCTCATCGCTTATTTACAAGAAATTATCTTTTTAGCCTACCATAACGATCAAGTGTAATTTGTTCTTTACTTTTAGATATAAATCTCGTAACTTTTACATTTTGTGCTAGATACCAAGTTTATTCTACACTCTGGTTGGCTCAGAATATGACTGGAAATATCGTGCTAATTTTGAAAAAGGAACTGGATGCGCTCACGCAGACTGTCTCGGAGGAGTCGCTCGAGGAAAAATGCTCGGAGGATCTTCAGCAATCAACTATGAAATATACTCCAGGGGAGTACCAGCTGACTACGATGAATGGGAGTCTGTAGCTCCAGGTTGGTCGTGGAAAGATTGCCTCCCATACTTTAAAAAGTTCGAAGGATTGACTGATCCAGAGATATTTTCTAACCCTGATCATGCCGAGCTTCATTCAGCAGAAGGCCCTGTTTTAATATCTACGTCAAACGGCAACAGCTACTTTAAGAACCAAGAACAATACTTGTTAAATTCTTTTGAAGAAATCGGTGTGAAAAGAATCTTAGAAATGAATGGACCCAATCCATATGGGGCAACAAGACTACATTATACTTTTTGCAATGGTAGACGGTCAAGTACAGCTGAAGCGTATTTGAAGTCTACTATAATAAATGATAATTTACATATAGCTACAAATACGAGAGCTATAAAAGTGTTAATTGATTCCGAAACTAAAGAAGCACACGGCGTTACTGTAGTTACAGAATCTGGCGAAACCATAAGAATTTATTCAAAAAACGAAGTAATTATTTCGGCAGGAGTAATACAGAGTCCTGTGCTTTTAATGTTGTCAGGGATTGGACCAGAAGAAGAATTAAATAAATTCAATATTCCTGTTATCGCAGACCTTCCGGTAGGAAAGAATATGTACGATCATATAGCTGTTCCCGTAGTATTAAAAGGTCAGAAAGGTACAAATAGTCGTCTTCAAGATTATTTAGCCCTTCAAGAAATAGGTGGGAGACCTTTTGCGTCAATAGGAGGATATTTTAATGTAGTAAATGCTAGTCTGCCAAAACCACAAATACAATTCTTCGCGCCACATGCTGATGCAAATAGTTCTAATGTTTTATCATTATGTAAAAGACTGAAATATGATGATGAACTTTGTCTATCAGTGCAAGATGTTAATCGTCATAACGAAATAGATGTTATTATTCCGATCCTACTGCATCCATCAGATGCAGGTGAAGTTAAGCTAAGAAGCGATGATCCTTTCGATGACCCTATTATTAACTTAGGGTTTTTCACAGATGAAAATGATGTCAACCTCATGGTTGAAGCTATTAAAATCATAGCCAAGTTAGAGAACACAACATATTTTCTTAATGTTGATGGTAGAGTAGCCAAACTTAAGGTTACTTTTTGTGATAACCTAGAATTTGGTTCTGATGAGTATTGGAGGTGTTATGTGAAAAATGGGGCGATGCCTTTTATGCATGCTACAGGTACTTGTGCAATGGGACCAAATGGGGTAGTTGATGAAAGATTAAAAGTTCATGGTGTACATGGTTTAAGAGTTGTTGATGCTTCTGTGATGCCGTTTGTGCCGAGTGGTAATACAAACGCGCCGGCAATGATGGTTGGAGAAAAAGCCGCGGATTTGATTAAAGAAGACTTTCATATGCCATTTCATTTTGATCGATGGATTTAAACGGGTAACGACTGTGAAATAAAGTGTTCGTAGAAAAAGAATAACTTGTGTGACTTGGCACACCTTCACGCGTGAAATAATATGACGTCCACGCTACTATTATGACATTATTATATGACATTGAAGATGATATCATATCCATCATATATATTTTATTAACAAACTTAGATTTTATTATTAAACTATCATAGATCCGTATTAATAAAACCCACACAACTCTGCTATAGATCTTTAGAGCGATTTTGACAAATGCCGGCTTAAAACAGCATCACTCCATTACTACCCGTAAGTTTTGTAAAATTTGTAAAAACACAGTAGGCTAGATGCTAAAATGTGATACTAACAGCATATCAAAGTCGCATTCAAGATCGACCTCACAATTGAGTGCGGTTTATGAATACGGGCCTTAAATTCCGCGAACGAACGACATGTAGTTGAGTTTCGATTCGGTTCATACCAAACTAACTTGTGGAAAACTCTTCTGAAAGGTTATTTACAAGGAGTGATACAAAAATAATAATAACAATGAGAAAATAGTCCATCACGAGTTCAAAAACATGCCAACAGCAGATGTTAATGCATACAGATCATTACCCAATGAATTGTTGTACAAAAACAAGCGAGTTCTTGGAAAACAGCACGCAATATATCATTCACGCATACATTTAACTCATGCATAATTTATATGGAATAATGCGCCATTGTCAGATCAGCTGTGTGATGCCGGTATAAAACAGCATCACTCCATTTCTACCCGTTTTTAAAAGTGTGTAAGGACTCAGTAGGCTAGATGCCAAAAAAAAATTTTTGCTCAACTTTTAGATTTCAATACAAAAATTTTGCATAGGCAAGTTTTTTTATTTTTGGATACAAACAAATAACATACCTATTACGATGCTATAGACAGCTACTATGCGCGTAAAGTCAGGTCTGCCACTCCTTAGGCATATCGCACAATTAACGCACGACGGTCCGCTAAAATATCGCAGCGGTCTGTCAGATCCATACTAGAAAAGTCACTCCCCATACTAAAACCGCACTCGACAGATGACGCTGCGATAGCGCTGCGTCAACAGCTGTTGAGCGGTTTTAGTATGGGAATATACATTTCTTGTATGAATCTGACAGGTGTTGCGATATTTTAGCGCTCCGTCGTGCGTCAAGTGTGCGATCCGCATATGTAAGTAAGAACACTTTATCATCCGTAAGCAAACATTACAAACTAAATGGATTTGTTTTTTAACCTGTCATCTACCCAATTGCCTGCATCGCTGAATCTGAATTCCTGGTTTTATCCGCCATCTTAAACTAACGATATCTGGATGATAATACCCGACTTACATGTGCAAATGTCTTCGACATTGTAATTAGGCTGATGGTAAAAGGGTCATTACCGTCTCCGTAGACGAGGAGTCGAGGGCATCGATCATTACCATCACAAAGGGAGTCTATGATAATGACCCAGCCAGGGAATCGCAGACACCCCCGCTTCTTTTGACGGCTCGCTCTCGTATTCTGAATGATGTTTAATGTTCTGATTTTGGAGTAAAAATAATTGTAGATATGGCTGAAAGTACTTGCCTTGTTAGCTTAGAACTAGAATAGAAATACCTTCCGCATTTCTTCAAGATGTAAAAAAGCTGATTGACATTTCTACATAGTACGGGTCTGACAAAACGCTGCGATATTTTATCGTGCGTTAAGTGTGCGATCCGCCTAAAAGTTGTTCAGAATCATTAGTAGGTTTTGTACTGACTAAAATATAGCCGTGTATATCTTGGATATTATAAAATTTCGTTCAAAAACTTCATCAAATTATTTCAACTCGTATCATATCTAATTTTCTAATAGTCTAGGGTCCGAATATTTTAAGGACCTCTGATGCTTTTGTTTACAGGCAAATCGTCTTGCATCACAATCACAAAGGATCCCTGTTTTCTGTATTTAAATACGTTTATTTAGGGATTTCAAGTAAGTTATAGGCCGGTACATACTTCCGTACCTTACATAAAATTTTTAGGACTATAGACACAAAAAAGTTAGAAACGTGTTTAAAAAATATCTTCATACAAGAAATGTGTCACAAATGGGGTTATGCTATTCGAAGCCGGCATCACACGGCAAAGGAATAGGGTGATGCTATTCGAAGCCGGCATCACGCGGTAAATACTGTTCGCAACCACAATGATAGGGCGGAAGTGTTTGACCCCGCAGATTGGCGTAGTCGGTTAAGGAGGTCAAGTCGTCAGAACTCTCGTTTACATGACAAAGTCGCTCTGAGCTGTTAGGACATGATTATCCAAGTCACGGTGGTACTACTTTAACTCGAATCATCCTCACTAATTTATTATTATTGCTCACGTGATCAAAGTATAAATGTGATGTATTTTTTGGCTTTTTTTTACCCGCCCTTGGTGATGTGTGGTGAGGTTTAACTATCCCCCTCTTCCCCCTCCTACATCACGTGTATTTTTAGTATCAAAAATATGTTACCCCTCTAAAACATTATAAAAAAAATCATGTCGATAGCTAATTAAAGTCACACAATAACTATAAATTGGCGTGTGGTGAAAAAACAAACGAATTTAAGTATTGTTATAAAACATTTGAATATGCGACGAAATGCTCGATCCTCGCAAGATTTTGTAAAACACACATTGGAAATGTTTCTTTCGAGTTGTGTGCGAATGTCTTTCCTCTACTATTAACGCCGCGCCATGTTCAATGCACATAATATATTCATGAAAGGAAATAAGAAATTGAAAAATTAACAAGTGTCGACCGGGAAACAAACCCGAGCACATGGGGTCTGCTCTGCCACTGAGCTATCGACGCACCGGTCGACCTTCGTCAATTTCTCTATCTCTTGATCCTCGTATCGAAGCGACGATTCTTAGTACATATCAACTGCGCTTATAAATTTTACAATTTCTTATTTTCCGTTATGAGAGAAATATAGAAAACTATGAGTGCATTAAATCCCAATAAATTGCACAAAATTTGATTCAGAGTGAGAACAATGTGAGTTTGTCGCTCATAGTACCACCGCACAGTGGTAATGACTCCAGTAGATGTCGGGTCGGGTGCGACTTGGGTGCGACTTAATGTCGTGGAATACAGTTTAACAGCGTTTTAGTGGTATTCGCGTATAATAGACGCAATTCTGTTGAAACTGATTAAAATGTGTATTTAACTTTCTAAATTTTTTAAGAAAGAAGGTTTCGGGCTTCGGAGCATACGCCATCGCTCCTAATGATTGCTTTAACGGCGCTCGTTACGTTACACAACCATGTCAGAGGCCTGCCTAGTAGGAAGCGAAAGTAAAAACTCTGACACCATGGATTATAGGGTCGTTGGACGACTCGGTGTCGACACGAAAAGAGAAAGCGATTTTAGTGATCACACGATATTGTTTAACTTATCAGTTTTAATTAGCGTCAGTAGCCGAATGGTTAGGACACCGGTCTTACAATCGTGAGACCCGAGTTCGATCTCTGCCATGTAAATTTACGTGTGTTTTTACTCACGTACTGTGTTTTTACTGCTCTTACGGTGAAGGAAAAACATCGTGATGAAACCCACATTCAAATAAAATTTGAATTCAGATGATATTTGAATGTGACTTGACCTAGGATTCGGGACAGGTTAGCCTTCGGGTTGCAGAGGTTAGATGGCAGTCGCTCTGTTCCACGACAAATCCCATAAGTAATGCGGATCGCACACTTGACGCACGACGGAGCGCTAAAATATCGCAGCGGTCTGTCAGATCCATACTGAAATATCAATCCCCATACAAATACCGCTCAATCGCTGTTGACACAGGGCTATCGCAGTGTCATCCGTCGAGGTCAAATGCGGTTTCAGTATGGGGAGTAATGTTTCTAGTATGGATCTGACAGACCACTGCGATATTTTAGCGCTCCGTAGTGCGTCATGTGTGCGATCCGCCTTACCAACAGAGAAACTGGATAAGGCAAGGTTAATGATGAATTTATCGGTTTTAAAGATTTGAACTATAAAGAAACGTGTTCTGCGTTTTGAAGGGCACGTTAATTATTAAAATGATACCTAATGAAATATGTGGCCCAAACACGAAAAAGAATCACAAAAATATAAAGTATCAAATCAATATTCATGTATTAATTGGGTATAGTTAAACTTGGCCTAGATACCCAGATACACATAGATAATAATCGATTTGATAATAGATACGGCATTGATATTTACATATTACTTAACTTAGTCATACAAACACAAAAAAAGTTACAAGAGTCCACTGTTGGACATTGGCCTTCCCTGACAATGTTGTGTAACGCCATTTAAGTTATCATAGCTACCGCAATGATGGGTCAACGTGCTTTCCGAAGAAAGGAACCATCTTCATTACGGAAAATAAAGAAAAACGGTTGTCTGTAAAGTCAGTTTACTGACAATATTTGAAGTCGTTGTCACAACGTCATAAGAAAATACTGATGGAATGGTTGTATTTTTGAAAAGAAAATTTGAATTTAATTTTTTTCATACATATACGCTGCCGAACGCCGTTTCGCGCTCTCCTATGCACTTTAAGGTAACGCCTCAGCGGTAACGCCCCGCATGATTCATGTTTTCTGCTCACTCGAATTATAAGACGTGGCACGTTACATACATACATACATATATCACGCCTTTATCCCTTGCGGGGTAGGCAGAGCGTTAACGGCCGTAAGAAAACGGTCGCTTTCGCCACGTCTGACATTTTACATTTTAGAGGATTGCTTTGCAAGGTTGTTCCAGAAAACATGTGTATCACTATAGTGACAGGTTGTCGGCCTGTCGCCTAAAATCGTAATACACCAATACCCTCGAGTCCCTTAGTCGCCTCTTACGACACCCACGGGAAGGATGTGGGGTGGTGCTATTCTACGCCGGCATCACACGGCCACGGCGTGGCACGTTAAAAGGACTAAGGGGTAAATCAAGGAATGGGTTGTAGCGTTCCCTGTGCTCGCCAATGCACCTGCCAAGCGTGGTGAGTATGGCAATACCCCCCGATAGAGAGAGACACATGTCCAGCAGTGGACTGTTGTGGCTGTAGGCATAAGGCGGATCGCATACTTGACGCACGACAGAGCGCAAAAATATCGCAGCGGTCTGTCAGATCCATACTATAAACGTCACTTCCCATACTAAAACCGCACTCGAAGAATGACGCTGCGATAGCGGTTGAGCGGTTTTAGTATGGGTACTGACATTTCTAGTATGCATCTGACATACTGCTGCGACGTTTTAGCGCTCCGTCGTGCGTTAGGTGTGCGATCCGCCTATGCCATACCACTCGATAGGGAGAGACACATGTCCAGCAGTGGACTGTAGTGGCTGTAGGTGGGTGAAAATTTGGGCAGTTAAAAATTTCGGTCACACGTAAATTTCTTCAAGTGTACAAAACTTACAGATTTTAAGTATCATTAACACGAAAGAATGTTTAATTGACTATTTGGAAAGTAAAACTTCATCCACAAATTATGAAATATGTTTAACTAAAACTTAATCTGAAACCTGAAATCGGGGCCAAAACACGCGTTCTTCGCGTGTCACACTCAGCTGTTGCGAAATTCAAACACGTGTAAAGTTTTATCTAGCTGGACATCATATAACTTTTCACCCATCATAATAATCCTTATATCATGTAGATTTATAGAAAAGTATTAACTGGACAATATTTAACTGCGTATACCGATAAAAATGATAGTTTGTGTTGGTCACACGTTTTTGTGTTTTCTGAATACGGGGTCTAAAACGACTGAATCGCTGAAAGTAATAGAACTATGAGCTGGGTCTTGTTTCTGCCTTCTGCCAGGATTACTTCTTCATCCCTGGAGAGGGAGCATATAGCTCCTTGGCACTTCTAGAATAAAATAGGAGTCGTTAAATTTTTAGAACCTATTTTTGCACCCGCGCCAGGTCCCTTTCCTGTGCATGTTTTCCTCATGTAATAGTTATTACAGAGGATTTGTTCTGAACAAATAATGTCGCATAATAAAGCGAGATTTAAAATTCGTTTAAAAATTTTGATTACATTCAAGCGTTTACTAATAAATCACTAAAAATATAGAAAATTGTCCCTTGACTGGCTTCATTTGACTGGCATTTTTCCCAGTCAAGGGACATTTTATACCAGTCAAATGACTAATGTTATTTTAATGATTGTTTTTGCAACTTTTTTGTGTAAAGGTGTGCCTGCAGAGTAGAATAGCACCACCCCATGTCTGCCCATGGGTACCGTAAGTTAGATTAAGGGTTTCCAGTTGGTGAACGGCATTGTTTTTCGTGCAGATAACATAGTTTAAAAACCTTTCTTTATGTCTCTAGGTGTAGCTGCGTTAGGCCTCGGGGTAGCTGCGCGATATCTCAGGCTGATTGATAGACGTCTCTTAAACTACTGCGTTGTATCTCAGGGAGGCTGCGTTAAGTCTCAGGTTAATTTCGACGTATCTTAAGCTGACTGCGGTGTATTTCAGGGTGGTTGCGTTATGTCTTAGGCTGACTGCGACGTCTCTTAAGCTGAGTTCGTTGTATCTCAGGTTGGCTGCGATATGTCTCACTCAGGCACAATGCGACGTATCTTAAGCTGACTGCATTGTATCTCGTTGTATCTCTGCGATGTACGAGTATCTAAGGGTGGCTGCGTCATGTCTCACTCAGGCTTATTGTGATGTCTCTTAAGCTGACTGCGTTGTATCTCAGGGTGGCTGCGTCATGTCACAGAATGATTGCGACGTCCCTTCAGCTTACTGCGTTGCATCTCAGGTTGGCTGCGTTTTATCTCACTCAGGGACATTAAGCGAAGTCTCTTAAGCAACTGCGTTGTATCTCAGGGTGGCTGCGCTATGTCAGGCTGATTTTGACGTCTCTTAAGTAGACTGCGTTGTATCTCAGGGCGGCTGCGTTATGTCTCACTAAGGGTGACTTCGACATCTCTAAAGCTGAGTGCGACGTCTCTTAGCCTACTGCGTTGTCTGAGGTTGATTGCGACGTCTCTGCAGCTGTCTGCATTGTATCTCAGCATGGCTGTGTTATGTCTCAGGTTGGTTGCGTCGTCTCTTAAGCTGATTGCATTGTATGTTGGAGTCTTTTTAGCTGAGTGCATCGTGTCTCAGGCTGATTGCGTCGTCTCTAAGGTGACTGCGTCGTGTCTCAGGTTAGTTACGTTATTTCTCAGTCTGATGGCAATGTCTCTTAAGCTGATTGCGTCGTGTCTCATGTATACAGCGGCGTGTGTTAGGTTGCTTGCCTAGTGGTGTCTAAGGCTATCTGATTCATGCATGTCTCAGGCTAATTGCATCATCTTTAAGGTTATCTTCGTCTGTTCAGTAGCAGAGTGTACAACACAGTTAATTCTCAGGTCATAATGTCTTCGGTGGTTTCTTCTTGTCTCATGCTAGCTGTTTCATTATGGCCTAAGTTTAAACGACTTACGTTACTATTGTTTTGGTGGGGAATTGGGTCTACGTTTCGGCTGTTTACAAACAGCCTTCTTCCAGAGGTCGACACACACGCCCGCCTGTCAACTGTGATTGTCGAACACTGTGGCTGTTTCATTTCGTATGTCGGGCTGGATGTGTCGTGTTTTTCGTCGTTCGTCAGTCTTAACCAGACTGAGGCTTCAGGGCGTCAGTCTGGTAGGCTGCGGCAACATTTACTTCTATTCTATTTAGTTAAAAGCAAAAGATGAACACCTTTTATTCATATATTTTGTTAAAATAATTACTTTGTCCCTTGACTGGCGCAAAATGTCCCGTTGACTGGCACCTCAAATATCAAAATTGAATTTTGGCGAAACCTGTGGTTCGATTTAAGTGTTTTTTCGTAAATAGCCTTTTCAATAGGCCTTCATTATTATGCAATGATAAAATAGCCATAAAACTAAAATTATTATTTTGCCAGGAAAGGGACCTAAAGAACCGTTTTCAAATATCCACCCAGGTATAAGGTTTTGTTAAGTAAAGAGTTAAAGTGAATAGATATGTTAAGTATAGTAAGTAACGGCTCCCTAGTGCATCAGTAAGCATTCGATTTGCAACACACAACTCGCATACCAATTGAAATACGAGCGCTAGTGTTGCCATTCGATAGTGTACTATCGATTGTCTATCGATAGTTAGTCGATAGTTCACGCTATCGTTCATCAATCGTAAATCGATAATTCGAAATGTAGATATGCTACTGCTCGGTCGATCGATAGTATTGATTCACAACGAAACAGTCGATAGTATTACACTTTTCGATAGTAGGTTATTTTTAACTATTAATAGGCCTGGCGACTGTACACAGGGTATTAGGACAAGGAATAACTTCCTTTCAAGGGATGAACCAGCGCATGAAACTAAACAACTTTTCCCAAGTAACATAGGTCGAAATACCTATGCAAAAAAAAGTCTGGACCTCCCATACAAAATGTACCAGCCGATTGAGACAGGTTGTATGAGGTCTGAAATTTGTTCAGTTTCATGGGCTGGTTCACCTCTTGGAAGGAAGTTAGTACTATTCCTAACACCTGTAGAGTTTTCCTAATGAAAACTATCGATGGTAGCACTATCGACAATTTGGCAACACTAACGAATACTGGACGATTCGCATACAAGTTAGCTAATGTCGTAGATATGATCCCGTTTTTAATACGCTTTTATTAGCTAATAAAATCTAAGAAAACTAATCTAACCATCTTCTAAGATACCATCCGTACCGTCATGAAAATTGGCAGTTGTATGTGATTTGATGACAATACAATAATATGGTACTGAGGAGCTGATCTGATGATGGACCCGGAAGATATGAACTGGAACTTCATGATGGATGATCGTATCATAGCCGTGTTTGGACTTGTTAGAAATGTTTCGTAATGAAGCGAGTTTTTTTTGTTTTTAAAACTATTAATTTATTTATGAGATAAGCGATTAATAAAATCGGCTTCGCGATTTACTATTTAATTTAAACTCTAGCAGGTGGGAAGTCGGTTTTAAAAACTTCCCATCCCACAGGAATTTTTTTTGGGATAAAAGCTATTCTATGCGTTAATTCAAGTAAACCTATAATTTCATTAAAATCGGTTTATTAGATTTTGCGTGAAGGAGTAACAAAGAAACATACAAACTTTTTCATTTATAATAGTTTCGGAGGCCAAAATCCTCTTTGGGTCGCTGAGTCAGCGGAGTTAGTTAATTCATATCGGGATCCATTTCGTTAGCATAATGTTTTTTCCACTAATATGTTTTAGCATAACATGTTTCGCATAATGCTTTTTCCCCTTTTATATCTTTGTCATAAACATTTTTTCGCATAATATTTATCTTGGCATAATACAGTTTATTTATATCTAACAATTTTTTATAGACATTAGGTTAGGTTAGGTTAGGTTAGTATTTTTATAGACATTAGGTTAGGTTAGGTTAAGTGAGGTTAGGTTAGGTTAATAAATTATGCTTAACGTGTTATGCCTAATATTTTTATGCAAATAGATAGGGAACCATTCAAACATTTTGTGCTTAGAAACCTATTATGTGAATTAAGGTGCTGAATCTACCTAGGTAGGTGAGCTGTGTACGGAGCTAGAATCTAGATCTATTAGATATTCTAGTAGCATTCACTGAGTGGAGAAAAATGCGCCCGTTTGGCCACACCTTACCTCGACGGGAGAAGTATTTTACTTTCTCAGTCGAAACCAGTAAATCTTAGGCCATACATAGTATGTATACATACATTATTATTTTTGTTACACCGTCTCTTACACCCTGTATTACTGTAACAAAAACTTTGCTGGCGTGATCAGACCATGAAACTGAACAACTTTTACTATGGAGGCTAGGGTGGGAAACGAGAAAATTTTTTCGGGGTCCCATACAAAGTCAGTCAGCTGATCGAGAATTTTGTACGGGAAGCCGAAAAAAATTTCACGTTTCCCAACATAGCCTCCATAGAAAAAGTTGTTCAGTTTCATGGTCTGAGAACGCCTGCAAAGTTATCGTTACACCCTCCCTTACACCCATGTGTAGGGTGTATAATGTTTATGTACGATTTGTCGGGTCATCCGTTGACTCGGTATCCCACATGATAAGCAGATAGTATAAAGCGCATTGAAACCATATTTTTCCGCATTTACATATGATGTAAAAATATTAACTGCAATTATTTTAGGACTTCTTCATAATTTTTTTGAAATTCCCATGCAGATTGACTTGGTCTTGGCATTTTGTATGAGAGGCCCAAATTTTTTTTATATTTCGACCTATATTTCTTCGGGAAAGTTGTTCAGTTTCATGGGCTGATTCAACCCGTAAAATATTTTCAGCAATTTTTTTCATGTCGTGGGTTTAAATCCGGCAGCCTGAAGTTTTTGGTTTTGGCTTTGTTGAAACAAAACAAATATAATTAAATCTTTCAGGATTATGTCAGGAAGGTGATAATGCGAAAAAGTGGGGATTTTGTGTGGGTATTAAAAATTGAGTAATTCGTTTTTGGGGATCCAGCAAATGAGGCATCGGCTTAGCTCGGATCCATTTACGAAGGTTATTCCACCAAGCTCTAATTTCATAACCAATTTTAATGTCACTTGTAGTATGGGCCCTGAATCGGTGCTGCATACTTGACGACCGATGTGGCGCAGTGGTAGTGCCTGCCAAAAAATTAAACTCTATTATCAAAAGTTCAAATCGTGCAAAACTAACACGAAAATACTAACGATAGTATCGATAATATGCCGTTAGTTGCCGGCTTAGGATAGCATCACCCCTTCTTTCCCGTGGGTGTCGTAAAAGCCGACTAAGGGATAGAGGGTTTCATGTGTATTGCAATTTTAGGCGACAGGCTGACAACCTGTCCACTGGTACCAGTGGAGTGTACACTACTTATCTCAGACGACCCTCAAACATTTGTCAGACGTGGCGATCACGACCGTAATACTACGGTCGTTAACGATCTGCCTACCCCGCCACGGATAAAGGTGTGATTTGTGTGTGTGTGTGTGTTTAGTATCGATAATATTTCAGTATTAAGCAGTTTAGCTACATTTTGAATTGTTACTATTATTTTTATTGTCATTGATACTACTGATTGGCTCTATTATATAGGGTGCTGCTTCATTTTGAACTATGGATACTAGCGACCAACGTGGCGCAATGGTAGTCCGACTGCCTGTGACGCAGAAAGTTCGATTCTCGGTGGGGTACTCACAAAGTCAATATTTCTCTTTTTGTGAATCTGTTATAAGTCTAGTTAGGACATTGCAGGTTGAACCACCTGATTGACGAATTATTTCTACAGAATATTAGCAGTTGGTCTGGATTCGGCGACCTATTTTTTTTTGGGGCTTTTCTTAGAGGTCCAAGGCTTCTCAGCCTGCAACCTTGAAGACAGACCAATTATTTACAGATCGTTCACGATCGTTTATGGAGCACAGTTGAACAAACCATTACAGGCTTAGTAGAAAACAAACGCCTGCAAGTTGGAAATAGCTGATGTGGCGGGAAAAATTGCTATTGTCTGAGAGGCAGGAAAAAATATAGACTAAGTACTTTTTTAGCCGTGTGATGCCGGCTTAGAATAGCATCACCCCATTTGTTTCCCTCGGGAATCGTAAGAGGCGACTAAGGGACTTGAGGGTTTTATGTGTATTACAATTTTAAGGCGACAGGCTGATAACCTGTCAATATGGTGGTACACAGTCTTCAGAAATAACCCTCAAACTTTTGTCTGACGTGGCGTAAATTGCCGTTTATGCTCTGCCTACGCCGTAAGGGATGCAGGCGTGATTTATGTATGTACTTTTTTTATGGAAATATTGAAGTTTCCCACAACGTCCCCAAAGGAAAAAAAAATCAATCTGTATGCGAAAGATTGGACCTCCCATATAACATAGGCTCGATACTTTACATAGGAAAGTTTAAATTTTTCAAAAATATTTTGGTTTATGTTCCTTAGGAGACAGAAGTTCTTCTTAATGTTGTGATTGACCCCTTCAAACATTATCAGTAATATGTTTTTGAGTGTCGTGTGGTGCCGGCTTAGAATAGCATCACTCCACATCCTTCCCGCGGGTGTCGTAAGAGGCGACTAAAGGATTTGAGAATGTTGGTGTATTACAATTTTTGGGCGACAGGCTGACAACCTGTCACTATAGTGATACACATGTTCTCTGAAACAACTTCGGAAAACAATCCTCAAAAATGTCAGATGTGGCGATAGCGACCGATTCTTACAGTTGTTGGCGCTTTGCCTACGCCGCAAGGGATAAAGGCATGATACAGTGTGTACATGATACAGGCGACCGATGTGGCGCAGTGGTAGTGTGACTGCCTTTGACGCAGAAGGTTCCGGGTTCGATTCTCGGTGGGTCAACCACAAAGTTGATATTTATCACTTTGTGGATTTGTTCCCAGTCTGGTTAGGACATTGCGGGCTGAACCACCCGATTGTCCGTAAGTAAGATGGTTCCCGGTTGCTGTCTATGATCACTTAGACGGCGGTCGTTACACAACCATGTTAGAAGCCTGCTACATGTAGAAGGCGGTTGAAAAATTCTGACACTAGGGTTCATCGGGTCGTTGGACGACTCGGTGTCCCACACGAAAAGAAGAAGAAGAAGTGTGTAAAAATATTAGCTGCAAATATTTTAAGGGGTGAATCAAGCCCAGGAAACTGAACAACTTTCCCCAAGCAACATAGGTAGAAATATGACAAAAAATTTTTGAATTTGTATGGGAGTTCCAAAAAAAATTCCTATGTTCCTTGAAGAAAGTTGTTCAGTTTTATGGGCTGATTCACCCGTTAAAGTTTTTGCAGCTAATTTATTTACACCTTATATGTATGTTGGTATGTTTCTTTTTCCTACACTAGAATAAACACTTTTTATCTTGTTAAGCTCTGTTTGCATACTTAACATACGATTACGCGTATCGACACAAAATCCCAAGATAAGTAAGTTAATCTCCTCAACAAGCATCGAGTCACGCACTTGACTTTACTTAACATACAGTCACGCCTGTGTTAACGGGGAAGGCAGAGATTGTTGTAAAAGATTTTTTAATTTGTAGCGTTGTTACTAACATTTTGCTACGTCGTAGCTTTCACAACGGGTGTGCCTCTACGAAACTGCTACGACTGACTACGGAGCTATGTCGACAATAAGTTATAAAATTGTATGTCAGTACCATTTTGAGGGATCTACTATTATTGGTTTTCTATACAGTTACTAGAAATAACCAACATAGGTTGACCCCTTGAATAGACAACTAAAGTAGCTGGTAATACGTACTGATTTTGTGCTATTACCAACTAAAATTATGTTATTTATGTAAAGTTCAATCTTTTAGAATCAAAAGGTATCAAAAGGTTGAATTCTTAAGGCGTATCGCACACTTACAATCAATCCCCATACTAAAACCGCGCAAGCGCTGTTGACGCAGCGCTATCGCAGCGTCGTCCGTCGAGTGCGGTTTTAGTATGCGGAGTGATGTTTCTAGTATGGATCTGACAGATCGTTGCGATATTTTAGCGGTCCGTCGTGCGTTAAGTGTGCTATCCACCTATGATGATGGGATTTACTCATTTTCAAAACCTCTTTTTGCAAACAATAAACCTGATACATAAACACAACAAATACTCACAATCAGACAAAAGCAATAAAACATAGATCGTCAAACACACATGCTCGTCATAAGAAAAACAACCCTTCGAACACAACTTCTTAAAATAGGCTCTAATGCTACACAATAAGGTTGATTTTACATGTATTTATAAAACCGGGTATGATTTCGGCTACTTGGTGTTGTATTAAGGGCTGGTTTGTAGAGGGGTCAGTTTGATTAATAAAACAAAGGCGGATCGCACATTTGACGCACGACGGAGCGCAAAAATATCGCAGCGGCCTGTCATACTAAAAATGTCACTCCCCATACTAAAACCGCTCAACCGCTGTTGACGCGGCGCTATCGCTGTGTCATCCGTCGAGTGCGGTTTTAGTATGGGGAATGATCTAGTATGGATCTGACAGACCACTGCGATATTTTTGCGCTCCGTCGTGCGTCAAGTGTGCGATCCGCCAAAGGTATCAGTAAATTATACATGATTGAGGCACCGGTGTGTGTTTGATCGATCATGACATGATCAGTGTTCTGTTTAACGTTTTTAGACATGAAAGTTTGTATGTATAAACCTTCATATTCAATCTAACTATTAATAAAGGCGGATTAAGCAAACTTTATTCGTCTCACTCTTATCATCATACATACGTATACACACATCAATCACGCCTTTATCCCTTATGGGGTAGGCAGAGCGTTACCGGACGTAAAAATACGATCGCTATCGCCACGTTTGACAAATATTAACGGCCGTTTGAGATAATTTGTGTATCACTATAGTGACAAGTTGTCAGCGTGTCGTCTTATCATCATCATTATCATTATCACATCAGCCCATAGCAGTTCACTGTTGGACATAGGCCTCCCCCAGGGTACGCCACAATGAACGATCTCCCGCTTTCACTATAGTACAGTCGCTACCAGCCGCTCCCTTTAAGTCATCGGTTCATCTGACCGGAGGGCGTCCAACTGTACGCTTGCTGAGGCGTGGTCTCCACTCGAGAACCCGCTTACTCCACCGGCCATTGGTTCTACGACAGATGTGACCATAGGCCTCCTGCCACTTCAGTTTGCTACACTTTCGGATTATATCTGCTACTTTGGTCTTTTACGGACGGATAGGGCCTTTCTCCACTTATCCGGCATCCGTCATTTGCCGGTCAATTTCAGATCCGATTTAGAAATCTATTACACTATTATACATGCTTTTCCACTCTTCCGGCATCCGGCATTTATGGATCCGGGAATTTTCCATACCGAAATTTGGATTCTGACGGTCCGAACCGAAGTGACAGATGTACAAAAAGTATGCATATAAAAGGTACTCTTTGAACTCTACCATGACGTCATTCTACTGTCCGTCTTTTACCGGATAGGTGGCAAAGCGTTATCCGGCATTCGAATTTTGTCGGAAGGCTACTTCCGATATCCGGCAGCCGGACCGGATAAGTGAAAAAACGCTGATAGTGAGACTATCAGCGTTTCTACCCAACTTACAACTGGTCCTGGTTGACGACCGATGTGGCGCAGTGGTAGTTCGACTGCCTGTGACGCAGAAGGTTCCGGGTTCGATTCTCGGTGGGTCATACACAAAGTTGATATTTATCACTTTGTGAATTTGTTCCCAGTCTGGTTAGGACATTGCGGGCTGAACCACCCGATTGTCCGTAAGTAAGATGGTTCCGTGTTTCGGATGGCACGTTAAGCCGTAGATCCCGGTTGCTGTCTATGATCACATAGACGGCGGTCGTTACACAACCATGTCAGAAGCCCGCTACTTGTAGAAGGCGGTTGAAAAATTCTGACACTAGGGTTCATCGGGTCGTTGGATGACTCGGTTTCCCACACGAAAAGAGAAAGAGACAACTGGTCCTAGCAAAAGACAAAACTTGCAATGTTGCATTTAAGCATTCCTACTACTCTTTGAAAAATACAGCCACAAAATCCGCTCAGGATAAAATACAGCACAGATAAACGATTTCAAGACGAATCCTCTTCGCAACAAATGACTCCATCTTGGAAAGCCGCCATCTTGGAATCTTCCCCTGTCAGGTGAATCAGTCTACTGGTATTACCCGGCCGAATTGCATGGAGGGCTAGACAAATGATGCACGGTAACAATACACTTAGCGCGTGATCGATCGGGTACTCTCGCGATTCGATAGGATTATAGAGTTGCTTCGATTGAAGCGGTGATGTGGATAAATAACATAAGTACATGAGTAGTGAGTGGTATAAACTTATTGACCAATTTGATGTTTGACGTTTGTGACAGAGAGTACATTATAGTATACAGGATGTAAAAAAACTAGCTGCAAATATTTTAAGGGTTGAATCAGTCTATGAAACTGAACATTTTTCCCCAAGGAATATAGGTCGAAATAATGACAAATAATTTTGGACCTCCCATACAAAACCACGGAGCAACCAAACTCAATTAGTATTCCCATACTAATTAAAAAAAATCTCTTAATTCGACCTACGTTCCTTAGGGAAAGTTGTTCAGTTTCATGGGATGGTTCACCCCTTAAAATACTTGCAGCAAATTTTTTTACACCCTGTATAATCCTACTTATATTATAAATGCGAAAGTTTGTAAGTTTGTTACTCCTTCATCCTAAAACTGCTGAATCGATTTTCTTGAAATTTGGCACACATTAGAGGGTAACTTGGATTTACACATAAGACAGTTGTTATCCCGAAAAAATGTTCCATAGGGATTCTAAGGGATTAAAACCGACTTCCACGGGAGCGGAGACGCGGGCACCAACTAGTACTATAGTAGCATCCCACAGGAACATTTTTTCAGGATAACAACGGTCCTATGTGTTAATCCAAGTTACTCTCTATCTGACAGTTCTGAACTGACACTTTCATACAAAGTTTGTTTACAAAAAGATAAATACCTAAACTTACAGGCTATAGTTATAACACGTTTTCTAGGAGATAAACTTTATGCCGTGTGATGCCGGCTTAGAATAGCATCACCCCACATCCTTTCCGCGGGTGTCGTAAGAGGCGCCTTAGTCGCCTGGAGGGTTTCATGTGTGTTGCATTTTTTAGGCGACAGGCTGACAACCTGTGACTATAGTAATGCACGAATCATCTAAAGGGGCCAATACTTGTCAGAGGTGGCGATAACGACCGTAATTTAACGATCATTAACGCTCTGCCTACCCCGCAAGGGATAAAGGCGTGATTTGTGTATGCATGTATCTTTGTCAATTTAGCCCAGAGCCATCTACGTACAGTGTACACGCAAAGGTATAGTAGGTACAGGAGCCTAGATTAGAAAATCCTTAGATGACTGAGATTCTGACAGAGTTGGGTTACGCCCCTTTCACGTCAGGGCATTTAATTGAAAGTGCGATAACGTTCGATAGTTATCTTGGTAGATTTTTCACATACATACATATCAATGCCTTTATCCCTCGTGGGGTAGGCAGAGCGTAAACGGGACATCGCCACGTCAGACAAATATTGAGGGCCGTTTCAGATGATTCGTGTATAGTTGTAGTGACAGGTTGTCAGCTTGTTGCCTTATGTAAATACACATAAAACTCTCGAGTCCCTTAGTCGCCTCTTAAGACCCCCACTGGAAAGAAATGGGGTGATGTTATTCTAAGCCGGCATCACAAGGCATTAAGGGTAGATTTTTCAGGCGTTGAAATACTGACACTAGGGTTCATCGAGTCGTTTGTAAACTTGGTATCCCCCGCCGTAGAATAATCACACGTCAAGATACCTCAGTAGCTGTGAATAGGGAGTTTTCTTATTATTTTATTTTGTAGCTGGATAGATGGCGCTGTGCTTGGCACGTTACCGGAACGTAAAATATTCTTTAGTTTTTTTTGGAACTTGCACTTGAACTCTTTTGAAACGAAAGTGTCAGTGCATGCCAGACTGTCAGTCAGTATCGCAATGTTTTTTTAGACTTTTGTCTTTGGAATCTAGTAACATAAGTCAACGCCATCTACAGAGTTCTTGGAATACTACTTTTTTAAATCTCAAAAAGAAAACTTCCTATTACCCAAAAATACAAAGATTTGTTTTCCTATGTCATAATAATTCACGGTACCAGAAAAAAGAATGGACTGATCCTACCCGCTTTATTTATGCACACACCCTTACAACCTCCGCATCACCTTGCGACCACTGATTGAATTCACCGGGTTAGGCTATGGTGATAAAAGTAGCGGTCAATGATCATAAGAGCTAGTGATTTTCATGTACTTTTCAACAAAGTATATATGCGTAGCCGATTTTTCTCGTAGAGTCTGACTCTAAAATAACGCATCCGTAACGCAGCGATCTATCAGATCCATACTAGAAACGCCAATTCCCATATTAAAACAGCTGCGTTTTTTTACTTTACTTACTTGGTAAAGCTCTCTTCTTCTTCTTCACTGAGTGGACGGTAAGGCGGATCTTATACATGACACACGACGGAGCGCAAAAATATCGCAGCGGTCTGTCAGATCCATACTAGAAATGTAAAACTGCTCAGCCGCTTGACACAGCGTTATCGCAATGTCGTCCGTCCAGTGCGGTTTTAGAATGGGAGTGACGTTCCTAGAATGGATCTGACAGACCGCTGCAATATTTTAGCGGTCCGTCGTGCGTCAAGTGTGCGATCCGCCTTACAAGTTCACAATTAGCAATTTTTGACCAGAGCTAGGCCACGGAAATGCCTCTTAGGTTTGCTTTCTGCAGGTCTTGAAGTGTGCACGAGTCTGGGCAGTTGGGGCGGGATAGTAAGTGACCCAAAAGCTCTCTTGAATTTCTCGCTAAACGCTCCTCTCGTCACCATGCCCTGGGCCTAATATAGCGTTATCTTGCATCGTATATTATTCACCACTGGGCTGATTTTGCGGCCTCGTTTCTGGGAGGCACTTGATTTAACTGTGACAAACACTTTTACGGGATTGCACTGTGTTTACTAGAGATGGGCCGAATATTCGGTTCATGTTCGGTATTCGGCATGTTCGGCAGATTTACCGAATATAAGGTTTCGGCCTAATAAAAACGAATTGTTGCTTTTATATACAGGATGTAAGGGACGGTGTAGCGATAACTGTGCAGGCGTGATCAGACCATGAAACTGAACAACTTTTTCTAAGAGGGTTATGTTGGGAAACGTGAAAATTTCCCTTCCGTACAAAATTGGACGATCATCTGACTGACTTTGTATGGGAAATCGAAAAAAAATTATCGTTTCCCACCATAGCCCCCATAGAAACAGTGGTTCCGTTTCATGGTCTGATTACACCTGCAAAGTTTTCGTTACACCCTGTATAACTCGTTGTAAATGGTTTTGTCAAAACAAGGAGTCAATATTTTTTTATACGAGTATGTTGTCAATGTTTCTAATGTGAAAATTCAGAGAGGTCCTGTCATCCTGTGTGAATCTGTTCATCCGGTCGTTGGACGACTCGATGTCCCACACGAAAAAGAAAGAATCCGCAAAATTTTCGTCAACAAGTTCGGCTTTGAAATATTTTTGCTGCCGGACATCAATTGCTGCCGAATTATTTAGCCGAAAATTTATTGAGTATTTGGTTCGGTAAACTTTTTCACGAATAATCGGCCGAACATTCCTAACTTTCGATTCCTAAACATTCGAAACCTATGTTCGGCCCATCACTAGTGTTTATTCATTTTTTATGAGCAACCTCTGTTCCTAATGTGATTTATTTCAAGGTCTTTGTTTCAGTTTATTTCAGTTACTTGACCTTGACAGCCACAGCAGTCCACTGCTGGACAAAGGCCTCCCCCTATTGGGGGGTTTTGTCATACTCACCACGGTTGGATTGGCGAGCGCAGTGTAAGTATGTCGCAATAATAGGTAACGCTACTGCCTTGATGATTAGGTATCCCTTAGTCCGATTTTACGACATCCACGGGTAGAGTGATGCTATTCTAAGCCGGCAGTTTAAGGAAATTTCTTGCGGAAAGTTGTTAAGTGGGCAATTTCAAAAAAAATTGTACCCTTTCGAAAAAGTGGTCGACATAATTTATGTTGATATAATGAAAATTTTTTTTGAAAAATAGAATCTGCATTTAATAATGTATCTAAATATAATGTTTGTTTTGTAATTTATTCAGTATTTTAAGAGATATTCAGTAAAATAGGAATACAGGTCATTATGGTCAGTCAGTTTTGTTACCACCTTTGAAGCATGTTATCTCACAAAATAAAGTTAAACCTAGTTATTTTATATGTTTTTCGATTACTTTGTTTATTCAACTATCTTAAAAAAAATGTAAAATGGTCCAAAAGTCTTTATTTTTTTCAGTGAAGCAAAAAATAGGTCCGTTTGGTTACCCTGGTCACCAAACCAGATCATATTTTCATTTTTTTACAACAATGCGTTATAAAATTGTAACAAATATTATTTGAACTGATAAATTTACATTAAAGTTTTATAAAATAATACGGAAAACAATTAAAATCGTACTAAAAATATCAAAAATACGCAAATAACTGTAACCAAAGTAACAAAATGGACAGTCACAAAATTGTAAGGTTAGGGTTACACGCCGCATACTTATTGGGAATAAACTAGTATAACGTGCCATTGTTCATTGTATTTATATTGAGTATTTGTTACTGATTTTAGGTAGATTATATATATAGGTAGATTATATATAGTTAATTTGAAAATTCTTTACGTTTTGATTTTATTTAATAAATGAATGAGATTTATTTTATTATTTCAATTTATTTTATCTTTATGAGCTTTTACCGAACTATTATTTTAATTTGGCACTGAAAGTCCGTATATAAATTTAAAAAGATCACTTAAAAAGAAAACTGGAACATAACCAAACAAAAAAAAACTAAAATAAAACAGTAACAAGCCTTTATCTAAAATATCTTATTTTTATTATCGAGCACCTTAAATAAACAAAATAATATATTATTTACAATTGGCACCATGTAAACTCAGCTTTAGCTGTCAGTTTTGTTACTTTGCCTGTCAGCATATAGGTTACCAGCAAAATGGGTAACAAAATGGAGGTAACATCGGACTCCGAATTTGGATTAAAATATCAGTAAAAATCGCCAAAAAACATTTAGTTTATCAAATTTTGAACACTTAATCTTCATAATTTATTGAAAATTGAAAACACGCGCTTAATAGCATGCCATAAAGTGTTCAAGAACTACAGTGGTAACTAACCCGACAAATTTTCTGAAACTTTCGTACGCACGTCGACTTGCACGTCTCACGATCCCGTTGTAAATGGCAGAGCCACATTAAAATGGCCTATGGCTAGACGATTAAATAATGTTACTATTTTCAAGAAAACCTACCAACATCCTTAATATTTTTTATTATAAATCAAGGTAACAAAACTGACGTTTCGTGACTGGACAAAATTGGGGACAATATTAAAAAATTATTATAAATTCTATTTCAACATATTTAAAGTTTGAAATCCCTTATTTCGGAAGCATAAAGCATTGCCATTCTAAAAAATATAAAATGTGTGGGGGTCTTCTTGGAAGAATATAATTAAATCCAACCGTCTTTTTCGCAAACTGTGGTGGGGACAGCCAAAAAACTGGTTCGCCCTGGGGTATATTATTTAATATAAATTAAACTATAAATGATAGCACGAAATATTTAATGTTAAATAGCAGACTTTAAACTATATTTTTGGGGAAATATAAATAAAAAGTACAAACAATTAAGATAACACCTTTAAAAAAATACGCAATGTGGGGGACAGGTAAAAATCAGGATGTACAAATTTTTTTGAAATTGCCCAAGTATAGTATAGCTACCAAAAACATTCTGTAAAAAATTTACCAAGTCTTGATGTAGCTTTGCCGTGTGATGCCGGCTTAGAATGGCATCACCCCACATCCTTCCCGCGGGTGTCGTAAGAGGCGACAAAGGGACTCGAGAGAATTGGTATATTACAATTTTTAGGCGACAGGCTGACAGGTGTCACTATAGTAATACACATGTTTTCTGAAACAACCTTGGAAAACAATCCTCAAAAATGTCAGACGTGGCGATAGTGGCTGTATTCTTACGGCCACTATCGCTCTGCCTACCCCGCAAGGGATAAAGGCGTGATATATGTATGTATGTATGTTGATGTAGCTGCATGTTATATGCACTGATTCACACGCTCATTTTTTTAGCATATTCTAGGGCGAGGCCCATTATGTTTTGTGTTTTCACTGCTAATATGTATAATAATGGTATTTTTTGCTTAGACACGTATGTATATCTTATACATACATAATGTTGACTTATGGAACCCTTTTGTTTTTTTTTTTTTACCCTGTAAACACCTAATGAGAGTTAGACGAGTGGTCGAGTACTTTTGTGTGTGGTTTCGGATTTAAGTCTCGCTTCGCCACTTATGGAAAAGTCCTAGTAATTGCTATTGTTTCTCAGACATAATCCTTTTTCAGCATTGATATGAAGTTATTTATGCACTAGATAGGTTGTCCTGTGCAAATGACAGCTAGTTTTGCGGACCCAACTGAAGCAACACCTGCGAGAGTACCGCGTACTTTCGTATTTGCTTTTCATGACTGCAAGCGCCAAAATGACGATTTTTAATGAGTGCCACCAATAATGTAGCAACAACCAGTCCAGAGCTAAGTTCAGGTCAGTGTTTGCCAGTCATTATCTCAGTATTCTTTAACTCGAGGGGTGTGTTAAAAGACAATCTAAAGAATGTCTGAAATGACCCTCAAATATCAGTCTTGAGAATAACAACCGTTTTGATGGCGGTTCTCACTCTGCTTGCCCTGCAAGGAATATGCACGTGATATGTGTAAGTACTAGGTATCTCTCTATGTTTGTATAGATCCCAACAGATGTTCGGAACGATGTAAATTATCGAAAAGTATCGCGATAAAGTCCGACCCCGCGTCATGTTGTTCAAATGTGAAAAGTTATAGATAAACTGCGTTTGTTACGAGTGTTTGTTACATTGACGCCATGGTTCAGTGGTGTGAGCGTTGACGCCAGGATCCGGAGGTATTTGGTTCGATTTTCGGGAAGACCAAGTAATCAATTTATGAGAAAGATTGATGAGTGACGCATTGCAGACTGAAAAAGTGGTTTCCGTGCTTCGAAGGGCATGATAAGCCGTTAGTCTCTGTTGGTTGTATAACCATGTTAAAAGTTAATTAGCAATCTTTCAGATAGTACAGATACCTACACCATGCATAATGAACACCTCTGAGACTAAAGTTCATCGGATCATTGGACGACTCGGTGTCACAAGTGAAAAAAAGAACAGAGTTCCTAGCTTACGATTTGCTTAGCACTTTACTTCTAGAAAGAAAATATTACAGTACAAAACAACAAGGAAAAAAAATCCCAACAAGATTCTATCTCATCAAGATTCAAGCTCAAGTTTCAGAGAAAAAGAGAGGAACAATTTTCCTACCGATTTAACCACGATAAATAGGGTACATGTTAATCTCCGTACGGGAAATAAAAACCCCTCATTACCGTACGGAGGAGAGTCGATTACTAGACCCACTGCCAATTAGACCCACCTGGGTTCTCATATTTTTTACATATATACATACATATATCACGCCTTTATCCCTTGCGGGGTAGGCAGAGCGTTAACGACCGTAAGAAAACGGTCGCTATTGCCACGTCTGACATTTTTGGAGATTGTTTTCCAAGATGGTTTCAGAAGACATGTGTATTACCATAGTGACAGGTTGTCAGCCTGTCGCCTAAAAATTGTAATACACCAATATTCTCGAGTCCCTTTGTCGCCTCTTACGACACCCGCGGGAAGGAGGTGGGGTGATGCTATTCTAAGCCGGCATCACACATATTTTTTAGCCTTGTAGTACCGACAACACTCAACTGTCATTCTGTTGCCACTGTGATTTTCTATACTTTTAAACCATTAGCAGACTACAAAACGACTCAAACTATGCAACTGAGACGTTGTCGACACATAACTGAAACGATTTTAATTTAGCAGTCTTTAGGCCCCGGGAACTTAGGTGGTTACCAAATGTAATGCACTACGCTGCACATTTTTAGCGCATCCGCAACGCATGCACCTGTCAGATACAAGAGAATTTCAAGACCCCATACTAAAAAGCGACGCCGACGTAGGAACAACACAGAATCATGCGTTGGAAGAAGTCTTTATTACACTCTTTCTTTCTTTTTCGAATGGGGCATCGGATTGTCCAATGACCCAGTAAACCCTAATATAAGAATTTTTTCAATCGCCTTCTACAAGTAGCAGGCTTCTGATAGGGTTGTGTAACGACCGTCATCCGGATTGACGTGCAATCCGAACCACGGAACCATTTTTCTTTTCTCGTCAGTGGTAGAATGTGGTGCCACAAATTAGACCCACTGGGTCTATCAAGCGGAAGGTCTAGTGAGAATTCTCGCGTAGTTCAGTGTTACCCCCTAGAACCCCCTAAGATCTCCAACACCCCCACGTAAGCCCCCGGGGAGGTAATTACCCTTATCTGCACTTGATGTCTTCGTTAGGCGCAGCCCTAGATCATGAAATACGTATGTTGTATGGCGCGCCTCCACTACACCCCTACCAGATATCACTAGTATTCTTTAGCACTATATTCGTTAATATATAGTTAAATGAGATTTTTCTGAGAGAAAAATGCCGTGTGATGCCGGCTTAGAATAGCATCACCACATTTCTTTCCCTTGGGTGTCGTAAGAGGCGACTGAGGGACTCGAGGGTTTCAGGTGTAATGCAATTTTAGGCGATAGGCTGACAACCTGTCACTATAGTGATACACGACCCTCAAATATTGTCCGACATGGTAAGAACGACCGTAATTTTGCGATTGTTGTCGCTCTGCCTACCCCGCGAGGGATAAAGGCGTGATTTATGTATGAGATTTTGCTAGTGATAGCAACACTATTCCGGCACGCTGTTGACGCTTTTTTTTAGATTGAGGAATTTAAGTCAAGTTTAGAGCATAGTAAAAAAAAGTATTACCCCTATCTATGGAAAATCACTGCTGAGCTTTTAAATCATTCGCAGGAGCACTATTTATTAGGAACTAAACGAACAGGTTACAAATCTCTTTATTCTGTAAAATATAGGATCTTACTTTCTTTACTAGGAAAATGGACTTTATGTCATAGCATTTGCTCCAAGGTCACAAACGTCACAGGGTTCACGTATATTTTACTGTCTATAATTAATATTCTTTATCAAATAGGTGTTGGATTCCTATCGCTTATGATGATCTATGCGAATGCCGCACGGGTCGATAAAATATTTCTGAAGTCGTTGCAGTTAGGTCATTCATAAAAGCCAATAATCCTACTGATTGCTAAGCGAAATGATACAATTTCGTCAAAATATACGCTTTCTAACTCCCAGAAAGATAGATTTGGAAACCCGGGCTACTCCGGTTAGTTCAGGCTCTCAAACGTTCTCTCTTTCATAGGCTGAACTATAGTACAGGGATAGTGCATCAGTAGCGTACCGTAAGCCGATTACTGTGCCACAGAGTATTTTGTGCCTACTGGTCACATATGGATTCTATCACCATCAAGTTACCCATTTCCGTGTGATGCCGTCTTCGAATAGCATCACCTTAATTCATCGGGTCGTTGGACGAATTTGTGTCCTACTCGAAAAAGAAAGAACCCTAATACTAGCCATACATACATACATACATCACGCCTTTATCCCTTGCGGGGTAGGCAGAGCATTAACGGCCGTAAGAATACGCTCGCTATCGCCACGTCTGACATTTTTTGAGGATTGTTCTCCAAGGTTGTTCCAGAAAACATGTGTATCACTATAGTGACAGGTTGTCAGCCTGTCGCCTAAAATTGTAATACACTAATACCCTCGAGTCCCTTAGTCGCCTCTTACGACACCCGCGGGAAGGATGTGGGGTGATGCTATTCTAAGCCGACATCACACGGCAGCCACTAGCTATGGGTGTCGTAAAAAGCTAATAAGGGATAATTATTTAAGGAATGGGCATCAGCGTTCCCTGTGAATTAAACATCTTGCGCTCGCCAATCCGCCTGCAAAGCGTGCTGAGTATGGCAACACCCTCATAGGGCCCATGTCCAGCAGTAGACTGTTGTTGTTAAGGCTAAGGCAACTTAGACAAGGTATCTCATTATACTAGTTTCTCTTAGTATTTGTATGAAAAACTAATATCGTTTGGTCTCATAAATGGATAGGTTGATGTGTATTTCTTAGTATTTCTATGAAAAAACAGTATAACTTTGTACTTGAAATGGATAGGTTATGTGCTGACAAATACTACGTGGCCGTATCAGGAAAAGCATAAATCCATTTATATCTGTGGGTGTTGTAATCAGATAGTCCACGTCAAATCTCCTAGGTTAGGTAGACCCCGACAGAGAACGGGATAAGACAAGGAGAATGATGATGGTGTTGTAATAAGTCGTAATAAGCGACTAAGTAATGAATGTGCAGAATCGCTCCGTGTGAACGAATCATCTTGCACTGCGCTCCCAAACCTCTTTACTGAGCATTGCCGATTACCAGTGTAGGTACATAAACCCAAAAGTCTGTGCCTATCCTAAACCTTTACCTATAAGTAGGTATGTAACCAAATACATAAATGTTTTTTTTAAATTATTTATAACCTACGATTGTAACGGTCCGTTGTGCGCCATTTTAACGCATCCGTCTGTCAGATATGTCAGTATGTCTACTTAAAACTTCATTCCTTGTACTAAAAAAACCCATGCTAAAAACAGATGCCCGACGCACATCCAACGCAGACACCTGCGTTGTTTGACAGACTAATCGGATGCGCAAAAATGGCACACAACGGATAAGTGTGAAAACCACCTCACTTCTGACAGTTTGTCAAATAGTTTTTAATAGTTTTTTTGAAAGGCTTATTCTATTTCGGTATTATCATTTCACATCTTATGGATCCAAATCGGCTTGCGAGTGTTCTGCGCAGTCAGCTTAGGGTGGCCACAATCGCTTCAAAGCAACGGACTCCAGTGTGGCCAGGCGAATCAACCAAAATTAAAATGAATTCTTCAATCTTTTTCTTCCTTGCGTGTCGAGGCGAATCGAACCTTATCAGACTAATAATTTGCCATACTAATATGGGTTCGGAGTGGCTGCCCAAAGGTCTTCTAGAGTGCAGGTATCGGGGCACGCTGGGCAATTTTAGAGATTTTCATAAAATTTTACATACAGATAGAGGTTAACTTGAATTAACACATAGGACAGCTTGTTATCCCGAAAAAAAAATCCTGTATAAAACAGACTTATACGCGGGCGGAGCCGCGCGCGCCCACTAGTCATGGCTATTTCATCATCATCTGCCTGCCTTTATCCCAATTTATGGGTTATTTAAATAGTTCAAAAGTTGTCCAGTTTCATGTGAGCTGGCAACTATCAGTTGGCAATGCTGACTGTGCACTCAACAGACCACACAATAAATCTTTTCAGGATAATCCTGTAGCTCGATCATTGCGATATACATAGGTATCTTTATACATACACATACATAAATCACGCCTTTATCCCTTGCGGGGTAGGCAGAGCGTTAACGATCTTAAAATACGGTCGTTATCGCCACGTCTGACAAGTATTCAGGGCACCTTCAGATGATTCGTGTATCACTGTAGTGACAGGTTGTCAGCCTGTCGCCTAGAGTTGTATTGTAATACGTGCTAACACACATGAAACCCTCGAGTCCCTTAGTTGGTTCTTACAACACCCACAGGAAGAATTGGGGTGATGCTATTCTATACTGGCATCACACGGCAGGTATCTTTATACATACATAATCACGCCTTTACCCCTTACGGGGTAGGCAGAGCATTAACGGCTGTATAAATACGGTCGCTTTCGCCAAGTCTGACATTTTTGAGGATTGTTTTCTAAGGTTGTTTCAGAAAACATGTATATCACTATAGCGACAGGTTGTCAGCCTGTCGCCTAAAAATTGTAATACACCAATACTCTCGAGTCCCTTAGTCGCCTCTTACGACACCCGCGGGAAGGACGTGGGGTGATGCTATTCTAAGCCGGCATCACACGGCAAGTATCTTTATGCTGTTGGAGAATCATACATACATACAAATTATACAGGGTGTAAGAGACGGTGTTACGAAAACTTTGCAGGCGTGATCAGACCATGAAACTGAACAACTTTTTCTATGGTTTTAAATTTTTTTCGAGTTTTTATACAAAGTCAGTCAGTAGAATTTTGTATGGAAGGTCGATTTTTTTTATGCTTTCCAACATACCTAGAAAAAGTTGTTCAATTTTATGATCTGATTACGCCGTCTCTTACACCCTGTGTGTGTATATGAAATAATGACGTCATTTACGAGAAAATGGAGGATAACACACTTGTTGACGGGTCTAACATTTCAATAACTGAGGAAGTTTACAAATATGCGACATTCTTGTAACGGTACATTCGTTCACGCAAGTGAACGCTACTGTGTCATAAGATATACAGGATGAAAAAAAAAATAGCTGCAAAATATTTTAAGGAGTGAATCAACCCATGAAATTAAACAACTTTTCCCAAGAAACATAGGTCGAAATATGAGAAAATTTTTTGGACCTCCCATACAAATTAGCTTGGTCGGTTGGTAATTTTGTATTCGTGGTCCTAATTTTTTTTTTCATATTTAGATCTTTGTTGCTTGGTGAAAGTTGTTCAGTTTCAAGGGCTGGTTCACCCTTAAAATTTTTGCAGCAAATTTTTTTACACCCTGTACAGGGTGTAAGTAAGGGACAGAGTAGCGCTAACTTTGCAGGCGTGATCAGACCATGAAACTGAACAACTTTTTCTATGGGTGCTATATTGGTAAACGATATTCATCGACCATCCATACTAAATTTCCGATCAGCTGAGTGACTTTGTATGGGAACCTGAAAAAAAAAAATCTTTTTCCACCATAGGCCCAATAGTAAAAGTTACATCGTCTGATCACGCCTGCAAAGTTTCCGTTACACCGTCCCTTACACCCTGTATACCAAAAAGTTTTTAAACACATTCTAGTGCGGTAGTGCTACTAACAACATACATACATACGTACATATATCACGCCTTTATCTCTTGCAGGGTAGGCAGAGCGCTAACGGCCGAAAGAATACGGTCGCTATCGCCACGGCTGACATTTCTAGGATTGCTTTCCAAGGCCGTTTCAGAAAACATGTGTATCGCCATAGTGACAGGTTGTCAGCCTGTCGCCTGTTACGACACCCGCGGGAAGGACGTGGGGTGATGCTTTTCTAAGCCGGCATCACACGGCTACTTCTAATGTAGTAAAATAACGCTAGAGGACAGTGTTTCAAAGATAATTAGCATGCAAACATGTGGCGCGGCTGGCAAGGTCATACATAGCTAATTAATAACACCCTAGCAACGTGCCATAGTCCCTACTGTTGCAATATTGTGTAGGTACCAAAGGCGAGGAACACACTTGACGCACGACGGAGCGCAAAAATATCGCAGCGCGCGGTCTGTCAGGTCCATACTAGAAATGTCAATCCCCATACTAAAACCGCTCAATCGCTGTTGACGCAGCGCTATCGCAGTGTCATCCGTCGAGTGCGGTTTTAGTATGGGGAGTGACGTTTCTAGAAGGTATGGATCTGATAGAGAGCTGCGATATTTTTGCGCTCCGTCGTGAGCCAAGTGTGTTCCTCGCCTAATCTATAGAGTGTTAATGTCAGTGAACCAGCCCATGATACTGATCAAATATCCCAAAGGAACATAGGTCAAAATATACAAAAAATTTTGGACTTCACATACAAAACGAGTTGATTAGTACATTTTGTATGGGAGGTCCAAATTTTTTTTTCCTATTCCGACCTATTGTTTTTTGGGGGAAGTTCATCCCTTGAAAGGAAGTTAGTTCTTTTCCTAACACTCTTTATAGAAGGTTCTAGTACCTTGTGCCGTGTGATGCCGGCTTAGAATAGCATCACCCCACATCCTTCCCACGGGTGTCGTAAGAGGCGACTAAGGGACTCGAGGGTATTGGTGTATTACAATTATTAGGCGACAGGCTGACAACCTGTCACTATAGTGATACACATGTTTTCTGGAACAACCTTGGAAATCAATCCTCAAAAATGTCAGACGTGGCGATAGCGACCGTATTCTTATGGTCGTTAACGCACTTTCTACCCCGCAAGGGATAAAGGCGTGATATATGTATGTATGTATGTCTAGTACCTTTTCCTAACAGCCTGTATGTCAGCCGTGGCGATAGCGACCGTATTCTTTTGGCTGTTAACGCTCTGCCTACCCCGCAAGGGATAAAGGCGTGATATATGTATGTATGTATGTATAGTACTAGTAGGTATATTCAGTGGCATCTATCTATATAAGGTGTAATAATATTAGCTGCAATTATTTTAAGGGGTGAATCAGCTCCTGAAACTGAACAATTTTACCTAAGAAACATTATGTCAAAATATGAAGAAAAAAAAAAATTCTACCTCCCATACATATCGACTTGGTCGGTCAGTAATTTTGTATGGGAGGGTAATTTTTTTTTTTCATATTTCGACCTATGTTCCTTGAGAAAACTTGTTCAGTTTCATGGGCTAGTTCACCCAGCTATTTTTTTTACACCCTGTATAGAATACAAGTCAGTCCACAACCGTAGCAATATTAGATAATAAAAAAAAGTTGCATATTCCGATGCTCTTTGGGGAAGTTGTACAGTTTTGAGGGCGGAACTACCTATTAAAATATTTGTACAATACATACATACATATATCACGCCTATATTCCTTGCTGGGTAGGCAGAGCGTTAACGGCCGTAAGAATACGGTCGCTATTGCCACGTCTGACATTTCGTTGAGGATTATTTTCCACGGTTGTTCCAGAAAACATGTGTGACAGGTTGTCAGCCTGTCGCCTAAAAATTGTAATACACCAATACCCCCGAGTCCCTTAGTCGCCTCTTACGACACCCGCGGGAAGGATGTGGGGTGATGCTATTCTAAGCCGGCATCACACGGCACAATACGTTTTAAATACGTAGAACTTTTATTCACGACTGTATTCTCCGCTGTCAAATGCTTCTTTTGTATTTCAAATAAAAGGAGGGCGTTATTCTGAACAAAAGCGAAAGTGGAAAAAATTTAATTCGATTGGGTTTCCGTGAAGAAAATTGTCTTTTCATTGTCTAAATGATGGAATGGAGTCTACATTTGTTGTTTGTTTGGTACCCGGGGCACCAGTCCAATAATATGGTATAAATAGCACTTTTTAACATGAGTAGTACATACATACATACATATATCATGCCTTTATCCCTTACGGGGTAGGTAGAGCGTTAACGGTCGTAAAAATACGGTCGCTATCGCCACGTCTGACAAATATAGAGGGCTGTTTGAGATAATTTGGGTATCACTATGGTGACAGGTTGTCAGCATGTCGCCTAAAAGTTGTAATACACCTGAAACCCTCAAGTCCCTCAGTCGCCTCTTACGATACCCACAGGTAGGAAATGGGGTGATGCTATTCTAAGCCGGCATTACACGGCTATCATGAGTAGTATAGATGAAAATATAGATAGCGCGATTCAGGAGCTAGGTATGAACTTTTTAGTGCATACGGATACCCAGCAACCCGGAGCCCTTTTTATAACTTACAAGAGTTTTTCGAAGTATAAATGTAAATTTATGGGCAAACATGTAAAAAACAATGCTGTTAGTATATTTTATTATCTACCTACTACTTAGCAGTGCCCTTACTAACAGGGTTTCGTGTGTGTTCTATTTATAAGTAACATCTGTATTTCACCACATGAAAGCTAATAAAGATTTATGATTTATGATTTCTTTGAATAAAGTGGCTCTCAAAGTAGGTATACTTCAGAACAAATATTTTATATTATGATATAAGTTTTATAAGATCTGTGGCCCTAGGATGTCCCTCATTCAGAAACTAGTCTATAAAGAATAAGTAATGTTTTCAGAATCAAGACTAAAGACTACTTAGGTCACAAACTAGGTGGCAGTCGAGTCGAGAGAGATCGCGAGAGTACGCAAGTTGCTAAGATTTTACTAAAATAAACTGATTTTGCAACTACATTGCCTTCTGGCCAGGTTTTAGCAACAGCTTTGAAGGATTCAGGTAACATTTTATGTTCATTCTCCTTGCCTTATCCCGTTCTCTGATGGGGTCGGTGGAGCCAAGCTTTTACACAGAGCGACTACCATCTGACCTCTGCAACCCGAAGGCTCACCTAGCCCAAATCCTAGGTTAAGTCACATTCAAATATCATCTGCATTCTGTATTTGAATGTGAGTTATCATTATCAGGATGTTTTTCCTTCACCGTAAGGGCAGTCAGTTAATGTTCGTGAGTAAAAACACATTGGTACATTGCAGGGATCGAACTCGGGTCCCACGATTGTAAGACAGGTGTCCTAACCACTTGGCCACCGACGCTTCTTTCATAAAAATAGGTATCGTCCAATTATTTAAATATCCTAGATTGGTTGGTTAAGCGGTGTCGGGAATCTAGAATGTTCCTTTGGACCTCTTAAAGAGGGACAAACTGTATAAGCCCAAATCCAAATAATTCGCTAGTTTCCTGGGTCATAAAAAATATAACAGTTGTATGCTTAAAACTATTGTCCAAAAATACTACGGATTTCATTCATCATTTTCGGAAATATCCAAAGTTTGAATTAATAAACATAAAAATAATATAAAAGTAAGTGTTTTGACACTATCAAAATACTTGCAGCGTGACGTCATACTTTTAGTTCTTCAAACAAAATATCGTTTTCGATCGTTTTAAAAAGTAGCTCATTTGACCTGTGAGGAAACAAGCCTATTACCCAGTTACTTATTTATTTTCTTTCATTGCAAAACACTTTTTTATTGTCTTACTATTTGGTTGGACTGTACAAATGGATTCGGACATTTTGTCTTTGAAATCTATAGCTAAAGTCGAGCTAAAGTCAAACTAAAGTCATTTTAAGAACGTTTGTCTCGTGCGTCACGACGTGTTGCTACGCCTCCCTAGGTGATGCCCTAGTCAAGTTTCTAGGGATGAATCAGACCACGAAACTGAACAACTTTCCCAAGGAACATTGGTCGAATTAAGAAAAAAATTGTATCTGACATACAGACTCAGTCGGTTGGTACAATTTGTATGGGAGGTAAATTTTTTTCATATCTTGACCTATCTTCCTTGGGGAAAATTGTTCAGTTTCATAGGCTGGTACATCCCTTGAAAGGAAGTTAGCACGTTTCGTAACATCCTGTATGCTATTCCTGATATCCTGGCAATGGTGGAAACGGTTCAGTAGCCAAACCGGAAGCGATGCAGGCCTGTCATGGCGGCCGGAAGTGGTCAGCGGTGGCTCAGCGTTCGCTTTCCGGTGTCGTCATCAGACCGGAACCCTCTATAATGGCTCCGAATTGGGGATATACATTTTGCCTTATGGATTATATGGATAGTGGATATATTTAATTAAGTACAAATATTTTAAAGGCGTGTTCTAGGCTTAAAACTGAACTAGGTACTTCTGTCTGAAAGATTTTTTTCGAAAAGGAAGGAAGTCCAAACAGTCCAAAAAAATTTCGTTCGGCCTAAGTTTCTTGGCTGATTCACCCGTTAAGGTATTTGCAGCTAATATTTTTACACCTTATATAACGTGTAAAAATCAAACGATGGTGAATCAGGCCATGAAACTGAACAACTTTCCCCAAGGAACGTAGGTCGAAATATGAGAAATTTGTTTGGACCTCCTATACAAATTGAATTGGTTAGTCATTTTATACGGAAAGTCTAAAATTTTCTTTCATATTTCGAGCTACTTTTATTGGGGAAAGTTGTTCAGTTTCATGGATTGGTTCACCCCTTTAAATATTTGCAGATAATATTTTTACACCCTGTATACAATAAAATATACATATTTTAAGGGGTGAATCAACCCATCAAACTGAACAACTATCCCCAAGAAACATAGGTGAAAAAAAATTTTGGACCTCCCATACAAATAGACTTATTCGGTTCTAAGTAATAGTAAAGTAAGGTAATTTTCTAAGGGAGGTTCATATTTCGACCTATGTTCCCTGGGGAAAGTTGTTCAGTTTGATGGGCTGATGCACCCCTTAAACTATTTGCAGCTAATATTTTTACACCTTGTACTGCGCTCGCCAATGCACCTGCGAAGCGTGAGGTATATGCCAAATAGGGGAGGCTCATGTCCAGCAGTGGACTGTTGTGGCTGTTGTAGTAGTAGCGGTCCAATTAAGTAATCCCACTAATAATTCAGTCAATCAATGCCGGACAGGGGCGAACTTTCGATCCGCCATGTCAGACAAATTATGGTCACGCTATAATTCCGGCGCGGTATGCCACGGGCCCGTTTCGCCACAGGCGCGGTTTGTCATAAAAAGCATCCAAACAAAGAGTTACACCCAGTTTGAGCAAATTTACGTTATAAAACCTTGATTTAATAATTTTTCAAGTTTTACAAAATTTGAGGCGACTTAAAAAATGTACTAGCGACGATGCCTCTACTATGCGAGCTACCGTGACTATACTTTACTAAAGATTTAAGCAAACATACAGACATACATACAGACGCGAAAAGCGACTTTGACTTATACTATGTGGTATCATACTATGTAGTGATAAAAATAGCTTGATACCTGTGACGTCTGTCAGTTTCGGAAAAATGCTATGACATACGGTCGGTCCATTTTACTTTGTATATTTGTCTCTTAGTATGGATACGTCACAGGTATCAAGCTATATTTTATCACTACATGGTATAAATCAAAGTCGCTTTTCGCGTCTGTATGTATGTATGCTTAAATCTTTAAAACTACACAAAGGATTTTGATGCAGGTTTTAATAATAGATAGAGTGATTCAGGAGGAAGGTTTTTATGTATAATAGTTGACGGGAAAACATCTTATTCTATATCTATAAATCGTTGCCTGTAAAATTACGCAAATGTATCTCGGCCAGCAGTAGAAAACTATACAGATTTTAAAAGAGTTCCGGTTCATCACTCCATAATGGTATTTTTCCAGCTGAACTCATAATTCATTTACATACCTATTCACTAACCCTACCCTTCACACTGACACCCGCTTTGGCAAACATTTTTATGTTTATACATACATACATATATCACGCCTTTATCCCTTGCGGGGTAGGCAGAGCGTTAACAGCCATAAGAATATGGTCGCTATCGCCACGTCTGACATTTTTGAGAATTGTTTTCAAAGGGTGTTTCAGAAAACATGTGTATCACTATAGTGACAGGTTGTCAGTCTGTTTATGTTTATCTCTAGTTTATTGACGCAATGTAGGCCTATTCATATACCTGTGGTGAATCGGGCCCTATCAGTAGGGTAGTGAAATATCTACTAGACTATACCTCTATTCTATGTAAGGCCCAAAGTCAGGCCAGAAAGGTATTAAAAAGGCTTAATAAAGAGGTCAGATTACAAAATAATTGACAGGCAGCTACAGCAAGCCTGTTAAGTTACCTGTCGCATTACTTCGGTGGAATAAGGAATAATAGAGGTGAGTCATCACGTCGTCGTTACTAGGCATACCCGTCCCAGTGATACTTCGACCTTGTTTCACGCATCGCCCCTCTATTCCAACCGGCCAGTCATCGAGCGTGCGCTGTCAAAACCGCCCGCCTTTTTTTCCCTCCAAACAACACACCACGCGGTACAGATTAAAAATAAAAACCGGACGAATCAACACGCTTCGATTATTCTCTTTACAAACATTCCATATTTGAATTTGTTTATATTTTCGACGCGCTCCGCTGTGGTTTGGTATCGGATTGTTGGCGGATAGTCAGAGCGCATGTGCAAGAATACCCGGCTGGTTCGAAGAGTCGCCTGTGTAGTGCCAGTTGGATGGAAGAAGTGGATTTTGGATTTGGCTGGATTGTACAGGAGAGAGCGTGACAGACAACAGGTGCGGTATAACATTCCATAAAATAATATGCAGCTTTTTGGGTTATGTTTTGAATACGATTTTGGTATTTTATAGTTTTGCACATTCCGTTTTTAGCAAAACCCACTAAATGACGTCAATGTCGGAGTCTTTATCTTAAGCAGGTTGATAATAGCTCACCTACATGAAGATGCTAAAAATCTGTGCGAGGTTATGATTATGTTATGTAGTCATGTTATGTTACACTGCTTTGGCTAGGCACTGTAATTTAACAATGTGCTATATTTTTGGAACTCGCTGTAGAAAAAGATTTTATAGATATTTTAAACAACACCTGTCATGGCTGATGAGATTTGGAAGAATATGTAAATTGTCAAGACTAATGTAGATTTATTTATATATCGGACAGAGAATATACTTTCGGACATACGTTTTATGTTAGTGTGTTCCACAATAAACAAATAAATTAAATTAAACAGAAGCTGGTATTTAGAATTGACAAAAACAGGTAAATCAGCTGGTTGGTCAGCCGTCAATCTACATATAGGTATAGATCCCTACCTATTGTAGTAGATAGTCACAGATGCAAATAAGTAAGGTAAACGTGACCTCTTTCGCGTTTTTTTTATCTACGTACATACATATAGAACTATACTAATGAAGTCGAGTCATTGTAGTCGCATTGTAGTTATCTATCATTACTAATTCTGTGGCCGAGTCATACAAACATAGAACCATTACCTATACTGAGTATTTTTTTTTGAGTGATATTTCGAGAACAATTTGTATGGGAGATTAAAAAAATATTCTCATATTTCGACCTATGTTTCTTGGGGAAAGTTGTTCAGTCTCATGGGCTGATATATATGCAGCTAATATTTTTACACCTTATATTTTGGCTAGGCTTTAGTATCCTGTTTCCCTTACAATTTTTTTGAACATCTAATATAGTGCCAGTACCTACTGGTAACTGTTGTTATCGAAATGGGAATTTTTTAATCTGTTTCATTTAGTTCCTAGTAGATGACGCTCGTGCAAATGATGTAAAAGCTCAGTTCGGTACTTGACAAGGTACTTAATTAATAAACTATATAAGTTATATTGTTAAAACTTTTGGCTAAAAATACTTCTGATCGCGCACTTGACGCACGACGGAGCGCAAAAATATCGCAGCGGTCTGTCAGATCCATACTAGAAACGTCACTCCCCATATTAAAACCGCACTCGACGGACGATACTGCGATAGCGCTGCGATGACAGCGATTGAGCGGTTTTAGTATGGGGATTGACATTTCTAGTATGGATCTGACAGACCGCAGCGATATTTTTGCGCTTTGTGGTGCGTCAAGTGTGCGATTCGCCTAACTAGTGACGACGTCATAATTCTTTATTTCAAAATGTCGCTCTCTCTCTCTTCGTGTGGGTCACCGAGTCGTCCAGCGACCCAATGAACCCTGGTGTCAGAATTTTTCAATGTCGCTAAAAGTAGTTCATTCGACCTGTCAGTCAAGCAGCGGATTGAGGACATGTCCCCAATTTTGGCAAAATTTTAGCACACGCCATTTCTGATAACCTAGTCTGTTTAATGGCAAACTAATCACTAAATAGTATAAAGCAAAGTCGCTTTTTGCGTCTGTCTGTATGTATGCTCAAATTTTTAAACTACACAACGGATTTTGATGCAGTTTTTTTAATAGATATAGTGATTCAAGAGGAAGGTTTTGTGTATAATACTTGCCGGGAAACCATCTTATTTCCACGGGAAAATGAGTTACAGCGGGCGCAGCCGCTGGGCAGATGGAATTAGCTTCTTCCACTATAGCCACAACAGTCCACTGTTGGACATGGCCTCCCTCAATTGGGGGGTATTGCCATACTCACTACGCTTGGCAGGCGGATTGGCGAGCGCAGTGCAAGATATTGTCGATATTCACCGAGAACGTTGCTGCCCGCTCCCTGAATTCAATGACCCCTAGTCACCTTTTACGGTACCAGATGGTTTACCTTTACCTATTAACATGGAATTGTGTAGATAAATAACAAACTCCGGTAAGTCACACATCTGGTCAAAAGTGAACTATGAATGGCGCCAAATTTCAAATTTGAAACTGTATATGACTGTTTTATCCAAAACGAGATAAGTCACATAAATCCTCATGAAAATAACGGTTAAAATAGTAGATTTTTTTCAAACGGCGGCACGTCCATTGACAAGTATAAATCAAACTCAAGCAGGTCCACGTCGGCCAATCAGAGTAAAGGATGGCATCCAAGATGGCTACCAGTTCCTCAATCTTGCGCGAGAGGTTAACTTTGCAGTCGAAGTTTTTATTAAATATCTTTGTTTAAAATGGACAATTATTACTTCAAAATACACTTTTTGGATCCTGACAAAGCCCGAAAAAAGACTGTATCAAAAGTTTTTTCAAAAACCGACATGTTACGCTGGTATATAACAAAGTCCGGTATGTCCAAAACTTATCGTTATTTTCTAGCATCAGCAGATGCTTATTTGTTATTTTTGTGTATTTTCTTCAACATTTACCTTTACCTCGAGTAGCCTAAATAAAAAAAACATGAATTAAATAAACCTTTAACTTAAAAACAAACTTTTGTCATTTCCCATTTTTTACTTAGACTGGACATACCGTACTTTGATATTTAACTACACAATTATGGTACCTCTTCTCTATCTATCAAAAAACCTACATCAAAATCCTTTAAGTAGTTCTAAACATTTAAGCAAACATACATATAGACAGACGCGAAAAGCGACTTTGCTTTATACTATGTAGTGATATTATAGCATCAGAAAATATTGCCTTAAAACATTTTGTAGGTATCGTGTAGGTAATCTTGTTGGTATCGTGTGTCCAGTTACAACATTACGTATGGCGTCACCACGGCGGGCTAGGTTAGGTTAGCTATAGGTAGGTACCTACCTATATGTGGTATTTACCTACCTTGTACCGTGGGCGTGGACTGCTCAGACTAAATACTAAACTAGAGGATGCCTTATTCTTTTTTTTATTATTGAGTAACAGGATAAAGAATAGCGTGGTAAGGGAACGTTGTGGTATAAAATAAGAGATGTTCTGACTTGTATAGAAAAAGGAATGCTAAGATGAATGAAAGAAGATTAATTAAACAAGTATACAAATATGGCGCGTGTGAATGGAAACTACAGAGGTCAATGATGATGATGACACACACTTTATAAGGTTTTTCTCATGATTCTGAACAACTTTTACTATGAGACCACCTGCGAAAACGCAAAAAATTGAGTGTTCCATGGATTAATTCATACCATACTCGGAAAAACGTATGGAACACCCATATTTTCACGATTTCGTAGATGGCTCCAGTAGTAAAAGTTTTTCAGAATTATGAGTAGAAACACCATACAAAGCGTGTGGAATAAAAAATAGTATACTAGCCCGCCTAACGGTTACACCCGCTTCTGCTAATATTTTTTCCCCGTGGGAATCAAATGTTTTACCGGCACGCTATTTTTTGAACGGCATGATAACTTGGATTAACACATAGGATAGTTGTTACCCCGAAAAAATGTTCCTGTGGGATGCTACGCGATTAAAACGCGGGCGACCACTCTTCTCTTTCTCTTTTCGTGTGGGACACCGAGTCGTCCAATGACCCGATGAACCCTAGTGTCAGATTATTTCAACCGCCTTCTACAAGTAGCAGGCTTCTGACACGGTTGTGTAACGACTGCCATCTAAGTGATCATAGACAGCAACCGGGACCTACGGCTTAACGTGCCATTCGAAACACATAACCATCTTACTTACGGACAATCGGGTGGTTCAGCCCGCAATGTCCTAACCAGACTGGGAAGAAATTCACAAAGTGATAAATATCAACTTTGTGAGTCACCCACCGAGAATCAAACTCGGAACCTTCTGCGTCAAAGGCAGTCGCACTACCACTGCGCCACATCGGTCGTCAGTATGACATAAAACATTGTATTATATTGATAAAGGTAAAGTATCGATTACCAGTAATTGCTGTACCACAAACATGTCATTCTATTACAAACAAATGCACATGATATTGATATTTAGCTGATTATTACTACAATTGACGACCGATGTGGCGCAGTGGTAGTGCGACTGCCTTTGACGCAGAAGGTCCCGGGTTCGATTCTCGGTGGGTCACTCGCAAAGTTTATATTTATCGCTTTGTGAATTTGTTCCCAGTCTGGTTAGGACATTGCGGGCTGGACCTCCCGTAAGTAAGATGGTTCCGTGTTTCGGATGGCACGTTAAGCCGTAGGTCCCGGTTGCTGTCTATGATCACTTAGACAGCGGTCGTTACACAACCATGTCAGAAGCCTGCTACTTGTAGAAGGCGGTTGAAAAATTCTGACACTAGGGTTCATCGGGTCGTTGGACGATTCGGTGTCCCACACGAAAAGAAGACTACAATAAAACTACAACAAACACAAAAGTCCACTGCTGGTCATGGGCCACGCTAGGCAGGCGGATTGGCGAGCATAGTGCAAGGTGTATTCACAGGGAACGCTGCTGCTCAGTCCCTGGATTCATCCTTATGTCGGCGTTTATGGCTGGTTTCAGAGCGACGCGTCTCGGCAGCGCTGCCCAGCCGCGCGCGCCTCGCATTACACTAGATTGTATGTAGCGTTTCATAGTGACGCGTCTTGGGCCGCGTCTCGGCCGCGCCGCGGTCGGATCTCCTTCGATTGCCAGTAGCGTCGACTTGCAATCTTTTAAGACGTCGTTGTTGCACTCTTTTCCATATAACGTATATAGCTAATATAGTGATTACGTTTGCTGGCATAATGATTCTCTGCACTCGACCGTACACCACAACGAAGCGCGCGCGTCTGAATGTCGTTTCACAGCGAACGCGCTGCCCACGCCTTGAAACAATGTTCAATTAATTTTATCAGTCTATCGGACGAGATGACATAATTAAATTATAAACTTTTTCACTATTCGTCAACTTGACCGATTGCAACTTTCGTGGGTACTTTTATACAGTCAACATGAAAATAGCTTAATGCATTTATTAAAATATAAGATATCCCGAATTCCTGAGAATTCCTCAAGTACCTGGTTAGTGCGTCAAGTAAAAACTTACTATCTCAAATTCCCAATTTAATTTATTAATAAAATACCAATAAAGCTTCGTTGGATGGGTGGATGGCACGTTAAATCGTAGGTCCCGGTTCGTGTCTATGATTACTTAGACGGCGCTCGTTACACAACCGTGTCAGAAGCTTGCTACATACTTGTAGAAGCCGGTTGAAAAATTCTGACACTATGATTCATTGAGCCGTTGGACGACTCGGTGTCCCACACGAAAAAAAATATCGTAGAAAAGAAACTATTCAGTGTACTTTCTAAGAGCAAGTTAGAACTCGCTGAGATCTGCATTTCATGTCGTAAAAGTACAGTCGGCTACAAAAAAAATTAAGCTAAATGTTAGACACCTGGCATCTTAATACTCGTTTATCTAGAAAACTATTGAGTAAGTATCAAATATTTAGCATCATTTCGTTTTGTAGCCGACTGTGCTTTTACAAACAGACCAGTTGAAGGTAAAATAAAAAAGATTCGTCATCTCGCCTGATAGGTACTAATGGTCCGGACGAGATGACGAACGACTTGACATGTCAAATCGTACGGGTTTTATCAAAACTTAGTGGAATTTTTTACACAAAAGTGAAGAGTTATTCTAGGTGTATCGCGGTACGTATCATAAGCATACAAAGGATATATTTTTTTAAGTGCATTTTCTAAACACACTTACTTAGCGAATCGATTCTGGCTTTAAATATATTTGGACCAATACTCAGCTACACGTGCTGAGTATTGGTCCAAATATACATATATATAATATATAACTGAGCTACGTTTGCTGACAGCTGAGCGACGACATAGCTGTTCTTTCTTCACACAAAATGTAACGTGTTTTTATTTGGCTTATTTTGCCGTTCAGAGTGATTTTTGGATAATTAAACCTAGCTAGATTTATTTATCGCCCCCGAATACACCTACATACGAATTTTCAAGAAAATTGTCGGAGCCGTTTCCGAGATCCCGAAAATATATATATATATATATATATATACGTATATATACAATTCTTGCTCGTTTATTAGTATTAGATACACATATCTTTATCCCGTGCAGGATAGGCAGAGCGTTAACGGCCGTAAAAACACGGTCGCTATCGCCACGTCAGACAAACATTGAGGGCCCTTTCAGATGATTCGTGTATCACTGTAGTGACAGGTTGACAGCCCGTCGCCTATGTACTAACACATGAAACTCTCAAATCCCTTAGTTCCCTCTTACGACACCCGCGGAAAAGAATTGGATTGATGCTAGTTTTTGTCATTCGTGCTTCAAACGAATTGTACGTATATATATACCTCAATATTTATGCTTAATTCATGTATTCTCAGTTACTGGATATTGACATTATTGACCAAGGTTTTCTGTCTTTTTCAGATTTCATCAAGCACTGTAGGATCAAAGACGTATCAATGCATGTCAGAGCCGCTAAAGCGTCTCCCCACGTGAACATGCAGTCGAAGCTATGCCGCAGATCATTCCCTGGGTCCATTGCCGACAACAGATCCTGAGATACAAAGTCACTCTCAAGCTGTGTCTGCTTTTATCCCTCTTCACCTTCTCCTACGTCATCTGGTCGCAATATCCTAACATTCAGTTGTTACAATACAATATCTATAAAGACGAAATCACTGAAGAAGCAATATACAATGTTGGCATCAACCCTAAGTTTGCTGAGATCTATAGAAAGAAATCTCGGCTGCCGAAAGATCTCAAATTTATATTGCGCTGGACTAGGGATGACTACGCTCCTTTCAGCTTCTGGGGAAGAGGGCAGCGGGCATTCATCAAGAACAAATGCTCGATGATTAACTGCTACGTAACTTCAAATAGAAACTTCTTCAATGGCGACCTTACTAAGTTCCATGCCATAGCTTTCAATGGACGCCAATTATCGCAATCTTATACAAAGGATCAATTTCCAAATGCTCGATCACCACACCAGAAGTATATATATTTTAATACGGAATCAGTGTCCAATCAGGCAGTTTGTAGTAATATTTTTGATGATGTATTCAACTGGACCGCAACATATCGTCTAGATTCAGATATTTTGTACAATTATATACTCATTAAGGATAAAAATGGAACAATAGTAGGACCTAAGGTAAATATGTCATGGGTTGAGAACATGGACCCGATAGATGAAGATTATGCAAAGAAATTGAAGAAAAAGAGTAGAGCAGCAGCTTGGTTTGTCTCGCATTGTACAACAAAGAGTAAACGTGAGCAATTCGCAAGTAAGCTGCAGAAATCTTTAACGGTTTTCAACATAAGCTTGGATATCTTCGGAGACTGTGGAACCCTCAAATGTCCCCGTTGGCAGCGGCATTGCGATACCTTGCTGGAAGAAGTATACTTCTTCTACATGTCTTTTGAGAACAGTTTTGCAGAAGATTATGTGACAGAAAAACTGCTTTCTGCATTGCAGCACGACGTAGTTCCGATTGTGTTTGGTGGCGCGGATTATTCTCGGTAAGTTTCTAGGTACCTACTTGTTTATGAAATTCTGATGAACAGAACAATAGGAAATTTTCAAGATCATTTTCAAGGGTACATACATGGCGCTGAGTTAAACTGAAAAAAGTATTTTTTCAAGGAAATTTGAGTATCAATATAACTCAAATGTCATCAACCCAACGCAACGCCATCTGGTACACCTTTAACTAGCCCGAGATCTGTCAGATACAGGCATATAGAAAAGTCCCCATTGAAGATGCATGCAATGCGTTTCATTGGGTGTCATATTATTGAAAAGGCTCTCTTGTAGTCTCTTATCTCGCTCGCAAATAGCCTTTAAACGTGTCAAAAAAATCTTATGGGGTTCATTCTCTCTCTTCGTGTGGGACACCGAGTCGTCCAACGATCCAATCAACCCTAGTGTCAGAATTTTTCAACCGCCTTCTACAAGTAGCAGGCTTCTGACATGGTTGTGTAACGAGCTCCGGCTAAGTATTCATAGACAGCAACTACGAACCATCTTTCTTACGGACAATATCGGGTGGTTCAGCCCACAATGTCCTAACGAGAGTTGAGGTCATTGAAACAAGCGAAGAATTTTGACAATAAAGTGTAGAGAAAACCTATGTCGCGGTACGCATCATAAGCATACTAACACATTGGGTTACTATAGAATTAAAAAAGCACAGTTTTATTTTCTTAAGTTTATTTCGTTTCCAGGTATCTCCCGCCAGGATCCTACTTGGATGCCAGAGCGTATTCCCCAAGTGCATTAGCTGCCCACATCCACCAAATCATGCTGACACCAAGGCTGTATAGGAATTTCTTCAGGTGGAAGAAATATTACACCTATGAGGATGCGAGCGCTCAAAGTTTGTGTAACTTGTGTGAAGCATTAAATAACAGGACGAAATTTGAACAGATTAGTGTTTATCACGACTTTAGAAGATGGTGGAATGGTGAAAGTTATCCTTCAGAATGTAGAAGTTGGTATAATAATATTATTTAGCCCGAAAAAGTACTTACGAGGCGTTGAAAGCCATAATTAAAAAGCCATTCCAGTGTTTGGTTTCGTGAAGTTTTTTGTTAATTTCTTATACTTGTTTACCAATAATTATGATTGTTATATTATAATGTTTATGTATGTTTGTTTACATGCTCGTCACAGCATTTCCCGCATGGAGGGAACCTGTTATATCGGTTAAACAGATATTTTTATGATAGATTTAATGATATATTAGTAGGTCACGCTGGACTATCTCGCGTGGGACAAAAATTATTCAAACAACCAAAAATGTTCAACTCTACCTGTGCAGAAACCTAAGAGCAGGATAGAAGTATGTAATTTGCCTGAGTGTGACAAGGATAGATCGATTGTCACGCTCTCAGATGACATCGGAGGCAAAATGTGCAGAAATATTTTCTGCAATTTTGTGTTCAACACAACCTGTGCAGATACTTCTGAAGTCACCTGAGAGCAGAACAGAAATATGTTATTTGCCAGAGTGTGACAAGGATAGATCGATTGTTAAACGTGCAGAAAATATATTTATAATAGAACGGATTGCTTTTCATTGGAAAAAAAATTCTGCACATTTTGAGTGTAAAATATCATTATAATAGAAAGTATTGTTTTGTATTATATAAAAAAAATCCGCACGTTTTGTGGTCAACATTTTCGTTAACTAGCAACCTTGTTGTGTATTTCGCATTCGTATTTTAATAGACATAGAAAGAAAAAAAGTTATTGGTCAGTTTTTTTTTACATAGTTTCCATGAAGAAATGCACTTTATAGTAATTCAGTTCTTCCCTTCCCTGTCAGTTTGACTACCTATTATGCAGTGTTTTTTTGGAAGATAGTAAATGAATATTTTGGGTAGCGTTTTTTGCAAATCTTAAATAGTGATGTGTCAATACCAGAAACTGTTGTTATCATCAATATGGGAATTTTCAATATGTTTCTTTTAGTTCTAGTAGATGACACTTGTGCGAATGACGTAAAAGTTCAGCAGTGATTTTCTACAGATCAGCGTTATATCGGCGTTATAGTTATTTTTGCACTTAACTTGATAGATGATTGGCACAACGGTATTTAACATTTGCAAAAATTGCCAACCCAAAATTTTAATTTACTACCTCTAAAAAACACAGTTAACATCCGTCCACATTTTTATTTTTTGGTCTGTTTTTATTTGATTCTGTTGTCTTCTGTAATATGTAGTTTGTAAGATAGGAGGATTCAAAAGTGCCATTGGAACTCATTAAAAGATAAAGATTAGTTCAGGGTGAGGAAATGGAAGGCAGTAATTATCATCATCATACCTAAATAACTTCATTCTACATACCTCTTGAGCTTGACAGCCACAACAGTCCACTGTTGGACATGGGCTTCCCTTCATTGGGGGGTATTGCTATACTCACCACGTTTGGCAGGCGGATAGGCGAGCAAGTTGCATTTCAGGGAACGCTGATGCCCATTCCCTTGGTGATTATCTCGTTTCAGACACGAACATATCTAGAAACACATCAAATATATAGATAATGTAACTTAATAGGCATGGTGACTAGCAGGTCAAATGAGCAAACTTTAAAAACGATATTTTGTATGTAAATACCGACTGATGACATATCTCTATTTTGGATGGCGTCAAAACACATACTTTTATTTTTCTGTTACTTAATTCCAACTTTGAATATTTTGCGAAATCATAAATTGAGTTTGTAGTGTTTTTGGATAGTAGTTCGTACAACTTCTGAATTTTATTAATGACCCGGTCATTTAATGAGTTATATTTGTTACGTAAAAGATAAAAGTTGGCCTTGAAAGTAAGCGGTGAATCTAAATCGTTCGTCAACTCGTCCGGACCAGTTAGGTACCTATCGGACGAGATGACGAAAGTATAATTATTTCACTATTTGTTAACTCGTCCGATTGCTACTTACGTTGATACTTGTGTACAGTCAGCATGAAAATAACTTAATCAGTTATCATAAGATATCTCTTTAGAATTACCGAGAATTCAAGCAAATCCTATTCGTATCCCTAGTTCCCATAAAATTTAGCTATAAAGCTTAACTTATCGTAGAAATTGTGAACTAGTTCTTTCTAAAGGGAAGTTGTAGACCTCGATAAGATTTACATTCAGATGCCAAGTGTTACACACCCACCGGGCATCTTAATACTCGTTTATCTAGAACACTTATTTATTTAGCTTCATTTGGTTTTGTAGCTGACTGTACTTTTACGATCGGGCGAGTTGAAAAAAAAAATCTACGAAAAATTATTTCGTCATCTCGTCCGATAGGTACTAAACCGGTCCGGACGAGATGACGAACGACTTGAGAATCTAGATTATACAAATCATTAGTATATTAAGGTTTTCTTTAGAAATACACTATCAAAAGTTTTAATTGACATGGAATTTTTAATTGCTTACCAATAAATTATTTCTATTTCTATCTCTAACAATATGATGCCGGCTTAGAATAGCATCACCCCATTTCCTTCCCGTGGGTGTCGTAAGAAGCGACTAAGGGACTCGAGGGTTACATGTGTATTACAACTTTAGGCGACAGGCTGACAACCTATCAGTACAGTGATACACGAATCATCTAAAAGGTCCCTCAATACTTGTCAGACGTGGCGACATCGATTGTATTTTTAAGGCCGTGAACGCTCTGCCTACTCCGCTACTCCGGCAAGGGATAAAGGCGTGATATGTGTAGTGTATGTAACATTCGCAGTCTTCGAAGTATAACAATTTTTGATTAAAAAAAATTTGCTGCAAATATTTTAAGGGCTGAACCAGCCCATGAAATTGAACAACTTTCCCCAATGAACAAAGATCGAAATGTGAAAAAAATTGAATTTGGACTTCCAATAAAAAATAACCGACCGACCAAGTCAATTAGTATGGTAGGTCCAAAAAAAAATTCCCATATTTCGACCTGTGTTTCTTGGGGAAAGTTGTTCAGTTTTATGGGCTGATTCACCCCTTAAAATATTTGCAGCTAATATTTTTACATACATACATACACATACATATATCACGCCTTTATCCCTTGCGGGGTAGGCAGAGCGTTAACAGCCGTAAGAATACGGTCGCTATCGCCACGTCTGACATTTTTGAGTATTGTTTTCTAAGGTTGTTTCGGAAAACATGTGTATCACTATAGTGACAGGTTGTCAGCCTTTCACCTAAAAATTGTAATACACCAATTACTCTCGAGTCCCTTAGTCGCCTCTTACGACACCCACGGGAAGGATGTGGGGTGATGCTATTCTAAGCCGGCATCACACGGAAAAATATTTTTACTTTTATATACATATGGGGTAAGTTTATTTTGCTTTACAAAAATGAAAAAATACCTACTTAATGCTAAAGGTAAAAAAAAAACCTCGAGCAAGCGGCATCAAGGCAATGTCGCCAGGATGCAGCACGCTTTTTTGTGGTAAAGCCGTATGTTATGTTCGTAAATATTATCTCACAAACAATAAAATAAATGGTTTACGGCGTAACCTTTAATCATTATCATTGTCCATACATACTATCAGCATAGAATAATAATGACTATTGTGGAGATCTTTCAACCGACTCCGAACACAGGTTGGCCGCTGTAAGGAAAATCTCGTACGGTGGGGCAATTCCAATCACTCATCCTGCCCCTGTGGCGCCACATCACAAAACATGCCTCCCCTGCTGATTTGCCCGGATAGCCTCAGCACATGTTCGCTGGAGGACCTTTGGGATGCCACCAATGAGGCTGTATGCGTGGCTACACACTGGTCTAAGCATATTTGAAGCCATCGACACGCAAGAAAAAGAAGGAGAATAGATAATAGTAGCTTGGCCAGCCTCGAGGCAGTGCTTTAGGGGGCTAGTTTTAATTTTTTAGTCCACCTGAGCCGCGTTTACATTAGGTACATAAAATTGTTATTACTACTTGACCATCAGAAAGCTAAATGTAAATATACTACTTTGAATAAATAATATTACTTTGACTTACCAGCCCAGAGCAGATGCATAGAAGAGATGGCGTAAGACGATTTCTGTAAGAAATCGGGTAATGCCAGGGTGCGGGGGTGAGGAGCACAATCAGGGTCGCCACCTAGTACCGAGTAGTAGAAACACATCAGTGATCATTACTTATTTTAGTTCTGCCTTTCAGCGCTAGATGACAGTACGATCAGGACGTACTCGAAGAGTTGAATTAAATGATGTTTTTTGATGCTTAAGAAAAATATTTGAAGTTTAATGGTACAATAAAATAACATAATTCTAGTCTCCTGCGAAAAAAACTGTCTTGTTTTTTGAAGTACATTTAAAGCAATTAAACGAATTTTATTTGATTCGATATATCCTTTGTTTGCGTTCAAAAAGTCTTGGTAATCGAAATGAAGAGAACATATTATTTTGGTAGGTATAAGTATTATGTTGTGTTCCTTCCGTCACAGTTTAGTTGATACATCTCTTTATTTTTTAATTTAATATTTGACGAAAAAAAAGCAAGACTGCCTTGGCTTTTATTTTATTTTTGAGTTCGCTCCTTCAACTAGGTAGTTCTTCTATTTGTCACATGTGGCGTTAATTTGTGCTAAATGGAATGTTCTGGGTTAAAAAGGAATGACAGAATGTCTTAAAAAAAAGAAAGAAAATACTGTATGTATTGTAGTTCATTTAGCAAAAGAAATAATAAAATTTAAAATATATTTGTAAACTGGTTCGTTGACTACACAGTAACGAAATCCGGACGTCATGACTTGTCTTACTTTTATCGCTCGTCGTAGAAATGGTTTTGGGCTTGTTTTGGGACGGGAATAATGTGAAGTGAACTCCTTAGTGCGCCCACTATGACCGTATGACGTCACAGGCTGTCAAGCCAGAGACATGAGTTGACACAAACTCAGTGACACAGACACTTCGATCAGGTGTCTTATGAAAATCCGTCTTTACAATTGTAAATATTATAATTTAGTAATAGTATTCTTCGCCCACGACTCCTTATAATCTGTGTAATATACATCCTAACCTAACCTAACGGTACGATCCAATAAATGTAAATAATCATTCTGACCGAATTTCTGTTGCATCAACCACAGCACAGCCGTCATCCACCAGCTCCAAGGTCAGGTACTCCACAAAGCTATGCCGCTAATCTCTCCCTGGGTCCGTTTCCGACGACAGATCCTGCGATACATGGTCACACTCAAGCTGTGTCTGTTTTTACCCTTCTTCACCTTCGCCTTCGTCATCTGGTCGCAATGTCGCGATCAAGAAGCAATCAAATCTTTATACAATGTCGGCATCAACGAAAGCATCAACACTAGGCTTGCCGAAAACTATACCATGACATCTCCGCAGCCGAAAGATCTCAAATTCATATTGCGCTGGACCGGGGCTGACTACGTCCCTTTCAGTCTTTGGGGAAGCGGGCAGGAGGCGTTCATAAGGAGCAAATGCTCGATGATTAACTGCTACGTAACTTCAGATAGAAACTTCTTCAATGGCGACCTTACTAAGTTCCATGCCATAGCTTTCAATGGACGCCAATTCTCACTGTCTTATACAAAGGAACAATTTCCAAAAGCTCGATCGCCACACCAAAAGTATATATATTTTAATACGGAATCAGAGTCCAATGAGGCAATTTGTAGTGATATTTTTGATGATGTATTCAACTGGACAGCAACATATCGCCTGGATTCAGATATTTTGTACAATTATATACTAATTAAGGATAAAAATGGAAATATAGTAGGACCTAAAGTGAATATGCCATGGGTTAAGGACATGGATCCGATAGATGAAGAATATACCAACAAATTGAAGAACAAAAGTATAGCAGCTGCTTGGTTTGTCACGCATTGTACAACAAGGAGTAAACGTGAGAAATTCGCAAGTAAGCTGGAGAAGTATTTAACGGTTTTCAACAGAAGCTTGGATATCTTCGGAGGCTGTGGAACACTCAAATGTCCCCATTTGGAGCAGCGTTGCTATACCATGCTGGAGGAAGAGTACTTCTTCTACTTGGCTTTTGAGAACAGTTTTTCAGAAGATTATGTGACAGAAAAACTGCTTACTGCATTGCAGCACGACGTAGTTCCGATTGTGTTTGGTGGCGCGGATTATTCTAGGTAAGTTTCTTCCTACTTGTTTATGAAAGCGTGATGAGGACATTTTCTAGCTTGCTTACAAGGGTACAAAGATGTCGCTGAGCTTAACTGAAAAAGTTTCTTTCCAAGGAAATTTGGAGTTGAGTATCAATATAACTCGGATTTCATCAGCCCAACACCGTAAACTAGCTCGAGATCTGTCAGATACAGGCAGATAGAAAAGCCCCCATTAAAGATACATGCAATGCAGTATCCTCTCATTTATTGGTGTCATTAAAGTGACATTAATGTGTGGTGTGGGAAAAAATGTAGGGTATGTCGCAGTACGTATCAAGCATACTGGTGCATTGAATACACTATATTATTATTATATACTTACTTACAGCTCGAGACCACCCAAACCGAGTCTGTCACGAGATTTCATCACTTTTTTGCTGAAATTTATTTCGTTTCCAGGTTTCTCCCGCGAGGATCCTACTTGGATGCCAGAGCGTATAACCCAATGACATTAGCTGTCCTCATCGACCAAATCTTGCTGGACCCAGAGCAGTACCACAAATTCTTCAGGTGGAAGAAATATTACACCTATGAGGATGCGAGCGCTCAAAGTTTGTGTAACTTGTGTGAAGCATTAAATAACAAAACGAAATTTGAACAGATTAGTGTTTATCACGACTTTAGAAGATGGTGGAATGGTAAAAGATATCCTGATGACTGTAGAAGTGGGTATGATTGGTAGGGGTAGCAGCTAGGGTTGTTCATCTGGAAGTCTCGATGCGAGCATTCCCGGATATATTTACCCTAGTCGAGACGGGAAAAAAAGAATTAGTTTCCGGGAAGCAAGTCGGGAAAAAGAATAAGAACTCTCTGCGTTGCGAATTTGCATTGCAGCTTTGTGTAACGTACAAGCCCTTAGTGCAAATTCTACTTACCAGTTTCAATGGGATCTATGAAGGCGGTTTTAAGATTTTTTGCGAAACTACAACTTGCTTTTAATACGGAACAGTTTATTGATCATTACTTTTTTATGTAGGCAATAATTTTACGGTTTTAAGATTTTTTGCTAAACTAACACTTGCTTTTGGTACGTAACTTTAGTACATTAATAAAAATCATTACTTTTTCATGTAGGCAATAATTTTACTTAATTTGAATATTAATTTACGCTTTGTTAAGGAAGATGGCGATTGCATAGTGGAGTGTTTTGCAAAAAAAATATTTCATAGTTTTTGTCACATTTAATCTATTGTGGTTGATCGTGACTGTTTTTAAATGTAGAAATATTGATTATATTTCTTATGAACAAAATAGACATTTAAATCATTATCATTCGCATAGTTTTAGTGAAAAATAAACAACGAAAACTACATCAAAAGTTAGTAAATCTGTGAAGACAAAAATGATAAATAAACAATCAGATAAAAGTCCCAAGGATTGGTGTTAAAACAATTTTGTTTTGGACGCCATATAATTACGATCCTTTATATTATATCGAAGAAAAAGGAGAAAATGTTTTCATCAAACACAAATGTAAAGTCAACAACTGCTTTGTAACTGATGACAGACATCTTTTTGGAGAAAACATCACAAAATTTAATGCAATAGTTTTCAACGGTCAGGCTTTCAGAGAAAGTAAGAAACTAGAAATACCCAAAGTCAAATCTGATCGTCAGATATATATTTTCTATGAAAAACAGTCTGCTGATGACTATTTAATATGTAAGAAAGATCTAGAAAAATTCTTTAACTTGACGATAACTTACCGTTTAGATAATAACGTAAAAAAGAAGCCAAAAGAGTTTTGGAGACACATGAATGATCTTAAGACTGCTGGAGGGTGTGTTTCGCGAGTTTCTTACAAAAACAAAATCTTAGAGGGTCACTAGGCTGCGAATGCTTTTGCAAGCTTTTTCTCAGATGTTTTCCTTCCTGACGAGCCAACACTTAACGCTGACAATGCTAACTCAGGTGATTATAGTAATACTTCGAATTATATTCACATTGGTTCAATAACTTCTTTTGATATCCAGCTTGCACTGAAGAAATTAAAATCTTCAAGCGCAGTAGGACCGGATAATTTACCTGCCTATGTTTTAAAAGGATGTAAGGATTATTTTATTGACGCGCTAGTCCATATTTTTAATCTTTCTATTCAAACGTCCAAATATCCGAAGCATTTCAAACTGTCGCAAGTTACACCTATACCAAAAAACAGAGACAAGACCTTCCGTAGAAAAATATAGACCGATAGCCATTTTACCTGCAGTTGCAAAATTGTTTGAATCAGTTCTTCATACTAAAATCGTTAAGCAGGTTTCTCCCTTTTTAAGTAATAGTCAACATGGTTTTCGATCAGGTCGTTCAGTGAATTCCAATCTCCTTACGCTCGTTGATTATATATCTTCCAAGATGGACAAAGGTCAACAGGTGAATATAGTGTACTTCGATTTTGCCAAGGCTTTTGACCGAGTTGACAACGACATACTTCTTAATAAACTATGTTCTGTAGGATTCACACCTTCCCTTTTAAGATTGTTTTCAGATTACTTAAGAGATTGTCAACAGTACGTTCGCTATGGCTGTTACCTTTCTGAAACTTATCACACTCGTTCAGGAGTAAGTCAAGGCTCCATACTTGGCCCACTTCTGTTTATTTTAATGATAAATGACATTGATACAGTTATACAGCACTCACTTTGTCTTCTGTATGCCGACGATTTAAAACTCGTCCGCGTTATAGAAACCCTGGACGATTGTGGTAAGTTACAAGCTGACATTGACACTGTACATCAATGGAGTATAAACAATAAACTTAATTTCAACCCTGATAAATGCTGTGTTATGTCTTATACGCGTGCTCTCCAGCCATTACACAACCATTAATATCACCTAAACACTAATTTGATAAATCGTGTCAACTCGGTCAAAGACCTTGGTGTGGTGTCACATTTGACACCCAACTTACTTTTAACGACCATATCGCAACTCTGGCAGTAGAATGCTTTAAACAACTAGGTTTTGTAATCCGCAACACTGGCGACTTCACTGACAAAAGTGCTATTCAGTTGATCTATTCATCTCTTGTAAGAACCAAAATCGAAACCGCTTCACTAATATGGGGACCTCACGAAACAACCTACAGTAACTTATTAGAAAAAGTACAAAAGGCATTCCTTCGCTCACTTTACAAAAAATCTTACGGGTACTACCCATTTCTTTATCCTACAAAATTCCTCCAGGGTGCCCTAGGTTTTAACTCCTTAGAGACCAGACGTAATTATCAACTTATGGTTACAATTTGCTGCATCTTGCGGGGTGAATATGATTCTCCGCAGTTAGTTTCTAGCGTATTAAATTTATATGTACCGGACAGATACTTGCGAGGACGCAGACATCAGCTGCTGGCTATTCCAGAATGCCGCACGGTGGCGAGACGTCAGTCGCCTCTGCTTCGGGGTTTAGGTCTCGTTAGGCAGCTCACAAATTCAGATCTAGATGTAGATGTATTTGCCGACAGCTTATTGCATATTAGTAGAAAATGTTTAGAGTTCTGCGAGTCTTTAAAATAATGATCTCATTTAGTTTTAAGTATAAGGTACTTTCTTTTTAAAATTGTGTATATTTTATGGTAGATATAAGTATTTTGTTTCTTTTAATTTTGTATATTTTTCCTTGTTCAGTACTTTTAGGTGTTTACCTGTTCGCTGTTCATTGTATTATTAAATAAATAAATTCCATGCCCATACATCGCTGTTCAAAAACAAAACATTACATGTGGTCCAAAGAACGGAATGACTTGGAACATCAACGCTTATTTTCGTAAAGAGTTTAATCCTGCTATCAAAACTAAGAAGAAGCTTGTAGCTTGGTTTCCTTTCAACTGTATGAGACTAATGACACCATCTATAGTCACATTCAAGCTAAAAGAGGCCTTGAAAAAGTATAAACTAGACGTTCATACTTATGGCAACTGCGGAGGTCAAGATTCTGTAAAACGTAACAAATATTGTGATAAAATCAACAGAGAATACTTTTTTCTGTTGGTAATAGAAGATCCCGAAGCTATGGACTATGTAACAGATAAAATGTTGTTAGCTCTACATAATAATGTTGTGCCGGTTGTGTTTGGAGGCTCTGATTATTCAAAGTAAGTTTTTAATGCTTCGAAATTATTAAGTTTTTGTAGCAAAGTTATTTACAAACAAAACAGGCTGAAAAAACCCTGCCTGGGTCAGAGAAGGGCCATCGTGTTAAGACCCGTGTTTACCGCTACAGGACGGTGGCGTGAATTTTCTCCGCTTGTCCCGTTTGTATAACTTTGTAACAAATATATTTTTTTAATTTTCAATAATACAATTGAGAGGTGTACGGTTGGAAGAAAAAAATTTACGGTCCATCCAGGTGGACATGGGAAGTTTACACTGTAGAGTTTGGTCAAAAATTGGATTAGAACACCAAGAATTCAAAATTACTATCTGGTGGACATTTGTGCATAATAGTGAAAATTCGTGTTTTTTAACCAGATTTCACACTCGGAATTAATTATATTTATTAGAAAATTAAGTTAATTAGTACTCACTTCTGGACACACACACACATATCACACCTTTATCCCTAGCGGGGTAGGTAGAGCGTTAACGATCGTAATGTATTGAGGGCCCTCTCAGATGATTCGTGTATCCTTGAAGTGAAAGGCTGTCAGCCTGTCGCCTAAAGTTGTAATACACATGAAACCCTCGAGTCCCTTAGTTGCCTCTTAAAAACCTGCGGGAAGAATTGGTTTGATGCTATTCTATGCCGGCATAACACAGCAATTGTGGACAAAACTAAGTAAATATTATTTACAAAGATAAGGCCTTAGTCTAACAATGAGCTGTTGCACTTGCACCTTTAAATGATGATAGGTAATATTAAGGAATGATTCTTATGGTTTGTTTGAATTTATGAAATAAAAAACAAAATAAACAAAATAGGTATAAATGAGGATTTGACTGCTGGTGCAGTTAAATAAAAGAATATACCTGAAATACAAAAGATGATAGACACTGTTCTTAAATTTTTTAGGTTTCTTCCACCAGGATCATACATAGACGGCAGCAGCCTTACAACAGAAGAGCTTGCCGCATATATGGTGCAGCTTATGGCCCAACGAAATGTTTATAAAAAGTACTTTACATGGAAAGAACATTACAGCTTCCAAAAAGCTGAACCAATTGAAGCTATTTGTTCTTTATGTGAAGCATTAAATGACAAAGCAAATACAAGTCAAGGAAAAAGGTACAATAAGTTTCGAAGATGGTGGAACTCAGATTATTTAGAACAGTGTTTCGGCAAAGCAAACAGTGACGAAATAACGGTACTATCTAAAACAAAGCATAACATAAGTCAGAGACCATTAAGATACGATGATAAAAATATGGTTAAGATAAGAAGATACTGAGTACCTGTTGTTTTATTATGATTGTTACCAGTTCTTTACTCAGGCAGAATCAAATACGTATAATTTAAAGATCATTCAGATCTCTAAAATTGAGTTTTATGAATATCTACCTACATTTGAATAATATACAGATTGTAAAAACAATAAACCTTGTCGGAATATGACAAACAAATTGGGCCTCCTGTGCAAAATGTACCAGACGAGCAAGTTAAATATGCATAGGAATGGTGTAACAGTTCAGCCCCTCCGCTATTGGCGGCCCGGTGGACCTATAGAAGACCTATAGACGGTCTAGACCTCACATAGAAGTCTAGATGAAATGGCTCGTGATATAAATTTTAGTTGTGATCGTCTAGATAATAGTTAGGACCCTTATATACGTTGTGTTTTATAAGATATAATAAACCAATAGTTCTTTTAAGCTGGTATATGGAATTCTTGGACTATGACAACTATTAGGTAGGCTTTGGTGAGACAGGACAACAGGGAACGGACAAACGAGACCGATTAGAGCCCCCAATCCTCGCTCAACCGAATGGACCTCCGACCCAGCAACATCCAATATTTGACAAAATGCCTGCCCATGGATATTCTTACACAATCATGAATTATGCAAAAACATCCACAAGGAAGGAGTCAATTATCAAAACTGAACGCTGCCCAACAGGTCCCCTTGAAGATTTGGATTTGGATTTGGAGATTATTCTCCTGCTAAAAGATGTGTCATAACACTGACACTGTAGCGCTGAAGCAGCGCTACGGAAAATGATCAAGAGTTTTGAACAGATTCAGATGTTCTTTAAGAACAAATATTAGATTTTGTATTAGTATAACCAGTCTTCATGACCAGCCAGAAGACACCAATGTGTCAGATGTATTATTATCAGTTGAATAATATAATTCCAACTGGAATCATTCAGTAGTAGTTTGTTGTTATTTTGACCTTATAGGCCAGTATTCAATGTAAAGACTGTACTGAACTCCCCCATACAATTTATATGATTTCCATACGGAAGTTAAGGGTATGCATTTAGCAAATTAGTCCCTCTAAAATGAGATCATTCCGCGAGCCAATAGTAGGTTGAGACGCTAATGCTAATCCCATTGTAAGATATAGATAGATGTGGCTAGTGCGGACATGAAACCCATAATTACCTCCTTTGGTCATATAAATGATTATAGGAACAGGATATCGTTACAGCCATATAGAATACTATAGGTAAGTATATTATATCAGGAGCGTTGGATAGCAGTTGTCATACATCATTCAATGACAATTAATTTGGTATGTATTAACACACCGGTATTCTCAGGCAAGCCATGAGAGATTTTATAAAACAATAAAATAATTTAAGATGCATATTAACATCTGAAACCTGTTCTTAGACAGGAAACAAAGGATGGGAGATTTCTAATCTACCAGCCATATTTTTAGTATGATGAAAGTACTTAACTATAAAATAGTAAGCACAAGTAGGTGATAAATAAATATAGTAGATTTTTAATCCACTGATGAACAAAGCCACTTTCAGCCTTATGAACATATTTTGCTTATAAAGCAAAACAATAGGTAAGTATTAGTTGTAAATATTATTAATAGATACCACTGAGCAAAGCCCATGTAAGTAAAAGACACAAAGAGTATTTTCTCCTCAGTCGCCTTAGCAGCAAAGTTTTAATATGATGGTCCCAACAGGAACAAATCAAAACTGTAGATATAAAATAGTCCAGTGCAGGCACAGACCTGATATATTCTGGTAGAATAGAAGAGGTTAGGATAGGATCAGATTTAGGGATTGCCTACCTATTACCTATATTGAAACATCAGCAATCGCTTAGGCAGATTAATAAAAAAGATTTTGAAATATTTAGAAATTATGGTTGTTGGTTGCAGAATTAAGAAATGATAAGGTTTGCATGAAGAACTCAAACGGAACCGACAACAAAACAAAAGACAAAGTTCAACAAGAATAAATCTAGGTATAGCCTAAGAAAAAGAAGCCTAACATTTTCAAATCTTGTCAATTTCTATAAAAATATAAAATAGGTTGAACTAGTCTATTCTGTATAACCTAGATATTTAGTCTAAACTGTTTTCTTGCCTAAAAATCTATGATTCATTAGCTACAATTGACAAGATTTAGAATAGCAAAACTTGTACTTATCTGGCGAGTCCCAGGGAACAGTATCTCTCGACAAAACCATCCAAAACAAACAGCTTCCACCCTCACTCCATAGACTGGCAGCATCAGCACCCCACAGCGACACAGCTGTTCCACTTCCCTCATAACAAGACACCAGCACTAGGTACACCAAACTTCACCCGCGGATCAATCAGCTGACACGGCACGAACAGCTGATTGCGGACGACGACCTTTCAGACTCACAGCACACTCACTAACTTTCTCACTTTACTTCGAAACCTTCCCACTTTATCCAGCGAGTTGTCTCGGTAAAATTAAACTTGCCTCCGACGGCCGTGCGACCGGCTTATATAGTCCTAAAATCGATCAATCTCGAAACATTTTCCCGAAAATTATTTTTCTTGAATTCTCCGGAACCTTCGCACACGCACACATACTTATAGAATTTTCTAAATAATTCTCCTACTCGACACCAGGCGTCGCTACTTTATATAATTTTCATTCATAAATACACACACATGCACACACACACACACACACACGAATCCCACCTTCACAAACAATCGACCTAAATATGACTCCCAGCGCCATCTCTTATCCAGTTACCGAACCAATCCCGCTCCCATCAAAGACTAGGGTTGAGCCACTGTAGTACACTGGTACCATCTTTGGTACCAATTGACTTAATAGTATTAAGGTCAACAGATGTCGCTATATTTAAATTATAAGGGCCCGGATATCGTTTGTTATAATACGCCCCCAAATTTTTATGAGGCTTTTGTTTCTTGAAACAAAATCGAAGAAAAATTTCAAACAATCACTAAACCTCCCACTTAACCTCATAATCTTCGCCCCCATAAACCTCGCCCTTGTAATGCCTGAACCAAATGTTCCTAATTCCTAATTTTATAAATCGAAGCCTACGCAGAAAGCTAATTATGTTTACGCCAAATGCTTTTTGAACAAAGTGCCAACATCATATAATACGCCAAATGCTTAAAATCTACACAATTATGCAATTTACGCCAAATGCAAAGTAATTTAATTAAAAAAAAATCCTACGCTTTTCTTAAATAGTGAAATATTTTTACTACGACAAATGCCTTTTATTAATACGCCAATTAGTCAAGCACTACGCCAAATATGAAGGTACGCCAAATGCAATCAAGAGAATTATAACTGAACAATCTGTTCAATCTGCATATGCCAATCAAAGTCTCACTTTAGAAAGCCCTATCTGCTACACAAAACTAAAAAAAAAATGAATTTAAAAGTTTAAACCAAATCCATATGTAGTTTGTTGTATGTAGTTTGTGTCACAGATAGATTAACCAATGCTTGGCATCAGTTTAACCTATTATGACCCCCTTGTATAGTCAGTAAAGGTACTTGTTCGGAGTGATACATCTCTGTACCACTCCTTTAGTGTAATTGTTTGCAGTATCACCATAAACAGCGAATCAGCAGAAAGTTAGACTCGATGCTGAACCAAGAAGCCCACCCTTCACCGATTATCTGTCACAGTAATAACAGAGTAGTGAATGATTTGGCTTAAACCAGATCTTAACTCAAGATAGTTAAGATCCTGATTGATGAAATTTGAATGAATTTTATTTCATAAGTTAATCAAAAGCCCTATTCACATCCATAACTTGATAGAATTAGCAAAAATCATAAAAAAAAAAAAAATAGTTCTGACCAAATCGTGTTATTTGTTGTATGTCTAGACCAACCTGGCCCAATGTGATAAAGTCTGTATTGGTACTTTGAAAGTATTTCTGCTTCCAGCATTACCTCGAACAATGATAACACCCATTCTTAACTTGTCATTGTGCTTAACAAGTCATGATATCAGTAGTATCACTGTTGAAGTAAATACAGAGTGTTGTGAGGTGATTTGATCGTGAACCTTTTATAAAAAATAATAACTTTATTATAACTTAATGACTTAGGACAGAAAATTAAATTATATTACCAAGCATGGATGGAGATAAAACTGGATGTCAGTAAATCAAGTTTACGTTATAACAGAACCAACAGAATACAATGACACTCACAAATTGAACAGACAATCACAGTAATGTAAGATTTACGCTTATACGCTGAATTAATATGATATGATAACATTTAATTCAGGCATTAAATAAATTAAACATCGCCCCCACACTATTAAACTTTTTAAACATATAAATATTTTCCCTTTATTTACCGATGGAGAAGTTACCAGAGTTCACCGTTAATTAAGATTATCAACCTCAAGCAGCCACCAAACGCTCTATTCCACTCACACATCTATCACCCATTCAAGTGACAAAACCATTCCTTATAGAATCAAATTCTCAAGAAGACCAATCCGGCAACTTAAGTATTTGAAACACCAAAATAAAGCAACCATAACAACCATAATGTTAGGGACATATAGTTCCTACCTCCTAGACTATAATTTCACGAAAATACTCAAAAATTTATCCGGAAAATAAATATTTGGAACACCAACATGAAACGAGCACTACCTCCTAACCTATAGTCTCTACCTCCTAGACTATAATTTCACTAATTAAAGACTAGAAAATAAATATTTGAAACACAAAAATAAAACAAGTACTACCTCCCAATCTATAGTCTCTACCTCTTAGACTATAATTTGATCACTGACTCTTATACTAGAGATAGACACTAACTCCCGGACTATACTTAATTACCACAAAACACATCCATCATGCATTCAAGTAACAAAACATCGCCTATACATTGCCTATCCGAACACAAAATAATGAAAGACACCGAATTGGTAACAAAAGTAGGTATTTGAAACTCTAACACAAGATAGACACCACCTTCTAGACTAAATCTTTGCCTCTTAGAACTTTGCTAGCTAACCTCAACTCTTTAATCACCATTTTCTAGACTATAACTTCAATAAATATCTCTCAGACCATAGATAGACCCTAACTCCTAGATTACAATCAGAACACCACCTCCTAGGCCATAAGTTCACCTGCAAGATAAATGAAAACAGTTTATTTTAAATTTTAAAATTAAATTAAAATTATTTTTGAACGCTGGCTTCTGATAGTTTTGCTTTTACACAAAAAATTTAGAATATATATTTAAAGTCACTGATTGACTATCATCATTATCACATCAGCTCTTATCTTCATCATCATCATCATCAGCCTTTATGCACATAATCATCATCATCAAATTTAGCCTTATACACTTATCATATCACCATCAATCCACTGCTGTAAATATCTGTCAGACATGGCGAAGGCGATCGCCTTCCCACGACCGCCAATACTCCGCCCACCCCGCAAGAGACAAAGGTGCGATACGCATGTATACATGTGTATGCATATAGTCAACCGCTGAGTATTAGGTTTTCTAAGTTAAGTATAGTTTAAACGCAGATCACATCATTATGAAGCCGCACAATTCTGTTAGAATATCCTTGTACTCACCTAAAATTAAAAGGAAATGTTACAAATTTGCATTTTTATTTTGTATCTTAGACCTAAATATTCTGTACAAAAATTATGATTGCTGATATTTCATATTTGATAGTATGATGTATGCATTCATAAGAATATCTCGCCCCCCAGTATTTTAAATTTCCATAATTTGTCTTAATCCATTATTATAAAATACCTATACTTTATATTGTAAAAGAAATACCTAAACTATATGTTATTATAATCATATATAGGTACCTATCTGCACTATACTCTCAGAATAAGATTCAAAGTTTATTAACCAAAATGTATGGAGAATATTCTATCAAACACAATTCAAATTACTTTATACAATATATTGATATAACTATATGTGGTTCTATTCATACCTATGTTTATTATCTGCAAAATAAGCGGACATATTGATTTAATCATATAGTCATACTGATCCCGTTGTTGAATGTTTAATAGCTGACATAATTTATTATGTATAATAATTTGCACTAATTTATCATTATCTAAGTGCTTGTACAGACAAAGTAACTACTTCTCTCCTTTCCTGTGGGACACTAAGTTATCCTTTAGGTATTGTTGGGTTTATAGTGAATTTCCCGGTCTCATTATTAGATCAATACTTATGAAATGACCTGTCCTCAGCCAAATAAGTTTCATAATTGTTATGACACAATTTCAATAGATCTCAAATAGGCATAACATAAGAACACTAGAATCATGCCTGGAACTCAAAACTCAAGTGATTCATATGCAAAGTCAACTGTTTGAAGTCAAACCTGACACCAAATAACGTTTTTACCGGTTTCTTAGAGTGATTTATGCAGAATCTATGTTTTAAAAGGGACAAATATCTAATTTCAAAGTTGGAACCAAACAAAGTTTTGTAAGAGATTATAACCTACTTATCTACCTAAAAACATATAAAAAGTTACCTGAGTTCTAAGTGACGCCTGTATCATCTTGCTTCTCACATATTTTCACTAAAACCACTATTTTTATCATATTTACACTACACTGGCGACATAAACACTATATGGATGAATATTTTTACAAAAGCACACGTACTAGAAAAAGGAACACGTAAACTGAGTTTGAACTTTGCTTTCCCATTACTATTACTTACTATTTCAGTTATTAAGATATAGGTACTTTTCATAGAAAAATCGCGAAATAACAAATCAAAACAATGAACGATTGCAATTTCAACGAGCGAACTCCGAACTTCAGCCATCACTAGTGCTGTACCTACCTACTCAATATTAATACCGGTTATCGAAATTGTTCAATTTTCGTAATAATCTTCATTTGTAGAAAAGTACGCAAAGATTAAATACAATAAGCGATTTTTTTAGAAAGTTACATTAATATTCATCAGAATAATTGGTATGCTACCATATTCGTATTATATTACAGTTTCTAACTTGTAAGACGTTCGCGTCTATCAAATTCCTGAACGAATTTCGTCATGTTAACCACTCGGCCTCAAATCTTTCCGCGCCCTCTAGTATTTATTCTGTAACCACTACAAAGAATGGAACTTGACCTTTATCGATTTTCTTTCTACTATGATTACTAAACAAAATAAATGCATTATTTAATTCATTAACAAACTGTTCACCCCTATAAAAGTTATTGACTCGATTTCGATTCTTATTAATGAATCGATATTCTCTTGTCTGTGGAAAATCCTAGTATAAGTAGGTTTGAATTTCGCGGTAAATCTCGTGCTGCTTTTTTGGCACGATTAAAGTGACAACTGAATTGTGTTTACCATAGACTACGCTACAATTTTAACATCTTTTGTCTCGTTCATTAAAAGAAACAATGTTAACCAATCTGTGACCGTATTAAGGGTACGTTCGTAATTTTATACGGGTATTGTTACGACCGAAATATAATTTAAATTAATTGAAAAATAAATCTAAATAACACACAAATAAGCTAATATGTTACAATATTTACGTAGAAAATGTTATTTTATAAGTTTGATTTATTCAAACGTTCCGGACATTATAATTTTCAAATTTTGATTTTGTCATTTCAAAAAACCGCAATGGAAAAATATCTCATGAACGCATACCATACGAACCCCGCTCTTGATCATAAATATTAGTAAAACCTATTTAATTTCTTGTTTTTCAGCGAAAAATTGACGTGTATGCTATTTCTAAGCGCCCTAAATCGTCCCGCCTGTCCTTCCAAGTGCACAACAACCAAAACAATAACAAAAGTGAACGTCAGTGAAAACAGTGAGAAGGTCAACCGAATCCTCGCAAACTCTTCACCACAGCCTGTCCAACCAGCCAAATGTCCAAGAATTCCACATTTGGGACCACTCATCCTGGTCACTGCGCATCAAATGTAACAGTTCAGCCCCTCCGCTATTGGCGGCCCGGTGGACCTATAGAAGACCTATAGACGGTCTAGACCTCACATAGAAGTCTAGATGAAATGGCTCGTGATATAAATTTTAGTTGTGATCGTCTAGATAATAGTTAGGACCCTTATATACGTTGTGTTTTATAAGATATAATAAACCAATAGTTCTTTTAAGCTGGTATATGGAATTCTTGGACTATGACAACTATTAGGTAGGCTTTGGTGAGACAGGACAACAGGGAACGGACAAACGAGACCGATTAGAGCCCCCAATCCTCGCTCAACCGAATGGACCTCCGACCCAGCAACATCCAATATTTGACAAAATGCCTGCCCATGGATATTCTTACACAATCATGAATTATGCAAAAACATCCACAAGGAAGGAGTCAATTATCAAAACTGAACGCTGCCCAACAGGTCCCCTTGAAGATTTGGATTTGGATTTGGAGATTATTCTCCTGCTAAAAGATGTGTCATAACACTGACACTGTAGCGCTGAAGCAGCGCTACGGAAAATGATCAAGAGTTTTGAACAGATTCAGATGTTCTTTAAGAACAAATATTAGATTTTGTATTAGTATAACCAGTCTTCATGACCAGCCAGAAGACACCAATGTGTCAGATGTATTATTATCAGTTGAATAATATAATTCCAACTGGAATCATTCAGTAGTAGTTTGTTGTTATTTTGACCTTATAGGCCAGTATTCAATGTAAAGACTGTACTGAACTCCCCCATACAATTTATATGATTTCCATACGGAAGTTAAGGGTATGCATTTAGCAAATTAGTCCCTCTAAAATGAGATCATTCCGCGAGCCAATAGTAGGATGAGACGCTAATGCTAATCCCATTGTAAGATATAGATAGATGTGGCTAGTGCGGACATGAAACCCATAATTACCTCCTTTGGTCATATAAATGATTATAGGAACAGGATATCGTTACAGCCATATAGAATACTATAGGTAAGTATATTATATCAGGAGCGTTGGATAGCAGTTGTCATACATCATTCAATGACAATTAATTTGGTATGTATTAACACACCGGTATTCTCAGGCAAGCCATGAGAGATTTTATAAAACAATAAAATAATTTAAGATGCATATTAACATCTGAAACCTGTTCTTAGACAGGAAACAAAGGATGGGAGATTTCTAATCTACCAGCCATATTTTTAGTATGATGAAAGTACTTAACTATAAAATAGTAAGCACAAGTAGGTGATAAATAAATATAGTAGATTTTTAATCCACTGATGAACAAAGCCACTTTCAGCCTTATGAACATATTTTGCTTATAAAGCAAAACAATAGGTAAGTATTAGTTGTAAATATTATTAATAGATACCACTGAGCAAAGCCCATGTAAGTAAAAGACACAAAGAGTATTTTCTCCTCAGTCGCCTTAGCAGCAAAGTTTTAATATGATGGTCCCAACAGGAACAAATCAAAACTGTAGATATAAAATAGTCCAGTGCAGGCACAGACCTGATATATTCTGGTAGAATAGAAGAGGTTAGGATAGGATCAGATTTAGGGATTGCCTACCTATTACCTATATTGAAACATCAGCAATCGCTTAGGCAGATTAATAAAAAAGATTTTGAAATATTTAGAAATTATGGTTGTTGGTTGCAGAATTAAGAAATGATAAGGTTTGCATGAAGAACTCAAACGGAACCGACAACAAAACAAAAGACAAAGTTCAACAAGAATAAATCTAGGTATAGCCTAAGAAAAAGAAGCCTAACATTTTCAAATCTTGTCAATTTCTATAAAAATATAAAATAGGTTGAACTAGTCTATTCTGTATAACCTAGATATTTAGTCTAAACTGTTTTCTTGCCTAAAAATCTATGATTCATTAGCTACAATTGACAAGATTTAGAATAGCAAAACTTGTACTTATCTGGCGAGTCCCAGGGAACAGTATCTCTCGACAAAACCATCCAAAACAAACAGCTTCCACCCTCACTCCATAGACTGGCAGCATCAGCACCCCACAGCGACACAGCTGTTCCACTTCCCTCATAACAAGACACCAGCACTAGGTACACCAAACTTCACCCGCGGATCAATCAGCTGACACGGCACGAACAGCTGATTGCGGACGACGACCTTTCAGACTCACAGCACACTCACTAACTTTCTCACTTTACTTCGAAACCTTCCCACTTTATCCAGCGAGTTGTCTCGGTAAAATTAAACTTGCCTCCGACGGCCGTGCGACCGGCTTATATAGTCCTAAAATCGATCAATCTCGAAACATTTTCCCGAAAATTATTTTTCTTGAATTCTCCGGAACCTTCGCACACGCACACATACTTATAGAATTTTCTAAATAATTCTCCTACTCGACACCAGGCGTCGCTACTTTATATAATTTTCATTCATAAATACACACACATGCACACACACACACACACACACACACACGAATCCCACCTTCACAAACAATCGACCTAAATATGACTCCCAGCGCCATCTCTTATCCAGTTACCGAACCAATCCCGCTCCCATCAAAGACTAGGGTTGAGCCACTGTAGTACACTGGTACCATCTTTGGTACCAATTGACTTAATAGTATTAAGGTCAACAGATGTCGCTATATTTAAATTATAAGGGCCCGGATATCGTTTGTTATAATGGGGAGGTCTTTTTGTCATATTTCAGAAAATCTAAAATTCATCGACCAAATAAATAAATAAAACGATGAATGTAATAACAAAGTTCATAAGACCAAATTGTTACTATTAGACATTCCATGCCCATACAAAAAAAAAGTGCTATTTTAAAGTACCAAAGCATTCCTCGTAAAATGTTGTTATATCTGATGGTTTATTAGTATACATAACTCAAAATATTAAAAACAAATGAACAAATCCAAACCAGTTTGATGTTTCGTTCAGAGTTATTTTAAAATTTGATCGGTTTAGTTTAGATTTTATGATATGTAAGCGTCGGTGGCCAAGTGGATAGGACACCGGTCTTACAATCGTGAGACCAGAGTTCGATCCCCGCCATGTACCAATGTGTTTTTACTCACGTACATTTACCGACTGCTCTTACGGTGAAGGAAAAACATCGTGATGAAACCCACATTCAAATAAAATTTGAAATCAAATGATATTTGAATGTGACTTAACCTAGGATTCGGGCCAGGTTAGCCTTCGGGTTGCAGAGGTCAGATGGCAGTCGCTCAGTGTAAAAACTTGGTTCCACGTCAAATCCCCTAGGTTAGGTAGCCGACCCCGACAGAGAACGGGATAAGGCAAGGAGAATGATGTAACCTTCGACCTTTGTTCCTGGGTGAAAGTTGTTCAGTGTCAAGGTCCGGTCCACCACTTAAAATATTTTCAGTAGATTATTTAATACCTTATATTATTATTAGCAGGGAAAAGTTGGGTTGGTAAAATTTAGTGCTGATAGTTGCTGATACCGATAACGAAAATCGTAGAATAGCATCACCCCATTTACTTCCCGCAGGTGTCGTAGGCGGTGACTAAGGGACTCAAGGGTTGTATGTGTATTACAACTTTCGGCAACAGGTTGACACTCTGTCATTATAGTGATTTCTAAGAAGCCACTGATATATTGTCAGATTTGGCGATATCGACCATAGTACTGTTGAAGCTCTGCCTACCCCGAAAAAGTTAAAGGCGTGATGAGTGTATGTATATATATATATATATATATATATATATATATATATATATATATATATATATATATATAGTTCGATAGCCACATATGAGTAACGCTAACAAAGTGTTCGTAAAACTTTTCTCATTAACTTGCCGAAGTTTTTTCGTTAACGTCGAACGCTCCGGACACTTTTGTTTTACTTTTGATGCTTTTTTTCTAATCGTACGGTAGTCCATCCCATGCGTGCTTGAAGTACGTAAAGTGATATACATCCATACATATATCACGCCTTGCGGGGTAGGCAGAGCGTTAACGGCCGTAAGTATACGGTCGCTATCGCCACGTCTAACATTTTTGAGGATTGTTTACCAAGGTTGTTTCAGAAAACATGTGTATTACTATAGTGATATAAACCTTCCTTTTTAACTGTACGTACACGTTCAACATACCCCGCAATGGACTTGAAGGTGCGTTAAACTTAAGATGAAATTTGAATTCAGATGATGGTTTGAATGTGACTGATGATGATTTTGATGATGTTTTGAATTCAGTTGATATTAATATGTGACAATGCCATAGTGTTGCAGAGGTCAGATGGCAGTCGCTCAGTGTAAAAACTTGGCTCCACGTCAAATCCTCTAGGTTAGGTAGCCGACCCCGACAGAGGATGGGATAAGGCAAGGAGAATGATTGAGTGAGGTGCGTAAAATTATTTTCAATTGAAGTTTTCAGTAGACCATGCCTCGAAGGAAAAGTTTTTGGAGGCGTCGTACCGAACAATTTTTACTATGGGACGAATGCTAAAAAATGAAAAGAATACGAGCTCCCATACCAAATGTACGAAATGTACATGGGAATTCGAAATTTTCTCGGTTTTTTAGCATTGGTTCCATTGTAAACATTGTTTAATACCCTTTCTCCAACTTAATGGTGTATTCAAATAGACTCCATAATGTTTAAGTAGATTAACCCAAAAGTAGGTAAGTACAGATAGAAAATATTCGTTTATTATTTGGAATAAAAACAAATGTAAAAACCAAATTAAATCCAGAGCAAAAGTAAAACAAAACAAAATATTTAAAAATAAAAAGAAACTTAATCTAATCACACACGTAAGTAACTACACGTATTTTTAAACGCTGAAATAAATGGATCTACAAAACCGCGAGGTTTTTTATGGAAGAATGTATGTAGAGTCTCGAATTTTCGATCAGCTCCTACGTCGATATAGCCCTTAGTGTCTCAACACACTATGCCGAAGTTACGCGGCCGAGGTTCGGCGGCTGATTTTACGTTCCGACGTATTCAGCGGATATGACACACCATTAGCGCCGAACTTACGCGGCATAAGTTCAGCTGCGCAACTTCGGGTGTATATTTTAGTGTTTCGAGCGCTGTCGTGGCGTCGTGTCGTGTCACCTACACTGTCGGACAGACTGTTTTTATTATTTTAGAGGTGCGAAACCCGAAAAATGAACTATTTTACAGTAATAGCAATTGTCCGTCAATTGCTTCGTCGCCAATCGAACCGAACTTCGGTCGCGTATAATGTGTTGCCGTATCGCCGAATCGCCGCCGAATATACGCCCGACTGATGTTCGGCTGTACGCTGTAACGCGACGTAAATTCGGCTCAGTGTGTCATCCTTCATTCAAATAACATTGCTAGCGTAATTGCGCCGAACTTCGGCGGCGTAGGTTCGGCATGGTGTGTTTACACACTAAGTGTGAAATCAGAGAATCAGAGAGCTACTAAACAAAAATGAAGTAGTAAATATTGTTGTGGGTGGACTGGCAGGTCAAAACAGCTGTGTTTAAAACGATCCAAAACTGTATTTTGTATGTAAATAATTATTTTGGATGGCGTCAGAACACTTACTTTTATGTAATTTATCTGTTTATAAATTAAAACTTTAAATATTTAGAAACATTATGGTTGAAGTCCGTAGCATTTTTGAACAAGAGTTTATGCGTACAACTTTTGTATTTGATTAATGACCCAGTTCAAAACTGAATATCTACTCAAAGCATACTAGACTAATGCGTGGTTTAATTATCACACTTTAAACTTCCCCCAAACTATCAAAAAAAAAATTGACGTGCCCACAGCAACTGATTAGTAACTGCTTATTGCACAGATATATAACTGTGACTCATCTGTTAACATCGATTCGACGTAGAAGATTGCACACGAAAATAAATAAAATGGACGCTATTCGATAAAACAAATTATTTTTAATTTGCGGACTGGTTTGTTATTTATCAGGATATCGACAGTTGGTCTTGAATACTTTTTCCTTCTGAAATTTTGAACCCAAATGGTATTGACGAATACCAATTCCTTTCCTCCTGAGAATTGTACCACTGATCCTGCTTGAGATGAGACTACTGATGTGCCGTTCCCGGTAAGTTTCCCTAGCGTGGGAATATTCCCAGTAGCGTTCCCGGGCACATTCCCAAAAGTGGAAATATTTGGGAAAGTTGCTCAAAAATGTTGTTGAAAGAAATGATATTTTGTTAAATTTATTACTTTTGCCTTTAAAACAAGTCTACTATATAAACACAGTTAATAATTAACGCGATTTATAAATTCCCAAAGTTACTGGAAATTTAACGGGAATATTCCCATTTACTTTCCCAGGAATATTACCGGAAATATTAAAATGTTTTTTTAATTCTTTGATTTCAATACTTCTAATGGGTAACTACCTAGTGTTGAATAAAAAAATAATGAAAAATAAAAATCAATGTAAATGGAATTATTTTAGTTTAATAATCTATACATATAATAAAATTATAACAACCTTATGTCTGTACATTAAAGGTATTAAAGAAAAACTAAGATGGGGGATCTTCATACAACCAATAGAAGCCAAAAATTTTATTCAAAATAATTTTGTCTGTCTGTTTGTTGTCCGCTTTTCACGCAAAAACTACTGGACGGATTTTGATGAAACTTTTTTTGTTATATAGATAGGTATTTTATTTTTATTTGCTCTCTAACGGGGTAAAAGGGGGGTGGGGGGATAAGTTCGTATGAAACTCCGTCAGTTTATATTTGGCTATTTGGTTAGAAATTAAAAATGACGCAATAAGAATCTGCTTTAGAGGGGGTGAAAAAGGGGGGGTAAGTTCCTATGAAACTCCATCCGTTTGGAAGCTAAAGCGATAAAAATTGAAGCTGTATACGTGAATACTAAGCTTTTCTGCCCTTCGTTTTGTGACGGTTACCTGTTTAAAGAACCATAGTAATCCTAATCCTAATAATATTATAAAGGCAGATATTTGTGTGTGTTTGTTAGGACTTGGCGCTGAAAGAGCTGAATCGATTCAAATGATACTTTGTACATACAAAGATGAGAAAATGCCCAGAATAGGACATACATAGACTACTCTTTACCCCGGTAAAATGTCTCATTCCCACGGCAACACACATTTTCCAATATTTTTGAAATGACGGCGCCATTGAGCCAATTCGCGTTTTAGGAAACATTTTTTTTTAACAGTGACATCTGTTGCTCGAGACATTTGACTTACTCAATTGAGTAGCTGCACCAAGATTTAAGTTTAAGTCACAATACAAAATCCATAAAAAATATGTTTGAACAAAATGTTGAAATAAAACCTTTTACATATAAATATGATATCCCAGTTAAGATGTTTTAACAAGATCATCAAAAATTTATACACGTAATATTTTGACAACCAGGGTCACAATACATACTCCATACAAAATGTGTTTCAACAAGATGTTGACTTAATTCATTTTACAAAGATATTAAAACATTTTGCATATAAATATGACATGCAAGTTAAGATGTTTTAACACGATCTATCCAAAATTGAGACACGTAATATTTTGACAACCAGCGAGCCATTTCCGATCACAAAATAAATATAAGTAAAATACTGGACTAAAATGTATTATGAACAAGAATGAGGTTATTCTATGGTTTATGGGCGGATTTTTCTAGCGTTGTCCGCTGAAAATTTGCGTGTCCCACGTGTTCAGATTTATTTAGCTGCGACCGGCGACACGAGGGTTTAAAGAAGCTTACCTAGCGTCGACGTGGGGGGTTGAGGCCCCCCTCAGAGAAAAAGAGAAAGCAAACATTTGAGTACAAATCGACACCAGCTGCAACGCGCGACACAGGGATTTACGGAAGCTTACCCGGTGCCGACACGGGGGTTGAGTGTGGCTTGGCCACCTCAGAGAGAAAGTGAAACCAGCAGCTAGCATCGACGGAATAAAAAAATAATAGGAATCCTAGGAAAGGTCCAATAAATTTCATCTGTTGTGGAAATGTTATAATTTTCGACGTGTTTTATTTTCCAAGCCATCGTCAAAATCTAGCAAACGCCACAATGACAAGGATTTTTTTCCTACCGACGTTTCTATTTAAATCCTTTTATTTATCTTATTCGTTTGGTGAATCACGTTTTTTACCAATAGAGTATTACTTTATTTATTAAAAGTTTCACTAAGTCGCGGGTGAAACCGCGGGGCGGGCAGCTAGTAATATAATAAAGAGAGTGTTGAATGTGTACTTAAAGACATAGAAATGATGTCTTATTTCAAAGTTATAACAAAACAATCATACATATTTAATGTTCCCGCTAAGGGAATATTCCCGGGCACATTGGAAAAATACTGGGAATATTCCCGGTAGTAAAATACTGGAAATTGGAATATTCCCCACGGCACATCACTAGATGAGACTCATATTTAAATAGACCTTTGCGGAGTTTGTGACTTTATTCTGCCACCCCACTGACCTCAATAAACTCCCTATGGTCACATATAATATAATACTACTAAAGTAGTACAGATACCTAACGTCATAGAGGGAGTTCGATTGCCCTAGGACGGCTATTGGCGGGCTATTTGATATGTCGACTCAGCGCGTGCGTTGCTAGCGACATCTAGCTTATTTATTGGATATTTTGTATTGGCGTCATTTGTATTGAAAAATATTGCAAAAATGTGAATAATTCGCGTGTTTTCCGCCACAAAACATTCTTATATAAAGTATTTATAATTTTCCAATACCTTGTTTTTGTAAATTTGCTTTCATTCCAGTCTCATAAGTTACATTCGCTACCCGTATCGCCATCTATTAATTTATTTTTGGACTAATTTCCTTTAGTAGGGAATGAGACGCCATGCTATGGTTGCCACTCTCAGTATCTTCCTACCTCTATGGCAGCGTTACTAGTCAATATAAAGACGTAAGTACATTTGCCGTGTGATGCCGGCTTAGAATAGTATCACCCCACATCCTACCCGCGGGTGTCGTAAGAGGCGACTAAGGGACTTGAGGGTATTGGTGTATTACAATTTTTAGGCGACAGGCTGACAACCTGTCACTATAGTGATACACATGTTTTCTGAAACAACCTTGGAAAACAATCCTCAAAAATGTCAGACGTGGCGATAGCGACCGTATTCTTACGGCCGTTAACGCTCTGCCTACCCCGCAAGGGATAAAGGCGTGATATATGTGTATGTAAGTACATTTGCCGCGAGCGGTGGCGCGCCAGCTCTCGTTCTTTACTAAAGGATCATATACATACATACATAAATCACGCCTTTATCCCATGCGGGGTAGGCAGAGCGTTAACGATCGCAAAATTACGGTCGATATCGCCACGTCTGACAATTAGTATTGAGGGCCCTTTCTGACGATTCGTGTATCACTGTAGTGACAGGTTGTCAGCATGTTGCCTAAAATTGTAATAGGTACACATGAAACCCTCGAGTCCCTTGGTTGCCTTTAACAACACCCGCGGGAAGAAATGGGGTGATGCTATTCTAAGCCAGCATCACACGGCTCATAACGATCATATACCTTAACTATACCTATAGTCTGTAAAATATAGGTGATCCCTCTGACGATTGTGACCTTGGAGCAAATGCTATGGCATAAGGTCCATTTTCCTTTGTTTTGTCATAGCATTTGCTCCAAGGTCACAAACGTCAGAGGGATCATCCTATATTTTACATTCCATTTTCCTAGTAAACAAAGGAAAATGGACCTAATGCCATAGTATATTTTGCTCATCATCTCAGGAATCATCCTATACGGGGTGTTAGGGACAGCGCCCCGCCCGAATACTGATAGGGTGCAAGCAGACTATAAAATTGAACAACTTTCCCCTAGGAACATTATGTCGGGAAACGTCAAAATATTTTTGGCTTCCCATAGTAAATGCAGTCAGCTAAACGTGATTTTGTATGGGAGGTCGAAATTTTTTTGTGTTTCCTGACATATGTTTCTAGGGGAAAGTTGTTCAGTTTCATGGTCTGCTTGCACCCTATCAGTATTCGGGACGCTGTCCCTAACACCCGGTATTTTACAGACTATAGGCATAATTTGAAGATATCATAATAGTTATGTTGGTATAGCATAGCAACAACATATTTCTGCCAATTCATAACATATATTAAAAGGTGACTAATAGAAGAATTCAGGAAACGGGGTTCCTGGTAAATATAACACCTTGCTTGCCCTCCGGACTCGTGGCCCCACCGGCAATCCCCACTAGTGGGGCCACAAGGATTTTTCAGTCTTGATCGCTCTACTGTAGTGGATCAGTGGGGACACGAGGACTTATAAGTACTTATGGCCCCACTCATATGTTGAAGTACTGGCCAAGCAATTCAAATAATACCGTGTCTATAACTTGTCACTGATATTTCAAAGAAGACGCTGTCAAACACGCTATTCGCATACAAGTGGGATGACAACTTATTAGGCTTTTTAAGTTTACAATACAAAATCTATCAGATCAAAGATAATGTTGTTTATTTAAATTTTGTTTTCCGGATCGCTACAACTCCATCACTTGAATCGAGGTTCTCGGTGTCGCTTCAATCCCATAATTGGGTGATTCCTGGAGAGGGTAAAAATTGCAGTCACACGTTAATTTCTTCAAAAGTATAACACTTACAGGTCTTTACTAACTTTCACACGAAATAATGTTAAATTGACTATTCAGAAACCAAAACTCCATCCACAAATTATGAAATATGTTTAACTAAAACTTAATCTGAAACCTAAAATCGGGGGCAAAATACGCGTTCTTCGCGTGTCACACTCAGCTGTTGCGAAATTCAAACATATGTAAAATTTTATCTAACTGGACATGGTATAACTTTTCACCCATCAAAATAATCCTTGTATCATGTAGATTTATAGTAAACTATAATATTGACAATATTTTACTGAGCACACCGATAAAAATTACAGTTTGTGTTGGTCACACGTTTTTGTGTTTTCTGAATGTGTGATCTAAAACGGCTGAATCGCTGAAACTAATAGAACTGTGAGCTGAGTCTTGTTTCTGCCTTCTGCCAGGATTGCTTCTTCATCCCTGGAGTGGGAGCATATAACTCCTTGGTACTTCTAGAATGAAATAGGACTTGTTAAATTTTTAGGTCTTATTTTTGCACCTGCGCCGGGTCCCTTTCCTGTGCATGTTTTCTTCGTGAAAGAGTTATTACAGAGGATTTGTTCTAAACAAATAATGTCGCATAATAAAGCGATATTTAAGATTCGATTACAAATTTTGATTACATTCAAGCATTTACCAATAAATCACTAAAAACATAGAAAATTGTCCCTTGACTGGCTTCATTTGACTGGCATTTTTCCCAGTCAAGGGACATTTTATGCCAGTCAAGTGACTAATGTTATTTTAATGATTGTTTTTGCATTTCTTTTTTGTGTAAAGGTGTGCCTGCAGAGTAGAATAGCACCACCCCATGTCTCCTCATGGGTACTGTAAGTTAGATTAAGGGTTTCCAGTTGGTGAACAGCATTGTTTTTTGTGCAGATAACATAGTTTAAAAATACTTGCTTTATGTCTCTAGGTGTGGCTGCGTTGTATCTAAGGGAGGCTGCGTTAAGTCTCAGGTTAATTTCGACGTACCTTAAGCTGACTGCGGTGTATTTCAGGGTGGTTGTGTTTTATCCTAGGCTGACTGCGATGCTTCTTAAGCTGAGTGCGTTGTATCTCAGGTTGGCTGCAATACGTCTCACTCAGGCACATTGCGACGTATCTTAAGATGACTGCGTTGTATCTCAGGATTTCTGCGTTAGGTTTCAGGTTAATTGCGACGATCTTAAGCTGACTGCGTAGTATTTCAGGGTGGTTGCGTAATGTTTCAGACTGATTACGACGTCTCTTAAGCTACTGCGTTGTATATCAGAGCGGCAGCGTTATGTCTCGTTTAGACTGATTTCGACGTCTCTTGAACTTTTGGCGAGAAGGGTGCTTGTCGTTGGAGGTTTAAGTGAAACTTCTTGCGGTTACTATGTGCAGCTTTTATTGAGGATATGCACAGGACATTTACAATTTACAATGGTAAAATCATAACACGAAAGTAATATTCGTCGACTCGTGTCTAGATAGCAAGAACCTCGATAGTCATTTTTTTCTACCTGACATAAGCGTCACAGTGACAGATTGCTAACTCTATATAATTATACAATAAAAAGTTAGCGCCTAAGGAGGTCGCTACATCACCCCCCCACGGAGAGAGACAAGTAAGTCTCTGGACTTAAAATCTGAACCTAACCCGTCTACCAGACCGAGTGGTGTAAGACGGAGGCGAAGAAGAGGGAGAAGAAGTTGTCCGAGTCGGCAAGACAGCAGCTGCAGGAGGCGACTGCGGTGCTGAAGTTGGCCGAGCTGCAGCATTAGGTGCAGGTATCGGTGGAATTGCAGAACCAGTCGAAAATGCAGGAGGGACTGTGGAATGCCGTTCGATAAAAGCGGGCTTGACCCTATCAATGCTCACCGGAACATTCTTTCCTTTGATATTGATAGTTAGGGTCTTTCCATCATTGGCCCGGTCAACAATAGAAAATGGGCCGCTGTATGGTGGCTGCAAGGAGCGCCGAACGGTATCATCACGTAGAAAAACGTGGGATGACGAGGCAAGATCCTTGAAGATGAAAGAAGAAGAACTTCCATGACGAGATGCCGGGACAGGCCGAATTTCCGACATGTGTCTCCGCAATCTCACGACCAAGTCAGCTGGGTCTTCGAACCTTATGGGACCAGAGCTGCTGACTAAGATTTCACCAGGAAGGTGCAGGGTCTCGCCATAAAGAAGTTCGGCGACCGATGCCTTCAGATCTTCCTTGAACGCGGAACGCATCCCCAAAAGGACAAGAGGCAGAGCACTCAGCCATTCACCACCGTGGCACATCAAAGCAGATTTAAGCTGCCGGTGGACGCGCTCGATCATGCCGTTGGCTTGGGGATGATATGCTGTGGTTCGAATGCGCTTTGTGTCGAACATAACCATCAAGCGGCGAAACAAATCAGACTCAAACTGAGCCCCCTGGTCGCTTGTGATGAGTGATGGCACACCAAATCTGGAAATCCACTGCTGTACAAAAGTGTCCGCTACCTCCTCTGCCGTTATGCTTTGCATTGGCCAGACTTCTGGCCACCTCGTTACCCTGTCTATCGCAGTTAGGCAGTAACGATAGCCTTTGCAAGGAGGCAGCGGGCCTACGATGTCGATGTGGACATGTAAGAATCGACCAGAGGGGGTCTCAAAATTGCCGAGTGCAGCGTTGTTATGCCTAGTGACCTTGCTACGTTGGCATGGCTGGCAAGTACGGGCCCACTGCTTGCAGTCTTTATTGACTGAGGGCCAGACGTAACGATCCGTTACCAGCTGAGTTGAGGCACGAGCGCCGGGGTGACTCAAGTTGTGAAACTTGTCAAACACCGCACGACGAAATGAAGGGGTCAAGTATGGACGAGGTTTGCCAGTCGAAACATCGCAGGTGATGGAGGTGTCAGAGCCCGGTACAGCTATTGAGCGAAGCTGAAGGCTAGAGCCAAGGCGGCGTAGCTCAGCAAGCTCGGGGTCTGACTCCTGTGACTTGGCAAGCGCTTCAAAGTCCAAGTCCAGAGTGATAGCGTCTACACGGGACATCGCATCCGCGACGACGTTGTGTTCACCCTTGACATACTGAATATCTGTCGTGAACTGACTGATAAACGACAGTTGGTTCAGCTGTGGTGGAGGCAACTTCTCCCGGCGTTGAATGAAAGCGTACAACAAAGGCTTATGATCGGTGAAAATTGTTGTGTGCTGCACCTCCAGAATATGCCGAAAATGCTGCACGCTTTCGTACACCGCGAGTAACTCTCGGTAGTAAGCAGGCCACTGAGCTTGTTGAGCAGTTAGTTTTTTGCTGAAGAATGCAAGAGGAACCCAGTGTTTACCAATGCGCTGCTGCAAACAAGCTCCAACATGTACGCTTGACGCGTCGGTAAAAAGACCGAGCTTGGCGCCGGCAACGGGATGATGAAGCAGAGTTGCATCAGAGAGAGTCCTCTTGCATTCCTCAAAATTACGCTGAAGCTCGGGTGTCCATGGATATGGTTTTGAACCCTTGCTTTTAGTTGCTGCTAACGTGTCAATCAGTGGGGCCTGGAATTTTGCAGCTTGAGGAATGAAACGCCGATAAAAATTCAATATGCCGAGGAATCTACGCATGCCTTGAACCGTTTTAGGTGGTTGAAAATCCCGAAGCGCTTGGATACGATCCTGTGGAGGACGTGTACCGTCAGCACTGATGTGATAACCAAGGAAGGTAACCTCACTAGCGCCAAAGGTGCACTTTCCTGGGTTGAGAACAACACCGTACTCCTGGAGGCGCTTGAAGAGGATGCGAAGATGCTCCTTGTGTGTAGCTTCATCTGGTGAAAAGATGAGGATATCATCAATATACGGAAAGCAGAAATCAAGACCCCGTGTGACCTCATCAATGAACCGCTGAAAGGTTTGACCAGCGTTACGCAAACCAAAGGTCATGAATGGGAACTCGAAGAGGCCAAACGGAGTAATGATGGCTGTCTTCGGGATGTCCTCTTCTCTAACGGGTATTTGATGATAGGCCTTGACGAGATCCAGAGTGCTAAATACCTTCGCACCAGTGAGGTTATGAGCAAAGTCATGAATATGGCGGACAGGATATTTGTCCGGGATTGTCCTGGCATTCAGGGCGCGATAGTCGCCACATGGACGCCAGGTGCTATCTTTTTTGAGGGTCATGTGCAAAGGAGACGACCAAGCACTTTTTGATGGTCTTGCCGTACTAGACCGCACCATGTCCTCAAATTCCTTTTTAGCGTCAATAAGTTTCTGAGGTGCTAAACGGCGCGGACGGCAAGAGACGGGTGGGCCATCAGTCGTCTGAATGTAGTGCACGGTGTCGTGCTTGACTGCCCTAGCAAAACCAGGTGGTCGTGTAATGTCAGGAAATTCAGCCAGAATGGCAGCATAGGGAGAACTTCCAGATGTAACAGCTTTGACGCTGGGCTGTTTGAAATTTGCCGTGAAGGCGACTGCACACAAACCAGTAGTGTTGTCAATCAGCCTTTTGTTGCGGCAGTCTGGTAGAAGATTGTAATGTGCCAGAAAATCGGCACCTAGAATGGCATTTTCAACGTCAGCTACAACAAACTGCCAAACAAAATCTCGACGTAGCCCCAGATTAAGGCGGAGGTTGACTGTACCAAACGTTCTGATCCTGGTACTGTTTGCTGCGCTGAGCTCATAGTCGGGGCTTTGCGGCCGACGTGGGAGCCAAGCATGTGGATAGCAACATAAATCCGAACCGGTATCGACAAGAAACTGACGTTTCGATACCTTGTCAGTAACAAAAAGGCGACGGCTGACAGGAGAGCAAACAGTTGCCGCCGCTACTGATTGCCGCTGAAGTTTTCCGGCATCATATTGCAGGGAGCTTTACAGCGAATAGCCTTCTTGCCGTATCGCCTGTGGTACCAGCAGCGCTTGCTAGTAGTAGGCGAGGAACATTTGCTCGGACCATGTACGGAGGAACGCGGCGACGAGCGTGAGGACAAGCGCGATGATGAGCGCGACGACGAGTGGTGAGATTTTCTGCTACAGCGAGAACTGTGTGAATTTCGAGCAGACAACTCGCGCACCTCAGCTTGTAGCTTTTCGAAAGCCGAAAATAGATTTGCCCACTTCTGCAAGTCCTCAGCCATGGTCTCTTACAGAAAAAAAAGTATTTACAAAAGAACAAAATAAAAATATAAACAAAAAATATTTGCAGAGTAGGAAACTCCCCTGGTAAAAATGCACACTATGAAACTCCCCAGTGCTAAATATCACAAGAAATGTACACAAAACTAAATTAGCTAAATGTTACACGTATAGAAAAGTAAAATATGTAAAATAAATAGTAATAAAGAAAAACACTGCTTATAAAATGAAAAACCACGGCATTATTCTCACGTCGAAGTCCGAAGAAAATGTTCCTTCCGTTTCCTTGTTGGTGATGGTGTAAAACGCAACCGCAGGCGACGACAGCAGACCGGGCGGTGCGCGCGACGTTCAGCGATCTTGACGGTGGAACTCACAGCAGCTGAGCAGTTGAGCAGCAGACCAGTTGAACAGCAGACCATCCACGGAGACCAACAGCAAACACGACGGGTTGGAATGGGCGGGTCAAAAATCCAACAATGTAGGCCCTTCAGCCTTTGTCTTGACGAAAATCACGTCGGGGTCACCACTTTGGCGAGAAGGGTGCTTGTCGTTGGAGGTTTAAGTGAAACTTCTTGCGGTTACTATGTGCAGCTTTTATTGAGGATATGCACAGGACATTTACAATTTACAATGGTAAAATCATAACACGAAAGTAATATTCGTCGACTCGTGTCTAGATAGCAAGAACCTCGATAGTCATTTTTTTCTACCTGACATAAGCGTCACAGTGACAGATTGCTAACTCTATATAATTATACAATAAAAAGTTAGCGCCTAAGGAGGTCGCTACAAACTAACTGCGACGTCTCTTAAGCTGACTGCGATTTATATAAGGGTGGCTGCGTTATGTCTCACTCAGGCTCTTTGCTACGTCTCTTAAGCTAACTGCATTGTATCTCAGCGTGGCTGCGTCATGTCTCAGAATGATTGCGACGTCTCTTCAGCTTACTGCGTTGTATCTCACGTTGGCTGCTTTTTATCTCACTCAGGGTCATAATGCGAAGTTTCTTAAGTAACTGAGTTGTATCTCAGGGTGGCTGCGCTATGTCAGGCTGATTTTGACGTCTCTTAAGCAGACTGCGTTGTATCTCTGGGTGGCTGCGTTATGTCTCACTAAGGGTGACTTCGAAATCTCTAAAGCTGACTGCGACGTCTCTTGACCTACTGCGTTGTATCTCAGGTTGGCTGCGTTATGTCTGAGGTTGATTGCGACGTCCCTTCAGCTGATTGTATTGTATTTCAGGATGTCTGCGTTATGTTTTGGGTCAGTTGCAACGTCTCTTTAGCTGAGTGTGTTATATCTCAAGGTAGCTGCGTTATGCCAGGCTGATTTTGACGTCTCTTAAGCTGACTGCGTTGTATCTCAGGATTACTACGTTATGTCTCAGATTGCTGGCGAAGTCTCTAAAACTGTCTGCATTGTATCTCAGCATGGCTGCGTTTTGTCTCAGGTTGGTTGCGACGTCTCTTAAGCTCATTGCATTGTATGTCGTAGTCTTTTTAGCTGAGTACATCGTGTCTCAGGCTGATTATGTCGTCTCTAAGGTGACTGCGTCGTGTCTCAGGTTAGTTACGTTATGTCTCAGTCTGATTGCAATGTCTCTTAAGCTGATTGCGTCGTGTCTCATGTATGCAGCGTCGTGTGTCAGTTTGCTTGCCTAGTGATGTCTATGGCTATCTGAGTCATGCATGTCTCAGGCTAATTGCGTCAACTTTAAGGTTATCTTCTGTATAGTAGCAGAATTTCGCAAAATGTCTTAAGTGGCTCAACACAGTTAATTCTCAGGTCAATAACATGTTTGCGGTGGTTTTTTATTGTCTCATGCTAGCTATTTCATTATGGCCTAAGTTTAAACGACTTACGTTACTATTGTGTTGGTGAAAAATTGGGTCTACGTTTCGGCTGTTTACGAACAGCCTTCTTCCGGAGGTCGACAGATCACATACGCCCGCCTGTCAACTGTGATTGTCGATCACTGTGGCTATTTCAATTCGTATGTCGGGCTGGCTGTGTCGTGTTTCAAGCACGAGCAAATTGCCTGTGACTAGTTGCGTCGTGTCTTAACCAGACTGAGGCTTCAGGGCGTCAATCTGGGAGGCTGCACCAACTTTTACTTCTATTCTACTTAGTTAAAAGCAAAAAATGAACAGCTTTTATTCATATATTTTGCAAAAATAATTACTTTGTCCCTTGACTGGCGCAAAATGTCCCGTTGACTGGCACCTCAAATTTCAAAATTGAATTTTGACGAAACCAGTGGTTTGATTTAAGTGTTTTTTCGTAAATAACCTTTTCAATAGGCCTTTATTATTATGCAATGATAAAATAACCATAAAACTAAAATTTGAAATTTGCCAGGAAAGGGACCTGAAGAACCGTTTTCAAATTTTCACCCAATTAACAAGTAGTCTGGCTTGTATTAGTTAACGAGATGAACGAGTTACTGTCAATTAAAATGTAGATCTCGTCAAGACCTACAATTCCCTCTTAGAAACTGATATCCTAGCATGCATAGTTTGCGAGATAAACGAGTTTAAAGTTTGGTTGGTTGGTTTGTATGCCATAGTATAAAGCAAAGTCGCTTTTCGCGTCTGTATGTATGTATGTTCGCTTAAACCTTTAAACCTACAAAACGGATTTTGATGCAAGTTTTTGCAACAGATAGAGTGATTCAAATGGAAGGTTTCTTATGTATAAAACATCTCATTCCCACAGGGAAATGACTTGTGGCGGGCGCAGCCGCTTGGCGGGCCGCTAGTGTAAAAAAAAAAGAATTATAGTTCTGGAGGCATTATTCGGGAAGAAAACAAGGGGATATGTTTGTATGAAAACACCAAGACCACGAGGGCTCTTAAAACTAAAACATACCGCATTTACTGTTTCTTATATACTTACCTCTACGCCCATTTGTCAGGCCATCAATTTTACAGGATTTTGTTTTCCAAACCGAGAATCCTATTATCGTGGTACAAGGACGTTCTAATCGGGTAATCGAACTGTGGTCCGGGGACAATGGAAAGCTTTTACTGAATTAACTGCACTTGGGTTTTTATGGAGAGTCTGTAAGCCGCCTTATTCGAATGATTACTCGCGAGTCGCTTCGTGGCGCGGGGTTTAAGTCACAAGATCGTATTACACTATCAACTCAGCCCATAAAATTCGATTGCTATTGTCATTTTCCGTGTGATGCCGGCTTAGAATAACGTCACCCCATTTCCACGCGTGGGTGTCGTAAGAGGTGACTGAGGGACTTGGGAGTTTCAGGTATATTACAACTTTTAGGCGACAGGCTGACAACCTGTCTATATAGTATTTTTACGGCTTTAACGCTCTGCCTACCCCGTAAGGAATAAAGGCGTGATTTATGTATGTAAATTCGATTGCTGGACGTAAATCTCCCCTCAAGGAACGCCATAATGATATTCTGTTTACGGCGCACGACTTAACGCACGACGGAGCGCTAAAACTTCGCAGCGGTCTGTCAGACAGATCCATACTAAAAATGTCAATCCCCATACTAAAACTGCTCAACCGCTGTCAAGGCAGTGCTATCGCAGTATCGTCCGTCGAGTGCGGTTTTAGTATGGAGTGACGTTTCTAGTATGGATTTGACAGACCGCTGCGATATTTTACGTTCGTTAAGTGAGCAATCCGCCCAAGCTATTCAGTCGGTACTAGCGTTGGACGACTTGGTCTCCCATATAAAAAGAAGAAGTCGCTACTATAGCCGCCAATCATGCCAGACAGCGTTCATAGCTACGCTAATTTAAGATTTTTTTTTAATTTCGTGTGATGCTGGATTAAAAATAGCATCACCGGATTTCTTTTCTGCAACTACCGTAAGAGGACCTACTTTAACAGCATTCGGTACAGTGTAAACTCGCCTTAATTATTGAAAGTTACCAACATAGTATACAAGGTAAGTTAGTTGAAGCGAGAAGAAAGGGGGGAGATGCTATTCTAATCCGGCATCATATAGAACATTCTATACGTCATAACACTCTTCTTACTTTTTGTGATACCGATATGATGGGATACCGTGTCATCCAACGACTCCAATCCCTTTTTTTAACAGATTCCTAAGAGAAGAGCTGCCTCTTTTGCCTTGTACCATACAGGCTCGAATAGGCGGAGTTTAGTCTCGTAAATAAGCTTTGTTTTTTCGGATTACCCCCAGAATATTTTTCACAATTAATGGGGAACCGATCAGGGCCAGCTAGGGGCGTCAAATAGGGGTCTTCGTAATAGCAAAATCGGTGTTTACTTGCGCTCGACTTTACAAAATAGTTCATGTTTTTATGAAGAACCAATAACGAACATCTCAACTCGTGCGAATGATGTATAGATAATCTTTTAATCTGCGTAAAGTGTCGTAATTTATTTAATATATATTTTTTTTCAATTCTATTCTACTCGATCTGAAAAAACATCCACAGAGTCATCTAGTTTAGACAAGGTTAGCAAAACAACCTCATTTATTTCTTTTGTTCAGCGTTCTTTTTTAAATTAATTTGGTTAATTTTGGTTTTTGTCATACTTTTTTGAATTGGATTTAACTATTTTCTTATTCTTCCTTCTTTCTGTGGACTTTGCCAGTGTCAAGTCAATAACCTTATTCAGTGCATTCTCCCCAGACGTCTCGAGTTGGTGCGTTTTAGGTATGCTTTTCCCACTATTTCATTTAGAAATAGACGCTTAAATAACAACAACCATATCTCACTTTATACAAGGTGTTACAACGAAACAGGGTGTTAATGTCCGTGTCCAAACATTTCCAATCAGCCGGGGAAGAATTTCCGCGCCTAATTGACCGAAAGCGCGCACCGGAAGCGATAAAAGTTATTAATCGGTTTCCCGCCATGCCCGGCCGGAAGTAGTAAATACACCCGCCGCTGTTTCCGGTCAATCGACACGGCAGCCTTTTGGAGGGAAAAGGATAATGGCCAGTTGCGCTAGTTGTTAGATGGGAAAAGTAGTTTGTTGGTGATTTCTGATTTATAGGTACTTGTAGACGTTGATTGGATATTTTGCGGTAAGTTTTTTTTTGCGTAGGCGGATCGCACAGTTAACGCACAACGGAGTGCTAAAATAACGCATCTGTATCCATACTCGCTACTTAGTAAATTTTCAATTAGTGATTCTTAAAATAAGTAGAGTTCTTACTTGAAATGAGTATATTTACAGGCGTGATCCGACCTTAAAACTGAGCAACTTTTTGTTTGGCCAATGGTTGCAAACAGCAAAGTTTTTGACCATCCACCCACGTCTATGGTGGATCGCACAATGGAGCGCTAAAATATCGCAGCGTTGAGTGTGCGATCCGCCATAGGAACGAGCTGATTTTGTGAGGGAAGTATTTTTTTCAGTTTCCCAGACCAGATTTCATAATAGTTGTTCAATTTGATAGCCTGGTCAGGCCAGCGGGCTTTTTGATCCATCATCCCTTAAGCCAAACTTAGGCAGATCTCACACATAACGCACAAAACAGCGCTAAGATAACGCTGAGTGACACACAGGCATCAGATGTCATGTGTACTGACTGTAGCAACGCTAGAGCTAGCACAGCGTAGTGCGCTGAACTTGCGACAACAGCGGTTTTAGTATGGGGAATGGAGTATCTAGTAAGAATCTGACGGATGTATTGTGTATTACGTGTGTAAATAAATGGCCTTACACTTCATATAGAAGTGTGTTTCCTTAGTTTTCTTCCCAAGTAAGTATAAATCGCAGAGTGAGCGGGATGGTATCCCACATCCTACATTGCGTGCTTGAGACAAGTGCCCAGTAATGGATATCTATTACACGCAGGCTTCAGGGCTGTCACACACATACACAAATCACATACACAGAGCGGTAACGACCGAAAATTACGGTTGTTATCGCCACGTCTGTCAAAAGTTTGAGGGTCGTTTCAGACAAGTCGTGTAACACTATAGTGACAGGTCTGTCGCCTAAAATTGCAATACACATGAAACCATTGAGTCAATTAGTCGGCTTCTACGACACTTACGGGAAAGAAATGGGGTGATGCTATTCTAAACCGGCATCACAAGGTAAAATAGAGAGGGCTGTTACACTCTTAAAAAAACCGTTGTCTGTAAAGTCAGTTTACTGACGATAGTTGAACGTGACAACGTCATAAGAAAATACTGATGGATTGATTGCATGTTTCAATCAAGACAATCAATGGCGTTTTGTTAATGGCGTTACATGTTTATTTACAAAGATGGATGAAAGAAAATGACATGGACTCCAAATAAATGTTGATACGTGCAGGCAGATGACGAGATGGCCTCTTTTATTCTTGACGCACAACGCAGCCCGAAAGTAACGCAGCAGTCCGTTAGATTCATACTAGAAATGTCATTCTACATACTAAAACCGCTCCACCACTGGGTCGACAGCGGTTGAGCGGTTTCATTATGGGGATTGACGTTTCCAGTATGGAATGTTGCATGGTTGTTAAGTGTGAAAAAGACCGTAGAGTAGGCAGCCCTGTGATCTTCATACATTACAGTGATTTCCGACACTAGGGCTGACGCGGCACTTACGAGCCCTCCGTCCTAAACGAAGGTAAATGATGCCCTTGACTTACTAAGTCGTTCGCTCAAAGAAACAGGGCCCCGTTTTTAGGGTTTCGTAGTCTACTTTATCGTTTCTCCACCTCTGTCTGTCAATATACTTTAAAAATTCGAAAGCAGTTGTATTTAGAATGCTCATGTTAAACTATTATCACAGAAAAACACTCGATTTCAATGCCCCCTGTTATGTGACAGTTGCATAAACTACTATTGGATTCACAGAATAAGAAAGTAACTGTAGAAACCACGTAAGACCATGTGAGTAGTAGCTAAGTAAATACGCAAGGTGTAAATGGGGTGAGAAGACAATCATAACTGCTGGATACTTCCAACATAGAGACTTTTTGGTAGTTGATTACATTGACTAATAGTCTGTATATTTTCTATGGCTATCGCCATTATAATTGTAGTCCTTTTACTGTAAGGGCAGACTTTTGTTACCAGTTATCACAGTAATATTCTCAAGAAGTGTTTCCTTCATATAGCTATCCACGAACCAGCCTCCTCTACATAAATAAATATTATGTCTGCTGCACCCCAGTGAGTAACTTTGACTTTAGTCGTATTACATACATACATAATATCAAGCCTTTATCCGTTACGGGGTAGGCAGAGCGTTAACGGGAGTAAAAATACGGTGGCTATCGCCACGTCTGACAAATATAGAGGGCCGTTCGGAATATTTTGTGTATCACTATAGTGACAGGTTGTCAGCCTGTCGCCTAAAAGTTGCAATATACATGAAACCCTCAAGTCCCTCAGTCGCCTCTTACGACACTCACGGGTAAGAAATGGGGTGATGCTATTCTAAGGCGGCTTCACACGGCAAATATAGTTAATAAAGTCAATGGGAATCTAAACCAAAAAACAGATCGTTTGTTTTGTCCAACACACGTAAAAAGTTGAAAAAAAGTGGGGAAGCAACATAGTATGCGTATATTCATAATAATAACATTACTTCTAGAGCTATGTTCTTATTCTGTGATTGGATCATATGGTTCCACTCGAAAATGTCAGTCGACTGAAATCTTACTGACGTTTAATATAGTCGGGACGTTAAATATAGGGCTTAGATTATCGTTGCAATAGTCGGCGGTGGATGCGCCCGCCCGCAGATTAAACAAATATTACTCTGCAATAACATGCACTTAGGAATCTGTGGATAAGGCACATATTTTATTGAATGTGTAACATACACGCTAAAAAAACAATTTTTTGTAATTTTTTTGAGGTCCCAGGACACTTAGCCTTCGGGTTGCAGAGGTCAGATGGCAGTCGCTCTGTGTAAAAACTTGGTTCCACGTCAAATCCCCTAGGTTAGGTAACCGACCCCGACAGAGAACAGGACAAGGCGAGGAGGATGGATGGTCCCAGAACCTCAATTCCTGAAACTAAATTCATGCAAAATTCTACTACTAATTATGTTTGTGTCGAACCTTTTACTTTACTTGTCGATTACTGAATTCCTATCCAAATAAATTCACACATACCATCATCATTCTTCTTGCCTTATCCCGTTCTCTGTCGGGGTCGGCTACATAACCTAGGCGATTTGACGTAGAACCAAGTTTTTACAAAGAGCGACTGCCATCTGATCTCTGCAACTTGAAGGAAGGCTAACCTGACCCGAATCCTAGGTTAAGTCACATTCAAATAACATCTGAATTCTTTATCACTACATGTATACTTGTAAAGCAGAGTCGCTTTTTGCGTCTGTCAATATGTATGTTTGCTTAAATCTTTAAAACTGCACAACGGGTTTTGATGCATGTTTTTTTAATAGATAGTGATTCAAGAGGAAGGTTTTTATGTATAATTCTTGCCGGGAAAAATCCTTATTCCCACGGGAAATTGAGTTGCAGCGGGCGCAGCCGCTGGGGCAGGCCGCTAGTATGCTATAATTACACACAGCGGCAACCCTAGTGTTTAAAGCCAATTTTTGTAGAGATGTGTGGCTAGGTGGGGAACAAAGGCTCACCGGGACGTTTATAGCCGGTCTATTTTTAAAAGTTACCTTGTCTATCAATTAGTAGCTCTACAACCCGCCGGCAGCTTTCGGGGCGTAATACCGAGCAATATCAATACTGGGAGTCGAACCTAAGAAATGAGCGTCGAGATCGCGTCTCCCCCTCTCACCCCCCTAGCTCCCGTGTCATCCTTTAGCCAACCAATATTATTTGTGAACTTGTAAAAATGTGCAATAGATTGGTGTTAGATTAAAATATTTTGAAAAATCCTTTTTGTATGTAGGTGTTTAGATACTAAACACGTAATCGTTTTTGTGCCGTGTGATGTCGGTTTAGAATTGCATCACCCCTTTTAGACCGTAAAAGCCGACTAAGGGACAAAAGATTTCATGTGTATTGCAATTTTTGATAGTGATACACGACTTATCTAAATAACCCTCAAAAATTTGTCAAACGTGGCGATCACGACGGTAAATTACGGTCGTTAACGCTCTGCCTACCCCGCCAGGGATACATGCGTAATTTGTGTGTGTGTGTGTGTAGGTTAGATACTAAAATCGTTTTCCGAAGACTTTCACAAAGGACAGTTCTTTGAAGTACGACCTAATATATTATATTGTAGTGGGTAAAGGGTGTAAGAGACGGTGTAAAGAAAACTTAGCAGGCGTGATAATGAAACTAAACAACTTTTTCTATGGGGGCTATGTTGGGAAACGTGTTTTTTTTTCGACCTTCTATACAAAACTCCCAATCAGCTGAGTGACTTTATATAGCGGGTGGGATCGGATTTTATTTATTGCGGATATCCTTCACAGCAAAATAAAGACGCTGAAAAATGGCTTTTTGCGCTGCTGCAGCATTAACTCATACTGTAGAACTAATCAAACAATTATACTATTCTAATTTCTTAGAAATTTCATTTTATTTAAACCATCTAAACTGCCGTGTGATGCCGGCTTAGAATATAATCACCCCATTTCCTACCTGTGTGGTAAGAGGCGACTGAGCGACTTGAGGGTTTCAGGTGTATTACAACTTTTAGACGACAGGCTGATAATCTGTCACTATAGTGATACACAAATTATCTCAAACGGCCCTCTTTATTTGTCAGACGTGCCCACAGCGACTGTATTTTTACGGCGGTTAACGCTCTGCCTACCCCGTAAGGGATAAAGCGTGATATGTCTATAATTCTAAGTATCTAAAATAAAACCTTGAGTGAGTTAGATTACTAGGAATAACTGAGCTCACTTTAAGCTGTAAAAATATTAGCTGATAGTATTGATAGGAGTGAATCAGCCCATGAAACTGAACAACTTTCCCTTCTTCTTCTTTTCGTGTGGGACACCGAATCGTCCAACGACCCGATGAACCCTAGTGTCAGAATTTTTCAACCGCCTTCTACAAGTAGCAGGCTTCTGACATGGTTGTGTAACGACCGCCGTCTAAGTGATCATAGACAGCAACCGGGACCTACGGCTTAACGTGCCATCCGAAACACGGAACCATCTTACTTACGGACAATCGGGTGGTTCAGCCCGCAATGTCCTAACCAGACTGGGAACAAATTCACAAAGAGACAAATATCAACTTTGTGAGTGACCCACCGAGAATCGAACCCGGGACCTTCTGCGTCATAGGCAGTCGCACTACCACTGCGCCACATCGGTCGTCTTTCCCTAAGAAGCATAGGTCGAAAGATGAAAATTTTTTGGACCTCCCATACAAATTCAGTTTCTCAGTCGGTAGTTTTGTATAGCAGGTCCAAAATTTTTTGTCATATTTCGACCTGTGTTCCTTGGGGAAAGTGGTTCAGTTTCATGGGCTGTGAATCAAACAAAATATTTGCAGCTAATATTTTTACACTTTATATGTATACGCGTTTCTAATCTTACTTTGCATAACTACCTACTTCAATAGTGTTTATAAATGCTCGAAAGATTTTAATTTAGAGCGGAAATAATTAATTTTTTATTTTATTCAAGATTAGTTTTGTAGATTTGTTGTGAAGAACGTGTGCGAACAATGATCGCAAAATTGTGTGTGGTAGGTTTGCTAGGTAAGAGCCTTAATTTATACTTTTTTGCTCTAAAAATATTAGGTACCTACTAATAAATAAATAATTCAAATTTAAATTTAATGATAGCGGTATTATACTGGGATGGATCTGACAGACCGCTGCGATATTTTTGCGCTCCGTCGTGCGTCAAGTGTGTGATCCACCTTAGGGAAAGTTGTTCAGTTTTGTGGGCTGCTTCACCCCTTAAAATATTTGCAGCTTATATTTTTACACGAAAAAACCTTTTTTTAACCGACTTAAAAAAAATGAGGTTTTCAGTTTGATCTGTATGTATGTTGGTTCGCGTTTTTCTCGCGATTAACTAAACTGATTTTGATGCGGATTTCAGCAAAGTGTTTGACAAACTTAGGAGCCTGTTACCCGACAAAAAATGGAGATGCGCACTTTAACACGTTCTTTGAATTTGGTTCCGTTTTTAAAAAAAGTTATTGTCCTCAACAGTTCTATTGAAGACAGTCCTGACTTTGATGAGTCATGAAAATACGGATTTACCACTTCGCGATCAAGTCCAGCTTTTGAAGTTTATGATAAAAGATGAACTGAAAGAGAAATTGAAGAAACCTGCTAATAAAGAACTGAGACATAGCATGGGTGAGGCGTTTTTGCATGAAAATGTCGAATACGTGGACCTTTCACAGGTAATTTCGTTTTAAATAATGTATGCAAATAATACCAGAATAGGATCACCCCACGTCCTTCCCGCGGGTGTCGTAGGAGGCGACTAAGGGACTCGAGTATTAGTGTACTTATTACAATTTTTAGGCGACAGACTGACAATCTGTCACTATAGTGATACACATGTTTTCTGAAACAACCTTGGAAAACAGTCCTCAAAAATGTCAGACGTGGCGATAGCGACCGTATTTTTGCGGCTGTTATCGCTCTGCCTACTTCCCAAAGGATAAAGGCGTGATATATATATGTACGTATATATAAAATTTTGTTTTACAATAATGGTCTAGACAGATCGCACACCTAACGCTCGACGGAGCACTAATATCGCAGCGGTCAGATCCGTACTAGAAAATGTCAGTACCCTTACTAAAACCGCTCAACTGCTAGTGCATCAGCACTAGCGCAGCGTCGTCCGTCGAGTGCGGTTTTAGTGCGGGGAGTGATGTTTCTATTTTAATATGAATCTGACAGACCGTTGCGATAGTTTAGCGCTCAGTCGAGCGTTAAGTGTGCGATCCGCCTTAGATTAGTAAGGCTGGTTTCAGAGCGGCGCGTCTCAGCAGCGCTGCCCAGGCGCGCGCGGCTCGGGCGCGCGCCTGGGCAGCGCGTTCGCTGTGAAACGACATTCAGACGCGCGCGCTTCGTTGTGGTGTACGGTCGTGTGCAGAGAATCATTATGCCAGCAAACGTAATCACTATATTAGCTATATACGTTATATGAAAAAGAGTGCAACAACGACGTCTTAAAAGATTTCAAGTCGACGCTACTGGCAATCGAAGGAGATCCGACCGCGGCGCGGCCGAGACGCGGCCCAAGACGCGTCACTATGAAACGCTACATACAATCTAGTGTAATGCGAGACGCGTCGCTCTGAAACCAGCCTTAAGGTCTCGCTAGCGCTCGCGAGGTCTTAAATAATCTAAGGGCCCTATACAGGGTTATTTTTAGTCAGTACGCAAACTTTTCAGGGTGTTTCAACTCATGATTCTGAACAATTTTCACCATAGGGCCACCTGCGAAATCGCAAAAAAAATTGGGTGCTCCATACATTTTGCCGAGTAGGTATGAATTTTTCTATGGAACACTCTAATTCTTTTTTGTCATTTTGCATGTAGCCCCATAATAAAAGTTGTTCAGAATCATAAGTAGACTCACCCTACAAAGTTTGCGTACTGACTAAAAAATTATCCTGTATAACCAAAATATATAAATAATCTAAGTGCCGTGTGATGCCGGCGTAGAATAGCATCACCCCATATCCTTCCCGCGGGTGTCGTAGGAGGCGACTAAGGGACTCGAGTATTAGTGTACTTATTACAATTTTTAGGCGACAGACTGACAATCTGTCACTATAGTGATACACATGTTTTTTGAAACAACCTTGGAAAACAATCCTCAAAAATGTCAGACGTGGCGATAGTGGCCGTATTTTTGCGGCCGTTAACGCTCTGCCTACCCCGCAAGGGATAAAGGCGTGATATGTGTGTATGTGTGTATCTAAGCCCTGTTTTTGAAGTACTTTACTTTATTATTCGATGGCGCCGGCTGCACGCACCAGAAAACATGACCCATGCGGTGTTACCTCGCGCTGAGGCGTTCTATTTAAGGTTGGACGTGCAAGCGAGAACAAAATGCTAAAGATTAGAATTTTTAAACAGAAAATTGAAATAAATGTTATTTGACGTCATACAAAATAGTGTAATTTGACGTCATAATTGCAATATTTTCAAAAAAGTAACTCAAAAATGTTATTTTATAAAAGTTACTCATTTCACCTGTCTTTCAAGTATACCCAATTCGGTTCTTCTTCTTCTTTCGTGTGGGACACCAAGTCGTCTAACGGCCCGATGAACCCTAGTGTCAGAATTTTTCAACCGCCTTCTACAAGTAGCAGGCTTCTGACATGGTTGTGTAACGACCGCCGTCTAAGTGATCATAGACAGCAACCGGGACCTACGGCTTAACGTGCCATCCGAAACACGGAACCATCTTACTTACGGACAATCGGGTGGTTCAGCCCGCAATGTCCTAACCAGACTGGGAACAAATTCACAAAGTGATAAATATCAAGTTTGTGAGTGACCCACCGAGAATCGAACCCGGAACCTGCTGCGTCGAAGGCAGTCGCACTACCACTGCGCCACATCGGTCGTCCCCAATTCGGTGCTTGACAAGGTAATTAGTAAAATATAAAAGTAATGTTGTGAAAAGTACTGTCTTAAATCATACTTCTAATATCACTCATCATTCTTGAAAATTTTGAGAATTAGAATTTATAAACAGGAAATTAACTTAAAAGTCATTGTTTTGACGCCATCGAAAATAGTGTAATGTGATCTAATTACAATATTTTCATACAAAATGTTGTTTTTGATTGTCTTAACGAAAGTATCCCATTTGACGTGTCATTGGGTGCGTACACACCGGCCGAGCAGCCACAGATGCGCGGTCGGTGTGGACGTGTTTTGCCTGAGCAGTGCATGCTAAAATTCTCATGCTCTGGCGAAAAACACACACCGACCGCGCATTGCGCCGCATGCTGCGCGCGGCAGTGAGCATCTGAGGCTGCTCGCTCAATAGAGACGCACCTATACCCAATTATGGTTGTTTTAGGTACGAATAACACCTATAAATGATCAAGACAAAAAAGACGTGGCTAGGTTCAAATTGGGACAACTGGCAACAACGCAAGGCCCTACTACTACACTTTGGAAAAGAAAGATTGTAATACGGCAAAATATTAGGCAAAAAAACAGTGCGTATATCTTTTTCTTCTTGACCGCTCACCTTAGGCGAGGAGCACACTTGACGCACGACGGAGCGCAAAAATATCGTGCGTCAAGTGTGTTCCTCGCCTTAGACCTGACAGATGCATGCGGATGCACTAAGAATGCGCAGCGGAATGCGTTTACTTTGGGATTCACCTTAGTCTGCACCACAATAGGAGAAGAAGTATGGATTACAAATATCGAAAATACCAATTATATTTTTTTTACCTGGTACAATTTTTTTTACAGAGAAATTTGCTTCGAAATCTCCGCGTCGAACAACGACACCATTAAAGTTGTTTAACCCCATAAGTGATGACAACATTTCTCCAATAAAAACATTTAAAAAATCTAAAAATAAAAAGGAGGTAAGTACACAATATATCATACATACGTACATAATACCATCACTGGCCTCATACGTCTGTGACAGACGATTTAACCACTGTCTGAGGCAAGAGCACAGACACAGCGTTGTCTGGGACGCAATTACGGAAAATACAGGGTGTAAACAAAATTGCTGCAAACATTTTAGGGGGTGAACCAGCCTATGAAACTGAACAAATTTCCCCAAGGAACATAGGCCGACATATGAAAAATTTTAATGGACCTTCCATACAAAACGCACCGGCCGACCAAATCAATTTGTATGGGGGCTAAATTTTTTTATTTTATTTCGACCTATGTTTCTTGGGGAAAGTTGTTCAGTTTCATGGGCAGATGCACCCCATAAAATATTTGCAGCTTATATAGGGTAGCTCAGGACCTGCGCCACCCTCTCGGCCTCCCTGGCTGACTCCACAGGAACGACGATACGTGCGGAGCCAGGTCGGCTGCAGGAGTCTACCGCACGATAGCACTCTCTCACACGCGCCTGACGGAGACCCCGTTCCGGGTTTAATGTGGAGTTGTCCTTCTCCAGGGTCTTGAGTCTGGTTGATCCCTCGGTCGCCTCTTAAGACGCCTACGGAAGACAGGGGGTGGTGCTATTCTACTCGGCCAACACCATACGGCACATACATAATATAAGGTTACACAGATGGGTCATGCCTACGGTGTATAGGATGGTCGATCTCGTTTTCATCAATCTTGCTTCATCACTTGCAAGCCTCGCCAAAGTTATATAGGCGTTCAGTCAGGATTCACCATATTTTGCGGGGATTTTGTTAGGAAAACGACGGAATTGTTCAACTATCTTCTTGTATTGTCTTTTCATATTTGTTACAGTATCACATTATTTTATGACTTCCTCATATATTCGATTCGATACAATTCACCAAGTCGCTACTGGATAGACAGTTCTTATAAATCTAACTTTTATTCTGTTTTTTTTTTTATAAGTAATAGGCCTGCATTTGTCTGCCATCTCACCTGGTGGTAAGTGGAGATGCAGACGAAGATGGTACATGCTTGCCTAGATAATGCCTATTCACTCTTGCCTTAAAAAGGCCCAAGTTATATTGTTCCGGAAAAAGATCCGCCGGCAGGGAATTCCACTCTTTAGCCGTACGCATGATAAAAGTTGAAGCGAAACGCTTAGTGCGGATCAGAGGTATATCTACAACATAAGGGTGGAAAAGCAAAGGTCGCAAGCTGTACGGGAAAGGCAAAGGTAGTAGCTGTCCCGATGGCGTAGCGGATAGTACACCTGCCTTCTACGCCGAGGGTCGTGGGTTCGATCCCCACCGGACACAAATATTTGTTAAGTCAATTTTCAAATATTTGTGTCGAGTCTGGGTGTTTTCTATATATAATATGTATTTATTTACAAAAAAAAAAAGTATATAAGTATTAGTATCAGCTATCTAGTTCCCATAGTACAAGCTTTGCTTAGTTTGGGACTAGTTGACGCTGTGTGAATTGTCCAGGATATTTATTTATTTATTTATTTTATTTTAGTATGGCCGCCATACTGCCAAGGAGTATTTCGTTCTTAATTAGTTAGTTAACTTTGATAAGCAGTGTAAAAAAGGGATACAAATCTTTGTAAAATCTTTGGTGATAATTGATAACGGTATTTTTTAAATTTATTTAATTAATTTCCCTGTGTTGGCTGTTGCTATTCTTCATTAAAATTCACAATATTATACAGGGTGACTGGAAAATTGATGCATTCCTTTCAAGGAATGAACCAGCTCATGAAACTGAACAACTTTCCCCATGGAACATAGGTCATAAAAAAATCGGCCCACCCATACAAAATTACCGACCGACTAAGTCAATTTGTATGGGAGGACCAAAATTTATTTTCATATTTCGACCTATGTTCCATGGGGAAAGTTGTTTAGTTTCATGATCTGGTTCATCCCTTGAAAGTAATGCATTAATTTTCCAGTCACCCTGTATACTAGATTCATTTGTTTACACATTGTTAGCCCAGGCATGGGCATTCTCCTTTCGCTCAAATATTTTCAGGGTGTATTCTACTCATAAAATTGAACAACCTCCGTTAGGAACACTTTTTTTATAAAAAATTGGACCTCTCATACAGAATGCACCAGTTGAACGAGTTTGTATGAGTCCAATAAAAGCAATATATTTCTTCATATTTAGAAAAAAAAAGTTTCAGACAAAAGTTGTTCACTTTTATGAGTAGAGCACACCCTTTTATGAGTGTGTGTGTATGTGCGTGTGTGACGTTTATCAAGGATGTTCAACGGCTCTCTCTCTTTTTTCGTGTGGGACACCAAGTCGCCCAACGACCCGATGAACCCTACTGTCAGAATTTTTCAACCGCCTTCTACAAGTAGCAGGCTTCTGACATGGTTCTGTAACGACCGCCGTCTAAGTAATCATAGGCAGCAACCGGGACCTACGGCTTAACGTGCATTCTGAAACACGGAACCATCTTTCTTACGGACAATCAGGTGGTTCAGCCCGCAATGTCCTAACCAGACTGGGAACAAACTCACAAAGTGATAAATATCAACTTTGTGAGTGACCCGAGCGACATCGAGAATCGAACTCGGAACCTTCTGCGTCAAAGGCAGTCGCACTACCACTGTGCCACATTAGTCGCCAAACAAACGGCTTTACCTGTAAAGAATGAATTTAGTAGGTAGTTAATAAATTATATGTCAAAACGGATTTCAGGCAAAAAGGTCAAGGAATGAAGGAACAGTAATTCCATCAGAAACGGCAACTGATAACGAAAAAGCAGTTGAAATCTTTTACAAGTAAGTGCCTATGAGGATTTTTCACACTTCTTCTTCTTTTCGTGTGGGACACCGAGTCCTCCAACGACCCGATGAACCCTAGTGCCAGAATTGTTCAACCGCCTACTACAAGCAGCAGGCTTCTGACGTGGTTGTGTAACGACCGCCGTCTAAGTGATCATAGACAGCAACCGGGACCTACGGCTTAACGTGCCATCCGAAACACGGAACCATCTTACTTACGGACAATCGGGTGGTTCAGCCCGCAATGTCCTAACCAGACTGGGAACAAACTCACAAAGTGATAAATATCAACTTTGTGAGTGACCCACCGAGAATCGAACCCGGAACCTTCTGCGTCAAAGGCAGTCGCACTACCACTGCGCCACATCGGTCGTCACACTTAGAGCAATATACGGGGTGTAAGGGGCGGTGTAACGAAAACTTTGCAGGCGCGATCAGACCATGAAACTGAACAACTCTTTCTATTGTCAATCTTTTTCTTAGATCCCAGATCAGGAATTTTGTATGGAAGGTCGAAAAAAATTTTTCGTTTCCCAACATAGCCCCCATAAAAAGTTGTCAGTTTCAGGATCTCAGCACGCCTGCAAAGTTTTCGTTACACCGTCCCTTACATTACTCAAGTGGCATGCAACTTGCACCTTTCCGCAAGCAACTAGTATAATGGAATCGCGCCTTTTTAACAAAGAGAATTCTTTTTCAGGCATCGTCGGGCCCTATTTAACGAGGAAAGGAAAGCTGAGGAACATAATTGGATACATTGCGAGGAATTAATAACGCCATACTTGACGGGAATGAAAGGGGAACTTCGGGCGCCCATTTTGACGTATGCAAATGACTCAACGGCTCAGAGGTATCGTCTATCTTCTTGTGATACTAAAAAAATATTCTATTTTTGATTAACTGTCAAAGTTTTCCAAGTTTTAATCAAATTAAATTAGATATAACGACATCACTAACTGCAAAAACTGGTAGGACTATATGGAACCTATTCAGGCAGGATATAAAAAGATACTTAAATAAGTCAATTCATGAAACTGAACTACTTTTCCTAAAAACATAGGCCGAAATACGAAAAATCATTTTTGGACCTAACTACACCATATAAAATGTACCAGCAGATCAAGTCAGTTTGCATGAGAGGTCCAAAATTTATTTTTCATTCTTGGGGAACTTGTTCAGTTTCATGGGATAGTTCACACCTTTTAGATCAAGTCGAGTCTTTAACTATTTTTTTACCTACACATATGACACCACTCATCATGTCGTATGGCATTGGTCTGCGCAGGATTATATATATAAATTTTTAGGTTTTTGGGCCACTCTTCAGCCGCTGGCACCACTAACTCATTACAACAACTGGTATACAAAAGGTGTAAAGGTAGAGGTTGCCTGGAAGAGATCGCTACAAGCGATAAGGCCGCCTTTGCTTACTTTTAGTTATAGTTTAATGTACCGTTTTGTATTTTAATATTGTGTTTGTTGTAAGCAATAAAGAGTTTATCTATCTATCTATCTATGCAACTATACATATCTTTCACAGGTTGTTTCAACTGCTTAGGACCCCCATTACATCCAGCGTCAACAAACCCGACATAATATCACTCCTGTACCAGTTCAGCAACGTCCAGATCAGGCTGTTTCATTGGTCAGGCGAAGCCATATCAGCGCTATTAGATATCATTACCCAAGGTATGTCTTTGCTGGCTTAGAATAGTGTTGAGGATGGTTGTGTGAAGCCAGTAGGCTCAATGCTGCATGATGGAAAAGGGGAATTCCCTCCGAGCAAGGTGTTCAGCTCGGGGACCGCGGCCCAACTGGTAGGTCGTGGATTTTGTATTTATGCTAAGTCTTCGACAAACTTCGTAATCGCGTTTCAGGCCTTGGCTTCTGATTGGCTAATCTTCTATGACGAGTATGACGTGTCGTGTTTACATTGTGCAGGCAGCGTTCTCGTCGTCGCCTCGTCAGCAGTAGATGCGTCTAGCGAAGTCAGCATTCTGTGTGCGGCGTGCGCTTCACATTTCATTGCAGTCCGCGCCGCTACAAATAGCATCATCAAATTTCTACCCGCGGGTATAAAGGCGGATGAATCCAGGGCATAAGCATTCCCAGTATCTACAACAGCCCACTGCGTATGGCAAATACCGCGAATAGGGGGAGGCCACGGAGGACAGTAACCAGTGGAGAACGCGTCGGTGCGATTTTGTTCAAAACCAAGCTCACTGGTTTTTGCGAGGGGAGAGGTAATTATCGCTAGACGCAATTGGCTTTCGCAATGACCGCATATTTTGTAGAGATGGGAAAAATAAATATGTAAAATTATATCGATATTTTATATCACCGTTCAATAAGTTTACTCATATTATGTGATTGAAATTTATTGAAACATGTGCATGCTAATATTAATATAGCGATATATGTATATAAAAAATTTATAAGTACCTTGTAATTTTAGGGTATGTATTGAAATAATTGTACCGAATTGGAAACGACCTGTTACGATCATTTTGGATGGTAGGGCTGGTTGGCGAGACGATGCTGGTCAGCGGACAGACAGACGGACATGACAAGATGATATATTGACCTATTGATATTTTGTTCTGATTTCATAATAAATGAAATAGTTACAAATTGACTCGAGAGTGTTGGTGTATTTTTAGGTGATAGGCTGACAACCTGTCACTATAGTGATACACATGTTTTCTGAAACAACCTTAGAAAACAAACATCAAAAATGTCATACGTGGCGATAGTGGCCGTATTCTTACCATTGGCCATTAACGCTCTGCCTACCCTGCAAGGGATAAAGGCGTGATATATGTATGTATGTTACAAATTGATATTCGACTAGCGCAAGATCTTTTATTTGATTTTGATTTTCGTTCCGAGTGGCGCGGGGGGAATACGTCCGCGCCACTCCATATGCCCCGAATGCATTCATTCATATAATATACATTGTAGGTATGTTGTTAAGTACGTACATTAACATAATTCTTTTATGACGATCCTAGAATTATCGATAAAATAATTCTATACTTCTGAGAACAGTGGTATAGCACTAATACGAAGAAAGAGCCAGCCTACGTATGGACACACCCGTGCGTTAGAAAGGGATAGCAATGAAAGACATCAACGGGAGCGCATCGGAAATTATAAATATGGAATTATTTTTATTTAAAAAGTAAAAATATTTAAGTAAAAATAAAAAATAGTAAATAAATTTGAGTGATATATCCAGATAATGGATTACGAAGAGCAGAGCAGCATTCTGATGATGATAAGAATCCCGTGCTATGCGTAGTGTGCATGGCCAGTAGGGTTGGCCTATGTAAGGCAGTTGACAGTTGACCTTCCTTCCATTCTTTCCTTTCATGTCCAACGAATCTATGAACCCTGGTGGTGAGAGTTTTTCAACCACCTACTACTAGTCGCAGGTTTCTGACTTGGTAATGACTGCCGTCTAAGTTACTTGGTTCAGCTGGCAATGTCCTACGTTGATGATTTGATGTTTGGTTTTCAGGAAAACCGCACACTTACAGAAACCTGAAATATGGTCTTCGGAGACTCTTCACGTTGTGGCACATAGACTTGTCCAATACGACTAATTTGTTGACTCAGTCTAAAGTGTTTAGACCGCCTTGCGTCAACCAGCCCCAAGAAGGTTAGACTACCTTAAGACGAATAAAACATTTAGGCCTTCAGAGTTGGCGAAAAAATAACGCTACGCTAACGGTTGTGCTTGTCAGATCAATACTAGAAATGTCAAGCCTATTAGTGCAGCGTCGTCCGTCGAGAGCGGTTTTAGAATGGCGAATGACGTTTCTAGTATGGATCTGCAAGGCGCATAAATTTGCGCAGCGTTATTTTTGCGCTGAACTGTGGGAGAGGCCTTAACCACGCCGCTGTTTTAGAGCATCGGGAACGCATGCGTCTGTCAAATGTAAGGAAATTTAAAATTCCATATACCTAAAACTGATGTTGATGCAGCTTGAACGGATGAACTTGTATTGTTTAACGACGCATCCGTTGACGCAGCTTCATGCGTAGAACATGCGTCAACGTTGGTTTTTAGTTGGAGTTTGCTTGCATCCGAAAGACGATTTTCTTGCAATTTTTTTGATACTATTGTAATTTTTTGTGGTACAAGTGATTACATAAATACATATACATACGCATGCGTTACGGATGGGCTGAAATAGCGCTCTGTTGTGCGCTAAGTGTGCGAATTATCTTACCTTGTATTTTACCTGTTACTAATTAATTTCCGTGTGCTGCCGGCATAGAATAGCATCGCCCCATGTCCTTCCCGTGGGTGTCGTAAGAACTTGCGAGTTTGATGTGTATAACAATATTAGGCTACAAGCTGACAACCTGTCACTACATTGAATACTAATCTGAAAGAGCACTCAAAATTTGTCCGATGACGTGGCGATAGTGACCGTTTTTGGCTGCAAGGGATAAAGACGTGATATGTGTATGTTATATATACATGAATAGTATCAAATTACGAATATGTAGTTGTAAATTACCTAAATACTGAAAGACTTAGGACAAAACATAAATAAAATGGCCACAACAATGCTTATCTCAAAAAAAGGTTATTTTTTTACTAGCGGAGAAAAATAGCATTTGGCGAAAGACGGAAGACACGTGTACAATAGTATATCTATAAGAATTACTAGCAGATATGATAATAGTTATGGTATAATCAATGTTTTATACAGGGTGTAAAAAAATTGCTGCAAATATTTTAAGGGATGAACCAGCCCACGAAACTGTACAACTTTCCCCAAAGAATATAGGTCGAAATATGAAAAAAAATTGGACCTCCCTTTACAAAATTACTAACCGACCAAGTCAATTTCTATGAGAAGTCCAAAATATTTTTTCATATTTCGACCTATGTTTCTCGGGGAAAGTTTTCTGATTCACCACTTAAAATATTTGCAGTTAATATATTTACGCCTTGTATTTACAAATAATAACAGGCAATAAATCCCTTCGGAGCATAATGTACAAAACGCAAAATCAACACGACACTCAAAATTAACAAATCGCAAAATGTACAATACGCAAAATGTACAAATGTTTCCTTTTTCAGGCTCAACGAAGTCTTCAAAGGGCCATCGGTATGAGAAACCAACAACACGGACATTTAAAACCACGACTCCGAGTACGTCGACATGCGATGAAGATAGACGATATTGAAGAATAAATAATTTAAAAATCCTTCACAATAGGAGGTTTTCTTTTTGAGAATTGAAAAAACTAGTTTTCCAAGAACTTGATAGAATGCGTTCTTTCTTTTCGTGTGGGACACTAGTGTCAGAATTTTTCAACCGCCTTCTACAAGAAGCAGACTTTTGACATAGTTGTGTAACGACCGTCGCCTAAGTAATCATAGACAGCAACCGGGACCTACGGCTTAACGTGCCATCCGAAACACGGAACCATCTTATGGACAATCGGGTGGTTCAGCCCGCAATATCCTAACCAGACAGGGAACAAATTCACAAAGTGATAATATTAATTTTGTGAGTGACCCACCGAGAATCGAACTCGGAACCTTCTGCGTCAAAAGCAGTCGCACTACCACTGCGCCACATCGGTCGTCAGGCAGCGGTGAAGGTATGCTAAAAAGCTTGTTAAAAGCAGCGTGGAGTGAACCCCGATGGAGGGGTAGACAAAAATCTCATTTCCGTGTTCAAGACAGACGTACCGATAACGAATACGGAGTACCTACACGGAGTACCGGGCGGATCGCTCACTTAACGCACGACGGAGCGCAAAAATATCGCAGCGGTCTGTCAGATCCATACTAGAAACGTCACTCCCCATAATAAAACCGCACTCGACGGACAACACTGCTATAGCGCTGCGTTGACAGCGGTTGAGCGGTTTTAGTGTGGGTGGGGATTGACATTTGTAGTATGGATCTGACAGACTGCTGCGATGTGTTAGCGCTCCGTCGTGCGTCAAGTGTGCCATCCGCCGTATACTAAACATAGGCTGCTCGGCGATGCCTACGGGTGTGTGTGTGTATGTTATACAGGATGTAAAAAAAAAACTGCCAATATTTCAAGGGGTGAACAAGTCCATAAATGAGAAACTAAACATAAAATAAAATTAATTACTTTACCTTATTTCTATTTAATAACTTCCTTTGCATATAAAATGTACCAGCCGACAGAGTTGTACAGGAGATCCAAATTTTTTTTTCTTACTATGTTCCTTGGTACTGGTGTTCAGTTTCATGGAATATTTAACATTTACACACACTTTATGCATGTAAGATATTAATAAAAGTAAGTAATGCGTGAGTCACTCAAAAGAACGACATTTAATTACAATAAAATGCTACTTCTATAGTTATGTCCTTAGTCTGTATTCTTCGTCGTCGTCTCAGCCGATAGACGTCCACTGCAGGACAAGGATCTCCACGATGATCGGTCCAGCGCCACCCGCATCCAGCGGCTTCCCGCGACCTTCACCAGATCGTCAGTCCACCTTGTGGGAGGCCTACCTACGCTGCGTCTACCGGTCCGTGGCCGCCACTCGAGAACTTTCCGGCCCCAGCGGCCATCGGTCCTACGAGCAATATGCCCCGCCCACTGCTACTTAAGTTGCGCAATCCTTCGAGCTATGTCGGTGGCTTTGGTTCTTCTCCGGATTTCCTCATTTCTGATTCGATCGCGGAGAGAAACTCCGAGCATAGCCCTTTCCATTGCCCTTTGAGTGACCTTGAGCCTTCTTATGAGGCCCATTGTTAGCGGCTACGTCTCAACTCCGTAAGTCATCACTGGCAACACGCACTGATCCCAGACTTTTGTCTTAAGGCACTGCGGTAGTTGTTGAGAAGAGAAGATGTTACGTAGCTTCCCGAACGCTGCCTAGCCAAGTTGGATTCGACGATTGACCTCTTTCTGAAAGTTGGACCTACCCAGCTGGACTATTTGTCCCAGGTAGACATACTCGTCGACAACTTCCAGAGTAGAGCCCCCAACTGTCAGAGTAATGGGTGCAACAAGAGAGTTTGACATAACCTTGGTCTTGTCCATGTTCATTTTTAGACCCACTTGTTGGGAGGCTCTATTGAGGTCATCGAGCATTGTACCGAGGTCCTCCAGGGTTTCCGCCATGACCACGATATCGTCGGCAAAACGAAGGTGAGTCAGATACTCGCCGTTGATGTTGATGCCAAGTCCTCTCCAGTCCAAAAGCTTGAAGACGTCTTCCAGTGCTGCTGTGAACAGTTTCGGTGATATTACATCTCCCTGTCTCACTCCTCGCTGCAACTGGATAGGTTTCGAGTCCTGGTCCTGAAGTCGAACTGACATGGTGGCGCTTTCGTACAAGGACTTCAACACTTCGATATACCGATAGTCAGCTTGGCACCGCTGAAGAGACTGAAGTACGGCCCATGTTTCGATCGAATCGAAGGCTTTTTCGTAGTCCACAAACGCGAGGCAGAGTGGTTGGTTATACTCTTCAGTCTTCTGTATAACTTGCCTCAGCGTATGAATGTGATCCACGGTGCTAAAGCCTTTTCGGAAGCCGGCTTGTTCGGGAGACGATTCGTTATGACTCTTGAGAACAGCTTGTAGACATGGCTCAGAAGCGTGATGGGTCTGTAGTTCTTCAGCAAAGACTTATCGCCCTTTTTGAAGAACAGCATCACCACGCCTCTGTGCCATGCCTGTGGCGTTTTGCCCTCGAGTATGACAGAGTTAAACAATTTCTGCAGTGCTTTAAGTATCGGTTTACCACCGGCTTTCAGAAGCTCTGCCGTAACTCCATCATCACCCGGCGCCTTGCTGTTTTTTAGCTGTTTCAGAGCCATACTAATCTCGTTCAAGCTGACGTCCGGGATGTCTTCTGTGTAGTGCCGGGTTAATCGAGCTCTTGGATCTGCGACCCGATTATTGACAGGTGTGCATGTTGTCGCGTATAACTGTCCGTAGAACTTCTCGACCTCTTCCAATAGCTCGGGCTTGGACGATACGATTCTGCCATCGTCGGTCTTTAGCTTCGCTAGTTGGCTCTGGCCTATCGACAGATCTGTAGCAAACACCTTGGAGCCTTTGTTGCGCTCAATTGCCTCTTCAATACGGTCAGTATTAAATTGGCGTATGTCGCGGGTCAAAGACTTAGTGATCTGCCTATTGAGCTGCCGATATTGGGAAGTATCCTCCGACGACTGCAGAATCATCTCGCGTCGTTCCTCCATGAGCCTCGAAGTATGGTCTAAGATTTTTTTGGTTCTGTTCGTACGATTGGGTTTGAAGAACTTAGAGCCAACCGTAAGGACAGTTTCCACGACCCTGTCGTTATAGTCGTCCACGTCGATACACTCACCCAGGCAATCGAAGCGGTTTTGCAGGTGGAGCTGAAAGCTCTCAGGGTTTTGGATTTGGGCAGGTGCTGGTCGGAGCGTAGACTTCATCAGACGTGATCTCTCGGCTTTTACATTAAGATTCAACGTGCCTCTTACCATTCGGTGATCGCTACCCGTTTTGAACGAATTGATCACAGAGACATCGTTGAATATCCGTTTTTTGTCTGTCATGATGAAGTCTATCTCATTTTTGGTAACACCGTCGGGGCTCTTCCAGGTCCATTTTCGATGCGGCCGTTTCCTGAAGAACGAGTTCATCATAAAGAGTCCCTCTTTCTCCATGAAGTCGACCAGCATTTGACCTCGGCTGTTCCTCACCCCAATACCAAATGGCCCAACTCTCAGTTCGTCACCGCAACGATTGCCCAGCTTAGCGTTGAAAACCCCCATGACCACCGTGTAATGAGTCCTGGAGGTATGTATGGCTTTGGATATGTCCTCATACATTGCCTCCACGTCCTCGTCGGGGTACTTCGAAGTTGGGGCGTATGCCTGTATGACCTTCAGCGAATAACGTTTAGTTATTCTGAGTATAAGGAATGCCACCCTATTTGAAATACTCCCGACCTGTACTACCTTGTTCACGAGGGACTTGTGGACGATGAACCCGACACCACCTTGGGACAGATAGTCGCCCTCCCGGAAGTAGAGCAGGTTACCTGACTTCAGGGCTATCGTGTTCTCCCCCTCTCTTCGGACTTCGGACAGTCCCACTATGTCCCACCGTAACCTGCTCAGTTCTTCCTCGAGTTCCACTAACTTCTCTTCCGTCCGCAGTGTGCACGCGTTATATGTTGCCAGGGCCAAGGTCGTTCGGCGAGGGATCCACGCCGCCCGGGGATTTCTAGCACCCCTGGTCTCGGAGCCGGGTCGATTTTCGCCTGAATCTGCCCGGCCACCGGGGCCGCCGGGCACTTGGGGCCGATTTCTGTTTGTAAAATCCATAAGGGGGTACGGGCCGTCACCCACCACGCTGGCCCAGTGCGGGTTGGTGGGGATTTGGTTGCCAGAGCCTCGTTAGTAGTCCAGCAGGGTGCACCGCGAGCAGGAGAGGTTGGCTTGGGGCCCGAGAGATGTAATTTGGGCCCCCTTACACCCTATTCTTGAGAAACTTTTTTTGTTTCTTATACGATGACAAGTTGACAGACATCAAAAATTTTTGAGGTGATTCAGTTTATTACAAAAATAAGTACGAAAAATGAAAATATCTTATCCAAGCTGATTTAAAAGTGTAGGTGAGGCAAAATTTTAGCTAAATTACCGGTGCGGCAATTTCCATTCAGGGGTTAGGAACCTTCCTATATGTTTAGGTTTTAGGAAATCATTCTAAAAAGAAGGAGTTAACAGCTGTAAACTTTAAAATTTCTTATGTACGCGTTCTCGGGGGCGATAAATCAGGTAGGTTTAGTTTTCAAAAAACATTCTTTCAACGTTCTTTGTGAGTCGTTTTAAACTAACTACGCTATCTATTGAGGCGTACAATAAACAAAATCTTAGTGAGATCGATCCAACCAGGGGTCTGATTGTCTGACTTTCATGCTGATACCGATGACAAAATCCGATCGATTTTGTCTGGAGAAATATTTTCTCCAAACAAAATCATTGCGTCACCATGGGTATGACGTATCAAAATGGCGTCAAAATAAAGCCGATGATCATACCAAATAAAGCGGATCGCACACTTGACGCACGACGGAGTGCTAAAACATCGCAGCAGTCTGTCAGATCCATACTAGACACGTAACTTAACCCATATTAAAACCGCACCTGACGGATGACACTGCGGTAGCGCTGCGTCAACAGCGGTTGAGGGGTTTTAGTATGGGGATTGACATTTCTAGTATGGATCTGACAGACCACTGCGATATTTTAGCACTCCGTCGTGCGTCAAGTGTGCGATGTGCCTTAGACAACCAGAGGCAGGTACGTCGTACGGTTGTCAAATTGTGAAATATTAGTATTAGACAGCCAACGATGCTTTACCCCTGGCTCAGGTATAGAATACTATGCAGCGGCCTAATTTCCCTAGGGCTTTCAACGTAGTCTACTTAGTAATTGTTTTTTCATTTGTAAAATTGAAGTATTGTGAATTGCTTGGTACTTAAATAAATAGAGTTCTCGACGGTTTTTATCACATATCAACCGAATACTACTACTTAAGACAGGTCAACATAAAAAAGATACATTACGTCATAGAATTAACATGATTTTGGTAGCTGTCCAATCTAGCTGGGATAAACTTTGAATCTCTCACAAAAACCGTATTTGACGAATGACATCCGTAGTCGCATCAAATCATGGCTGCCATAGGTTTTTTTTTAAGTTATGGCGTCACATCTCATAAGTCAAGACGTATTTTGCCAATGTCAAAATAGTCAAGTCGTCGATACGCTTAGTCGAAAGTGCGACGTGAGAGAGTCCTCAGCACCGTAATCCTACTCTGACGACTTGGGGCTGTGTTGCGCAAAATTATGTAAGTAGCAACAGAAACTTGATAGTAAAATTTTCTGAGAACGTGTAAAAGTGCTAACATCCACTTTTTTTCTCGGGTAATAGACCTAAAACAAAACCTTCGACAAATTTTGCTGAACTATTACGCAAAAAAAAACTATTCTAATCGTTGATTTTGATAAATGTCTCAGGCAGATTTTTCCTACCGAAATATACCTACAGTTCGACAGTCGTTCACAGCGTTTGTGTCGTAAAAACCCAATCTGAAAATTGCACTAAGCCGACTCGTAGACCGGCGAAACCTTTGGTGAAACCGACAAAATGTAATAAGGTTCGGCACTTACTTGAAGGAAATTCAGTCGCCGTAGTTTTCAATGGGTTCTAGCCCGTTTTCAAGTATACATAGATGGCGCACAGGTAAACTGAAAAAGTTTCTTCCTGAGGTTTCTTCCTAAGGAAATGTAATTTGTAGATGAGTTTGATACTCATATGTCAAAATTTCAACCTTACGCAACGCCATCTGGTATGACATCATAAATTAGCTCGAGGTGACTAAACACAGACAGATAGAAAAGCTCCCATTTTTATGAAATATATTAACTTGGACGGAGAGTCAAATAATTCGAATTAACTCAATGCAGCTGTTGTTTTTTGACACCGAGAACTGGGAATTAATTTGCGAAAATGCGAAAAGAATCTGTCACATGAATTTCGATTGGTTTGCACTAGGTATTTTAGTCATTTGCAATTCGCGATTGAATTTGTTCGCGGCACGTTAAGTCCGATTGCGGGAATATCCAGTCGGTCCATAAAATCTGTTTTCCAGAACGCCTACCTACTTCCTTCTTCCTTGACTGTCCCGATGGCGTAGTGGATAGTATGCCTGCCTTCTACGCCGAGGGTCGTGGGTTCGATCCCCACCGGACACAAATATTTGTTAAGTCAATTTTCAAATAGGTATTTGTGTTGAGTCTGGGTGTTTTCTATTTATAATATGTATTTATTTACAAAAAAGAAAAGGTATATATGTATTAGTATCAGCTATCTAGTTACCATAGTACAAGCTTTGCTTAGTTTGGGGCTAGATGGCGCTGTGTGAATTGTCCAGGATATTTTTTTTTTTTTTCTACAACTACTTCAGTTATCCACCACTTCACCAAAGGTCCATGTTTGAACCACTTTAAAATCTCATTGCCTACATGAAACGCTATCTTTATTATTCCACCCGATAAAAGCTTGTTTGACCAAAAAACTGAACGTCGACAAGGCTACTCCGACATAACTCTACTTCGACATTACTTAAGTCTGAAATTATTATACTCCGGCATCATTTTACTCCGACATTTCTACTCCGACATTACTCAATTTCGATAAGTGTGTCCGAACCCTAACATTATGCCATAACATGAAAAATTTATCAACGGAATATTGTTGTAATCCCGGTGTGATTCCGGCTTTATTACGCAACCATCTTGAGTTTTTATGTGTTGTATTTTACTTGGGGAAGATTGTTTTATTCACTTTTATTTGTTTGTTTATTATTTTGTTACGGCCTATAAAGAAATCACTTTCATTTTGGTAAAATATTTAGTGTGCTACCAGATTTCTAAGGGTAAAAAATAGATTTTTTTGTCATTGTAACGCCATCGAAACTCAACTGTCATTCCATTGCCATTGTGATTTTCTATACTTCAAACTGTTAGCAGACTACAAAATGACCGAGATCATCCAACTGAGATCCAATCGACATCCAACTTAAACGATTTTCGTTTCATTTCAATCGATTCAAATCGATTTTTGTGTTATTTTTGAATCTCCATTCAGAATAAATTGTTTTTTGTCTAAAATGGATTATTTAAATTAATCTAAATAAAAATAAATCGAATTTTGCGTCATCTATGTTGTAACAAACATACTCTTCTTTAAGCTTCAATAGATTGTTTTTTCACATCCCGGTTCCCTGTGAATGTATTATCTATTTTCTTGCACTGTGCTCGCCAACCCGCCCAGTAATAGACTGTTCTGGTAGATGAAGATTGTAATAGAGATGCATAACATTGAATTTAAAGATACTCCTGTTTATGAACTGTTTATTTTTATTTTTTGTGTTTTCTCTTTTTGACTTTTGTTTTTGCCCTTTCTTTCCTCTTTCGATACATTTCCAACTAAATATCTTAGCATATACTTGACAACAGTCCTTATTTCAATCAAGCCCTTTATAGGGTTAAGTCGTGAAGGGCCGGGAGTCGAATTGCAAACCCCAATAAACATCGACAAAGGGTCTCGCGACGATTTGTTTAACCCGATGCCAGGCACGGAGTTATATTGTCTTGAAGTGTTTGTATTTTTTTTTGTTTTCTCGTGTTTTTTATCCCAAGTTTTTATCCTTGTGATGCCAAGCAGGCATTATTAGACCCTAGTTTTTTGTCACCGTAGAATCCTTACTTAAGAGTGTTTGCAAGTAGATAACTGTCACAGAAAAAAGTTTTGTATTTACTTTCAGGAAACTATTTGCTATCGCTCTAAAATGTACTCACCTAAATTCAGTCTTTTCTCTCTTTTCGTGTAGGACACCGAGTCGTCCAACGACCCGATGAACTCTAGTGTCAGAATTTTTCAACTGCCTTCTACAAGTAGCAGGCGTCTGACGTGGTTGTGTAACGACCGCCGTCTAAGTGATCATAGACAGCAACCGGGACCTACGGCTTAACGTGCTAAATAAATAACCTAAATTCAGTGTAACTGTTTTGAATAAGTAAATTGACTGCATCATTACATACATACGTATAATACGCCTTTATCCTGCGGGGTAGACAGAAATTTTAACGTCCGCAAAAATACGATCGCCATCGCCACGCTTGATAAAATATTGAAGGCCAATACAGATATTTTGCGTATCACTGAAGTGACAGGTTGTCAGCCTGTCGCCTAAAATCGTAATACACCTGAAACCCTCGAAGTCCTTAGTCACCTCTTACGACACCCGCGGGAAAGATGATGGTGGTGACGTAAGTTACACGCTGTGTGGTCAGCCTGGCCAGCCCCGAGGCAGTGTCTTTATTTTTTTATTTTTTTTATACCACTCGTGACGCGATTCTATTAGGAACATAACATTGTTATTGTTTACAATGACTAATTCATTTATTCAGTGACAGTAGTGCCGTGTGATGCCGGCTTAGAATAGCATCACCCCATTTCTTTCCCGTGGGTGTCGTAGAAACCGACTAAGGGACTAGAAGGTTTCATGTGTATTGCAATTTTAGGCGACAGGCTGACAACCTGTCACTATAGTAATGCACGGCTTATCTGAAACGACCCTCAAACATTTGTCAGACGTCGCGATAACGACCGTAATTTTACGGTTGTTGACACTCTGCCTACCCCGCCAGGGATATTGGCGTGATATGTTAATGTTAAGTATTGTAATGTAACTCTATGACATTCTAAAAGCATTCATTGTGAATCTACTGGAAATAAACGATTGAATCTTGAATCTTGAAAAGAAAATACATGGATTCTTGATCAATGGGTCAATTAAAGTCTTATTCCAAGGAGGTATACCATCATTCTCTTCCTGATGACATGCAGTGTGGGCGAACCTTTATATTTTAGCACATACACATATCACGCCTTTTACGGGGTAGGCAGAGCGTTAACGATCGTAAAAATACGGCCACTATCGCCACGTCTGACAAATATTGAAGGCCCTTTGACAGGATGTCAGCCTGTTGTACTACACATAATACCCTCGAGTCCCTTAGTCGCCTCGTACGACTCCCGTGGTTAAGAAATGGGGTGATGCTATTCTCAACCGGAATCACACGGCAAATACTATATTTAAAATACAGGGTGTAAAAAAAATGCTGCAAATATTTTACGGGGTGAACCAGCCTCCCATACAAAATTACCAATCGATCAAAACAATTTATTATTAATTTGTATGGGAGGTTCAAATTTTTTTTAATATTTCGACCTATGTTCCTTGGGGAAAGTTGTTCAGTTTCATGGGCTGATTCACCCCTTAATATATTTGCAGCTAATATTCTATACCTTATACAAATTTTATATTTTGAAGCCCAAATAATGTTCAAATCGACGACGCCTATTCGACAAGGCCGACATAAAGCGGAGTACAGACGACAGTCATAACATAAAAGTGCTTCGTTCCAAAGCTGGAATGCGCAGTTAAGATATTGACTTAGAGCCCTCTAGGGGATTACTGGCTGCAACCGAGAGAATGTATATTTTCACGCTTTTGACTATAGCTAGGAAAATGTGCATTTATTATGGAAAGTTTCGTTTATAAAAAGATATAAAGAGGTAGTTGGTTTAATAATTTTTTTTTGAGCTTCACAGTTCGTAGAATTTGGATGCGCCAGTTTCATAGTAAAATAGCCCATGAAACTGAACAACTTTCCCCAAGAAGCATAGGCCGAAATGTGAGAAAATTTTTTGAACCTCCGATACAAAATTACCAATCGATCAAGTCAATTTGTATGGGAGGTCGAAATTTTTTTCATATTTCAACCTATGTTCCTTGGGGAAAGTTGTTCAATTTCATTGGTTGATTCACTCCTGAAACTATTTGCAGCTAGTTTTTTACACCCTGTATTTTGAAGTCCAAATCAATAATGTTCAATTCGACGTCTATTCGACAAGGCCGACATAAAGCGGAGTACTACAGACTACAGACATAACATAAAAGTGCTTCCTTCCAAAGCTGGAATGCGCAGTTAAGATATTGACTCAGAGCCCTCTAGGGGATTACTGGCTGCAACCGGGAGAATGTATATTTTCTCGCTTTTGACTATAGCTAGGGAAATGTGCATACTTATATAAAGTGTAAAAATATTAGCTGCAAATATTTTAAGGGGTGAATCAGCCCATGAAAGTGAACAACTTTCCCTAAGAAACATGTCGAAATATGATATATTTTTTGGACCTCCCGTACAAATTAACTTGGTCGGTTGGTTATTTTGTATGGGAGGATCAAATTTTTTTAAAATATTTCGACCTATATTCCTTGGGGAAAGTTGATCAGTTTCATGGGCTAATTCACCCCTTAAAATATTTGCAGCTAATATTTTTACCCCTTACCTATATGTAACTGGTTCACCCCTTAAAATATTAGCAGCTAATATTTTTACACCTTATATAAATTTTACATTTTAAAGCCCAAATACTGTTCAAATCGACGCCTATTCGACAAGGCCAATATAAAGCGGACTACACTACAGACATAACATAAAAGTGCTTCCTTCCAAAGCTGGAATGCGCAGTTAAGATATTGACTCAGAGCCCTCTAGGGGATTACTGGCTGCAACCGGGAGAATGTGTATTTTCTCGCTTTTGACTCTATTTAGGAAAATGTGCAGTTTATTTATTATGAAAACATACTTACGTATACATAGTATATCACGCCCATATCGTTTAAAGGGTAGGCAGAGCGTTAACGGCCGCAAAAATACGGTTGCTATCGCCACGTCTGACAAATATAAAGGGCCATTTGAGATAATTTGTGCATCATTATAGTGACAGGTTGTCAGCCTGTCGCCTAATCGTTGTAATACACCTGAAACCCTCAAGTCCCTCAGTCGCCTCTTACGAAACCCACGAGTAGGAAATGGGGTGGTGCTATTCTAAGCCGGCATCACACGGCAAAGTTAGTATGTAAAGTTGGTGTAAAATATGATATGCCGGTAGTAAGGGTTCATGCAGAAACTGAAAAACTTTTACCCTAGGAACATATGTAAGGAAACCGCTTTTAGGTCTTCCATACAATACATATAAATCAACAAAGGGGGAAAAATGGTCTCGCATGCAAAATAACGATCAGCTTACTGCATTTATTATAAAAAACCAAAAATTTATTGACGGTTCCTGTTTTTTTTTTTTGGAAGTGGATCAGTTTCATGGGCTGGTTCACCCCTTTCAAATTTTATTTACTCCCTGTATTTTCAAGCAATGTGATCGACGTACATGTACCTACGAACGTACCAACATGTGTTGAGTTTTTGTAGTCTCTTGTATAAAGGGTCTTTGTATGACGAGTCACGTGCGTTCTCAAAGTCCGTGCCCTTAACAAAAACGTCTTAAACTCACAATACTGAGCTAGATTAGGTAATCGACGCGATATCTTTTCATCGTAGGAACATAGAGATGCGCAAATATAACAGATATTTGTACTAGGTATCAAAATACCAACCGATATTAATATTTTCTTGAAGGAATACCGTGAACTTTTAAAATTTCGTAGATTATAATCTCAATCAAATCAATCAGTTACCAGTTACAATCACTTGTTCAGAGCAATGTCGTTGTTATTTTTGATTGTTGTATTTGTTGTTATGTTACTAACAAATGTTTTCGAAGCGATAAAAGACCTACCAATGGCAGGGTTTCGTCCAAAGATCCTATGAACCCTGGTGTCAGACTTTTTCAACCACCTATACTAGTATCAAGCCTCTTACATGTTTGTGTAACGACCGCCGTCTAAGTTATCATAGACAGTAACACAGCTCAACGGCTATCAGTAACAATTACTTCGATGTTACTTGAAATACTTATCACTTTGTGAATTCGTTCCCAGTCTGATTAGGACATTGCGGGATGAACCACCCGATTGTCAGCAAGTAAGATGGTTCCGTGTTTCGGATGGCATGTTTAGCCGTATGTCCCGGTTGCTGTCTATGATCACTTAGACGGCGGTCATTACACAGCCATGTCAGAAGCCTGCTAATTGCAGAAGACGGTTCAAAAAAGTGACACTAGGGTTCATCGGGTCGTTGAACGACTCAGTGTCCCACACAAAAAGAGAGAGAATCTGAAATATCGAATATTTACTAGTTACAATCATTCAAATACCAGTTACTCTAGTGTTAAAAAGGGTCTCATTTGTCCCCACATCACGTACCTCCTTAGAGGGAGTACGGACGATCACATTCGGGAATTCTGTTAGCTGTTTACATAACTAGTTCTCACTTTTGTTGTCCGGTAGTGAAGAGAGGATGGGTGTTGAAGACACTTTTACAACAGATGGCGCTGTTGGTTACTACAACTCGCTATAGAGATGTCTTCTTGTAAATTACATATCAGGCCAAATAAATGTGGTATGGAATGAAAATGGAATGGAACGGAATGGAAATAGTAGGTATAACCCACGTATAACCAGTGCTAGTTCAGGGTTTCACTATTAGAGAGTGGCATTCACTTTTCGTACCGACCAGTTCAAGACCTACCGCAGTAAGTGCCTTAATACTACCGAAGGGATCTTGTCTACTGGTCCACATTTAAAAATCGGCCCCTCCTGCTTGCGCATACGCATCGAGGACATAAGAGGTCCCCCCGAGAGGGGTGTGCGAGCTAGATAGCTGCTGACTCCACTGTGCGCTCCGCGTTTGGACTGCCTCGACTGCTGCTACGACTGCACTGGTAGTATTCTGCTACGAAAAATTGCTACGTGCCCGCCAGCTACGCCGCTCGCTACAATTCTAATACCTACTATGTCTGTCAAACGATCGCCACCGAATAATGATTTCGTCAATGCCCAGCAGCGCGGCGTTAACCGTCAGCTAAATCTAGATGATTCCACAATAGGGGACAAATCCTACGACACATTACTCGCAGAAATTAAGCTGCTACGCGAGGACATTAACTCCTGGAAAACTCACGTGAATCTGAGGCTGGACGAGTTGGATGATAGACTCTCAAAATCTGAAGCTAGTGTGAAGGTACTGCAGCGCAGGGACGAGGAGTGCATTCTTCTAAGGTCTACTGTTACGCAATTACAAGAACAGCTAAATCAACAATCGCAAGCATCGTTGAGCAACGACGTCGAGCTTTTAGGACTCGAAGAACTTAACAACGAAAATCTTCAACACCTCACCCTTCTAGCTGCGACCAAACTTGGCGTTAACCTCACTGCCGCCGACATCAACACAGTGCATCGTGCGGGCCCGCGAAAGAAAACTCAGCCAAAGAAAACGAATTCCGCCGAGTCCTCACTTCCAAGACCTGTGGTAATCAGGTTTACTCGAAAAGCGTTTCGAGACGATTTCTTGAAGGCTGCACTAACCAGACGGAACCTCGACAGCAGAGAGATCACGGAATCTGGTCCCCAGCGAAAACTGTACGTAAATGAAAGGCTGTCTGCAGGAAACCGTCACTTATTCCGCATCACCAGGGAATTCACCAAAACCGCGGGCTACAGATTCTGCTGGTTGCGGGGCGGTAGCATCTTTGTAAGGAAGCGTGAAGGTTCGCATGCTGATCGCATCCGCCTTGAGGATACCCACACAAACTGGAACTCAACACTCAACACGTTTAATAGGTTAAAACTTACACTATACACAACACACACAAAACGACACACAAAAGAGTAGACTCAAAATCCATTGTATCAGCACAGTGATTTGATGACATTTTTTAACCTAGATGCACTTAACTGTATAGATAATGCATTAGAAATTTCCTGTCAGACCATTGAATCCTTAGAGAGTTGTCGAAATGTCTTAAATCAGTCACATGATATAAAAGTCTTAACTTATAACATTCGCAGTGTACAAAAAAACTTCAACACATTTTGGGTAGCACTGAAACGCCTGGACATATTGTTTGACGTGATCATTCTCACTGAATGCTGGTTGTTAGGGGGCGCCGTAGCGGGGCAAATCCCAGGCTATACCTCTTACTCCACTGCCCGCATTAACAACCAAAATGGGGGCGTCGTGGCATATGTCAATGATAGGTGGGATGCTTCTGTCTCGGAGCCCCTTGTCTCCGAGGCGGAAAGTCTGAATATCGAGCTCGGTCCCTCTATTGCCGTGTTGGGAATATACCGTTCACCTTCCTACAAAAAGACGGACGCGTTTTTAAACACCCTTGGTATTCTACTCGAAACATTGAACACCAAATCTTTTACTTGATACTAGCAGGAGACATAAACATTAACATCTTGGACACATTTGACAGTCAGGTTTCTAGTTATCTGTGCCTATTGGCAGAGGCGGGTTTGCGTCCGGCTATCACCCAACGTACCAGAGAGGAAAGGTGTTTGGACCATATCTTTATCAAATCTGGGTCTGAACTGGTAACGGGGCTGGTTGCAGTTGCTGATATCACTGATCACTTTATGTGTATGGCTGGTTTATCTTGTAAGCAATCACAGAGGAAACGTCCGAATAGAACAGTCACAAAAATTGACTACGCCTCAGTTTTGCAAGAACTTGATAACACAGACTGGTCACGAGTATTAGGCACAACAGATGTAAACATTGCTACAAAGGAACTTAGCGCAATTCTTACTGGGGTGATTCGTAAAAATTCTAGTGAGGTCCGATTGAGTAGGTCAAAATACACGTTAAAGCCTTGGATATAGCCCCGGGCCTTATACGTTGTATGAAACATCGCGACCGGTTACACCTCGACCACCGCAAAAATCCAAAAGATGACGTAAAAAGAATCATATACACGCGGTACCGAAACTTTTTCAACGAACTCTTATATTCGCTGAAACAGAACTACGAAAATCATAAGCTAGAAGATTCTAAGAATGACCCTAAAAATCTCTGGAAAACTATTGATGAAATAAGTGAACGTCCAAACCGGAAGAACTCTGCTACTGAGCTTACTGAACTTATACCCGGGGATCCAGTAGAATCTCTCAACAAGTGTAATAAATATTTTGCTACGGTAGGGAAAAATCTAGCAGATCAACTGCTACATAAACAAAATTTAACACAAACTTCTTTAGTCACAGGAATGACTGCGCAAAAACCGGTAACTCACTCTATTTTCATGCGACCCACAAATGAAGTAGAAATATCCAAAATCATCAGCAAACTAAAAAAAGCAAGTGCCCCAGGTTTGGACGGGTTTACTGTAGCTCTAATAAAAAATATTCAACGGCATATTCTTACACCTCTTACGCATATAGTAAACCTGAGCATGTCTTCTGGGACGTTTCCCGAACAATGGAAGCAGGCGGTAGTAATACCCATCCACAAAAATGGCCCAAAAGGAGCTGTTGAAAATTATCGACCAATTTCCCTACTAAGTATCTTTTCAAAAATTCTGGAAAAGGTCATTAACTCGCGACTCGTGTCGTACCTTGAAACCAACAATCTTTTATCCCCTACCCAGTATGGTTTCAGACATGGCATGTCCACAGAAGGAGCAGTTCGGAGACTTGTTGACACAGTGTCGGAGTGCGTGGATAAAAAGGAAAAGTGTTTAGGTGTATTCCTTGATCTGGCAAAGGCATTCGACACCGTGTCAGTGCCAATTTTATTGAAGAAACTGGAGTTCCTTGGTGTCAGGGGAATAGCCCTAGAATGGTTCACTAGCTACCTATCCGGAAGAAGTCAGTGTGTTAGGGTGGGGAGTGTAGTCAGTAGCATGGAATCAATAGAGTTTGGCGTTCCACAAGGAAGTGTCCTAGGGCCGACTCTATTTAATATATACATAAACGATGTTAGCTCTACCGTCTCAGGTGTTGCTGATGTCATCTCCTACGCTGACGACACTGTTCTGGTTTTCAGGGGCTCCACCTGGGTTTCAGCTGTGAAAGCAGCAGAGGATGGTCTCAGTAAAATTTCAACATGGTTCGACATGAACTTGCTAACATTGAACGCTCAAAAGACTAAGTTTCTTTGCTTCCACAAAAGTCATTCCTCCCGCGCAGACCCTCTGCCAACCATTAAAATTCATTTTGTCGGCAACTGTGATTCAACATCATGTTCATGCCCAGCAATAGACAACACACAGGCCATCAAATACCTTGGCATAATCATAGATCACAGCCTGAGCTTCATACCGCATATTGACCTAACATCAAAAAGAGTCCGTAAACTTATACACGTTATGAAACTTCTCCGTGTGGCGGCTGACATCAGGGTTCTGACGATGGTTTACACTTCCCTCTGCGAGTCCCTTCTTACCTACTGTGTCAGTGTTTGGGGCTGTGCTGGTAAAACTGCTATGCTACAACTGGAAAGAGCCCAGCGCTCTGTGCTGAAAGTTATGCTCAGGAAACCAATCTGGTACTCAACTCAGGCTCTGTATTCCGAAGTCCGTGTGCTCAGTGTGCGACAGTTGTATATTTTAAATATTGCCACAGCAACTCACAGAACTACTTTGGCCTCGCACACTTATGCGGAGCTTGTTCGGAGGAGAGTGTACGCCATCCCGCAAACCAGAGTTAAATCAGCCTTTGGTCGCCGTTTTCCAAATTTCAACCAGCCTTATATCTACAATCGCATTGTCAGGCTGTGCGATATCAAACTATGCAAAACCAGACAAGCAAAAGCCAAGATACGCCAAGTACTGCTATCCCTGTCTTATGATGAAACAGATCTTATTTACAACAAAAACTGGCCCTCTCGTTGACTGCCTTTTTTCATCCGCAAATGTTATCGCTTTTATACAGAAAATACACACACACACACACACACACACACACGCACACACACACATAACACACACACATATACACACACATACACACATTACACACACACACACACACACATATTTCACCATTATTATTATTATATTTATCTTTTTTCTTTTTATCTTAAATATTAGGTACATATATTATATTGTATTTCTTTCAAAATTGCATGTAACAAAACTAAACTCATCTTAATACTGTATTCCAAGAATTATGTAAGTAGGATACATCCGAAGGTACACCTAGACTGACGTAGAAATGTTGTACTAGGTAACTTAGATATGGACTCCCGCGATACAGGTTAATTCCTAGTGCGGGGTCCGCTGGTTAATTTGTAAAATGTAGTGTTTGTTTTCGGCAAATAAAGATTATTATTATTATTATTATTTCGACTTATCTTTCTTGGGGAAAAATGTTCAGTTTTAAAGGCTGATTCACCCCCTTAAAATATTCGCAGCTAATATTTTTACACCATAAATACGAGTAAATTTCCTTTTAAAACGGTGTCCATGTCCATCAAAACTACATTTTAAAACATTTGTCGTCGTACCATTTTTACTTAGTACTTTACTTACTACAAAATTGGATCTGACAGACCGCTGCGATGTTTTAGCGCTCCGTCGTGCGTTAAGTGTGCGATACGTTGTTTATTTGAAAACGGCAAACAAAGTTGTTGTGTATCGTAATGAAGCGGCGGGTTCCCAGTAAAAAGAGCACTCAATTTACTACCAAATGGTCGAATACACATTCGGTATCTATTTGATCTAGTTAACGAACCGTATTACTAAACTACTAGACAAGCCTTTGATTAAATAAGGGACACCGACGACCGATGTGGCGCAGTGGTAGCGCGACTGCCTTTGACGCAGAAGGTCCCGAGTTCGATTCTCGGTGGGTCACTCACAAAGTTGATATTTATCTCTTTGTGAATTTGTTCCCAGTCTGGTTAGGACATTGCGGGCTGAACCACCCGATTGTCCGTAAGTAAGATGGTTCCGTGTTTCGGGTGGCACGTTAAGCCGTAGGTCCCGGTTGCTGTCTATAATTACTTAGACGGCGGTCGTTACACAACCATGTCAGCAGCCTGCTACTTGTAGAAGGCGGCTGAATAATTCTGACACTAGGGCTCATCGGGTCGTTGGACGATTCGGTGTCCCACACGAAAAGAAGAATAAGGGACACGTACGTACGTATATATCTCGCACCTTTTTCGTACCGTAATATCATACAGGTCGAAGTAGAAGGAAAACGAGGAAGAGGACGACCTAGGAGAAACTACTTTCAACAGCTGAAAGAGAAACTGAATGTTGTGTCGTATCAGGAGGTGAAGTCACTGGCGGAGAAAAGAAATGAATGGCGGTTGCTCCACCGACAAGAGCATGGCTCTTAAATAAAGAAGTATATCATACAGCTATGGCCTGTATTTCGATCAAAAACTTGTAAGATTTTTATGTATTAAAACGATAAACCGATATGCCGTGTGATGCCGGCTTAGAATAGCATCACCCCACATCCTTTCCCGGGTGTCGTAAAAGGCGACTTAGGGACTCGAGAGTATTGGTGTATTACAATTTTTTAGCGACAGGCTGACGACCTCTCACTGCAGTGATACACATGTTTTCTGAAACAGCCTTGGAAAACAATCCTCAAAAATGTCAAACGTGGCGATAGCAACCGTATTCTTACGGCCGTTAACGCTCTGCCTAACCTCGCAAGGGATAAAGGCGTGATATATGTATGTATGTAAAACGATAAATAGGTACTCTGTCAAGTATAACTTTGCTGGGCAGCGTCTAATTTTACTAGCACCTTGTGACCTCACTTTATAGCACTATTATCAAAACAATAAACTAAGAGAAATACAGGATTGTTTGAACCATAGTTTTACGGTTAGGTACACGACTTTATATCACGTTTAAATAACATATCCTTAGTTAGGCGTCTAATCTTGATTCAACTCTTTAAAAAAATTGTCTTTTCTAAATATAATGTTGCGATAGTGCAACTACTTTTCTACTCTAGATGACTAGATGGCGCTCTAAGTATTATCCAAGATATTTTTTGGAAACTACTGTTTGTCACTTAAGATATTTAGCTGGTTAGGAGATGGCTGAAAAACAACATGGATGATGTCACCGCCTTTTCGGTGCCATTCTTGTCTTTCATGTGTACCTATTAATGTGTCGTATTCAAACAAAAGCTTAGTCTTTCCTACAGGCCGGTGTGACATTTCGTTGTGACACATCGCAGATTTGAAAAATCTCGCTTTTAAAGTCTATTTTTTTTAGAGAGTCCATAAATGTAAACAAACAACTCGCCATAACAACGTCGATAGATTTCGCCATAATATATGAGAACTGCACGTTATAACTGTCATACAAATACATATTTCACTTGTTTCACATCCCACATAACTGAAAACACTTAATTTATAACTCAATTATGTATAATTCTATTAGAAATTCATAAAATATTAAACAAACACGGACATTTTGACAGATCGTGAACATACAGCCATGTTTGAATAGTGCTGTGCCACATCATTGAATCCAAAGTTCTGATTCAGTTCAGTGAGTCAGTCAATGAGTCGATTGATTGATTACTTTAAAGTTTCTTTTTTTTCTGTTTTAGTCATTATTATTAGGTATGATCATAAAAGTTCAATCTTATAAAACATGTTCAAGTTTACAACAACATGTTACAAGAATAAAACATGTTCTATCCCTAGGTGGGAAGTTATAATTTAAAAAGTATTTTAAAGTGTACACATCACACACTTAGATTATTTGGTATAAAAAGGCCTCTGTGCTGTTGGCTTTGGCCCCACACATGCCTCAAAGGACCGGGTCCCTGTGGGCCCGTGATTCGAAAAGAATACCAAAATAATAATAAAGTTAATTAAATTTAATTTATCAACTCTTTCACGAGTCAGCTGTGGAGGGCCTCCAGGAGGCGCCTCGCGAGTGTGGTTTGGGCATTACGCAGTTGATAAATGAAATTTATTTAACTTTTTTAAATTATTACTTCCCACCCAGGGATAGAACATGTTTTATTCATGTATTATGGTTTATATTATTTCACAGTGTTATATTATTCTCATAAATGAAAATAATTAGTAATGAAAAACATTATTTTCTTAAACTTAGATTCATATCAACGGGGCTTAGAAGGGACGACATTTTAATTACTACTCCTTTTTATAGCACTGTATTTACGCTACTATGAACGGCAAAATTATCCAATAAAGGTTGTTTTATTATATATAAAAAACAATGATAATGCGGGTAAAGCCACAGGGTATTTGTTTTTAATACTGTGTTCAAACAATCAACAAGTTACGATGATCTTACTCGACTCAGTTATAAAGATTTTGAACTGACTCACTCTTGCCCAGCCCTACCAAATCTAATATTAGAGATTTTTAGTCTGTGGAGATTTGTTTGTTTACCTTTTTGGACTCTCTAAGAAAAACAGACTTTAGCTTTTAACATTATGCGTTTAGAGAGCATTATGCCATTAGGTTAGGTCATTATGCGTTAATGACATTTTTAGGATTCGGGACATCATGCGTCAGTAGGAAACTATTCGTATCTTTTGGCAACTGAATATAATTTTTTTACTACATTTCTTGCTATCGCTTCGGTTTCTCGTTTGTCCGAGTACTAAAAAACATCGACAGCTATTTTCAAGACCGCGCCAAGATATAAAAACATTTTCTGGCACCCTACCGTTATCTCGGGGACCCTCTTGGACCCTCAGCTCTCAAGTACCGCTCGTAAAATCAAACGATCCTCACCAATGATTGTTTTTATCTGGTCAGTGGACACATTCGGCGAAACGTTTCGGTCTGAGAAACAAATCAGTAAAAATACACGGTGTAAAAATCATCATCATCATCCTCCTTGCCTTATCCCTTTCTCTGTCGGGGTCGGCTACCTAATCTAGGGGATTTGACGTGGAACCAAGTTTTTACACAGAGCGACTGCCATCTGACCTTTGCAACCCGAAGGCTAACCTGGCCCGAATCAAAATAAAAGTTGCAAATATTTTAAGGCGTGCCCAGCCCAATAAATTGAACAACTTTCTCCCAGGAACATAGGTAGTAATACGAAAAAAACTTTTGGCCCCGCCATACAAATTGGCCGACCGGTACATTTTGTGTGGGAGGTCCAAAAGTTTGTTTCATATTTCGAACTATGTTTCATGGGGAAAGTTGTTAAGTTTAATGGAGTGGTTCGCCCCATAAAAAAAATTGCAGATAATATTTTTACACCCTATATATTGGATGTACTGGAAGAAGCACTTTGAGTTACGCGTTTTATCAACTTCGGTGGATCGCACACTTAACGCATGGCGAAACGCTGAAATATCGCAGTAGTCTGTCAGATTTATACTAGAAACGTCACTCCCCATACTAAAACCGTACTCGACGGTCGACACTGCGATAGCGCTGCGGTTGAGCTGTTTTAGTATGGGGATTGTCATTTCTAGTATGGATCTGACGAACCGCTAGGATATTTTAGCGCTCCGTCCTGCGTCAAATGAGCGGCCTTAGATCTTAAGAATAAGAAAAACTTTATTCAGTGACCACTCAATGGTTAGGATACATTAGTGTAGGGACTAACAGTTTGTATTGACATTATAGTATCAAGTTTATAGTAGTAGGTAAGTAGTACATACATACATACATATATCACGCCTTCATCCCTTTCGGGGTAGGCAGAGGGAAACGGCCATAAGAATACGGTCGCTATCGCCACGTCTGACATTTTTGAGGATTGTTTTCCAAGGTTGTTTCGGAAAACATGTGTATCACTATAGTGAAAGGTTGTCAGCCTGTCGCCTAAAAAATGTAATACACCAATACGCTCGAGTCCCTTAGTCGCCTCTTACGACACCCGCAGGAAGGATGTGGGGTGATGATATTCTAAGCCGGCATCACACGGCAATAAATAATACACTTAGAAAATAACAAGACTTGTGCTATTGACGTTTAACTGTTAGGTTAATCTATGTATTGAAACGGAAAGAGTTCCTTTTCGTGTTACTTACTTACTTTGAACATCAAAACTATCACTGACTTTGTCAATTGAACTTCTTTAAAAAAAAAAGTGTCTAACCGATTATTAGATAAGTGTTTTTATAGTGTAAAAGAGTACTTAGAATTTAAGCTAGATTGACATTATGATAGATTCTTTAAAATTTGCGCACCTACTGCATGCAGGTAGAGTATACCGTCGGCGTACTGTGAAAACCTCGTAAGTACAAAAAAACCCAAATATTTTTTTATCTACGTTATGGCTAGAAAACCTCGGAACGCGTCGTTTGACATTAGTCCAATTTTAAATACAACACTCCTAGCACCATCTATTATGTTTTATGAAAACCTCGTGCGGATGACGAGACCGCCATTTTTTTGTGAGAAACTTGTATCCGCATTCGCAAGGTATTCAAATGAAAGATTTGCTTTGGAAAAGCTCGTTTATGCATATAAGCCAGGTTAAAAAGACTACCATCTGTGCGGAGTCGGATGCGGACTCCTTGGGAAACAGTATTTAGGACTTCTTTGACTACAACTGCAAAGTACAAGGCGAACAGTGGGCGCTAAAACACATCCTTGTTTCACCCCACAGGTGACGGGGAAGAAATCAGACTGTTCACCGTCTTTGAGGCGGTTCTGTAAGACTCTGGCAAATACTTTTCCAGGGACTGACAGCAATGAAATACCGCGATAAGAGTTACAGTCAGAACGGTCACCCTTGTTCTTTTACAGGGCACAAATGCGAGACACTTTGAAGTCCTCACCCTCTCCTCCTCACACATTCGAACGAAAATGAAAATTTCCATACCGATGTGTGCAACTCCGTACCACCATATTTAAGTAGTTCACCCGGTATAAGGTCAATACCAACCGCCCGGTTATTATGCTACTGTCTGATGGCAGTAACAACCTCGTCACATGACAGGGGCTCGTCCAACTCCGTGGCTAACGGGAGTTGAGGCCATAAACTGATATTATGCAGATCAGCTGATCGATCTACGTTGAACAAGTTGTGAAAATGCTCAGCCACACGTTTAAGTACATCCTCCTTGCTGGTCAGGAGGTGCATACCGTCTAAAGACCTTAAAGGTACTTTTGTACGGAAGGACGCACCAATCTGCTTACGCACTTCACTGTAAAACTCACCAAGCTGGTCTGTATCGGCGAGCCACTGCACTTGACAAGCCTTGTCCTGCCACGACTTGTCTTTTATTTGTCGAGACAGCCTGCGTAATTCTTGGTCACTCTCTTTGACCACCGCAACACTTCCACTTCTTCGATTATGCTGTCGCAGGAGCTGTCAATGTTTGTCGAATGCTGCTTTAAGAGCCTCGCTATTGTCATCAAACCAGTCTTCACTATGCCGGTCTTTAGTACCCAAAGTAGCAGAAGCGGCTTCTATGAGATGACATGACAAAGCTCCCCAAGCAGCACTGACATCACCTGTTTCAGTTATTGGCGACGGCTTTTCAGTTAAGGCTTCTGCATATTTCACCCTAACCTCGCGATCTTTCAGCCTATCCACGTTTAAACACGGAGGCTTCTTCACTGTGGATCTGCGAGGTCGACGGAGGCGGAGTCGTAGCTTAGTGACAATTAGTCGATGGTCAGTCCAACAGTGAGCGCCACGCATGACTTGCGTATTATTCAATAAGCAACTTTAATATTAGTAGAATTCCTGGTTATGTGTTAATGGTTAAGTAAGAAAGGCTGATTGCTTTTGGCGTAATAAGTACCTACTTCCTTAATGTTCTGTTTTGATTTTGATCGTTAGATTTTGATCCTTAAATTACGTAAGAAGTCACATTTCAGACTGATTTGTGATTCGTTTCTCAGTATTATGCTTATTAATAACGTACTCCAAAAAAATACAAGCCATTTTCTATTAACTTTATTTACATCGCCGATGACATTTACATTGTTTTTCTGTATATTGCTGACAGATCATAAAGTAAATCACAATAATTTATGTTCTGACTATAGGTTTAAGAACAATTAAAAAGGCTGATTACTTTGTAGTGAGTAAAGTTTAAATAAAAATGATAATTGTGATTAAAGGCATTGTTCTTTTATTGAAAACCTTGTAAACTTTTGCAAAAAGTACTATGTTTTTCGAGACAACCTCTCAAGTCACATTATGCACTTCTTGGACAGGAATATTTAAAAATAGTAAACACAATCAATGCTTATTGCACACATAAACATAATACAGTCAGGTGTTTAAAAAAGTTTAGTACAAAATTTTTCACCAGGAGGTTTTTTGCTTGTCCTGTAAAATTGTGCTTAAAGTACATACGTGGTTATCACAGTACGCCGACGATACTTATATTATGTATACTGTAACATCTTTAATTCATTACTGTATTCTGGAAAATAAAGTTATTATTCTTCTTATTCTTATTTTGTTATTTTTTTGCTTCGGTGGCCAAGTGGTTAGGACACCGGTCTTACAATCGTGAGACCGGAGTTCGATCCCCGCTATGTACCTACCAATGTTTTACTCATGTACATTTACTTACGGTTAAGGAAAAACATCGTGATGAAACCTATTTTCAAATATAATTTGAATTCAGGTGATATTTGTATGTGACTTAACCTAGGATTCGAACCAGGTTAGCCCTCGGGTTGCAGAGGCCAGATGGCGGAAAGTAAAAACTTGGTTCGACGTCAAATCTCCTAGGTTAGGTAGCCTAACCCCGACATATTAAGGTGTAAAAATATTAGCTTCAAATATTTTAAGAGGTGAATCAGCCCGTGAAACTGAAAGACTTTCCTCAAGAAACATAGGTCGAATTAATATGAGTATTTTTTTAGGACCTCACATACAAATTGACTTGGTTGGTCGGTAATTTTGTATGGGAGGTCCAAATTTTTTTCCCATAATACGACCTATGTTCCGGGGGGAAAGTTGTTCAGTTTTAAGGGCTGGTTCACCCCTTAAAACATGCAGCAATTTTTTTTACACTGTAGAACGGAATAAGGCAAGGCGAATGATGGTTTCCCTAAACAGTAATTTTATTTTTCGGTTTATTCAACTCCATGGTTTAATTGACTTCCTAGTCTTGAATAATTTACACCTTACATAGTTTTATACACGAAATCCAAGAAAAGAAACCTACTAAACAATGTCTTATATTGCTCTGAGAGGAGGCCATTGAGAACGAAATCACATAACTAGATTGTTCCTATATTCGTTTATCCGCCAAATAACGCTGTAAGAATGCGAGACAGCGTTCCAACTCTCAGAGGCGTATTAACATACTATACACGCTTTTTCGTTCTCAAATGCGGTAGCATATTGATGACGTTTATAAGTCTAGTAATGTGAGGCAGTGTTCCAGCTTGCAGATGCCTATTGACAGACTACACATGTTTTACGTTCTCAAACTTATCAATTTAATAATATGGAATTCTACCTTATCTAGGGTAATTCCGCCAGATTCTAGCGCAGCAGCTGCGCCGGGTTCTGGTTCCTGCAGAGTTAGGTAAACGGAGTAGAGTTTGTGTGTTCAAACATTGGTACATAAAAATACATTGGTATATTGCGGGGATCAGACTTGGGTCTCACGATTGTAAGACCGGTGTCCTAACCGCTTGGCAAACAAAAGCTGTATTAAGGAGCCAAAATAACCTAGATACTGCTGGAGAGACGTTATGGATACTGACTTGCGCGATCTCCAAGTCAACAACTGGCAGGAGACCGCGCAGGACAGGGATCAGTGGCGAGTGCTCGTTTCGGAGGCCAAGATCGATTTTGGGTTGCTGAGCCAGGGGAGTTAGTTAACTTTTTGTTAGAAAGTTAATACAATCGAAACAAGCGGAAAAAATTCACGCCACCGATGGGATTTGAACCCACGTCTTTTGACTAGCCGGGTTAGTTTTTCGGGAGTAAGTTTACATACATAATATATCACGCCTTAATCCCTTTCGGGGTAGGCAGAGTGTTTACAGCCGTAAAAATACGGTCGCTATCGCCACGTCTGACAGTTTTGAGGATTGTTTTCCAAAGTTGTTTCAGAAAACATGTGTATCACTATAGTCACAGGTTGTCAGCCTGTCGCCTAAAAATTGTTATACACTCGAGTCCCTTAGTCGCCTCTTACAACACCCACGGGAAGGATGTGGGGTGATGCTATTCTAAGCCGACATCACACGGAGTTAGTTTAGGTTTAGTAAATACGCGTCTCAATGGCCCGGGGCGCGCACCCTGGCAAATATTTGATTACCCGTTCCGCATGTGATCCGCTGAAATTCTATTAGTTAATAGACTGCTTACTTGTATACACAAGGATAGTCTGCCGGCGGTCATGTTTGTTTTTAGGTTGAATTACGAGATTGCCGTGTGATGCCGGCTTAGAAAAGCATCGCCCCATTCTTCCCTGCCGTAAGAGGCGCCTGAGGGACGCGAGAGTTTCATTTGTATTATAACTTTGGGCTGACAACCAGTCACTACGGTGTGGTGGTACACAAATCATCTAAAAGAGCCATCAATATTTGTCAGACGTGACGGTTGAGACCGTTTTTTCACGGTCGTGAGCGCTCTGCCTGCCCCGCAAGAGATAAAGGCGTGATTCGTGTATGTATGTGTGCATTACTTTTTATCAGTTAGGCCTCCTTCACACTTTCCGCACAACGCAGCGCTAAAATCTAAAAGTACAGTCAAATGGGGAAAAGTGAGACTAGCGGGTAACTTGGGACATGGTCGACACCACCATCTATGAACCAGCTATAACGTTGTAACTGGTTGAAAACTTTGGACTCTACATTTATCAACCAGTTATAACGTTATAGGCTTATAGCTGGTTCATAGATGCTGGTGTCGACCATGTGCCATCCCAAGTTACCCGCTAGTCTCATTTTGCCCATTTGACCTCTCAATATTTGTCAGATGTGGTGATTGCTTTAACGCTTTATCTTCTCCGCAAGGGATAAAGGCGTAATTGGAAGATAAAACCTAACTTGATTTTATTCTGTTGTAGACTTAACCATGTGACATACATACATACGTACACAAATCACGCCTATATCATTGGCGGGGTAGGCAGAGCGTTAACAACCGCAAAAAACGTTCGTTATCGTCACGTCTGACAAATGTTTGAGGGTCGTTTCAGACGCCGACATAAAATAGCATCATCCCATGTCACCCGTGGGTGTCGTTAAGGGCGACTAATTGGGCAGTAGTGCCCCCTGTGAGTGTCTACAACATCTTGCACTGCGCTCACCAGCCCGTCTGACATGCGCGGTGAGTATGGCAAATACCTACCTACCCCTAAGGCGGATCGCACACTTGACGCACGACACACACACAAATCACGCCTTCATCCCTTGCGGGGTAGGCAAAGCGTTAACGGTCGCAAAGTTACGGTCGTTATCGCCACGTCTGACAAGTATTGAGGGCACCTTCAGATGATTCGTGTATCACTGTAGTGACAGGTTGTCAGCCTGTCGCCTAGAGTTGTATACGTGCTAATACACATGAAACCCTCGAGTCCCTTAGTTGGTTCTTACAACACCCGCGGGAAGAATTGGGGTGATGATATTCTGTGCCGGCACTACACGGACGCACGACGGAGTGCAAAAATATCGCAGCGGTCTGTCAGACCCGTACTAGAAACGTCACTCCCCATACTAAAACCGCTCAACCGCTGTCATCGCAGCGCTGTCGCAGTGTCGTCCGTCAAGTGCGGTATAAGTATGGGGACGTTTTGTGGCTAATGTAGCTGTAGTAGTAGACTTTGGAAAAGAAAGACAACACGAAATGGCTACCTTTGAATCGCAAGATCACAATTCTATGTGACCACAAGTCAGGTTAGACGGATCGCACACTTGACGCACGACGGAGCGCAAAAATATTGCAGCGGTCTGCCAGATCCATACTAGAAACATTACTCCCCATACTAAAACTGCACTCGATGGACGACACTGCGATAGCGCTGCGATGACAGCGATTGAGCTGTTTTAGTATGGTTCTGACAGACCGCAGCGATATTTTTGCGCTCCGTCGTCGTGCGTCAAGTGTGCGATCCGCCACATTCGCCATAGGATTGAAAATACGTATTAAAATATCTGTATTTCTGTCTTCTTCTACAGGAAAATGCAAATTGAGGCTAGTAAAATTGTCGCTGAAATTTACGACAATTCTTTAAAAAATAAGTATTCAAATATAATGTAATGTTAAGAGATAAAAACGTCAGCAGTAGCCTGTGCTAATTATTATTTAATATCATCTACGAAAACCAAACACTAGCGCGTTTTAATAGCCAAGTAGCGCCATCTGTCAATCGCACTTATTACTAAACCTTAAGCGTTCAGGTCTGAGCGTTATCTGTCGGGTACGAATACTCAACATACGGGGTGTTAGGGACACCGTCCCGAATACTGATACACGAGGGTGCAAGCAGACCATGAAACTGAACAACTTTCCCCTAGGAACATAATTATGTCAGGAAACGTCAATACATTTTTGGTTTCCCATAGTAACTGCAGTTAGCTGATCGCAATTTTGTATGGGAGCTCGTTTGAAGTCTGAAAGTTTCCTGGAAGTTGTTCAGTTTCATGGTCTCGTTGCACCCTATCAATATTCGGGACGATGACCCTAACAGCCTGTATATACACATATCACGCTTTTATCCCTTGCGGGGTAGGCAGAGTCTTTCAACTGTAATATTACTATCGCCAGGTCTGACAAATATTGAGGGCTCATTCAGATGATTCGTGTATCACTGTGGTAACTTGCGAGCCTGTCTCCTAATGTTGTAACATATATGAAACCCTCGAGTCCCTTAATCTCCTCTTACTATACACGGCGGGATGAAATGGATATTTATTACTTTGTGAATTTGTTCCCAGTCTGGTTAGGACATGGAAAATGCCGTGTGATGCCGGCTTAGAATAGCATCACCCCATATCCTTTCCGTGGGTGTCGTAAGAGGCGACTAAGGGACTCGAGAGTATTAGTGTACTACAATTTTTAGGCGACAGGCTGACAACCTGTCACTATAGTGCTACACATGTTTTCTGAAACAACCTTGGAAAACAATCCTCAAAAATGTCAGATGTGGCGATAGCGGCCGTATTCTTACGGCTGTTAAAGCTCTGCCTATCCCGCAAGGGATAAAGGCGTGATATATGTATGTATGGTTAGGACATTGTGGGCTGAACCACCCGATTGTCCGTAAGTAAGATGGTTCCGTGTTACGGATAATACGTTAAGCCGTAGGCCCGGTTGCTGTCTATGATCACTTAGACATTACACAACCATGTCAGAAGCCTGCTACTTGTGGAAGGCGGTTGTAAAATCCTGACACTAGGGTTCATCGGGTCGTTGTACAACTCGGTGTCCCACACAAAAAAGAAAAAGAAAAGTTGTAGCATATCCTGAACGAAGTGCCTTTTCAGTGTCCTCATTAACAAATGGACTACTTAAAAGTCTTGTTATTTTCTTAGTGTACTAATTACCTACTACTGTATTGCTATAGACTTGATACTATAATGTCAATACAAACTGTTAGGCCCTACACTAATGTATCCTAACCATTGAGTGGTCACTGAATAAAATTTTTAAAGACCTAAGGCCGCACATTTGACGCACGACGGAGCGCTAAAATATCGCAGCGATTTGTCAGATCCATACTAGAAATGTTAATCCTCATACTAAAACCGCTCAACCGCTGTCGACGCAGCACTATCGCAGTGTCGTCCGTCGAGTGCGGTTTTAGTATGCGGAGTGACGTTTCTAGTATTGATTTGACAGACCGCTGCGATAGTTTAGCGATGGTGTGATCCGCCTAAGTAAATGGGCAAGGTTATGTTTTATTTTTTATTTTTTATTTTATTTTATTAGGTACAATAACAGATAACAGAATGAGAAATTACAAGTAGTATCACATATTAGCATAGCATTATAAAACTGAAATCCTTTAAAAATTGTACACAACATTCGTATTAAAAAAGTCAGTTAACATTCAAAAATAAAAAAATAAATAATGGTAGTATAATTAAAATTATTGAATTCATAAAATTTGATAAATCAAAATAATTATTAAATAAATGAAATAAATTTTTATTACAAACGCGGGGTTAAGTTTTCTGAGACCATCTTGTTTAATGTAGTTTTAAAACATTTTATAGTACTGCTGAATATGTCTAGGTGAGAACAGACTTGATTGTAATTTTTTGTCATTCTTAGTAGAGGGCTATTCTGAGAAACATTATTGTTAGTTACTGGCACGTTAAAAAGCTGTGGAATGCGTACGGATCTAACTGGCACCTTAACGAACAATCTCTGAAGCAGCTGCCCATCCATGTACCCGTTAGCGATCTTGTGCAAAGTACACAAATCAGATACCCATCTGCGATCCTCTAGGCTTTTTATTTTGAATCTATTCAATCGGTCACTATATTCAGGTATTTTTCGTCTGATGCCCAACCTAGAACATAAGGTTCTTACAAAACGGCGTTGAATTGCCTCTATTCTATCATTATGTACATGATAACACGGTGACCAAATTGGGGAGCAGTATTCCAGTATGCTTCGTACCAGTGCCATATACAGTAGAATCCAAGAACTTTCCTGTTTAAACGGTATTGCAGTTCGAGTTACAAAGTTCAACATTCTGTTGGCTTTACTGCATATATGATCGTAATGAGGTTTAAAAGACAAAGCCGTATCAAATAGCACTCCCAGATCCCGCACTACTTTGACACGTTGCAATACAACACCATCAATACTGTACTCATACATAAGAGGGTTTTTCTTCTTAGTAAAAGTGATAACCTGGCATTTACCAATGTTTAATGACATATAGTTATCCCGACACCATTTAATAAGTGTCACAATATCGTTTTGAAGCATCTGGCAGGCATCCACATTGCCAACCTCTCGAAATATTTTAATATCGTCAGCATATGCAAGACACTGACATTTAAAGGTGTCAAGCAGATCATTGATAAAAATTAGAAACAGAAGTGGGCCCAAGTTGGAACCTTGGGGCACCCCTGATGATGCGAGGAAAGGGACAGATTCGAAACCATTCAATACCACAAGTTGAGAGCGTTCTGATAAGTATGATGTAAACCAACGATGAAGACTACCGTGGATACCAAGGTGATGCAACTTTGCCAGGAGTACGGAATGATTCACGCGGTCAAAAGCCTTAGAAAAATCTGTATATACGGAGTCAGTCTGCTTTTTTGTATTAAATCGATCGCAGAGGTAGGACGTATAGATCAGAAGGTTGGAATTGGTTGATCGGCCCGAAACGAATCCGTGCTGATACGGACTAAGAATATGTTTAAAGTGGTTGTAGACCTGTGCATACACCAGACTCTCAAAAAATTTTGCAAACCAGCTCAATATACTTATGGGGCGATACTGGGTTACGATAAGGTTATGTTTTCACGATACTTACTCTACTTTTCGCGATATACTACACTAAAAGATACAGTCATACGTACAGCAATTCACGTAAGCAATAACCTCAAAGCAACGTGTATGGATTTATTTATGAGCCGTACACACAGGGACTTATAAATATCCAATCTTGGGATTGCAACCTTCATTTCGTACTTCCCTAGTGCCTGGTATATTGGGGTAATCATAGTTATTGAACTAGTACCCTCTGACTCTCAAACCACTGGCCTGATGGAGTAGCGCCACTGCCTCCTACGAGGGTCGTAGGTTCGATACTCTTAGGTCACAAATACAGGGTGAAAAAAAAATTGCTGCAAGTATTTTAAGGGGTGAATCAGCCCATGAAACTGAACAACTTTTCTCGAGGAACATAGGTGGAATAATGAAAAAATTTTTGGACCTCCCATACAGTTAACTCGCTCGACTACTATGCTACATTTTGTATGGGAGGTCCAAAATTTTATTTCATATTTCGACCTAAGTTTCTTTGGGAAGTTGTTCTGTTTCATGGAATGTTCACCCCTTAAAATATTTGCAGCTAATATTTTTACACCTTATATTAAGTAGGTTTGGCAATGGGCTGGATCTGTCTTGCCGTTGGAGTAAGCGGGTTCTAGAGTGGAGACCACGCCTCGGCAAGCGTACCATTGGACGCCCTCCGGCCAGATGGACCGATGATTTAAGGGAGAGCGGCTGGTAGCGACTGGATGGCGAAAGCTGGAGATCTTTAATTGTGGCGTACCCTGGGGGAGGCCTATGTCGAGCAGTGGACTGCTATGGGCTGGTGTGATGATATTCGTTTAAAAGAGCTAGATGGCGCAACATAATGTCAAATCTGGAGCTGCTGTAGATGAAAATCATAGGCGCTTTATCTACTTCTGCCTACGTTACCGCACTAAGCGTTTCGCTTCAACTTTTATCATGCGTACGGCTAAAGAGCGGAATTCCCTGCCGGCGGATCTTTTTCCGGAACAATATAACTTGGGCCTTTTTAAGGCAAGAGTGAATAGGCATTATCTAGGCAAGCATGTACCATCTTCGTCTGCATCTCCACTTACCACCAGGTGAGATGGCAGACAAATGCGGGCCTATTAAATATAAAAAAAAAAAAAGTTACAATACATTCAATGACTACAAATTAAATCTTAGATGTATTCAAAGAATGTAAAATTCTGTGACTATAACTAAATTGGGTATTTTTTCTAGTCAATGGATAGATGGCGCTGTGCTTGGCACGTTACCGCAAAGAACGGAACGAAAACAATATTTTTTGGTAGGTACTTACTTACTTTTTTTGACGTATTTGTGCGTGCCAAACTGTCAGTCAATATCGCAATGTTTTTTTTTAGTCTATTGGCTTTGAAATCTAGTAACATCATAGACTTAGAATATACTAGCGTAGTAAAGTAACAAAGTAAGTTCAACGCCATCTGCAGTGTTTTTGGAATACTACAGTCAAATGGGGGAAAATGAGACTGTCTGGTAACTTGGGACATGGTCGACACCAGCATCTATGAACCAGCTATAACGTTGTAACTGGTTGAAAACTTTGGACTCTACATAATTATATCAACCAGTTATAACGTTATAGGCGTATAGCTGGTTCATAGATGCTGGTGTCGACCATGTCCCAAGTTACCCGCTAGTCTCATTTTCCCCCATTTGACCGTAGTTATTTTTATGACTCTCAAGAAGAAATGCTGCTAAAGCAACGGCAAGTTTTGGCAACTCCCAGTCTCAAACTAACTTTTCAACAGTTTTCTCCGTTCGTCAATATTTACCTATGGACCTCTCTATAACTTTCCGGCCCGGCTCGTCTAAAGTCTGCGGAGTTAAAAAGTGCGCGCGGACGTGCGCTGCGTTCGGAATGTTCTAGAGTGAGCTATCTCACTTTCAACGCGGCCCGCGCCAAATAAAGTAGCCGGGTTAGGACTTTTAGTGGCGGATCTACGAATTTGGTTGATACGCCACTATTTTGATTTTATTTTGGTTTCCATCAAGTACAGGGCCCAGATCTGCTATTTTGTGTCATTGTGACGCCATCGAAACTCAACTGTCATTCAATTGCCATTGTGATTTTTCTATACCTACTTCAAACTGTTAGACACACACACGCGCACACACACACACGCACACACACATATATATATATACGTAGTCGGTCCCAAAGTTCTGTCATATATGAAAATACTGATAAAATAAAAAGTACCAATCCGTTATTAAAAATTTATATATCAATTAAAAATACAATTATCGAAGAATCAAAATAACATAAAACTATTCGAAATGACCTCCCTTGCTTTTAATAACGGCCATCAACCGCGGCGGCCAGTCGTCTATCGCAGCACGCACCATATCCATGTCGATTTCAGCGACTGCTTTAACTATGGCTGACTTCAGGCTCTCCAAATTTTTATGGGGCTTAGCACAGACCTTGCTTTCTAAGACCTGCCAAATTTTATAGTCCAGAGGATTAAGGTCCGGACTGGAGGAAGGCCAATCTTCGTGTCTTATAAACTCAATGTTTTGACGTTCAAACCAGGCTTGAGTGGTCTTGGCTTTGTGAGCGGGCGCAGAATCCTGCTGGAACACAAAGTGATGGCCTGAAAATAGTGTGTTGGGCAGGTCTTTAACGTACCGATCCAAAACCGTCTCTTGGTACACTTTTGCACTGGTTTTGACCCCCTTTTCGCAAAAATTAACCTCAGTTGGCCCATAGTAGGAGACTCCTAAACAGACCATGACTGAAGAGGGATGATGCCCATGTTGCACCCGCGGAACTTTGTTTCCTGCTTCTTCAGAGCTGGTAGCGTACACTCCATCGTTTTGTTTATTATACTTTTCTTCTATATCAAAAATTTTTTGTTCTGTAAAAAGTATATCGCGGTGCCGGTTTTTCGCGTACCGGTTTAACAACACCCGGGATCTTTTGAGTCTAATTTCTTTTAAACGGGCATTAAGTAAGTGCCCACTCTTTTTTTTGTATGCTCGCAGCTTAAGGTCTTCGTTTAAAACCTTTTTGACTGTTTATCTACTAACCTTCATCTGCAAAGCCATAAGTTTCTGTTTTCGGACAGGATTTCTTCGTAAGCGCGGCTCGATCGCTTTGATCACTGCTGGTGTTCTTGCGGAGCGAGGCCGGCCAGTTCTTTTCTTGTCCTCAACACTAGAGACTTCAGTGTACCTACTCATAGTACGATACACAAACCTAAGCGTTATTTTCAATTTTTTGAGCAACTTGAAAATGGTACTCGGCGAGTGCCCACAGCGATGCAACGTCAAAACTGCTATTCGGTTTTCTTTCAAAGTCCACTCCATCGTGAAAAATCGCGCCAAATGATCATTTATTGTTTTAAAATAATTGTCAAACATTCAAAAACGGAATGCAATAAAACTTTTCCAAATTCGTGTTCTAAATTCAAAAATAATATGCCAGTGACAGAACTTTGGGACCGACTACGTATATATATATATAACGCCTTTATCCCTTGCGGGGTAGGCAGAGCGTTAACGGCCGTAAAAATACAGTCACTATCACCACGTCTGACATTTTTGATATTTTTTGATAATAATGACTGAAATCATCCACTGATCCATTCGACATCCAACTGAAACGATTCTCATTTAGCAGACTTAGGGCCCTGAAGACGGTACCGAATAATTTAAGCCATCCACGGCCCTAAGACTGCTAAATGACAATCGTTTCAGTTGGATGTCGATTGGATCTCAGTTGGACAATTTCGGTCATTTCTTAGTCTGCTAAAAGTTTGAGGTTAACAGAGGCGACTAAGGGACTCGAGGGTGTTGGTGTATTAAAATTTTAGGCGACAGGCTGACAACCTGTCACTATAGTGATACACATGTTTTCTAAAACTACCTGTCAGACGTGGCGACAGCGACAGTATTCTTATGGCCATTAACGCTCTGTCTACCCTGAAAGGGATAAAGGCGTGATATATGTATGTATGTATCTAGTCGAGCGCCAGCGAGACCTTCAATAATCTAAGTTAGACCCTTTCATACGTCTCTATCTTACTCTTTCACCCGTCATCGTGGTAGACACCGCTATTTCCCTCCTACATGTATGACACGTACATAAATACATACGTTTATCACGCCTTTATCCCTTGCGGGGTAGGCAGAGCGTTAACAGCCGTAAGAATACGGTCGCTATCGCCACGTCTGACATTTTGAGGACTGTTTTCCAAGGTTGTTTCAGAAAACATGTGTAGCACTATAGTGACAGGTTGTCAGCCTGTCGCCTAAAAATTATAATACACCAATACTCTCGAGTCCCTTAGTCGCCTCTTACGACACCCACGGGAAGGATGCGGGGTGATGCTATTCTAAGCCGACATCACACGGCATATGCATGACACAGTCTGAAAATTGCCTCATCCATTTACCTGTATTCTTACATCACATGTGCCAAATCGGTATGCCAGTGGCGTCTCGAAGTCTCCTGGACGGCAATACTTACTTTAGTTTACTACTTAGTGCTGCCCCCTATTGTATTACAAGTGTATTATTCTGGCGTTCGATTTTACAGTCACAAGGGAATAAAGACTGGGATTCAATTTCTATTTTAAAATGTTTACTTTATAGTCATCTTGGTTTAGAAATTCTTTCATATTTTTATCAGTCAGACTGTTTTTCTTGCAGGGTTAAGTATTGAGTAAAATGATTAAGATTTTAGAGGTAATTTTATAAATAATTATTTATCTTCAACAGTTCCATTCGCGCTTCTTTATATCGAACTATTTGTGAAAGAGTTCGGAACTTAGAATCGAATAACAGAAATAATGGATTGTAATTAGTAATTGTGATGCCGGCTTAGAATAGCATCATCCCATTTCTTTCCTGTGGGTGTCGTAAAAGCCGACTAAGGGACTCGAGGGTTTCATTTGTATTGCAATTCTAGGCGACAGGCTGACAACCTGTCACTATAGTGATTCACGACTTATCTGAAACAATCTTCAAACATTTGTCAGACGTGGCGATAATGACCGTAATTTTAGGGTCGTTATTGCTCTGCCTTCCCCGCCAGGGATATAAGCGTGATTTGTGTGTATGTCTCTACTTATGGGAACCTCAGCAGCAAGAACCAAGTTCAAAATTTTCCAATCCCTACCTAATAGTTTCTATAGGGTGTAAAAAAATAGCTACAAATATTTTAAGGAGTAAATCAGCCCATAAAACTGAACAACTTTCCCCAAGAAACATAGTTCAAAGTATTAAAAAAATTTTGGACTCCCCATAAAAAATTACCAACCGACCAAGTTATTTAATTTGTATGAGAGGTCCAATATTTATTTTCATATTTCGACCTATGTTTCTTGGGGAAAGTTGTTCAGTTTCATGGGCTGGTTCACCCCTCAAAATATTTGCAGTAATTCTTTTTACACTCTGTATAAGAAAGTAGGTATATACAGCATACTCATAACAGTGCGATATATTTGTTAGCACATAATATTGGGCTCCCTCAGCCAATAGTCCTTAGCCGCGGGCGAGGTTCGCCCGTCTTAATATAAGACGCCTTTTATTACTAGCATAGCAAAAAGCTGAGAGAAGCGCGAATGAGATTGAACTGGATGTAGATGTCTATTTTGCGATGGATTTATTTTCAATGGGTATACTGGGTGGAAAGGCAGACCTGATAGGGTGCTAGCAGCCTAAGAAACTGAAAAACTTTTCCATAGGAACATGATATTGTCAGATGACAAATCGTCCTTCTCAACAAAATCTCGATCAGCTGAAGAAACGACTGCCATGGAGAGTGAAAAAAAATTGTTTCTTGAAATATATTCCTATGTTAAGTTGTTCTAAATGCACCATATTAGTTATTTAGAAGGCTGGTCCTTACATTCTCGTACGTAGCTTTGATACTCATGTTATTCTCTGGCCCAGCTAATATGAGATCTATGGTTCGTAGCTATAATAGCTTATTTCTTACAATTACTAAAAAAAATTGTTGTATTATGTTGTGTCAATCGCAATCAATTTCCTAGCTTAAAAAATTGCAAACGCTACGCAAACTATGGATCAACAGCTAGACGAATTTTAGAACTCGGAATGTATTATTTCTTTCCTACATGCGGCAGTTGCAGTTTCCTTTATAAAAAGTAAAAATAAAACCACGATCTTCACATGCAGGTAAAGCTAATATTCTAATAAGATCAGTTCCCGCATCGAGTGGCCGAGCTGATTGCATTGCCTACATATTGGCTTGTAAAAAGACCACATCCGTATCCGCTGTCTATGATAGTCCGACTATCGTATAACCCTACCATGGGCTACTAGAAATATAGCTGTAAGTTTCATAGTCGATGGATGCACCAACACCTAAAAGTTTGTGAAATAACAGTTTTATTGTGAGGGGCACGTTGTCTTTGCAGAGCTTGGTATGACGGCAGTCAAAAAACGGTGTTTCTATCAAAATAGAGTTGATTATCGATTTGTCAATAAAGACATGCCAACACTTTTTGAATAGGTACAGATTCTTTGGTACTCAACGACTTTGATTCTTGCTCAAAAACACTATATTGACCTATCTGGATTTTGGATAGGGTGGATGACTGATTGTCATATTGTCATACATGAAATAAAATAGTGTAAGTGACGTACAAAGTACAAACGTCAAAAAAAGCGATGCAGAAGAAATAAATCTTAATTTATTTATAGTGAGAATCGAGAGTCATTCACAACTTTAGTACCACTCAGGTGGTTTGCATTCTACCCGCATTCTGCATTCAATTTCCTGTGAGCGGGAAAGAGAACATGTGATGCACTAACAAAGTTTATTAGCTACGCTTGTGAGGGCTCGTCTGTCGCAAGCTTTAGCTTTCATGGTTTTGCTAACCGTACAATGCGAGGTGTGAGGTTCTGTTCCCGTGCAGTGAATGAATCGGGGAATGGCTGGGATTTCAGTTTTTGAATAAAAAGTTCGTTACTGACGATTATTGTGTTGTGGGGTAGTTCTTCTGCTATAAACTGAGTATGCCTATAACGCCAAGAGTTTGGACACACCTTTATCCCTTGCGAGGTAGGCAGAGCGTTAACGGCCGTAAGAATACGGTAGCTATCGCCACGCCAGAAAACATGTGTATCACTAAAGTGACAGGTTGTCAGCTTGTCGCCTAAAAATGTAATACTACCAATACTCTCGAGTCCCTCTTACGACACCCGCGGGAAGGATGTAGGGTGATGCTATTCTAAGCCGATATTACACGGCAGTATTTAGGAATACTTATCGAAAAAGTAGGCATTAATGCAGTTTATTAGGATTTACTGTTCTCACAGTGCTATATTATTCTCATCAATGAAAATAAGAAATTGAAAATTTACAAGTGTCGACCGGGAATCAGCAGTATTATGTAGTGACATATATAATAAAGGCAGTTTTATGTAGTCACCTAAGTTGCACTTTGTGGAATGTTAATATTGACGCAACGTTAGTTTAAGTGAAGTAAAGAATCCTAATCTAATAATGGTTGAAGAATCCTACCGTCTGCGCCAGAAATCCCGCTTTACGATTACGACAGACCATCGTGTCGTACAGCGCCATCTGCTAGCGGAGATTGGCACCTCGCGACATCAGGCGATAAACTAGATCTTTACTACCACTGCTCAGCTTCGAGTGAATAAAACTTAAACGATGCGGTCGTTTTCAGTTTACTGCGACGACCGGTTTGTAGGAAATTAAAGTGTTTGTAATAGTGTCGGCTAGGTTGTTTGTGGGGTTGCAATGGCGACTATGTTGTTGAAATTTGTCGTTTTGTGGACTTGTATTTTGCAACTTTCTTAAATACTACTTCCGATGAACCGAAAACCTCCTATTTTTTTACCATACGAGTAAAAAAGCAATTCTATTTTATTTCCAGTAAAATGGACAGTGGGTGTGGAACGCGTATATGACAGGTTTAAGTATCTTTTTTATTGGTGCCATGCGACGTTCGGCGAAAACTATTTTTTAATGTACGTTTTATTTTCCGAATTTATAGGAAGCAAATATTTTCACGTCTGGTAGTAAAATTTGGAAAGAGATTTTTTAAATTTTAACGAACTTTAATAGAACTTTGGCTATTCATGCGCTTTTAACTTTATCTTCAAAACATCCGAAATCCGGTGACGGTTGAAAGAGCTATATGGTACTATATTGCCAGAACAATGTCATCCCAACTATTTAAGAGATCAATTTATTCTGGTTTTTTAAATATGTATATGAAAACCAGTATAACTTGGTCCTTTAAATAAGTAGCTTGATGTGCTGGCGATAGTATCTCTTGATTTATTATGATTTATGCACTCACAGTACTTCATTATTCTTATAGGATAAGATAACTCTTTATTCAATAAACTTAATTAAAAATAGGGACACTTATATAAAATAAGAAATAATTGACGCTCAAAATCCCCTCGCTCTTTTATTGCTTGATTGTTATTTCTTGATTTTTTAAGGCTAAAATAAGTGGTCGTAATATCAGTCCATTCTCTTTAAGCAAACAGAATCGACTTGAACTTTCTCAAACAGTGACTTGAGCTGAAAAACGCCTGAGGAAATAAAACGCGCAATCGGACCGCGGTGTTGGGTTGGACCTTATAAATCCGGGGAGAGACTTATTCAATCTCCGGGAGACAGAGTCGAAGATGTAGAGCTGTCCTAGAAGAGCCATATCATGCTAGTTTCTAGTTTTAAGGACAGCAGATGGGAAATTAACCTGGGTGTCGTGTTGAACCACATAAATCTGTGTTGCAAATGTAGAATGGGCCTGGAAGTGTCAATAATAGCATCCATCTGATATATAAGGTAAGACTTAAAGGTTGGACCTTATAAATCCGGGAAGAGAGACTTATTCAACGAGGTCGAAGATGTAGAGCTGTTTTAGAAGAGTCATGTCACGGTAGTTTCTAGTTACAGCGTTTCTCCACTTATCCGGTCCGGCTACGAGATGTCAATATTCGAATTTCGGATGACGCTTTTCCACCTATCAGGTTAAAGACGAACAGTAGAATGACGTCATGGTAGAGTTCAAAGAGTACCTTTTATTTGCATACTTTTTGGACGTCTGTCACTTCGGACCGTCAGAATCCAAATTTCGGTTTGGGAAATTCCCGGATCTATAAATGCCGGATGCCGCAAGAGAGGAAAAGCATGTGTAATAGATTTCTTAATCGAATCGGAAATTAACGGACCGGCAAATGACGGATGCCGGATAAGTAGAGAAAGGCCCATAAGGGTCTGCAGTATAAACTGCAGATGAAAAATTGTAAAAGTGTTGTATAGGATCTGGATGTCGCGTTGGACCACATAAATCCGTCGGAAGAGACTACTAGTAGTGTCATAATTGGACCGTAGATGTTGGATCGGGGTCGCTAATGTCTGGAAGTATCTTGTCGTGATAGTTTATATAATAAAGCGCGCAATTTCGGTATTTCCAATAACTTTATATCCAAGTAAGTATCGCCGACGCCGAGAGGTCGTGTTTCGCGGCCGCCGATATAAAAGTCGGCTATATAAAGAACGGCTGACCGGCGCGTTTGTACGTATTCCCCCAACGTCTATGGAACGGTCAGATTATTGAAATTAGCATCATCATATCTTTATTTCTTAAAACAGTAAGTACAACTGTGTGCGAAATTAAGTAAAAACAAAACTAAATTATATGTCAAATAACAAATACAGAACATTTTCTAAATTGATTGTCAAATAAATTAATTACAAATTTGTCTACAGCTTAGTCTAATTAAAATTTATACTATTTAATAAAATTAATATATAATTAAAATTCCTCAATTTCATAACAATTCTTTTCTAATAATAAACATTTTAACTTATTCCTAAATATGTTGACACTTGTTATCACCTTCATGTCATTCGGCAGCCGATTAAATAATTCAACAGCCTGATAGTGTGGGCAGTATCTGGCAATATTAAGACGTGGTATAATTTTGTGTTTCAAGTCTTTTCTCCTGGTACTAATTCGCAACTGCATTTCGTCATCAGATTCAAAGATATGTCTATGTTTAATAAGGTCAACTAAAACTATCAAAATGTAAAGGCTAGGAACTGTCAAAATTCTATATTTTCTAAAATGCTCCCAAGGAGGTATACGGGCTATTGCTCTCACGGCTTTTTTCTGTACAGTGAATGCTTTAGTCATATTATACTTGTAACAGTTTCCCCATTGTTTGACACTATATCGCAGTTTAGACTCTATAAGTGCAAAATATACTGTTCGCAACTGTGCTACCGTTATGTTTAAATCATGATAGATTGAGGCCACGCCACAACAGAGGTCCTGCTCAATACTACTGAATTGCTCATGCAGTGTGGTCGTCCAAAAAATATAGCATTTTGTATTACTATAGTCGCACAAGCTATATAAAGAAATGGCTGACAATGAATATTGTATTGAATTATCTTTTACATTGTTTTTTGAACAAACAAGGCGCTATACTGTATTGCCTTCAGTTAATCTATATTTGTGTAAAGAAAAAAGGAAAAAAAAGACGGAAGTGATGTCCTTAGACTCGCATGGTCGCGAGACACTGGCGATTATGCTTGGTGAGGATATGCTGAAACAGGTTGATAAGTTTCGTTATCTGGGGAACACTATAACATCTAAGTGTAACCTTGATGCTGAGATCAACAGCAGAATCAGTGCTGCAGCTGCAGCATTTGGTAAGTTGTGTTCCAAGGTTTTCTGCTCGCACGACCTAAAGCTAGCCACAAAAATCTCTGTATATATGGCGATTGTGCTGCCAAACCTTCTATACTCCTCCGAGACTTGGTGTGTGTATCGTCACCACATACGCACTCTGGATCGCTTCCACCTAAAATGCCTTCGCACCATCATGAAGATCAGATGGTCCGACCGAGTGCGCAATACCGAAGTTCTGAGACGAGCCAATGTTGGTGGCATTGAGGCCTATCTAATGCGTCGTCAGCTACGGTGGTGCGGTCATGTATCCCGGATGTCGGAGGAGAGAGTGGCGAAGCGCATCTTTTATTCTGAGCTAGAGGAGGGCAAGCGAAAGCATGGCGGACAACTCCTCAGATATAAAGATGTTCAGAAACGACACATGAAAAGATGCAACATTGAGCCCACTCAATGGGAGGGTCTGGCAGCACAGCGTCCCGAATGGCGCGGGATGGTTAAGAGGCAAGTCCGCGAGTTTGAGGAACAGCGTAAAGCAGACCTCGACGCTAAGCGCGATGAGCTGAAGGCCCGTCCACCCGTCGCCATTAACTATAATTATGTAAATGGCAAACTCACGTGTCCACTCTGTGCACGGGAGTTTACTGCCAAAATTGGCTACAATAGCCATCTCCGGGCGCATCAGCGCCGATCTGATTAGGAGTCAAAGTGGTCGCCATAGCCGAAATCGGTCGGAGAGATCATCATCATCATTTGTGTAAAAAAGCTGACAATGGCACAGAATAATCAAAAGTAGATCAGAGTCCACGCTACTAAAAAAGATTTGTGGCGCGTTTGTACGTTTTCCCAAAACGTCTATGGACGGATTATTAATAACTGGAAGTTAAAATCATGGCTGATCAAGTCTATGCCACAAGAAAATGCTGCTCATGCGGTGCAGTCATCAAAACAATATCTGTCAACAACAAGTGAAGTTACATTTTGTATCACTTAAGGTTACTTTTATGAGACAGGTAAGCTTAATGATGCGCACAGTAGAGAAACTTATCTCGCCCGCAAGAAGGCTTCAGACGTGTAAACTCATATGGATTTTATCAAAACAAGTGATGAATTTTGACCTCATACTAACTGGGCAAGTATGGTATTTCCAGTAAATGTACATCTTTGACAGTATCGCCGACGCCGAGAGGTCGTGTTTCGCGGCCGCCGATATAAAAGTCGGCTTTACAAAGTAACAACTGACTATTGCACGTAGATTTTAGGAAACCCTTCCAGTAACTTTATATCCACGTAAGTATCGTCGACGCCGAGAGGTCGTGTTTCGCACCCGCCGATATAAAAGTCGGCTTTATAAAGGAACGGCTGACCGGCGCGTTTGTACGTATTCCCCCAACGTCTATGGAATGGACAGATTATTGAAATTAGCATGTTTAAATCATGGTAGGTTGAGGCCACGCCACAACAGAGGTCCTGCTCAATACTACTGAATTGCTCATGCAGTGTGGTCGTCCAAAAAATAAAGCATTTTGTAATACTTTAGCTGCATAAGGTATGGTATTTCCAGTGATTTTATATCCATGTAAGTATCGCCGACGCCGAGAGGTCGTGTTTCGCGGCCGCCGATATAAAAGTCGGCTTTATAAAGGAACGGCTGACCGGCGCGTTTGTACGAATTCCCCCAACGTCTATGGACGGATTATAGACCGCTTATAGTCCTTAGGAATGAACCGGGAAGTTGGGATGTAGCTTTTTGTGCAGTTGAAAATGAAAATGGATTAATTTTGTATTTTGACAAGGTACTGAAACGTCGACAATATGAAGTAGTAATGTTTATCCCAAAACGACATAATATTGTAGGTTGTAGACACAAATAACAGATGTCATGCGTGACGTGACCCACTATCGAGTGACGCTTATGTCATTTTTGCTCTGTGGTTGTAGTTTTTCGTAGTAATATGGTCTAGTTACGTTAGTAGCAATACGGTCTACGGACTTTCGTAGCCATAAGGTCTACGGGCTTTGCTACGAAAGTGATATGGCTGCGGCGTAGTAAGATTCTTTGCATAGTTTTTATCATATTTTGAGTGTACTTCTTTTAGGATAATTGTTGATTTCATAAGAAAATTTGTTTGACATAAAATATGAGAAATAATGTACCTTATAGCCCAAAAAACGCGGAGGCGGATTGCAAACTTGACTCGCTATGGAGCGCTAAAATAAATGTCGCAACTGTCTGTCAGATCCAAACTAGAAACATCACTCCCCGCTACCCTAAAATAAAACCGCAATCGACTGACTACACTACGATAGCGCTGCGTTGACAGCGGTTGAGTGGTTTTAGTACGGGGATCGACATTTCTAGTATGGATATGACAGACCGCTGCGATGTTTTAGCGCTCCATTGCGCGTCAAGTGGATCCGTCTTTTCAAGCTTATTTATTCAACTACACACAAAACAAAGTAGGGTTTTCTACATCTGTCGCAAAACATACGTTTGCTCGACTTACTTTCTTCCAATATTCTCGGTTCACTTCACGCTCACACATTTTATTGGCCAATAAAGAAACGAATATAAAAGGAACGGTCACCTTACCATTGTTTTACTCAATGACCCTTCCAACCGTTTCCCATATCATAAACTGTTTTTATTTGAGCAATTTTCGACGCCATATTGGAAATGGACTCGACTTTCTTTAGGCAGTTTGCACATGCGTGATCTTGCGGCGAATTTCCGAATCTGGTTTTTTGAAGAAATCTTAGGAAGTCCTATTGAAAAAACCGAATATATTGCAAGACTACATCATATTTCGGCAGTTACAGGTTGTCATTTGTATGGTAGCTGTCATGAACCACAATAATATTGGGTTGTACAATTCAGCTTAATACGATTGCAGTTCCTTTTTTGTATAAAAATATTACATAGTGCTCTTACTAATACGTTATATAACAGTAGCGTTGATATTAAAGATTGCATACATACATACATCACGCCTTTATCCCTTGCGGGGTAGGCAGAGCGTTAACGGCCGTAAGAATACGGTCGCTATCGCCACGTCTGTCATTTTTGAGGAAGGTTGATTCAGAAAACATGTGTATTACTATAGATGTATTAAAGATTGAATTCGTTATAATATGTTACGTGGGACACGGCTCTCTCTCTCTTTCTTCGTGTTGGATACTGAGTCGTCCAACGATCTAATGAACCCTAGGGTCAAAATTTTTCAAACGCCTTCTACAAGTAGCAGTAGCAGGCTTCTGTCATGTTTATGTAACGGCCGCCAGACAGCAACCTAATAACCTGCTAAGCTAAGGCTTAACATGCCATTCGAAACACGGAACCATTTACCGACTGAAAACCAACATAAAATTGAAACAGAAAATCAGTTTTACATTCTGTCAGTCCATCCACAGTGAATGGGCTATTTGAACGGGCGGTCGGCTTCGTGTTTGGACAACACTTCATGGCGTGTTTCGTCCATGTATTCACGTTTCCACTTTTACCAATACTTGTCAGCTTTTGCTTTATTTTACGCGACTGCTGTATATAAATTGGGCGTAGCAGTAGGTACCTAGTGATCTGTTATAGTGCTACCACGTTTGCATGACAATAGCGATCGTTGACATTTACTACCACTGTACTTGAAGTTTAGATAGCAGTATGTCGTTTTCCTCAGTAAATATCGCTTCTCGCTTCGCTTATGAGAGATTATCTCCTTGTACTCTAGCGAAAATCATATCTTATGCATTTACTGAGGTAAACGATATATCGCTGTCTCAAGTACGAGTATAGTGGTAGTAAATGTCAACGATCGCTATTGCCTTGCTAACCTAAAAGCATTTAGCAAACTATTATTTTTTTTATTTTTTTGTTAAGAAATTATTAGAATAATAAAGAAATAATAATACTATTAATGTGTAAAGAATGCCTGCGACGCAGAAGGTTCCGGGCGTGATTCTCGGTGGAGCACTCAAAAAGTTGATATTTATAACTTTACCTTATAAGTGCATCGAAACTGGGTCGTTGGAAGATTCGGTGTCTCATACCTAAAGAAGTAGAAGAATTAGTACGTCGGTCCACTTTGGAGGAGACTTTATGACACTGCCTTTTCAGAGTCACATTTTTTTTTTTTACCTCTGCATTTGCCTGGTTCTAACAAGAAAATAGCGTAAAGCCTCTCAACTATCATAGCACTACCGCTTATCCCGTTCAAGTACATCAAAAGGCAGTATCTCAAGACCGTGTAAGGATCGCCTCGCCTCGCCTCGCCTAGTTCAAAGAGAGCAGCCAATATTGACGGATAGCTTCGCCGCCGGCTAGGTAAGGCGAATAGTACACACGCCGGAATATTTTGCGGTTCGCACTGTGTACGGCGCATCGCACAACTAACGTACGACAGACCGCTAAAATATCGCTGCGGTCTGTCAGATCCTTACTAGAAACGTCAGTCCCTATACTAAAACCGCACTCGACAGACGACGCTGCGATAGCTCTGCGTCAACAGCGGTTGAGCGGTTTTAGTATTGGGATTGACATTTCTAGTATGGATCTGACAGAACGCTGCGATATTTTAGCGGTCCGTCGTGCGTTAAATGTGCGACCCACCTAACGCATGCATCTGTCAACAGAGTTTTGGTATGGGGATTGCATTTCTAGAATGTATCTGACAGGTGCGTTAACCTATGCCTGTCGCAATCTAATGCGGCTACGTGTGTTATCCGATTATTGTATAGTACTGATCACAGGTACTGATGTTACTTCGTTCTTTTCGTAAATAATCTGGATAATGAATGATGATGTGTTGTCTCATTGTGTGATCAGGATCCGGAAATACACCGAAATACCTTGCGATGCGTGTAGAAAACGCCTAAGCCAAGTGGCCGTCTTTGCACGCGTTCGTACACGTGATCCTCTGCAATATTTCGAGCATACATTACTTACTAGCTGAGAACTTTTGGCGACTCGTATATCGTTCAGATATTGTATCTGACTTCGTGGTTCTGTTTGTTTAGTAACATAGACGCATCGCACACTTGACGCACGATGGAGCGCTAAAACATCGCAGTTGTCTGTCAGATCCATACTATAAATGTCAATCCCCACACTAAAACTGCACTCGATGGACACTGCTATAGCGCTGCGTCAACAGCGGTTGAGCGGTTTTAGTATGGAGATTGACATTTCTAGTATGGATCTGACAGACCGTTGCGATGTTTTAGCACTCCATCGTGCGTCAAGTGTGCGATGATCCTAAGTTCCTCAAACCCAGAACCCCCAGGTCAGATACAATATCTGAACGAAAAATGAACATCTGAACAATGGTGATGGATGATACTATGTTTACAGAAGACCTAAAAAGTAATGTATATCGCTCGACCCAAATATATTTTTTCCTGCATGCCTAGGCTAGAATGAAATAGCACATTATATCTCCACAACTAAAGATATAATTTGCTATAGTTCTGAACGTATGTTCACTCGCCTCAATAAAAAGGTCGTAAAGTGAGCCATAAACGACGAAGTGACGCGCCGCGCCTTAACTCCGCATCGTAACAGATTTACAATTGACCTCATATTATTATATCTGAAAAGATTTCTCACTCCTCGGCAAGCGTAGCGTTAGACGCCCTCCAAGAAAGTCTGAAGTGATTTCTCACTCTTCGGCAAGCGTAGCGTTGCACACCCTCCAAGAAAGTCTGAAGAGATTCCTCACTCATCGGCAAGCGTAGCGTTGGACGCCCTCAAAGATGGACCGATGACTAAAAGAGAGCGGCTGGTAGCGACTGGAGGCTTAAACGAACTTTGGGCCTAGGATTCGTGCCTTTCGGCATAACCTTTCTTACTGGATATGTCTGAAGAGATTTCTCACTCATCGGCAAGCGTAGCGTTGGACACCCTCCAAAAAAGTCATGATGGCTTCCTACAATACTGGATACTTCTAGAACACCTGAAAAACTATGCCTCAAGCCGGATCCGAACCTGCGACCTTTTTACGTAGGTAGTAATTACTGATTGCAGTACGCCAGAATGTCTCATTGCTCTTTTGGATTTTATCTTGTTTTTTTTATTATACTCGTATTTAATACAAATACACATATCAAGACCAAATACCTATCAAATATGTTAGTCCATACTTACACTATAGATTGACGTGTGATGCCGGCTTAGAATAGCATCACCCCATTTCTTTCCCGTGGATGTCGTAGGAGCTGACTGAGGGATTTGAGGGTTCTATGTGTATTGCAATTTTAAGCGGCGTGCTGACAACCTGTCACTATAGTGATACACGACTTATCTGAAACGACGCTCAAAAATTTGTCAGACGTGGCGATAACGACCGTAATTTTACTGTCGGTAGCGCCCTGCCTACCCCGCCAGGGATATAGGCGTGATTTGTGTATTTGTGTGTGTGTTAATTTTCGCGACGTTTAGTTCCAACTAAGTTGTAAAATATCAAATAAAACATAGAAAAGTAAGAGATAAATATAGACCAGTATTTCCAAAAAGACATTTTCCATCTGTTTCCACATAGACCCACACCCATAGAATTTATTATCCCTCCAATATCCGACACGGGAGCAAACATAGAATGTGTCAAAACCGTGCTGACTGGCAATAACCTTCAAGCTGACGGGAATGGCAGAATATGAGAATATTGACTGGCCAGTGCCACAGACAATGTAGCAGGCGAAGACTCTGCTTTGGTTTGAGCAACCAAATCTACAGTTACAACTGGCTATGGAAAGCTAACGACAGAACTGGCAGAGTAGAATATTGACTGGACGATGCCATAGATAGAGTAAAAGACGAAGATTATGCTTTGAATCGAGCGATGTTACGAGACGGCGACTTGAGATGGTCACGACTTATCTAATGCATTAAAAACTTTAAATTGTTGCTGCCGACAATAACTTTTAAGCCGACGGTAGAAGTGCCAAAACTTTGTGAGAATAATGACTGGGTGGCGTCTTAGCTATAAATCTATAGTCATGAAGCGACACAATTTAAGTACATAATTGGACTAAGGCGGATCGCACACTTGACGCAGGACAGAGCGCAAAAATATCGCAGCGGTCTGTCAGATCCATACTAGAAACATTACTCCCCATACTAAAACCGCTCAACCGCTGTTGACGCAGCGCTATCGCAGTATCATCCACCGAGTGCTGTTTTAGTATGGGGAGTGACGTTTCTAGTATGGATCTAGCGGACTGTAGTGTGTCAATTGTGCAATTGCCATACATGTCAATAATTTCCGTGCAAGTTATTTGTTGTTACGCATAGCACGCGATTCTTTCACCAATCGAAAACCTTCTCCGTTTAGTTTCTCATAAGTAAGAAATGTGCTCTTAGCATTTTACAACTAGATTTTTTTTACAAGAATAATTATCACCATGATCAAAGTCTTCTCCTACTTAAAGGGTCAGTGTCCAAACCGTGCTTCTCATCCGAACCCATACCGTTTTCTACATCCACAGTTATCTAATCTTGTGACACATTGGATCAAATTACATTGACTTGGTAGTAGCGACGGTATTTCAGTGTGCATTGCTGTTGAAAACAAAAAAAATATGAAAATATATCACCATGCCTACAAGGTATGCAGTTATACTGGATGTCTATATATTTTTATCAAATAGCCAGTATTACTTGATCTCTAGAATAAGTTACTATAGATATGTGCGCTAATAATCAATGTCTTGAATTGTCTACGAACTAAGCTACGGCGTAGCGGATACGTAGCGTTTTCGTAGCAAAAAGTGTATTTATTTTGTTAACCAACGAAAAAAGAGAAAGTCCGTTTGTTCCAATCTTTTTTTGTCAAAACTGTAAATTGCTTGAGTTGAAATAATGCCATACAGAATAATATATGTTTGATTTTAGACAACGTAGCGCTAAAGTAAAGATCGTAGCGCTCTGTCAGGTCCCTACTAGAAACGTCAATGTGACGCAGTCGTAACGCAATGTAATGCGTCAAAATGGTTGTTGGTGGTGGTTGAGCGATTTTAGTATGTAGACATTTCTAGCACTCATCTGACAGACCGATACGTAATTTTAGCCCTGCGTTGCGCGTTAAATGTGAAAAAGGCCTAAAAACATTATCGTATGATCAAAAGTAATCCAGCCAGTTTTGGTAGTCGTTCACAAAAAGGGTTCCCTACGTCATGTTGACGAGTTTTTTTATGATCGTACTTGTAAGGGAGCATTTTTCGGGTAATTTCGCCCAAGAGTGGGGTATTAGGGCGAGTTAAGATTGCAAGATTTTTTTCACGACAATTTTGCTTGGGATGATATGATTTGAGATGAAAGTCATGATTTTTTGATGATGAGATTTTTTTATGGCTTCATATACAAACAACTGTTACATTTAATCATACAATTTGTCAACTAATACTAAATGACAATAATTAAGTCTTCTTAAAAAATGCGTAATGCCTAATAGTACTATTTTATTTATTACACTTACACATACATACACATACACACACAAATCACGCCTGTATCCCTTGCGGGGTAGGCAGAGCGTAAGAGGCCGGTAAAAACGGTCACTTACGCCACGTCTGACAAAAGTTTGAGGGTAATTTCAGAAGACTGTATATTACCATAGTGACAGGTTGTCAGCCTATCGCCTAAAATTGCAATACACATCAGGCCTCAAATCCCTTAGTCGCCTCTTACGACACCCACGGGAAAGATATGGGGTGATGCTATTCTAAGCCGGCATCACACGGCACTTATCTTGTTCTAATTCTGTCACCTAGGCCGATTTCGGGTTACTAATTTCAAGTATAGAATTGATTAATTCTATCACATCATTTCATAATTTATTTTCATGCTATTATTGATTATTGTAGTATCAAACTAGTATTAGCAGCCAAACGCGTGCAAAATTAAAATTCTACTGGTTCAAAAATACGCCACCTAACCCTCGACAGTTTTAAACTATAGTGACAATGCAACTTTCGTAAACTAAAGTGTGCATGTCCAACTTTTAACGGAAACATTTGCGCTAGAGTAGACTTCCATGACTTGCCATGTTTGAAGACTAAAGTCTAGTTTCCTAAACTTTTTGAAAAACTGTGAGATGGGCATGTCAAATCTAGTTAAATTGATAGTACAAAATTTTTAAATACTTATTTTGTTTCGACTCACCTTATTAATTACATCAATCATCATAGTGGGAAACTTTCTAGCCAACCTTCAAGTGTACATAGATGGCGTAGAGCTAAACTGAAAAGTAAGGTAAAGTTTCTTTTCAAGAAAATTTTATTGAGTACCAATCGCCGTCTGGTATGACACCATAAATTATCTCGAGATCTGTGTTATAGAAAAGTCCGCATTATCCGTAACTTTGTCACGCAATTTTAGATAATAAGGGATATAACAATCTATCATGTTGCCGTGTGATGCCGGCTTAGAATAGCATCACCCCACATCCTTCCCGCGGGTGTCGTAAGAGGCGACTAAGGGACTCGAGAGTATTGGTGTATTACAATTTGTAGGCGACAGGCTGACAACCTGTCACTATAGTGATACACATGTTTTCTGAAACAACCTTGGAAAACAATCCTCAAAAACGTCAGACGTGGCGATAGCGACCGTTTTCTTACAGCCGTTACGCTCTGCCTACCCCGCAAGGGACAAAGGCGTGATATATGTATGTATGTATGTATCATGTAACCACATCTATTTTAGTTTGATTGCACCGAATGCATGGATTGGATATTGAACCCTAATATATTTTTTTAAAGTTCCGCAGTTGTCATAATTTATTAAACAGCAAAAGTCACTTTTGTTAGAGGTCCAAGACTTGCACTGTTTTAATAAAAAAAACGTAAACACTGCCATCGACTTGGCAAAAAAATATTTTATCAAGTAATTTCTACAATATAGTATCAAAACTATCTAGTCGGAGTCATCAGTCCAGTCTTCGTCCACTGGGCGTAACAGTTACGCCCTAAAGACCACTAGGGTCTGATAAATCACCAACAAAAAATGTAATTACACATTTGGGTCAGTCCCAACCAGTGTCTACGTAGACGAGGAAACCTATTATAGTATTTATAGAGATAATCACGCCTGTGTCTTAGTTGAATCTATTGAGAGTTAGGAGGCAAGTCGTCCCATACAAAACTAGTCCGGAAGGCTCGTAGACCAGTTACCCCCTAAGCAAATATTTTTGGTGGTAAACTGGTATTGAAGGACAGGTAGAGTTAACTAGACTTACTTCTGAATATTTTTATCTATTTTGGACGTCTGCCTGCCTGATATAATTTAAGAATAGGTTTTTTTAAGAATCATGCTTATACTTAAAAATACAATGTGTAAGAGACGGTATAACGAAAACTTTGTAGTCGTGCTCAGACCATAAAACTGAACAACTTTTTGTGCTATGCTTTTGGGCTATGCTGGAAAACGAAAAAATTTTTTATACCTTCCATACAAAATTTCCGATCAGCTGACTGACTTTGTACGGAAACTCGAAATTTTTTTTTCGTTTCCGAATATAGCCCCCATGGAAAAAGTTGTTCAGTTAAAAGATCTGATTACGCCTGCGTCTCTTACACCCTGTAAGTAGGTTCTGTATTATAAAACTTGTGACTTTTGTAACTAGCGGATGCGTCCGCTGTGATTCATTTTCCCATGGGAATAAGATGTTTTCCTGGCAAGTATTATACATATACCCCTTCCTTTTGAACCACTTCATCTATTATAGAAACTGCATTAAAATCCGTTGTGTAATCTATGTAGTGATGAAGTTAGCGCCCCCGACGTAACTTTATTGTACCAGAATTTTTTCTATCTGCAAAATTATGTTTCCTATTAATAATGCTTATAGATTTCAAATGTGTCATAATAAAGCTAGAAAGCATTTTTCGGAGCACTATAAGGTGCAAAGTTTGAGACAGCAGACTGTCGGCAGTTTAAGGTAACTAAAGTACGAGTAAATATGGCTAAAAGTCGTGTGATGCTAGCTTAGAATAGCATAACCCCATTTTTTTATCACGAGTGTCGTAAGAGGCGATTAAGGGACATGTGTATGACAGCTCAGCGACAGGCTAACGCCCTGTTACCATAGTGATACACGAATCATTTGAACGTGCCCTCAATATTTGTCAGACGTGGTGAAATCGACCGTATTTTCCGGCGATTAAACTTTTGCCTACCCCCCAATTGATAAAGGCGTGATGTGTGTGTGAATGTATGTATAAATAATGCTTATAGATTTCAAACGTGTCATAATAAAGCTCGAAAGCATTTTTCGAAGCACTATAAGGTGCAAAGTTTGAGACAGACAGTCGGCAGCGGTACTAAAGTTAACTAAAGTGCGCACAAGTAAAAGCAGACTCGGGACGTGTTTGCGAGCCATACATGGCTAAAAGAACTAAAACACAGTAGAAGTGACAATGATAAAGACAATAAAGTATTGAATAAGCTGACAGGCGAAACGCAGCGCTATCGCAGCGTCGTCCGTCGAGTGCGGATTTAATATGGGATGTGACGTTTCTAAAATGGATCTTACGGACCGCTGCGATATTTTAGCGCTCCGTCGTGCGTTAAGTGTGCGTTCCGCCTAAACTGCGCGCAAGTAAAAGCAGACTCGGGACGTGTTTGCGAGCCATACATGGCTGATGGATAGAGGAAATTTTCCACAGAAGAAGTGGCATAGATAAATAAGAAGACACTGAAACAAAAAACAGGATTTTAATGCAGGAACTCGTACATTTTTGCGGCCGTTATCGCTCTGCCTACCCCAAAAGGGGTATGGAATGTCAGAAGCCTGCTACTTGTAGGTACTAAAGTTAACTAAAGTGCGCGCAAGTAAAAGCAGACTCGGGACGTGTTTGCGAGCCATACATGGCTGATAGAGAATTTTTTTACAGTAGAAGTGGCAAAGAAGGAGCGTTACCTTTACCTTAGCTTAACAATCCCATTAGTCCACTACTGGAAATTACATTCTGTTCACAATTATCTCTTAGTCGCTTTTCGAGATAGCCACGGGTTCAAATTTTTATACATTGAATAAGCAAGCACTTCGAGATAGCCACGGGTTCAAACTTTTATACATTGATTAAGCAAGCACTTCGAGATAGCCACGGGTTCAAACTTTTATACATTGAATAAGCAAGCACTTCGAGATAGCCACGGGTTCAAACTTTTATACATTGAATAAGCAAGCACTTCGAGATAGCCACGGGTTCAAACTTTTATACATTGAATAAGCAAGCACTTCGAGATAGCCACGGGTTCAAACTTTTATACATTGAATAAGCAAGCACTTCGAGATAGCCACGGGTTCAAACTTTTATACATTGAATAAGCAAGCACTTCGAGATAGCCACGGGTTCAAACTTTTATACATTGATTAAGCAAGCACTTCGAGATAGCCACGGGTTCAAATTTTTATACATTGAATAAGCAAGCACTTGAAGATAGTCACGGGTTCAAATTTTTATACATTGGATAAGCAAGCACTTCGAGATAGCCACAGTTTCAAATTTTTATACATTAAATAAGCCAGCACTTCAAAATAGCCACGGGTTAAAATTTTTATACATTGAATAAGCAAGCATTTCAGGATAGACACGGGTTCAAATTTCTATACATTATAGCAAGCAAAAAAGGCAATTTTAATTTACACCTTATCACTTATCTACTAGTGAACTAAATTAGAAACAGAATAAGAATAGTTTTAAAAAAGTGACGCTACATACCTACACCTCGGTGTCACATCGTGTCGTTGGATGTCTCGGTGTAATCACACGCCAAAAAGGAGTGCCATAGATTTTAAGATTTCAATCCTTTATTTCCAAGTAGATTCACAATGAATGCTTTTAGAATGTCCGAAAGTTATTATACAATACTGTCGCTGAATAGAATTAGTAATTTAAAAAAGAGAAAATTGTCAGGCACAATTTAAGAATTTTGTGTTCCTAGTCTTATCTACTGTTTTTCTGTTCTACGCATGTCACAGTTTAAAAGCCTCGATGCATGCCCGCAACTTTATTGAGAAATGGCTCCAAGAATTGATTCTGACTCACCCACCTACTTTTAAAACATGGCAAAACGTCTTGGATACTTTCAGCAAGACAAAACACACTTTACGCCAATGAAATATGGTTTATTTTCCTGTAAATTTGAAAAGCTTTAGAAGCATTACTTAAAAAAACAAAAATAATAATTAAAAAACAAAAACCTGATTGCGGTAATTTTAAAGATAGGACAGAATAGACTATTGGATGCAAATCTGGGATGAAACTATCCTAAAAGGTTGTAGTTTGGCTTAGAATAGCAACACATATTTCTTTCCCATGGGTGTCGTAAGAGGCGACTAAGGGACTCGATGGTTTCATGTGTATTACAATTTTTAGATAGGCTGACAACCTGTCACTATGGTTATAAACAAATTTTATGAAAATAAAGTTAAACGACCACATTTTTGCGCCGCTATCGCTCTGCCAAGGGATATGGAATGTCAAAAGCCTGCTACTTGTAGAAGGCGGTTGAAGATTTCTGACACTAGGGTTCATTGGGTCGTTGGACGACTTGGTGACCCACACGAAAAGAGAGAGTATGGAAGTTTATTTGATTTCAAGTCTTACATTGTCTAAAAAAACACAATCATCTTTCGTAGCCAGTCGGGTAAATCCAACTTGACATTCACTTGTTTATTTAAAAGTGTTGTTTTTTCCGAATAATGGTGTAATGGCTTTTTAAGTGAATAACAAAAGAAAGTCGTCGGGTTTTCGCAAGTTAAGTGCCTTGTTTTTTACGGTTTTATGACAGAAAATGTGTTTTGGTTGAAGTTTTTAAGAGGCAACATTCTCTCTCTTTTCGAATTTCGAAATTCGAAAACGAATTTTTTAACCGCCTTCTACAAGTAGCAGGCTTCTGACATGGTTGTCAACGACTGCTGTCTAAGTAATCTTAGATAGCAATCGGGACCTACGGTTTAACGTGCCATCCGAAACACGGAACCATCTTACTTACGGACAATTGGGTGGTTCAGCCCGGAATGTCCTAACCAGACTGGGAACAAATTCACAAAATGATAAATATCAACTTTGTGAGTGACCCACCGAGAATCGAACCCAGAATTTTCTGCGTCAAAGGAAGTCCCCACGGAGGACAGTAACCAGTGGAGAACGCGTCGGTACGATTTTGTTCATAACCAAGCTCACTGGTTTTTGCGGGGGGAGAGGTAATTATCGCTAGACGCAATTGGCTTTCGCAATGACCGCATATTTTGTAGAGATGGGAAAAATAAGTATGTAAAATTATATCGATATTTTATATCACCGTTCAATAAGTTTACTCATATTATGTGATTGAAATTTATTGAAACATGTGCATGCTAATATTAATATAGCGATATATGTATATAAAAAATTAATAAGTACCTACTTACATTGTAATTTAAGGGTATGTATTGAAATAATTGTACCGAATTGGAAACGACCTGTTACGATCATTTCATCTGCCGAAACAAAGGTCGCCGCGTGCGCGTACACCTGCACTTGATTTCGATTTACGTTCCGGGTGGCGCGGGGGGAATGCGTCCGCGCCACTCCATATACCCCGAATGCATTCATTCGTATAATATACATTGTAGGTAAGTTGTTAAGTACGTACATTAACGTGTGGCGCCGGCTTAGAATAGCATCACCCCAAATCCTTCCCGCGGGTGTCGTAAGAGGCGACTAAGGGACTCGAGAGTATTAGTGTATTACAATTTTTAGGCGACAGGCTGACAACCTGTCACTATAGTGATACACATGTTTTCTGAGACAACCTTGGAAAACAATCCTCAAAAATGTCAGACGTGGCGATAGCGACCGTATTCTTGCGGCTGTTAACGCTCTGCCTACCCCGTAAGGGATAATGGCGTGATATGTGTATGTATGTATTAACATAATTATTTTATGACGATCCCAGAATTATCGATAAAATCATTCTATACTTCTGAGAACAGTGGTATAGCACTAATACGAAGAAAGAGCCAGCCTACGTATGGACACACCCGTGCGTTAGAAAGGGATAGCAATGAAAGACATCAACGGGAGCGCATCAGAAATTATAAATATGGAATTATTTTTCATTAAAATGAAATTTTGAAAGAATCAAGCATAAAAATGTTTACCTATGAAATGTTATCCCGTCTTTTGCGGAACTTGATGTTGTACTACACTTTCCACACCACTTCACTGCACAGGAAGGCATTCTTGTTTACGTTTATACGCCAAAAAACGAAGCGGGGAACGTCCGTTCTTTCGCACAGTCTCAACCCGACTAATCAAAATTTTGATGCGTCTGCTCAATATAGCAGACATCAAGTGAGTGCGGTCGCCCCCGCATGCGTTCTCCACAGGTTACTGTCCTCCGTGGAAGTCCCACTATAGCAACATTATTTAAACAGGTATGTTTAAGGTTATTTATAGGTAGAAGATGAATGACAGAGACTATCTGTCCGTGAGTGTCGTAGATGAGACGTGTAGATAAGATGCGAAAAGAAATAAATGCAGGCAAAATGCATTATTGGATATTTTCACTCCAGTTTGACTGTCCCGATGGCGTAGCGGGTAGTACACCTGCCTTCTACGCCGAGGGTCGTGGGTTCGATCCCCACCGGACACAAATATTTGTTAAGTCAATTTTCAGATATTTGTGTCGAGACTGGGTGTTTTCTATGTATAGCATGTATTTCTTTACAAAAAAAAAACAAAAAAGTATTAGTATCAGCTATCTAGTTCCCATAGTACAAGCTTTGCTTAGTTTGGGGCTAGATGGCGCTGTGTAAATTGTCCAGGATATTTATATATTCATAGTTAGGAGTACAGAAAAAAGCAGTATTTCTTTTTATGGTTTTAGTAATTGTATCCATTTGTGTGAGAAGTCAACATTTTGAGAACTCAACCTTTTAGTGCCCAAGAGCTACGAGGCTCAAACAATAAGCTTTTTTTCAAATTGCATTTGTCAATATCAAATATAAGAACCATGTTTCAAGAGTTTATTTTATACGTGGGATACTTTTCATGTGGGCCACCGAGTTGTCCAACGACACAATGAACCCGCCGTCTAAGTTGTCATAGACAGCAACCGCTACGGCTTAACGTACCCTCCGAAACACAATACTATTTAATACGCTTTCAGAATATGCTCAATCCCAAAGCCATTTCTACCACATTGCTAGTATTTTTTTATTGGTATCAAGACAAGTAAGTCGGCGTATAAAAGTGTCGGGCGGAGTATAGGCGGGTCGAAAAGTGGATGAAAAATCACAGACGAGTTTTTTTTATTGCGCGAGTCACCGAGGGAGCTTCAGGGGTAATTACGTCGAAAAGTGTCTTTCGGATGCTCTTTGGCTGTCTATTTAGTAAGTGATTGTAGTGGATAAGTAGGTTGTGGTGAGAGGAATTTGGGATATACACGAAATAGAGTAACATACCTATATCGCTGATGTGTATGTTTATTATTCGTGATTGCAATGAAGAAAAATAAATGATTGACACTTAATTTACTGTAATATAAAAGCATTTGTGAAATAAAAGAAAAATAATTTTTGAAAACAAAGAATTTCTAAAGGGATATTTTCATCTCACTCATTCACATAAATCGTTTTTGCCGCTTATAAAATCGTATAATAAAGATTTTTTTGTGAGCAAATGTATCTTTACTTAGTAACATTAATTCAGAAAACATTTTAAGGACTAAGTTAAGACAAACAAGACAAAATATGACAGAATCCAGTCTAAAAAAGCACTCGGTCGGGTACCTAACCTATTTTGTTTGGGGGGCTCTAAATCTTTCGACTTGAAGAAACTACTCAGTTTCCTCTTTAAATATTTTAACCGATGAAAAATAAACAGAGGAAGAAATAGAGATTCTGAATTTGTCGCAAATATTTATAATTTTTCGGTATTATTTTGTTACAACTCATAACTTACAACTCACAACATAAACACTTTACCAAATGAGTGTACTATTAGATCAATGGCGGACATAGAGCGACGCGACGCTGTCCACAGTATTGATATTGACGACGACTGTACTCTGGTTAATGTACAGTGAGCTGACAGTTTTCTTTTCTATTTGAGTATCTTTGTATCTTCACTTGATTAAACGATATAGTTAAGTACTTTTTTATTTTAGACACACCATGTAATAGCACTGAGGTCAAATGAGCTACTTTTTATAACGATTTAAAACGGTATTTTGTATGAAATAGCAAGATATGATGTCATTAATTGCAAATTTTGGATAACGTCAGAACACTTACTCTTAAGTTATTTTTCTGTTTATAAATTCTCATTGATAGATTTTAAAATTTATGAACGAATTCACGTTGTATTTGTGGACAATAATTTTGAGCGTACCTGCACCTTTTATATTTTTATATTATTTTACTAATGACCCAGTCACTCTACAAGCAAATTCCGTAAAAAAAATGTATTACAGAAAATGTTAAACCTGAATTGAGTCTGAACTCATTGACGAAGAAATAGTTAAGTCGTGATTTAGTCTCAAAATTTTAGATTGAAAGATTACAACTAGTAAGGAAAATCATTGATATCATCAAAAAATAAATAATAGTACTTACTAGCGTAATATCATATAATAAAAAAATCCGACATATAAGAAATTTGTAAAAATCCTGACACATAAAATAATAAAAATAGATATAATATGTAACTTTATGGTTTAAAACAGCAAAATATTTTTCTTTTGTCCTGTTGATATTAAAATTTCAAGCTGACGAACTACCAAAATGGATTCTGTTTACTGTATTACGACAGCTACATTTTCATAGTTTGAGTTTGGTGTCTTATTTACCTCGCCAAGTAATCAAACCTACAACCCTACAGAAACTAAACTAGTGTCTACGGACTACGTAAACGAGGTATCGTGTTCTTCTGCTCATTTATATAAAAGACTTTTTCCTTTACTTGAACCGGCGTGATGAATGACCCTAGCCACAAGTTCTTTGAGTTTGGGAAAATTGCTTTGTAAGGGTTGTCTTTTGTTTTAATACGACTGTCAGGCACGACATTTAAAGAAAGTTTGTAGGGGTGTTCAAAAATCAGTTAGAAGTGGGCTTTTATTCAATTTGTTGAGAGCTACTTTTTATCACCGGATAACAATCATATTCAGACCGCAGCGATTGGAATAAGGTAGTTCTCATCTTCACCACACAATTTGGATATACGGGGTGTAAGGGACACCGTCCCGACTACCGATAGAGTGCAAGCCGACCATGAAACTGACAAGCTGACTGCATTTGCTTGGGAAGCCAAAAGTTTTTTTACTTTTTCTGACATATGTTCCTAGGGGAAAGTTGTTCAGTTTCATGGTCTGTATTGACTAACACCCTGTATTGATTCAATCCAATTTAGGTATTCACAAAAAATCTGGCTGTATGAAATTTTTCTAGGCTGTATATCTACAACGCCTCACCTCACCGCTCCGTACAGCCACAAAATTTTTATTTGTCAGCTATCAAAGAACCGATTTCATTTGCTAAAGTACTTTTTCTTATTATTTTTTTATTTTATTTTATTTGACATAGTATACATAAACAAAATAATTAGTCAATGCCCTCGTTAAACCTCGTAAAGGTTTGTCTCGAAGACATAATTCCGCTATAGGTACAATAACAGTAAAACTACTAACATTTAAGCAATAACAATACGTTAGTTACGTAAGGAAGAAGGTATACAAAGATTTATAATAATATGTAATCAAATCACAGTCCGTCGGCCAGCGCAGCGGCGTGTTGGCGGCCACCAATACGTCATCCCGACCAGTCAGTAAAACCGGTCCGCAGATTCCACTATACAGGCTGTTGCATTTAGTTAAAGACACTCGATCAACTTTTTATGCCTTCGATAACAATATTGGCAGTTCTTCCTTAAGTATACGGGAAATATTGTTCTTAGATATTTTCTCTCGCGTTTCTAGGGGAATCAAATTAATAAGAGTTGACACTAAGTACTCAGATGTTCGTTTACCGTAGAAGTTGTGGTATTTTTAAAAGTTTATTAGTAAACGTAGCACGGAACCATCTTACTTACGGACAATCGGGTGGTTCAGCCCACAATGTCCTAACCATACATACATATATCACGCCTATATCCCTTGCGGGGTAGGCAGAGCAATAACTTCCGTTAAAATACGGTCGCTATTGCCACGTCTGTCATTTTTGAGGATTGTTTTCCAAGGCTGTTTCAGAAAACTTGTGTATCACTATAGTGACAGGTTGTCAGCCTGTCGCGTAAAAATTGTAATACACTAATACTCTCGAGTCCCTTAGTCGCCTCTTACGACACCCGCGGGAAGGAGGTGGGGTGATGCTATTCTAAGCCGGCATCACACGGCATGGCACGGCAAGTTTATATTATACATTACTATACAGTTTACTATATAATACAAAGTTTATATAACTATTATACCTCGATAGTTAAAACAATACTCTGGTAGTAGATCTGTCGTAAAGCCAGAGAAATATAAAATAAATACGGTCCGCTTTTGGCACCAACTAACATTTATTTCAAGAACATCGTTTTTCCCGGCAATAAACCGGGACTTGAAAGATTCTGGATTTCTGCACTGTTTTGAAGGAAACTATGGATATATTATCTAAATCATATTTTTTCCTTCTATAAAGGGTGTAAAAATATTAGCTGCAAATAATTTAAGGGGTGAATCGGCCCATGAAACTAAACAACTTTCCCCAAGGAACATATTATGTCGAAATATGAAAAAAAAATTGGTTCCTATCATACAAAAATACTAACCGACCTAGTCAATTTCTATGGGAAATATAAAAATACTTATATTTATCAATATATACCTATGCTTCTTCGGGAAAGTTGTTCAGTTTCTTGGGCTGATTCACCCCTTAAAATATTTGCAGCTAATATTTTTACACCTTATATGTGCGAAACACCGAATTACCACTTAATTCTCTAAAGAATCCTTGTCAACTACTAGACTAGGCTCTATTGTACGACCATAGTCTATATACGTATAAGGAAATGAGTAATACCGTAATACAGAAAATAAATTGTAGTTATCCCCAACAACGAGAATACCGCGGCAAAAATGCGTACACTTATGCCTTTCTCGCTTTTTTTTTTATTTAACGCTAGCGCTGCGTCAAGAACGGTTTAGGGTCTGTATAAACCACACTCAACTGAGATAGATCTTGAGTGCAAGTTTGGGATGCTGTTTGTTTATTTTTTTTACTGATATTTGTCAATATCGCTCTTAAAATCGATCTCAGAATTGAGTGCGGTTTATAAATACGGACCTGAGTATGGGGAATGACGTTTCTATAATGGATCTGAATGATGCGTTACGCAAAGTTATTATATGACTTAATATATAAAGATATGTGTTACGTCACAGAACGTCCATAGTCAAAATCACTGAAATTCTAATCCCACATCTCTAGTTAGGATCTCTCTCAGGGATCCAGACTGGCCACTTGTCCCGCGCAATAATTCCCGGGGCAGCCCCGCAGTCAGCGCCACGCGGCGCTTCAGCCCGCGACTCTTTCAAATGAAAATATATCGCCACTCGACAAACGGTGCGAGGCTGTTTCAAAAAGAGAAGGAAAAAGTTGCTCTTGATATACTGGCAGTTTAGAACTGTTGGATGGTTGTTTACTGAATGTTGAAAAAATATCGTTATAAAGTATACAAGGCTGGCTTCGAAGGAGATGGCGAGACAATTTAGTCGCATTTAGTAATGACTGGCAGTTATAAACCGGAGATCAGAGAGAGTGGCGCAAGTAAAGGGAGGCCTTTGCCCAGCTCACTGTACAGGCTACATAAGAAAAAGTATTAGGGCTTTTCATACGGCAAGAATCGGTGATGTACGGAAATTTTGTAGACATGATAACCACACAAAAAATATTAACGTTGTGTGTACATTTCACAACATAATAATATGGAACTGTTATACCAACAAAGTTTTTGGTGTATTTGTCGGTAACATCTAATTAGTACATAGGGGGCAGGCAGATCGTTACTAGCCGTAAAAATAATCTTGCTATCGCCGCGTCTAACAAATAAACATTTGGGTTTCCATACCTCGTCGGTTTGGATGGCTATAGCTTGATACCTGCGACGTCTGTCAGTTTTGTGCAAATGCTATACATAACATTGTAACATTTGTTCACTTCTCTCGTAGTATGAATCTGTCAAACCTCACAGGTATCAAGCTATATGTATTTGAAAACATCTTGTTCGATTTAAGTTTCAATTGTATGTGTTATGGTTTAGTGCCGTGTGCTCTGCCTACCTCGCAAGGGATAAAGACGTGATATATGTAGGTATGTAGGTATGTATGGTTTAATCCTAGAAAAAAAAAGCTATAAAAAAAAAAAAAAAAAAAAAAATAAAAATAGCCTTTATTGCTCTGAACTTATAAACATGCATTTTTTTAAATAATCTATGATTCATTCATTTCATTATTATATTATTATTATTATTACACATTCCAATAGATAAAATACATTACAAATTAACATTTCATTAAAACTTTAGATTAAAATTAAATTAAATTAAATCTCTGGTTTCAGAGTGCCTTTCGGCAAAGGCCTCCTCCAACTCTTTCCAGTACGCTCGATCTAGTGCCACTCTAGTCCAATATGGCCCCAGGGTCTGTCGAATTTCATCTTCCCATCGTCTTAGGGGTCTGCCACGTTTCCTTTTTGCATCTCGGGGGTACCAGAGAGTAATCTGCTTTGACCATTTTTCCAGCTTACAACGTAGCATATGGCCTGTCCATCTCCATTTCTGTTGGTCGATTCGAGTCAGTATGTCTGGGACTTTGGTTTTCTGTCTGATTTCAGAGTTGCGGATTTTGTCTTTAACCTTTATTCCCAGCATACTCCTCTCCATTCTCCGTTGACATACTGCCAGTTTATCTCTGTGCTGCATGGTCAGGGCCCATGTCTCGCAGCCATAAGTGATACATGGCAGTATGCATGTAGTGAAGGTTTTACTTTTAATCTGAATGCCTAGGTCTTTGCTCTTCATAATTTCCTTGAGGGACCAGTATTTTTTCCAACCATTTGCTATTCTCTTATCTACTTCCTTTGACATTTGGTCTTCAGGGGAAATTATTTGCCCAAGATAAACATACTCGTTGACATATTCGAATGGGGTCCCGTCTAGATATATGTCCACCGCTTGTGAGTTGGTCATCACTTTTGTCTTTTTAGGATTCATTTCCAGTCCTACTTCTTTACTTCTCTGTGCTAGCTGTGATATCATAATTTCTAGTTTGTTTGGGTCCTCTTCTAGTAGGATTAGGTCATCTGCAAACCGAAGATGATTAAGGCGTTTTCCATTTATATTTAGACCAAACTTCCCCCAATCCATCTTTCTAAAAATGCTTTCTAGCACTGCTGAAAATATTTTAGGGGAAAGCGGGTCTCCTTGTCTGACTCCTCTATTTATTGGAAAAGGGTTTCCCGTTGATTCCAGTTTAACGCGACTTTCGCTTTTGCTGTAGATGTTTTTTATAATTTCAATAAATATGCGACTAACTCCTTGCTCCCTCAAACTTGACCAGATATAATTGTGTTTTATGCTATCGAATGCTTTGGAGTAATCAATAAATGCGAGATAAATGGGTTTTTGGTACTCGCTATACTTCTGTAGCAGTTGCTTGACGGCATGAATATGGTCAATTGTACTGAAGTTTTTCCTAAAGCCTGCTTGTTCGATTGGTTGGTTCTCATCCAGTACTTTGGAGATTCTTTCCAATATCACTTTGGCAAACACTTTGTAGACATTTGATATTAGGCTGATGGGCCTGTAGTTGTCAATCTCATCTCTGGGTCCTTTTTTGTGGAGAAGGATAATATGTGACTCACCCCATTGGTTTGGTATTTCTCCGGTGTGGAGAATATCATTAAATATTTTTGTTAAAATTGGGCTTATTTCTTTGACAGTGCCTCGCATTAGCTCATTGGGGATATTGTCGGGTCCTGGTGCTTTTTCAAGTTTTTGTGAATTTATAGCTTTAGTGATTTCAGGTATAAGAAAATCCGGTTCCTTCTCGTTACTACTTGGCACCTCAACAGCTAAAGGTGTTTTGTATATTTGTTCTATGTCAAGGATGTCATTGGAGTAAAGGGTTTTGTAAAAGTCTGTAGCCAATTTTTTTATCTCTTTCCGTTTGGTAAGGTTTTTCTGATTGTTTTTCAGCTTAGGGATCCACTCTTTGCCATCTTCCCTTAATTCTTTTAGAGCTTTTTTGATGCCTCCTGTCCTTTGGATATGTTTTTCCAGTGTTTGTATTCTTCTTATTTTCCTACTTTTTTTCATGTTTTCTCTGATTTTTTTGTTTAACTTGGATATTTTCTTGAGATTTTTTTTGCTTTCTTGCCCAGATATTAGTAATTTTCTTTCATCGAGAAGTGCCAGAGTCTCTTCGCTAAGATGACATGATTTCTTATTTTTGGGATTGCTTCTAGTAATTGCTTTTAAATTTGTTTCCACTAAGTTATACTTCTCCAGTAGATTTTTATTGGAGTTGACAATTTCTACAAGGGACTTCATGTGGGTAGGGTTGAATTCGTTATAATCAAGCTCAGTTTGCACATGCTTGTTGATTATGTGCTTTCTGGATTGTTTTGTTGGATTTAGAACGAGACAGCTGCGCACCATCCGGTGGTTGGTGTTGAAGTTCAAGTTTTGTACAACATGAGCATCGGTAAAAAAAATTTGACTTGTTGGTAATAATATAGTCGATTTCGTTCTTGTGCTCCCCACCTGGGGATTTCCAAGTCCACTTGGCCTTCGGTTTTTTCTTAAAAACTGAGTTAAGCAGTGTTAGGTTATTCTCTAGTAAAAAGTTAACTAGCATTTGCCCATTTTTGCTTCGCTTTCCATGGCCAAATTTTCCCATTATGAACTCCTCGCCAGCTTCTCTGGTCCCAACTTGGGCATTTAGGTCCCCCATAAGTATGAGGTGGTTTTTGGAGTTTTTGTTCACGACATCTGACATAGCGTTGTAGAATTGTTCGGTATCATCTTTATTGGCTTTTTCTGTAGGAGCATATACTTGAATAATTGTCCAGTCTTTCTTGTAATTGGGCAAAGTTAAATGGAGAACTGCTATCCTGTCTGATATCCCTTCGAATTCTTTGATTTTATTTTTGTGGTTTTTGTTTATTAAAAAGCCTACTCCATAGTGTCCTGCTTCTCCACCTTTGTAATACAGAATATATTTGTCGCGCTCTTCGATGCCTTCTCCTTTCCGTCTCATTTCACTTATGCCTATTATGTCCCACTTTAGGTTTGCAATAGCAATTTCTAGTTCTTGGAGAGATTCTTCAGTCCTCAATGTTAATGCGTTAAGTGTGCATATGTGTAGAGAGTTGCTTTTTACTTTATTTTCATCTAAATTTCCTTTGCTTATTTCTTTGTTTTGTTCGTTATTTCGTTGTTTTCTTTGTGGTTGTGGAGGGTGTTGGTCTACTTCTCCCACGGCGACCACCCGGCTTGGGAAAGTGTGGTTAGCTTTGTCCTGATTTTTGCTTTGTTTCTTTGTGATGGAGTGGTTAGCGGAGGCTGACGGTTGCTATTGTGATACTTGATCGCTTGTCTTGGCTCTGTATTTCATAAATGCAAACGCGTCGGTTTTATTCACTTTGCTAGGGTTTTTAGAATTTTCCTCGCTTTGGCCAGTAGTGTCTTTTGGAGAGTTAGTCGGGGATCTCTTCCTTTTTTCTTTGTTGGGGGAAGTCAGTTTATCTTTCACAATCAGTTTATCATATTGAATGTATGCAATTTTTCCTTTATTTCTCTCTTCCTTCATTTTTATTGTTAGTTCCTTTCTAATATTCAACACTTCTTTTGGAAAGTCTTCGACGACACTGACATTTTCGGGAAGATTTTTCTTGTTTTTCAAGATTTCTATTTTTCGCCATTCTAGGTTGACTGACAATAGTATGGGTCTTGGTTTTTCGGAGTTTTCCTTATTCTTCTTTCCGATTCTATGCACTTTGACTATTTGCCATTTGTCCCATTCGTCTAATTTCGATTTCTGGCTCATAATGTTCAGTGTATTAATTACCGATTTTAGTAGCTCTTCATTGTTTGTTTCAGTTTCTTTCAAGCCATGGATTATCAAGTTGTTTTTTCTTAATACTTTTTCCAGAGCATACATTTTTTCGTTGAGTGCTTTAACTTCCTTTTTCAGCTCAGCATTTTCTTTAATTAAAGGGTCGATTTTTTCGTCCAGTTTCTGGGTAAGTTTGTTCGTAAAAAACGTGGACTGTCTCGCTAATTCTTCTCTAAGTATGTCTAAAGTTATAGGGATAGACATTTTGGTAATTTAATGTATCGCGGTGAGTGTTGGTAAAACTTCTAATTTGGTAGAATTTGGTTCTGGCTGGCAACACTTTTAAAATGGCAACCCAGAGCTATGCTGTCACCTGTCATCTGTCAAAACTCTATGGTCTCTGGTTCCGTTCATTCACTCACACAGGTGCACGGTTCTATATGTAGCTATTCGTGTATAGATTTTACTGGTTTTTTGCCACTGTTTTTTCCACTTATCTTCTGTTTTAGCAGTGTTTTCTTCAATATTTGTTGCACAAAGGATGTTCCGGGCTCCAAACTTTAATAATAACGCTTATTTACTGTTTTATTGGTGAAATTTCGACAAAATTTTTATTAAAATCGCGAGCACAAGTTGTAACGATCTTTCTTTTTTTTTTTTTTTAGAAAAAAAAAGCTATATGGCCATCAAAATATAATTTATTTTATGTTACTCGGACACAAAAGCCGTTCTTATTAAGTTTAATTTTTAATATCCGCGCGCAGCCCGCGTAAAATTGCTATCTACCCAAATGGGGTAAAAAAACGTTCGCATGGAAATTATTCATATCGATTGTCGAGGTAATTTTGTAGTCAAAACACAGGATCGCACTTGCTAATTCCGTCGCGGAATTTTAGGTATATGAACGACACACTTGAAAGGAAAATCTTTGTTTGAATGCTAGCTCGAATTTCGCGTCTGAAACGCTTTTTGGCTAGGTCTCTGGGGACGTAGCACTCTACGTGTGACATCTCAATATGACACTTCATATTGCAGTATAGCTTAGTTAGAAAAGTTAAGAAAATTACATAAAAAGTATTTTAAAATAAGTGATTGGCCTATCAAAATTTAAGGTAGCGCAGGTAGTGGTTACTTTTGCTTTTATTTAATCTGAATATCAAAAATATAAATCAACAATTTGGTATAATTTTATACCTTTACTTTACTATTAGATATTTGTTTATCAAATAACCACGAATGAAGCGACATCTGTTGTACAATAACTGTAGCTTAACATATTGTCTGTGATGTAACGCTGTTTTTTAAATAAAGTTGACTGTCATCGGCTGTCCAACAACGTGGTTTTATTAGGCTATGCTATAGGGTTATGGGCCCATACAGTACAGTACGGTACCTTTTTGGCCTGTCTGGCATAGAAAAAATGCGTATCTTTGGTAGCCATATCTTATGAAAATCCCAGTCGACCATCGCAGTATTTATTTTCCTATCCTCGTAGTCAATCTTCGCTCAGACTAAAAAAATAAAAAAACGTTCCATTCCAATACTCTTTAATGAAATTCTTATCGACCCCGCCGCGGGGTATAAAAATATCATTTTTGTCGCATTAATGCGAGAAAACGACTCGAGGCATAGAATAGCATCACCCCATTTCTTATTCGAGAGTGTCGTAAGAGCTGAGGGACTGAAGAGTTTCATGTGTATTTCAATTTTAGGTGATAATCGGTCACCATAGGTTAACGGTCACAAAAAGGAGGATAGCTCACTCCCACGACGGTGCTCAAAAGTATCGCAGCGGCCTGTCCGATCCATACTAGAAACGTCACTCCCCACACTAAAACCGCACTCGACGGACGCCGCTGCGCTAGTATTCATGAAACTGCATTCAAATATTTTGTCAGTCATAGCGATCACCATAATTTTTACGGCCGATACTCTGGCAATACCGTAAGAGTAAAATCGTGATATATTGTATGCAAAGTTACCTACACATTGAATTATTATGAAACGCCTACACGTGTGTTACAATTTTTTTAGCTGACAGACTGACAACCGCTAATTATAGTCTCCTTTCTTTTGTGTGGGACAACGAGTCGTCCAACGACCCGATATACCCTAGTGTCAGAGTTCACTAATAGTGTTACCTACAGGAATTGTCTTGAACGGTCCGCAATACTTATTTGTAGCGATCATCATTTGATTTTTATGGCCGATAACGTCTGGCAACCCCGTAAGAGAAAAAGCCTGATGTATGTATGCGACGTTATAAATTAAATTCTTATCAAACGCCCTCGGGCGTAAAAATATAATTTTGGGCGCATTAATGCGAAAGCTGTGTATTCTGGCGTTAATATGATCGATAGCAGTTTCCAATTTAAAGATGTGTTGTGTTTAAAGGATCGGTCGGGGGCAGAGATCGGGGATGATGTATCACCGCCGAGATTGGTTGCTATCTATTCATAATGTAGATTCAATATAGAAGACTTGGTAGGTGAAATATGGAATACGTTGTACAACTCAGTGAGAGAAGAGGGAGAGAACATGTGTGTAAAATTGTATATGGCTGGTCTTAAATTTTCCTCCCGACGCATAATGTTCAGAATCCTAAAAATGTCCTAAACGCACAATGACATAAACGCATAGTGACCAAACGCATTATGACCTAAACGCATAATGTCCTAAACGCTTAATGTCCTGTGGGCCTCTGTGAATTTCTTTAGCGGAAAGTTTGATTCGTTGCAACTATTCTGCGTACACATTTTCTAGATGTGGACGCATTTTCTGATATCGAGGAGTGTTCTTTTTCTTTGTCTATGTTTTTTGTACATGACGAGTGTGTACGTTTCTATCTGTGTATGTCCATTAAAGTATCATTATATTTTTTGTATATTAATCTAATAATAATATATGAAATAACGACCTGTAACTTCTTTGTTATCAATAAATGATTGTATTGTATTGTATCCTTCTAGTGGGAGCCCTGTGTATGTATGTGGTCTTGCTTTTCTTTCATACGCTGGGCTAGTTGCATCCTTAAGTTTGGTAGTTAAATATACCTATGGTTGATTATATGTTTGGTTGGTTGGTTATATGTTTGTGATATATATATATATATGTTGCAGGGATATTAAAAAAGCCGTGATATTGAAATTTCACTAGTGCCATTATAATTGCACTGATTTATTGTAAGTTGTTTGCATTACTTACAATTTAACGGGCTATTTTCAGTGACATTATAATTTCACTAGACCGATACAGCAAAATTGTAAGGCAGTGATATATTGACAATAGCACTGGGTTGAGAAAGCCGTTAGATTATCAGTCCGATCGCTGATTGGCCCGCTTTCTGAGCTACAAATATTTTTGCTATTGTTTATTTTGCAAATGGCGACTGATTAACTTTATTGACCAATCAGATCACGCGGAGGTTCCACCACGAACGTAACTCATAATAAACCTAAATTTATTATAATATCACTTTTGCAGTCTAGTGAATGTGCAATACCACGGAAACAAGCCCGTGAAATTATACGAATCTGTCGTTATTGACAATCATCAGTGTTATTAAAATTTCACTAGTTAAATTAAAATATAACGTCTTTGACTAAATACCTGCGACATATATACCCTCCCCTCCCCCTACTTTTTAAAGTCAGTTAGAAAGTTACTAAAATAGTGATTAGGTAATATTTGAAAAAAAAAATTGTATTTAGGCTTTTTATACGATTTTTAAATGAGTGGTACAGAGATTATTTTAGATAAAAGAATCCTCACGACAAACAACATTCCGTTAACCTTAAACCAAAAGCATTCAAACTTTCCACAGTCGAGCGGCTAACGAGCCAGAAAAACACCTTTAATCCGCAGAACCAACAAAAAAATGTATGCAAACTCGATGATTAACCTCTCTCCTTGCGTTATTCATTTTTATTCACTTTTATTCATTTTACATTCACGCGCGCAATGTATTCATGAATTTTTCCTCCGTTGTAGACGATTTTCGCGCAATTTTTCGCTTTTTCGCGCATTTTCCGCCCTTTTGACGGATTGCGAACGCGGCTAAATGCTAATCTGTTGATATTGGATACCGCGGAAGTTGTTTTAAGGCTTAAAACTCTTTTTAAGAGTACTTATGAGAGGAATACTAAATATTGTCGGTGTCGCGTAAAAAGGTTTGTACTGAATGAAAAGTTCGTGATTTATTATAATCCTGAGCTCAGCTTTTAACTGCTTATACTGTAGACTGAATTTGAACCACCGTTTGAACTATGCAACATAATGTCATCAAAAGTGATAGATGTGACTATTAATGTCCGCGTGATGCCGGCTTAGAATAGCATCACCCCATATCCTTCCCGTGGGTGTCGTACGAGGCGACTAAGGGACTCGAGGCTTTCATGTGTATTACAACTTTAGGCGACAGGCTGACAACCTGTCACTACTGTTGTGATATACGAATTATCTTAAAAGGCCCTCAATACTTGTCAGACGAGGCGATATCGATCGTGTTTTTGCGGCTGTTGACGCTCTGCCTACCCCGCAAGACATAAAGGCGTGATATGTGTACGTATGTATGTCACCATTAATCACTGAAATTCATGGATTCTTGCTAGTTGGGAAGTTTTGCTTTTTCCATTTTTTGTTTTTTCTTTACGTGATATATGAAAAAAAATTAGTTTCTATGCAGTGTTTTTAGCTATTTTTATCGCGGGTTTTCATCGCTTTGACTAAATTCTGTAAATAACGTAAAAGTGGTTGGGAATTATTGCTTAGATGGAATCCTGCCAAGATACCTTGGCATTATTTCGCAGGCTACGATCGAGCCGCGTCGGCCTACATAGAAGAGGTGTTGCTAGTAGTAATAGTGAAAATCGCAGGTTTCAATACTGCGTGATGCAGTTTTCCAAACGGTGTTAAAATTATTACATTAACATTTTCATTTTTTGAAATCAGTGATAATTTTAGGTAGGTAGGTATGTATTTTACGTGCGATGTCGGCTTAAAAAGCATCACACTATTTCTTCCCGACTAAGGGACTCGAGGCTAGGCTGTGTATTACAACTTTAGGCGACACGCTGACAACCTGTCACTATAGTGATACACGAATCATCTGAAAGAGCTCGCAATATTTGTTAGACACGGTGATAGCGACCGTATTCTTACGGCCGTTAACGCTCTGCCTACGCCGCAAGGGATAAAGGCGGGATGTGTGTGTGTGTGTGTGTGTGTATGATAAATCGCAAACAAGAACTATTGAAAACAGCTCGTACGTTCTAGAACAAGTTTAAAATTTTGAATTATTAAATTTGGCGGGCAGAAGTCGCGAGGGTCCCGCGGGCCGACACTTCGATGCACTTCCGGTCGCAATTGAAATTTGTGGCGGGAAACTTGTCTGTGTGAAAACTGTATGAAACGTGAACTGTGAATTGAATACGTAGGGAATATAGAAAAGAGAAAGTACGGTATTTGTTATTGTTTATCAGACAGACATGTTTATATCAGCTGTAGAAAACGAAAAGCAGAGGCACTAGAAGACTTTTCAACCAAAAAGGTCGGACTGTTTACAATAATTCAGTCGCAGGAATTCAGATTTTATACAATAAATTGCTATGCCACTTACCAGCTTTTACTATCTACCTACTTAAATATGGATTTTTATTTGAGGGGTTGGGAATGAAAACTGGCATGAAACTGGTTCTAAAAACATTATGGGCTCGTTAATTGTAAATACCTGTCAATAGATGGCGCTATTATTTTTTTAAACTCGCAAGAAATATATGCCATTTTAGATAAACTGACCCCGCTGAAACACAACTGTTGCAAGACTAAAGTAGACAATGGTATTTCATCCTTTTTCATAAACCTGTGATCTTAATCAGTCAGATTTTGGTTCTAAAACATTATCCGCTCATTTATTATAAATATTTGTCAATAGATGGCGCTGTTAGTTTTTAAAACTCGCAAAAAATATATTATGCCACATTTGCTAATGTGAATTAGCTGCCACACAGAAAGTAACAATCCGATTTTATCCTGTTTCATACAACAGCTGTAATCTTAATCAGTCAGACGCCGGGACCATTTATAACGACGTCGTCGTGCCGGAGATTTTTCTTGTCTTAAGTAAATAAAAATCCAATCAGAGCCAAATCCAATTTTCATTCCTTCCTCCGTTGGAATCGCCGGGGATTTCTGTACGCCAGTTTTTTTATTCACAACTTTTTTTAAGGCGACTACGCGGGCTAGGCTGTTGTATCATTTCTAGAGTGGGATGAAATTTTTTTCTCTTTTTTTGAAAGTAAGCAATATTTTTTTTATTATTTAAAAACGCATGTTTTTTGGGGCTGTAATACACTGATGTGAATAAATTTGCAATATGCTAGTAACAATATAATAATCATTGGTGTGATACCAATCGTCTTACATTCCGTAAAATTGTACATATAAGTCAATTAAATAAAATTTGAGATAAAGTTAGTGCCCTCTTAAGAATCACAATTTTTTAAAATTATTTTTAACACGCGTTTGAATCGCGTGAATTTTTTTTTGTTTATCCTAAGAAAGAAACCTTTGGCCTCTATCACACTTCAGCGCAGAAACGTATCCGCCTGTCCGATCCATACTAGAAACTTCAACCCCCATACAAGACTGCTATCGACGCCGGTCCAACGGTTCAGGGCGGGTTTACTATAGCGCAGCGTTATTTTCGCGCTAAAGTGTGAGAAAGGCTTAAAAAGTCCAGGATCGTCAACTTCGACCAACAACCCACAAAACTAGATGCATTTTCAAAAATAATTAAGAAGCTAGCATCGCCTTAACACTATTTCACTCGACAAGGCTGTCAAGTTGATTATGTTTGAGTTTCGGGAACAATGTGTGCTTAATTCCGAGCTAGGTCTTAAAACGAAAAAGTTTCATTGCAAAGGATAAGTTAGTCTTAGTCGATTTTTAAGTGAAGAACGTGACAAATGGAATATTACATCAGAGTTTGGATAAGAAATAACCAACCCAATCTGGATTTTAGGAAAATCTCAGCAAGTATAATTGTGTCCATAATAAACAGGGTGTTAAAGACAGCTGATAGGGTGCATACAGACTATGAAACTGTATTATCTTCACCCTAGAAACATAATTTCAGGAAACGACAAAAAAAAAATACTCCCATACAAAATCGCGACTACATTTACTATAGAAACCAAAAATTTTTTGACGTTTCCTGAAATTATTTTTGGGAAGTTGTTCAGTTTCATGGGCTGAATGCACCCCATCGGTATTCGGAGGGCGGGCCCTACCACCCTGTATATACTACTACTTCTTTTCGCGTCGTCCAACGACCTGATTAACCCTGGTATCAGAGCTCTTCAAACTCCAATTACAAGTACACTACAGGCCTCTGACATGGTTATGTGATGGATAACCCTCAAGTCCCTTAGTCGCCTCTTACACTCGCGGCAAAGCAATGGGGTGATGCTATTCCAAGCTGGCATCACAGAGCGTCGCACGGCACGTGATTTCGTATAAATTAGTAATGTCTAAGCATCTCCTTACCCGAACATGGCCGAGTAATGCCCCAGTCCGCCACCACTAGTCCGGCAGTACATCAATCTCGAATCACGAGCCACAGTAGGAAAAAGGAATAGAGAAGTTGAAGAATTTTACCAGTATGTTCAGATTTGCTTGAATCGTGATCCCAAAATGCCGTGTGATGCCGGCTTAGAATAGCATCCCCCACATCCTTCCCGCGGGTGTCGTAAGAGGCGACTAAGGGACTCGAGAGTATTAGTGTATTACAATTTTTAGGCGACAGGCTGACAACCTGTCACTATAGTGATACACATGTTTTCTGTAACAACCTTGGAAAACAATCCTCAAAAATGTCAGACGTGGCGATAGCGACCGTATTCTTGCGGCCGTTAACGCTCTGCCTACCCCGCAAGGGATAAAGGCGTGATATGTGTGTGTGAGGTAGTATTATGCTGGTAATTTGGTAATACGAGTCTGGGTGTTTTCTATTTATAATATGTATTTATTTACAAAAAAGTATTTAAGTATTAGTATCAGCTTTCTAGTTCCCATACTACAAGCTTTGCTTAGTTTGGGGCTAGATGGCGCTGTGTGAATTGTCTAGGTTTTTTATTTATTTATAAAAAAAAACCAGTGGATAGGCAGTAAGGATGTTCCTACTGAAAGTATCACCACGCTTTGGCTGCCTATGCACAGCGCTGCTTTGAGTATTAAAACGCTTTCTATTTCTAATACATAGGTCCTTTTCCAACAGTGGCTTGTTGGTATATGTATAAGGGTATATGTACCTACATTCAAACTAAGCTGGGCTCAATTTGGACTTTGGACCGTTCTTGTGCCGCGCGCAGAAGACTTACTTTGGTGTTTCAATAATTTAGCCAGACAAGAGATTGACTGTACAGCCACAGTTTATTTTCAGAAAAGGATATTATTAGAAAATAGTTTTTCTAACGCGCTACCTACCCCGCAAGGGATAAAGGCGTGATTTGTGACTGCAGTTTGCAGTTTGCAGTTTTTCTTGAGCTTTTTACAACGACGACGTTGTATGTCACGTCCTGCAACCGATTAAGAAGTTGTACTGCCACTTTCTTTTACAGCTACTTACTGTGTCTAAGCCCTGGAAATGGAATCCATTACTTGTTATTTATGATTCCCGCGCAAAATATTTATCTGTCCGATAATGCACGGAACCCGCGTCTACGGAAATGAAGCCGCCGTGTCGAAGGCAGTCGAAAGCCAATATTTTTTTTCTGTGAAAGCTTCTTTGAATACACTTTTTTTGGGAGGGGAAGTGCGGCTTTTTGCGTGAAACGGAATTGTTTTGATGTATCTTTGGGTGAGTTACTTTTGTTGGGTTATAATTTAGTCTCTCGACGACTGGTGTTGGGAATAGAGTGATAAAAAGATCATAGACTACATCTAGAATGGTGGGAAAATTGTTTGCCCAGCCAATTTAGAATATTTTACTTTCTATCTGTAAGGAGCGTCGGTGGCCAAGTGGTTAGAGTTAAGACACACAATCGTCTGGCGGATCGCACAGTTGACGCACGACGGAGCTCAAAAACATCGCGCAGCGGTCTGTCAGGTCCGTACTAGAAATGTCAATCCCCATACTAAAACCGCTCAACCGCTGTCGACGCAGCGCTATCGCAGTGTCGTCCGTCGAGTGCAGTTTTAGTATGAGGTGTGACGTTTCTACGTAGTCGGTCCCAAAGTTCTGTCACTGGCATATTATTTTTGAATTTAGAACACGGATTTGGAAAAGTTTTATTGCATTCCGTTTTTGAATGTTTAACAATTATTTTAAAACAATAAATAATCATTTGGCGCGATTTTTCACGATGGAGTGGACTTTGAAAGAAAACCGAATAGCAGTTTTGGCGTTGCGTCGCTGTGGGCACTCGCCGAGTACCATTTTCAAGTTGCTCAAAAAATTGAAAATAACGCTTAGGTTTGGGTATCGTACTATAACTAGGTACACTGAAGTCTCTAGTGTTGAGGACAAAAAAAGAACTGGCCGGCCTCGCTCCGCCAGAACACCAGCAGTGATCAAAGCGATCAAGGAGCGCATACGAAGAAATCCTGTCCAAAAACAGAAACTTATGGCTTTGCAGATGAAGGTTAGTAGAAAAACAGTCAAAAAGGTTTTAAACGAAGACCTTAAGCTGCGAGCATACAAAAAAAAGAGTGGGCACTTACTTAATGCCCGTTAAAAAGAAATTAGACTCAAAAGATCTCGGGTGTTGTTAAAACGGTACGCGAAAAACCGGCACCGCGATATACTTTTTACAGACGAAAAAATTTTTGATATAGAAGAAAAGTATAATAAACAAAACGATAGAGTGTACGCTACCAGCTCTGAAGAAGCAGGAAACAAAGTTCCGCGGGTGCAACATGGGCATCATCCCTCTTCAGTCATGGTCTGGTTAGGAGTCTCCTACTATGGGCCAACTGAGGTTCATTTTTGCGAAAAGGGGGTCAAAACCAGCGCAAAAGTGTACCAAGAGACGGTTTTGGATCGGTACGTCAAAGACCTGCCCAACACACTATTTTCAGGACATCACTTTGTATTCCAGCAGGATTCTGCGCCCGCTCACAAAGCCAGGACCACTCAAGCCTGGTTTGAACGTCAAAACATTGAGTTTATAAGACACGAAGATTGGCCTTCCTCCAGTCCGGACCTTAATCCTCTGGACTATAAAATTTGGCAGGTCTTAGAGAGCAAGGTCTGTGCTAAGCCCCATAAAAATTTGGAGAGTCTGAAGTCAGCCATAGTTAAAGCAGTCGCTGAAATCGACATGGATATGGTGCGTGCTGCGATAGACGACTGGCCGCCGCCGTTGAAGGCCGTTGTTAAAAGCAAGGGAGGTCATTTCGAATAGTTTTATGTTATTTTGATTCTTCGATGATTGTATTTTTAATTGATATATAAATTTTTAAAAACGGATTGGTACTTTTTATTTTATCAGTATTTTCATATATGACAGAACTTTGGGACCGACTACGTAGTATGTGTCAACTGTCAAGTGTGCGATCCGCCTCCCACGTACATGCTTGCTTAGCCGCCACCATCCGCTTTTACTCTCTAGAACAAAAAATGCTTTTACAACTTTTACAACCAAATTACGGCACTAATTCCATGTTTAATCCTGTTGCGAAGGCTGTGGGCAATTTTCTACTTACGGCCATGCATTCAATTCTCCCCAACACCGCACATATTTCACTGGCTAACAAGCCAGAGGGATTGGTTAAAAATTGCCCTGCTGTACCTAGAACATGGATATAGGGAGGCATCTAGATGAGCTACAAGTGGTCAAAAGTCCTTAGATTAGATTGTTCAATACATGGTACCTACTGGTACATTTGTTTTCATACTTCATTCGCTTATGATCATTACACATAAGTTTTACTGCTGACGGCCTTTCACTAAAATAAGGGCAAAAATATAAAAATTAGTTTTATTTTTGTTCAACATTTCCGTTCTCTTGTTGATCTTATCGTTTTCTGACATCTTAATTTAAATAGCTATTATTTGAGTGTCTTAGCCCTGAAAATAAACTTTTTTGTCTGATACTATACAAGCATCTACTCGTATTGCCACCTCGTTTTATCATGGTGATTTTTGTGCCACTACAATACATGGTACCTATAATAATCACCATGATAATACGTGGAAGCGTAAATTCGGAATCTTTTTTTATGTAATATGTACTTCTTTGTCCAGGCGCAGGCCTTTGTAAATATGGCTAATAAAAACATGTCTCTTCCATTCTCGCTATATCTGTGAAGCACTCTATAAATTTGGACGGCTCGCCGCGGAAGATAGGTGCTGTACAGATATTTTATGTTGATCACGTTGAAATGGAAGTACCCACTGCGCTTAGAATGCTTAGGTATTAAATCGTAAAGAAATAAGAACTAGAGAATAAAAAACAGATTGTTCTCGAACGCAACGGCTATCTCTCATAGGCTGTCATTTAAGGTGGATTTGTCGCAGAGTCTATATTTAATGAGTACTAGTGGTCCGCCCAGCCGCTGCGCCCGCTGTAATTCATTTTCCCGTGGGAATAATAATGTTTTCCCGGCAAGTATTATACATAAAAACCTTCCTCTTGAATCACTCTATTAAAAAACCTGCATCAAAATCAGTTGTGTAGTTTTAAAGATTTGAGCAAACATACATACAGACAGAAGCAAAAAGCGACTTTGCTTTATACTAGGCTTCTTGGAGGGTGCCGACCTAAGCTGTTTGTGTGGTGCAGTCCAAACGATGCACCACCTAATATCGTGTCCGGCGTGCCCCAACACCTGCACAAAGGACGACCTTATGACAGCGTCTGCCAGCGCTGTTAATGTGGCCAAGTTCTGGGCTACGACGGTGTAGTGTCTGCCATCGACACGCTAAGAAGAAGTGATGATGGAAGTTCGAAAGTTGTCATATACTACATACAATCTGAAATAGCCAAGTCATATAGGTATTTGCATTAAATAGGATTACATTTAATTAGGTAGGCACAAATATTATGAGGGTGTGTTTTGTTCAATAATTGGGTGGAGGTAACGCAGGACAGGGATCAGTGGAGGAAGCTCGTTTTAGATGCCAAGATCCATTTTAAGTTAGTGAGCCAGAAAGGTTAGTTTTTTGTGTTCTACCAAATTGACTAAAATTGTTTCAAACCCAAGTTGTTTAGTTTTACGAGTAAAACAGATGCTTAAAATATTTGTACTGAAAGTCGATCAAAACTCAAGCTCGCGCGCCTCAAGCTCGTCTTGGGCTTCCTGAGACAAGAAAAGCCACAAAAGAAACATCTCTCAAAACGAAATCTCGTAAGAAAACGTCCATTAAACCTCGGAGTATTTTCCGGCCCTCACTTCTCTATTTCTGCTGCCCGCAATCAGACACTTTAATGAAGGTTAACAACTGGCCTGCGGTAACCCTAGCTCTGGGGAGACAGTGGTCTTTTACTTTTCAAACAGTAAGGATCCGCCTTGAACTGTTAAGCTTTGGTCACACCTGCGCGTCAAGAACGCGGGACGCGGGACGCGAAACGGGAGCGTCTACAACGTGTACTAAATCGCGGTCGCGAAGGTGTGAAAGGTGCCATAGGTAAACATTGGCAGCGTTAGCAGCTCAGTTAGCTCAGGTTTGGCCGAAGCTTTACTCTGAATTTTAAACTATCGCGGTCGTTTACACTGTTCATAGTTATGATTTTAATAGGTTTTACCGACGAATTCTTTTTTGTTTACTTGTGATCATGACGCTTGAAATAGCGTCATAATATCCGAGAACTCATAACAAAAGAAATTAGTCGGCAAGAACCAGTTCAAATCATAGCCTTGTAATAAAATCTGTATATTGTTTGGTATTGTAATTTTAGCTATGAACATTTGCCATTTCTTCTCTTTAGAAAAATGCTACGTCATTTTTTTCGTTGAATACGTACAAAACGGCTATAGCCATCCAACTATTGACAAATACAGAAATAAAAATGGTTTCCAAATAAATAACTTGTCAAAACACCAGTGTTATTCTTGTTCTTCGTAGCGAATCGATTCTGACGCTCAATTTGTTATTTAGGAGATCTATCTGCTCCTACACTTAAACTTCTACATATTATATCGTATTTTGGATTACAGCATAGGCATTTTTTGTAATAATCACGCTATACCTTTGCTTAATAGTCACAAGTCAGTACTGTTATGAAAGTAAATGGTCCATTTTGCGATGTAACTTGGAGAAAATTCACTTACTCGATTCTCGTTTAATAGAAAAAGGAACAAAAAACATTTAGCTCTTTGCTGGATTGCATTATTTTTTTAATATTGTGGATAAATGTTTTTTTTTTATTTAATAAGGAAATCAATATCAAACTTCTTGATTGTTGCATTATTGCAAAAAGTACCATCAAGAGACGCTGCTGCCTTTCCTGGATTGTCAACAACCGTAAAATTACGGTCCTTATCGCCACGTCTGACTAATGTGTGAGGGTCGTTTCAGATAAGCCGTGTATTACTATAGTGACAGCTTGTCAACCTGTCGCCTAAAATTGCAATACACGTGAAACCCTCGAGCCCCTTAGTCGGCTTCTACGACACCCACGAGAAAGAAATGGGGTGATGCGATTCGACTGTCCCGATGGCGTAGCGGATAGTATCTACGCCGAGGGTCGTGGGTTCGATCCCCACCGGACACAAATATTTGTTAAGTCAATTTTCAAGTATTTGTGTTTAGTCTGGGTGTTTTCTATGTATAATATGTATTCATTTACAAAAAAAAAAAGTATATATGTATTAGTATCAGCTATCTAGTTTCCACAGTACAAGCTTTGCTTAGTTTGGGGCTAGATGGCGCTGTGTGAATAGTCCAGGATATTTATTTATTATTCTAAGCCGTCATCACACGGCAAATTACTGAGACTACAATACAAAAACGCGAACAAAGTATAGCACGAAGACGCTATCCCCAAGTTAACCTCCTGTGACTTTGTGTCTCGCAAAGTGCACGTTAACTCACTTAGCGGGCAGTCGCAGCACATAATGGACACTTGGGAGGCTGTTACATTCAATATAAATAAATAACACAAACGTTTATAGCTCCAGAAGTGAGTTGACCCTCAAGAAAATTGTCAGTACCACTTCAAAATATATTGTGTAAAATATGTAGGTACGTTATAGTAGTCTACCTTAGACACTATCTACTTATATTAGTCCAAGTTAGACACCACCGAAGGATGTCGTCTACTGTGTGGCCACATCATACCTAGAATCGATGGCCGGTGGAGTAAGCGAATGCCTTGTGATGCAGGTTTAGAATAGAATCACCCCATTTTTACCCTTGGATGTCGTAAAAAGTATGAACTCTAGTAGTATTATATATTATCTTTGACGTGGTGGCTGGCGGCTAAATACATGAATGCTGAGCCAAATCGAGCTTTGCGTACTTCGCATTACGGTCTAACGTGCCTTGTGACGTGCGGGCAAGGAGGCCGCGTGAAGTTAGCTGCAATCCAGGTAATGAACAGCAGAGCAGCGTTCCCTGTGAATATCTACAACACCGTATGCTGCCAAGCACGGTGAGTATGGCAAATATCCCCAATAGGTGAAGGCCCATATCCAGCAGTGGACTTTTGTGACCGTCGTAGTAGGAGTAAGGGTCAGTTCACACCGAGACGCGACGCGGCGCGACGCTGCGCGCACATTTTTCATAGAGCGACTCAGAATATACTTTATTCACTACACGAAAAGATACACATTACATTGTGAGAATTCAAATTACGTTGCTCCACGCAGCACTGCGCCTCGAGGTGCCTCGCGGCGTAGCGCGACGTATCGTGACGCAGCGGTGCATCGCCGGTACAGCGAGGCGTCGTCGTTGACGATTTTAAGATGCGCCTCGCGACGTTGCGATGCGTCTCGCGACGACGCGCGGTGTAGCGCGAAATCATTGGCCTCTTTGAGTATTGTCGCGTCGCGTCGCGTCGCGTCTCGGTGTGAATTGACCCTATGTTTCTCGAGCGTAGGCCCGATGGCTCAAAGAGAGCGGTTGGTAGCGACTGGATGGCGAAAACGGGAGATCGTGCCTTATGGCGTACCCTGAGGGAGATCTACGTCCATTGCTTAACAAAGCGCATATCTAATGGGGGCTCTATAGGCTGATGTAAGACATCATCATCAACAACAACAGCAATGACACGTCCACTGCTGGACTAGCATTGCAATAATTGCAATTGCAACAATTATTGTTGTTTATCGGTGCAAAATTTGTAATCTACGCAACCGACCACTAGAGCGAACTTGTTTACAAAGCTTATGCATTTCAAAATACAATAGTCTCGTCGCATTACCTAGGGCTGCTTCATCGCAGAAATAGGTAACTTTATGTGAAGCTATATGATATATATGAGGTAAATTAGTGCACATGTTTTCACGTTAATTAAAAAGGATTAGAAAAGAATAAGAGTTTAGGATACGTTAATGCGTAAATTATTGCATATCAGTAAAATATTATGCAAATCTCTTGTCCATGGACCGATTTGACGTGGATTCTTTTGTCTAAAAGCTATTTCAGGTACTGAAACGGTCAAGTCTAGACTGTAAAAAGTTATATGACTATAACCTAATGCAATTTTTTTATTAAATTTTGTCAACCATTAATAATGTTTCCATGTGTTAATGTTACCATGTCAATAATGGTTGACAAAATTTAAGAAAAAAGTTGCATTAGGTTATAGTCATATCACTTTTTACAGTCTAGCAGACCCCGCACCAGGTTAAATCTATATGGCGGGCGTCCGGGTCCAAGACCTATATTTCCTAGTGATAACCTTGACAACATCACACAAAATCATGTCAAAGAATAAATTGCCAAATAAGCCAATCCTAAACCAGGCAATCTACAGGACAATCTAAAGGTACAGCTACAGCCTATACACGCAGCGATTGGGAGAGCTGTTTGAATCCTTTGCCAGATTTAAACCCTCGCTATGTCAAAGGTACACAGTTTTACATACATATATATTTATTTGATATCAGTCTTTTAATTGGAATGAGTAATAAAAGCAGACGCAGGCAGCCCTACTGTTCACAATCTGTACAGCCTATTCACGCGACGCCGATTGAGAGAACTGTTTGAATCCTTTGCCAGATTTAAACCCTCGCTATGGCAAAGGTACACAGTTTTACATACATACATATTTATTTTATATCAGTCTTTTCATTGGAATGGGTAATAAAGCAGACTGAATCTTTTTCCAGACTTAAACCCTCACTATGGCAAAGGTACACAGTTTTACATTCATGTACATATTTATTTTATATCAGTCTTTTCATTGGAATGGGTAATAAAGCAGACGCAGGCAGCCCTAGTGTTCGCAATCTGTACAGCCTATTCACGCGACGCCGATTGAGAGTGCTGTTTGAATCCGTTGCCAATGTAAAGCTAGGGCATTGGTGAGTGTTTATTTTATAAGTGTTTTTTTTTATTGGGATGGGTAATAAAGCAGACGCAGGCAGCCCTAGTGTTCGCAATCTGTACAGCCTATTCACGCGACGCCGATTGAGAGATCTGTTTGAATCCGTTGCGAGAGTTAAACCCTATGGCAACGATATACAGTTTTACATTCATAGGCCTTTTCCACACTTCAGCGCTAAAACCGCTCTTGACGCACGACCCAGAACTAACGCAGCGCCAGCGTAGCGTCGTGCGTCGGGAGATGCTTTTGTATGGGTAGTGATGTTTCTAGTATGTTCTCTGACAGGCGTATTCATTAACGCAGCGTTATTTTGGCGCTGAAGTGTGATAGAGGCTTAACATGGAGTTTATTTTGTGTCAGCTTTTTAAAATTGAAATGGGTAAAAAGATATGAAGCAGAAAGTATATGAAAGGGTTGGGTTTAGAACCTTTGAAACTGATTCGTTTCTCAGAGGAAGGACACGAAGCTGATATTTTGCCATTAATCTCTGTGTTTTTATTAACAGAAACAAACAATTACTTAAGTCTTAGTTATTATTTATCCAGGCGAACCACCTGATTCGAAACGACCTCGTAAGAAAAAACATTAAGTAAGTTGTTAGGACCGGTTGTAGTCATTTCACAAAAACGGCAAAAGACCCTACTACAGGGTTCGTCGGGACATCCGTAGACTTTCTCTCACAAGTATGATTACAGAAACACTCTCACAAGTATGATTACAGAAACACTCTCACAAGTATGATTACAGAAACACTCTCACAAGTATGATTACAGAAACACTCTCACAAGTATGATTACAGAAACACTCTCACAAGTATGATTACAGAAACACTCTCACAAGTATGATTACAGAAACACTCTCACAAGTATGATTACAGAAACACTCTCACAAGTATGATTACAGAAACACTCTCACAAGTATGATTACAGAAACACTCTCACAAGTATGATTACAGAAACACTCTCACAAGTATGATTACAGAAACACCCTGTATGATTATTTACGGATAGTACAAATGAAAATTCGTTAAATGCACGTTCGGTAATGCAAATCAATGTAATGACTGTTAATTGTGGCACCCTCAATGACTTTATAGTCCATAGTTTCCGATGGCTAAAATTATTTGTGTTATAAATTTAATTTTATGTAACAATGTAATTGTTGTAAATCACAAAAAACACGGGATTTTTTGGCATGTTGCATAAAAATTTTCTTTGTTTATAAGTGTTAAGCAATAATTGAACTGTATAATTATGCAGGGCAAAATTAGCTGGGTTCCCTTTTTAAAGTGTGAACCAGCCCATGAAACTGAACAACTTTCTCCTACAAACATAGGTCGAAATATGAGAGAAATTTTTTGACCTCCCATACTAAGTACTTAATTGACTTGGTCACTTGGTAGTTTAGTATCTTTTTTTATATTTCGATCCTTAGGGAAAGTTGTTCAGTTTCTTGGACTGGTTCACCCCTTAAATATATTTGCAGTGCCTTAAGCATATTTTAGATTCTGTTTTTAAATTCCAACCATTCCATCAGTATTTTCTTATGACGTTGTCCATCACTTTCAACTATCTTCAGTCTGACTTTTCAGACAACCGATTTTTTGACAGATACAGTGATCCACAAGGTTCATCTGTCACGGTAACACACACACACACACATATCACGCCTGTTTCCCAGGCGGGGTAGGCAGAGCGTTACCGACCGTAAAATTGCAGTCGCTAGCGCCACGTCTGACAAATATTGAGGGCCGTTTTTACCCGACTACAGCAAAGCAAAAAGGAGGGTTATGATTTTGACCGGAATGTATGTATGTATGTATGTATGTATGTATGTATGTGACAATAATTCCTTTGTTCCCTCCTAGCTCCGAATGTAATTGTCAGAATTTGACAAATGAGGTGTCAATAGAAGCGTCTGAACAGTCCGATGGTTATAGGCTATGTCATGTCACAATAAAGTAAACATGGCGCTCTCTAGCGTGCATAAAGATACGAACAAAATTTTTTTTTTATTCTAGCGGTATCGTGTTGGGTATCAAACAAAAGGCCTTAAATAGCACATTTCAAAAATATATATAATGTAGGTGAAAGTTTAAAACTTTTTTGCATTAACGTAATGTCACTTTAGTGTGAAATTGGTACATCGGTCTTTCTCTTTCTCTTTTGTTGTAGGACACCTAGTCGTCTAATGACTCAATTCCTTTTTTCGTGTGGGACACCGAGTTGTCCAACAACCCGATGAACCCTAGTGTCAGAATTTTCCAACCGCCTTCTGCAAGTAGCTGGCTTCTGACATGGTTCTGTAACGACCGCCGTTCAAGTGATCATTGACAGCAACCAGGACCTACGACTTAACGTGCCATCTTACTTATGGACAAAACACGGAACCATCTTACTTATGGACAAACGGGTGGTTCAGCCTGCAATGTCCTAACCAGACTGGGAACAAATTCACAAGTGATAAATATCAACTTTGTGAGTGACCCACCGAGAATCGAACCCGGAACCTTCTGCGTCAAAGGCAGTCGCAATACCACTGCGCCACATCGGTCGTCAATGAGCCCTTATGTCAGAATTTTTCAACCACCTTCTACAAGTAGCAGGTACATCGGTATCGGTATCGGTGTGGTGTCGGTATGTGTCATACACGTGGAGCTGATTTGATGATGGAAACGAAAGGCAGACAAGACCTGATACTCGTAGCACTACATACGCTAAAATATCTTTGTATAAGCTATGGTAAGAAATAGCTGCTCCTTAGGCTCAGATGGCACATATTTTTCATAATATTTAGTAGGATCCATCCACATCCTTCCCGCGGGTGTCGTAAGAGGCGACTAAGGAACTCGAGAGTATTGGTGTATTACAATTTTTAGGCGACAGGCTGACAACCTGTCACTATAGTAATACACATGTTTTCTGAAACAACCTTGGAAACAATCCTCAAAAATGTCAGACGTAGCGATAGTGGCTGTATTCTTACGGCCACTATCGCTCTGCCTACCCCGCAAGGGATAAAGGCGTGATATATGTATGTATGTATGTATGTATATTTAGTAGGATCCAAGTAGAAAAGTACCGCGAATATTACCGCATTTAAATTAATTTAGCGCGTAGATAGGAGGGTACATAAGAGATCCTACTAATCCTTATCCTAATTCCTTATATAATATTATAAAGGCGGATGTGTGTTTGTTAGGACTTGGCGCTTAAACGGCTGAATAGATTCAAATGTTACTTTGTACAAAGATGAAATAATGTCTAGAATAGGACATAGGTTGCTTTTTACCGCGGTTAAATATTTTCCAACATTTTTGAAAAAGGTAGTGTTATTGAGCCAATTCGCGTTTTAGGAAAACTGACAGCGGAATCTGTTGTCTGAGACTTTTGACTTACTCAGTTGAGTAGCTGCACGATAATTGACGTTTAAGTCACAATACATACTGCTTGTGCATATAAAATATGTTTAAACAGGTTGTATGTTAAACAAGTTGTATGGTTGTATGTTGAATAATTGCTTTTAACAAAGATATCAAAACATTTTGCATATAAATATGTCATGGTAGCATTTTGACAACCAGCGAGCCGTTTTTGGTCCAAAAATTAATATGAGTAAAATACTGGACAAAAATGTACTCTGAACGAGGATGACGTTATTTTATGGTATGTCTTAAATCAGCTGCCAACGCAGTATAGCAAAGAGGAAAGTAAAAATATTTTTGCAAATCGACACCAGCTCCCAGCGCTGACACGGGGGGTTGAGGGGGCTAAACCCCTCAGAGAGAAAAAAAACAAACATCTGATTGGAAATCGACACCAGCTGCAGCTGTTTATATCGTTTTGGGTATCATACGAACTGTCATATTTTTCATTTCATTTAATGGGATCCAAGTGGAAGGTACCGCGAATTATCACATTGAAATTATTTTAACGCGTAGATAGATAGGTAGGCAGAGCGAAAGCGGGATAAAGGAGTGATATGTGTTTATATGTATGTATGTATAGATAGCTACATAAGAACATAAGAGATCCTACTATTAATATTCTAAAAGCAAATATTTGTGAATTTATCTTAGAACTTGGCGTTATAACGCTTCATATATTCATATTAAATTTTATACGTAGCTAAATAATAAATCAAAACATGTGTTTTGGTAATGAAACTAACAGCAAGCATCAACACGGAGGGTTGAGAGGGCTTTCGCCCCTCACAGAAAAAGAAACGGAGACATCTTTCTTGGTAATGAAACCAGCAGCAAGCATCGACACGGGGGGGTTGAGGGGGGCTTGCCCCCCTCACAGAACAAAGAAAATGAAATACCTGTTTTTGTAATGAAATCACACGGGGGGTTACTAGCATATTTTACATATACCAAACAAAATCATACTACAGTTTAAACTAGTACCTTCCTACATCTTCCAACAAACAATCGTGAAAATTTTAGTTTACAACCCCAAAATAATTAAAATAAAAAGAAGTCCAAAAACTAAAACCCGACTACTGAGATTTTGCGCTCTAAAAAGTAAGAAACAAGAAATCTGAAATAATAACTACTCACGATTGAATGTGTTTTTCGTCTCCAAAATTCATACAAAGTTATCAGCTATTATAATTTATTTTCATGGCAGTTTAATATAAAGTTCATCGTGGTTTTCAGGTGATAGCTGTGGTCGTTTGCCACGTTGCCTTATTTATTTTATAAACTAGATAGTACTAGAACACGTGGCAAACGACCACAGCTATCACCTGAAAACCACGATGAACTTTATATTAAACTGCCATGAAAATAAATTATAATAGCTGTTAACTTTGTATGAATTTTGGAGACGAAAAACACATTCAATCGTGAGTAGTTATTATTTCAGATTTCTTGTTTCTTACTTTTTAGAGCGCAAAATCTCAGTAGTCGGGTTTTAGTTTTTGGACTTCTTTTTATAGATAATAAGTGTATCACTATAGTGACAGGTTGTCAGCCTTTCGCCTAAAATTGTAATAAACATAAAACCCTCGTGTCCCTTAGTCGGTTTCTACGATACCCACGGGCAAGAAATGGGGTGATGCTATTCTAGGCCGGCATCACACGGTAACACATGTCGGAAAAAATCCAACGAGAACACAATTAGAAGCGGGTGCAGTTATTTTTAAATGCAGCATGTAATTCTTAAAACAAACGTGCGTATGACAGGTCTATGGTATGACAGGCACAGCAAAGGGCACTGATAACAAATGCCTGTCGCTCGCTCGCGGAAAAAAAAACCTGAATAAAAATGCATGCGGATGACGCTATCTGCGTGTTTTTTAAATGTATTGTTAGCGGGAAATAAAACTGCATAGTTGACGGGTTTTATTTAGGGACAGTTGTCGGGTTTTGTGGATAAATTCGTTTTTCACGCGCACTTGAGCGACGAAACGTGATCGAGATTCGCCCGCGTAGAGTTTCGGATTGTATTTTTTACATACATACATATGAAACCCACATTCAAATAAAATTTGAAATCAAATGATATTTGAATGTGACTTAACCTAGGATTCGGGCCAGGTTAGCCTTCGGGTTGCAGAGGTCAGATGGCAGTCGCTCTGTGTAAAAACTTGGTTCCACGTCAAATCCCCTAGGTTAGGTAGCCGACCCCGACAGAGAACGGGATAAGGCAAGGAGAATGATGATGATGATGATACATATATCACGCCTTTGTCCCTTGCGGGGTAGGCAGAGCGATAGTGGCCGTAGGACTACGGCCACTATCGCCACGTCTGACATTTTTGAGGATTGTTTTCCAAGGTTGTTTCAGAAAACATGTGTATAACTATAGCGACATGTTGTCAGCCTGTCTCCTAAAAATTGTAATACACCAATACCCTCGAGTCCCTTAGTTGCCTTTTACGACACCCACGGGAAGGATGTGGGGTGATGCTATTCTAAGCCGGCATCACACGGCAAAAATTGTTTTTCTAGTTTATTTAATGTATGAATAAGTTATACATTTATAAAGGATTATGCCAACTTGTGTTTGGATGCTTGTCCTGTTTATCAGTCTTGCGTTACCCTTGCAGGCCTCGCATCAAAGCCAAAGTTATATAAGTTATAAAAATATTAGTTAAGGAGTTAATCAGCCCATGAAACTGAACAGCTTTCCCCTAGAAACATAGGTCGAGATATGAGAATGTTTTTGGACCTTCCATACATATTGCCTTGGTCGGCTGGTATAGGAGGTTCAAAAATTTTCGTCATATTTCGACCTATGTTCCTAAGGGAAAGTTGTTCAGTTTCATGAACTGGTTCGCCCCTTAGAATATTTGCAGTTGATTTTTTTATTTACAAAGTAAGAACTTAGTTACTTACCTATGTAAGTAAGTAGGTAATACAGATGTGTCTCTTCTGTATTCCGCCCAATATTCTTTGCCTTCAACGCTTCAGGGCCACAATTACTGAAACCTCTACGAACCTCTTTGGATGTTTTTCGTCTATTTTCTTGCGCTCACGGGAATCGAACTCGAGACTGCTCAGTTACTAATTGCCGCTACGCCTTTGAGATTTGTTTAGATTTATAAAGAAGAATATTTAAAATAAAATAAAACCCGACTGCGGTAATTTAAAAAATAAATGATGTTACGTTTCAATAGTAACTGGGCATTTCTACAGAGACGCCGTTTTTTTTGTCCTGGTCCAGAAATCGTGTTAAACATATAAACTAAAATCTCAAAAAAATAACACATAATCCTTAATGTATGTATTATTTGGAGAGCATAATTATTATGACTAATTTAATAATACTTTCTTCTAAAAAAAATACCTAAATGAAAAAAAACACCAATTTTACCTGATTTAGGCCTGTCCCTTTGGCGGAATTGAATCTAAATTGGTCCATAATTCGAAAATTTCCGGAATTTATAATAATGTTCTTATGTTCACATGTATATAGATGTACGACAAAGGTTTATTTATTACCAAGATGGCTATAATGTTTTATTTTGTACCACTTATGTCACTTTAAATATTTGTCCCGAGCTTATGACTTAATTCGGTATCACTCACAAACTCTTACGCACATCTGTAAATACGCGCGATTTGCACATCTTTATCCGATTCACATAAACTGCCAGTTGCGTCCGAGTAGGCGAGTGCAGTGAACCTGTGACATGCTGCCGGGATTTACCATTTTCAAAGATAAGAAATTTTACTTCGTCTTTGGTGCAGGGTAATTTCTCAACTCCGGATCATAAATATTTTTGAAACTATAAGAGCTAAAAGGTTGTTACTTTGTGTAATTTGTGCCTCGATAGTATACCAATACGTAGGTAAAATTGAATTTGCACAAAGTTATACTGTGAGAGAGAAATTTCAAAGAAACCAGCTTTTTCTCAACTCCGGAAATCTGAACTCCGTGTGCATTTGTTCACGGAGTTGAGGTTTTTTTATAAAACTGTGATTAGAATGATGTCGTGTGGTACCGGCGTAGAATAGCATCACTCCAATTCTACCTGTAGGTGTCGTAAGAGGCGACTAAGAAACTAGCTCGAGAGATGATTAACGACGATTAACTCTTGTAATTTCTAAACTCCGTGAACAGTCAAAATTCAAATTCGATTATTTCAGAATCTGCAAGAGGAAATGGGGAGAAATTTATCTTATTTTGTTTATTAATTTAAAAAACAATAAATCACTTTGAATGAGTGCATGAAAACCTTAAAACAAACGTGCACTCTCAACTCCGTGAACACTCGAAATTAAAATTGAATTATTTCAGAATCTACTGAAGCAAATGATGGCAAATAAAATTAAATATATTTCTATTTTTTTTTCCTATTTTTTCAGTATAATAAAGTCAATAAAATGTTAAGAGTAAAATTGCACACGGAGGTGAGAAAAATTTACTCCTGCCGTAGAAATGCTCAACTACAAATAATTACAGGGTGTGTTTATGTATAAAACTGAACAACTTCGATTCTTCTTCTTCTTCATCGAATCGATGGCAACAGAAGGTAATAGTTATACTTTTGTTGACCAATATTTGGCAACTGAAATACCCCTGAGGCTTGCTTCTACTAGGTCCTGAAGTGTGCAGGGGTTCGGGCAGTTGGGACAGACCATTAGGTGGTCCATTGTTTGGATGGCGCCGCAGTCACATTTATCGCCAGCCGAAAAGCCCCACTTTATCATGTTTTCTCGACATCTCCCAACACCAGCCCGGAGTCGATTCAGCGACTTCCAGACTGCCCAGGGGAGATTGCCACCAGGAGGAAGTTTTTCGGCCGGGGGCACATGTGATGCGTCAGGTGAAAACAGTTTCCTCCATTGCTCTAGCCGCAGGTTTGATGTGTCATCCGATGCCGGGTAAGGATGACTCACAAATCCTTCACAACTTCGATTCGGAAAATTTTATACATGTATCTCCCATACAAAGTGACTAATTAACTTTCTCAACACTTTGTACGAGACCAACTTTTTTTCGCAAAAATGACTCTGATGAAAGTTTTTAGATTCATTAGTAGAATCTACTCTGAAAACTAGTACTTTGTATTTGTACCTGTATTGTGCGTTTAAGATCCGCCATTTTGAATTTATAAATTTTTACTATAGCCCACTGGCTTATATACACTTCACTTGCGATGCTGAGATGTACCTAACAACATCTCAAAATACCAACATCTGCCTGGCCATTTGGGCGGCAGGCCCTGAAAAGGAAAATAAATAAATACCTGCCTACTTACATACTTTCCAAAATCATAACCCTTTTTAAAAGCAGTCGGGTAAAACAGATTGTTACTTTATCTCTTTGAAAGGCAGGATTTAATTGCTATGAAGGGTGGAGAGGTTGAGTTTCTAGGTAAGGTGAGGTTGTTTTACGTGTATTTTATTTGCTGAGATGTTCTCAATATTTTTGAATAACGCCTTTCTTAGTAAAAGGCTGTGTGCCTATGCTTGTATCGCCAATTCTGCATATACTATAGTATATTGTACACGCGGTAAGAAAGGAACTGATTGCCAGCGAGTTTGTAATCGAGTTTTCTTTCGAGTGATACAGACAGAGTGCTTTATACTTTACCTGCTTTATACTTTAGCGCGGTTTTGCAAAAGTTTAGACAGTTGTTTAACGGGTGCCATAGAGACGGCCCGTTAATAGTAAAATGTATGTAGTACAAGGGTGCACTACTAAGAAACAATACGCGTGAGACTAGTTAGAATTGCATATAATAATTTTCAAATTACTACCAGCTCAAATTATATGGAAAATGTAGACCAAAACGTAGCTCTCACAGCGAAGCGTCAAAATCAAATCTCATGAACAAAACACAATCACACTGCGCCTGTCAACAGGCCCGTGTCAGTGGGTGCATCCAGCCTGATGGCTCACCAAGGAGGATGCACGCCTCAATTGCATTCATTCTGCTTTGGGACGAAAGTGATTTGTATCGATTATTTCTTCCCTCTAATATGATACGTGATGCACTTTCCTCTCTATGTTTCAGTAAGCTATAGGGCACTTACTTTTGTAGGTGTAAATTAAAAATTGTGTTTTTGCTTAAAACACGCATCCCGCCCGAAGTGCGAAAAGTTGTTGAAACTTACGCGTTTTATATACCCAATACAAATATATATATATAGATTCAAGATTCAAGATTCAATCGTTTATTTCCAAGTAGATTCACAATGAATACTTTTAGAATGTCAGAGAGTTACAATACAATACTGTCACTGAATAAATGAATGAGTCTTTGTAAACAATAACAATTTTAAGTTCCTAATAAAATCGCGGAATATATATAAGCAACGTACATCAAAACATAGGAAGTTTGCAAAAGTTTTTGAGAATATGATTATATTCAGGCCATATTATGGAATTTGCAACTTTGTGTTCCCCTAAGAAAATTAGAATAATAATATAACTACCTCACTCGTACCAGTTTGCACGACTCAATTGGTCGTGAAGGCTGCAATTTGCAATTTCAGTGAAGTGCCTCTCAATCACGGTTAACTAGATGCAATGAAACTATTTGCTTAAAAAGGAAGTCGTACTTTACAATTGACGTCCGAAGTGCAATTGTGCATATGTTCCCGTGGGATGCAGTAATGCAGGTGATAATGCATACATACATATAACACGCCTCTTTCCCGGAGGGGTAGGCAGAGAATACATTCTTCCACTTGCTACGATCCTGACACACCTCTTTCGCTTCCTCAACATTCATCGGCCTTTTCATACATGCTCGTCGGTTTAGCGTGCTCTTCACCTTTCTTTAGAACGTTCCCGATTTGATCCAGGTACGTTCGTCTAGGTCTTCCTCTTCCGACGGTTCCATTTACACGCGCCATATATACTTGTTTTTTTTTTAATGATTATATTCTTAATGTGGTTTTCACAGTTAACCCCTAAACGGAGCGTTATTTTAACGCATTCGTAACGCATGCATCTGGCAGTTAATTTCTAATTTCTCACATTAAAAATTACGATAACGCAGCACCAACGGATGTACTTGCGTCAGCGGATGCATCAGTCAAGCACTGCAAGTTTGTACGTGGGTGCTGCGTCAATGTCAGTTTTTAGTATGGGTCTGAAATTGCGTTACATTTGGCAGACGCATGCACAAAAAATGCAGCAATGTATTTAAGGTAGATTATGGTATAATAGCATTATCTTATTTCATATCGCATGTGTTGTGTGAGTCGAATAAAGAATTCGTGGGTTTTATTTGTAACTATTACAAGTTTAGGCGACAGACTGATAACCTGTCACTATAGCGATACACGTCCTCAGACGTAGCAATTGCTACCGTATTTTTACGACCGTTCACGCTCTGCTTACCCCACAAAGGATAAAAGCGTGATATGTGCATGTTTTTATCAAACACAAACTATTCGAAATATCCCTAACCAGTTATAGACAAATTCTATTCCCTGGTTATATTGTCTGTCAAGTTGTCCGTAACTATACCAATTATAACGTAAATTGCCAAGTGGAGACAGGTATCAAAACTATGCAAGTGCTGCTTGCTAATGAAATTAGGTATTCAAAACTGTTCCCTTTGAGACAACTGTAACACAAGGAGAGGCTAATAAGACCCAGTGGGTCTAGTGTGGAGGATTCAAGATTCAATCGCTTATTTCCAAGTAGATTCACAATGAATGCTTTTAGAATGTCAGTTAGGTACTGTACAATACTGTCACTGAATAAATGAACTGTGCCTCGTTTTTCGAAACTACAGGCTGCAATTCTACAGGTGAAATTCGGTGTACATTGCGTAGCCAGTGGAACATTACAAAACGATTTTTTGACCCGCTACGCAATGTAGTACATCGAATTTCACGTGTAGAATTTTAGCCTGTAGTTTCGTTGTATAGGCCACATTAGTCATTGTAAAAAAGAGAAAACTGTCAGAGACATTTTTCTCTTTTTTATAACAATTTTATGTTCTTAGTATAAACGCGGTTCTACAACAGCCATAAAAGTCCAGTGCTGGACAGAGGCCCACCTACTGACCCTGCCTTCTACGCCGGGGGTCGTGGGTCTAGTAGCTCGATATCTGTCACATATAATATGAGAATTTTTTTTGGACCTCCCATACAAATTGAATTGGTCGGTCGGTAATTTGTATGGAAGGTCCAAATATTATTTTTCTTATTTCGACCTATGTTCCTTGGAGAAAATTGTTCAGTTTCATGGGCTGGTTCACCCCTTTAAATATTTGCAGCTAATATTTTTACACCCTGTAGAAAAGTTCCCGTAGTCCTTCGTCGGGCAGAGTTGCGATGCGTCGATAACGGGCATTATTTATGTTTTGGACCAATTACAGAAAAAAGACGGTTAAGATTGGTGTCATTAATTTTCCAGTTTTACTACTTCAATTGTAATATTTTACTGTACCTATATTGAGCCTGTCAGGAATTAGACAAAATCTGAAGAGGATTGGTAAGTTTGGTACAAATAGCATGTAAATAGTTCGTCTGGCAAAATATCTGTCACAATTTCTTTAGTATCCAAGCCAAACGATGAACATGAGAAGAAAAATATTGTAATTAAATATTTTGGACGGATGTGATTTTTATATGCGCTTTTTTTGTAGTAAGACCCACCGGGTCCAAACATAGTTTAAACTAATAACTGAACAACTCACAAGGAACAGAGGTGCAACAGATACTTCAATAGACGGGGAAAACCATGAAATGGGGCTTTTAGAGACTGGGGCGTTCATTTGGGAAGTTTATGAATCTTAGATACTGAAACAAGACTTGTATGGTGCGGCGCGGGGAGACGGGGGGAGAGACAGTAAAAAGACGTGTATACTCCAGCGATGATTATGTATTAATGCCAACTTATATCTAATTACATTGCCTTTTGTATAGTAACTAAGGTAATATTTCTACGTACACCTCACCATGGGGGCAGGAAATTAAAAAAAAAGAGAATATTCTTCTTTTTTTTTTAACTTAACCTAGAATTAAATCTTAATTCGGTACAAAACGTTTTGTCCTATTTTTATGAACGGCTATTTCCTTATTATTCTTATTAATTATTACGTTAGGTCCATCTTCTTTAATCACTTTGTACGGTCCGTTGTACACACTTGTCAGTTTACCACCTGTTTCACTTTTCACTAGTAGTAAGTCATCTGGTTTGTATTTCACTGGATTCACTGATTGGTCGTACACTTCTTTCCGATCACACTTTGTTTTTAACAAATTATCGTGCGCATCCTTGTAAGCTACTTGTAACCTATATTTAAGTTCCTTATTATAATCTTCTATGTTATACATTGGCTCTATACTATTTCTTAGTCTACTAGGGATTTCACATTTCTTACCAAACACGAGCTCATAGGGCGTGTATTTGGTAGCGGTATGGACAGTAGTGTTATAAGAAAAACACCAGAATGGAAGCCAGTGGCTCCATGTTTCTGAGTGTTTGTCACATTGTATTCGCAAAAACGCCATCAAGTGTTTATGAGAATTTTCTAGAGATCCAATGGACTGATGGTGATAGGCAGTTGAATTCAATTTTTCTATTTGAAGTAGTTTGCACACATTTTCCATTAATGAGGACATAAATTCTGTACCTTTATCGGTTGCAATAACTTTAGGAATACCAAATCTGAGAATGAAATTGTTTACAAAAGCTTTTGCTACAGTTATCGTTTCTTTGTTTTGCAATGGATATGTTTCAACAAATTTACTTAGTTCGCATTGAATTGTTAGTATATAAACATTCCCATTCTCATCTTTATCTAACGGTCCTACTAAATCCAGATATATTTTTTCTAACGCTGTTTCTGCTGTTGTAGTTATCACCATCGGTTCTTTCGTATTTCTAGAAAATTTCATTTTTTGACAGTGTTCGCACTTACTGACAAAGTCACTTACATCTTTTTCCATTTTAGGCCAATAATACATTTGTTTAATATTGTTTATCATCCTACGCATACCAGCATGTCCACTGGTTGGTAGCAAATGATAGTCATTTAAAATAAACTTTTTGTCATTTTCGTCATTTATTCTTTTTATTCCCCTTAAAATACATATCCTTGGACCGGTCCAATCCTTTATACTTTGAACTTCATTTATTAGTTCCTTTATTAAATAATGCGTTATCTTTGTCTTTAATTATATATATTTCATTGACGTCAATTCTTTTACAAAAATCTCTTAATTTTAACACAAATTCGGCTCGCGAGTATTGTGATTTAAAATTGAGATTAACATAAATTATTTTTATATCATCATTGTATGCAAAGCAATTCTTTTCTACGTTTATCTTATTTCTTACTCTCAATCTGTCAATTTTATTTCCTTCCAATAACTTCATTTCTACTGCATGCACTGGTTTCCTTAATATTTCTACGATTCGTGGTTGATCAGGCCGCTTATCAGTAGATATATTTGGGATACCTTTCTTTCTTTCTTCATCTTGCATCCTTCTCTGTGCCCTAGTCATGACTGTAATAATATTTTTATTTATTTCTTTTAATTCATCAGATGTAATTATAATCCTTGACAGTGCATCCGCAACGACATTATTTTTACCCTTTACGTACACAATTTTAAAATCGTATTCTTCTAGCAGTAGTCTAAATTTGGTAAGTCTGCTAGATGGGTCTTTCATTCCAAATAGATATAATAAGGGTTTATGGTCCGTCATGATAGTAAACTTTCTGCCAAATAAGTAAGGCCGGAAATATTTGATTCCCCAAACAATGGCAACCAATTCTTTTTGTATTGTTGGATAGTTCTTTTCTGCTGTATTTAAAGGCCTGCTTGCGTAGGCTACTGGTCTCAAATCTTTATTACAAAGTACTGCAGAAACTGCTATTTGTGACGCATCAGTTTGCAAAATGAATTCGTTGTCATTATCAAAATTTGGGTATTGTAAAATTGGTGGGCTAGCCAATAACTTTTTTAAAGTTTCAAACGATGTTTGACATTCTGTTGTCCACTCAAATTGTACATTCTTTTTATTTAATCTTGTTAACGGTATTATAATTTCTGCAAAGTTAATAATGAATTTTCTGTAGTAGTTACAAAAAGCAACAAAACGCCGAACATCGTCTGAGTTTTTTGGTGTCGGGTATTTTTTTATAGCTTCAATTTTCTTAGGATTGGGTAATATTCCCTCTGCTGATACTGTGTGACCTAGATACAAAAGTTCCTGTTTTAAAAATTGGCATTTGCTAGGATTTAACTTTAAGTTGACTTTTCGTAACCTCTCCATTATATCAATTAAATTTTTATTATGTTGGTCTATGTTTCTGCCGAATACGATTAAATCGTCCAAATAGATGAAGCACTTGTCATATGTCAACCCTGACATGGCTACAGTCATGACTCGCGAAAATGCTCCGGGGCTCGTTTTCAAGCCCATCGGCATGCGTTTCATCTGATATTGTCCCGAGTTTGTAGTGAAAGCTGTTACTTTACGACTATCTTTGTGTAATTGTACTTGATAATATGATTGACTTAAGTCCAAATGTGAGAAATATATCGCGCCGGACAGCGAATCTAGAATTTCGATAACATTAGGCAACGGGAAACGATCGTCTTCAATCTGGTCATTTAGTTTTCTATAGTCGACTACTAATCGCCATTCTTTTTTGTTTTGATTTGATTTTTTAGGTACTAATAAAATGGGACTTGACCACTCGCTTTGTGATGGTTCAATAATGTCATCTGTTAGCATTTGTTTTATTTGTCTGTCTACTTCTGACTTGAGACTATTCGGAATACGATATGGCTTTACGTAAACAGTATTTGAATTAGGTTTCATTTGAATCGTATGTTCGAGCACGTTTGTAGTTGTAAGTCTATCACCTGGTAACTGAAATACGTCACTATACTTACTACATATGGATTTAATTGTATCTTGTTCGCTGCGACTAAGGTGATCTAATTTCAATAGCGAAAACAAAGTATTAGCGCGCTGCGAACTTGTTTTTGTTTGTTCGAAACAATATACGTCATAGTCGGACAAAGGCTCCAATTCTGGTTTGAACAATGGTAACGCAATTTCCTGATCACAGACATTTAGTATTTTTACTGGAATTACTCTTTCATTTGGTCTTACTATCACGCTACCTAGTACAACATTTTCCTGCAAAACTTTTGGTAAAATAATGCAATCCTGTGTTATGTTCCTATTTAATTGTATAAAATGTATAGATTCACATCTTGGTGGAATTATAATGTAATTTTGGCTTACCTTTAGTGAGCTTAATAAGGGAATGATTGAAACTGTATTGATATTTTTTAGTGTCAGAGTATATATTTCTAGGTCTATATTCGATTTATACTTATCTAAAAAGTCTAATCCGAGTATACCATCTGACTGGCATGGCAGTTTTTCAAAAACATAAAATTTATGCATGAAACTGTTGCCATCTAGAGCTTGTAATGAAAGATAAATATAACCTTCCGAATAAATTCGGCCACCAATTCCATTGACTTCGATTTTTTCTATATGCATTGGTATTTTTGGTGGAATTACTGATCTATTTATAGCCGAAATCGACGCTCCAGTATCAAGTAACCAAGAACATCGCAAGTCATTTTCACATACTTTTAAATAAACATATTTTAATCTTTCATTACAAGTAAAGATTGTATATTCTTTATGTCCGAAAAAACTGATTATTATCATTCACTTCCTCTTCGGCATTTTCGTTTTGACCATAGAAAATATTTTTTCGGTTGCCTCTACCACGATTCACTCGGCCGTAAGTCGAATACGAGTTTGCATTTCTATTACCTCGGCTATAAAAACCTCTCGCTCTATTTTGATAATTTCCTCTCCATGGCAATGCATTTCCACGTTGTGAAAATACATTTTCACGAGGAGAATAATATCCACCGCGCTGCTGGCCTCTATATAAAAATCCGCCTCGTCCTCGACCTGCATACGAGTTCCTATAGTTTGGGTTTTTATACAACTTACCCCTCATGTTTAGTACAGTTCCTGATGTGGTGGGCTGGCTGGCTTCCTCATCCTCTGCTGCACGTACTGCGTCCTTCAGCTCGGAGTAATTTCTCGCCGAAATAATCGTACTCAGGCGCCTGTTCCGGAGCCCGTCGGCAAACTTTTTTATGGCTAATTGTTCGTTTATCGGCCTTAAAATTTCGTAAGCTTTATCCTCGTTATTTGCTTGCGAAATCGTAAGGTTGACAAACAGATCTTCGATTTTTGTCGCAAATTGGTTAAATGTCATATCATTTTGAGAGACGCAATTTAATTGAGTGAGTAATGAGGTCGCAGATTTTTTAGTTAGCAGAGTTTTCTTCATATCCTTAAGCAAATCAGTGCAGTTTGTATAATCGCTTCTTAATTTAAGTTTAGCTGCTTTTGACAACCTAGTTTTTAAAACAAAAGAAGCCAGTAATTTTTTACAGGCTGGGTCTTTTAGGCAGCTGTCATACATATCTACGCAGTCGATAATTTTTTCTATCGTTTCTTCACTACTGTCCATAACCGGGATTAAGTTTGAAGCTGTTTTCAAATCAAACTTGTCCATTTTCTCGCTTTTAAAAATCCCTTGATAGTAACTAACAATTTTACTAAAATCTTCTTGAACCTTAACTAATAATGTATCTAATATTATTTCCTCTAATTCTAATTTACTCCGCTGTGAACTCAGACTCTTTATTTTTTCACGAAACAAATCATAAAGAAGTTTTGCTTGGTCAAAATTTTCTTCTACATAAATTTTTCTTTGTTCTCTCTTTTTGCCTAATTTTCTCAGAGTTACCCTGATTTTACTTAATTTTTCATGTATATCAATTAATTCCTTTTCCATTAATTTAAAATAATAAAAGAAAAATTAAAGAGTCAAGTTCACTTTAACGAAAATAAAATATAAGCTAAAAATAAAAGAAAGTAATCATCGCTGTTTAGTTTACATGTACCTCAAGGTCTCTTCTTTCTTCACGTTTTTCCTTTCTAAACATCTTCGTTTTCTTCGTTTTCCTTCTTCCAAAAACGCTTGGACAAACGCGTACGTAAACGCTGCAAGTAGCGTTCCTCAATCTTCTTATCCATCCACTTATTATGGGACTTCTTGTAGTACCTGAAAGCGATGATCAGAATCGCCACTCCAATCAGCACGAACAGCGTTATCAAGAGCACATGGTTCACGTGGTCGGTGTATGAACTGTAGTCGGTTGCTGTTGAGGCCGCATTCCCTGCACCGTTCTGCGCTATTATCACCTCCTTCTTCTCTTCCTTAGATTGTTGCTTTCCCATGTTGATAACACAAAGAAGATAATATATTCACAAATAACTCGAACACGTGTAATTCACTACGGTGTAGAGATATCATTGTGAAATAATGTCCAATAGTCCGATTACACTTGGAAAATCGTCAGCTCAGCAACTTATCGCAACTCATAGACGGCTCTGCGTGTGCAGGGTCGCCATATGGTGCGGCGCGGGGAGACGGGGGGAGAGACAGTAAAAAGACGTGTATACTCCAGCGATGATTATGTATTAATGCCAACTTATATCTAATTACATTGCCTTTTGTATAGTAACTAAGGTAATATTTCTACGTACACCTCACTTGGTTGTATTGCGTCGAAGCGTAGCTGAGTAGCATCATGCTTGACCATAAATAGTAGAAGAGTAGATAAAAAATGAGGGCGCCACATTCTTCGAGATCTGTCAAATCTGTCAGATAACGCTTAACTATGGCAACAATTTTTCATACAACATTTTTAGTTCCATTTTATTTAATTTCTACTCTTTCTGGCCGAGGCATCCCATCCATATATAGAACTTCTTAGTAACTGACAACAGAGCGCCATACTAAAAACCGACGGTTACGCAGGTCCAACGTATGATCCTGCGTCATCGAATCCGTCTGTCAAACAACGAAAGTTCATCCGTTGGTACTTCGTCAATGTAAAATTTTAGTATGGGGAATTTAAAATTACGTTACAGATGCGCAAAAAATTCGCAGCGTTGAGCGTTAGATGTGGATTCGCCTAAGAGTGATCGTTCACGCACAAGATAGATATTTTTTCAATTCGCTGGCCATTCCCATCCGTGATACATACTACCAAACTCGTATGTAAGTAGGTAGGAAGTTTCACATATTTCTTTAACCTTGCAAAACCCTTTACTAAAGCACATCATCTTCTCGACTGTAACATTTTTTCAGTCTATTTCACGTAAAATAATAAGCAACCACGAAATATTGCCGCTCCTTTTGAAAAACAACCCTGGGATGAGTGAAACCGGCCATTTCGTGGATGTCGTGACTTTCATACGCCGCCTTTACAAATTCGCAGGCTCTGAGCGAAGCAGAAGATTTTGCGTAGGGTTGCGCATAAAAAAGCAGATTTTATCCAGGCAATATAGTTTAAAAAACGGTTGTCTGTTCAGTTATATGCCGCGAAACAGCAAAGCTTTTTAGCCCTTGGCGGGCCGCTAGTTTATTACAATAAAGGTTCTTTTCTATTTTTTTTTATTATTTATTAAACAGGTTAAATGTTACCTGTTAGATTTTCCACTGATCCTATAACAGGCTACATTGTCCCAAATAAAATAAAATAGAAAATTCCTAACAGGTCAAATGAGCCACTTTTTAAACGATCTAAAACGGTATTTTGTATGAAAAACTGAAAGTCTGACGTCATGCCGTATTTGGATGGCGTCAAAACACTTACATTTATATTATTTTTCTGTTTACTAATTCAAATAATGAATATTTCTTTATTTTATGAATGAAGTCCGTTTTATTTTTGAGACAACACTTTTAGGCGTACAACTTTTATATTTTATTGAGATGAGCCAGGAAACTAGCGAAATTATTGTAATTTCTAGCTGTACCAACCCTAGCATCGTAGGAATCCAGGGGTGGCCCAAACAGATGTCGGCCACTTGTCGGCCGGGCAGCATCGTTTGTCATCGCCTGAATTTTTTATACACTTTCTCGGATTACCTGTTAGTGTTTTTTTTTCATATCTTAAAAAAAAGTTAGTAGGTAAATATAAGGTGAAAAAATATTAGCTTCTAATAATTTAAGGAGTGAATTAGGCCATGAAAATTAACAACTTATCCTAAGAAACATAGGTTGAAATATATGAATTTTTTTTGGATCTCCCATAGAAATTCACTTGGTCGGTTGGTAATTTTGTATGGAGGTCCAAAAATTTTTTCATATTTCGACCTATCTTTTTAGGGAAAGTTGTTCAGTTTCATGGGCTGATTCACTCCTTAAAATATTTGCAGCTAATATCTTTGTTAAGAGTTTAAGTATTGCTTAACATTTTAAAACTGAAGATATTTTTACCAAGATAGAAGTTCCGCAGATAGGTAAAATGTTGTCGATTATTATCGGATATTGTCGTATATTATCTATTGTTGTCGTATTTTCTGGGTTTTGGAAGAACTCGTGTTGCCAGCACGGAATCAAGAATGTTTGCAACTGTTGGCAACAGTCGCCAATATGTATGTAGGAGCACCTTAAAATGTTAGGGTGGGCATCCACAGAGACAAAAGTCCTGAAGTTTGACTCTCTTTAGTGTATTTCGTTCCAAATTCGTTATTTTCGGTATGCTGTGTAAAAAAGATCACACCTCAGTAAAATCTTTGTTTAGAATAGATAATGGTTGTTTTTTTTATTTAAACTTGTAAAGTTTTCCTGTGTTGCGCAACAATGAACGTTGATATTCTTCATTCAAATTGTTTATTTTATATATTGCATTCATTCGTTTTGTGACGCAAGACACATTGTTAGCCCATGTATGGGAATTCTCTGTTATAGTTAATCACATCAGAAAAAGAAAGAATCGGTAAATTGCAGTGATTACCTAAGTGCGAGGGAGAAAGCATGAACGCCTAGTATGCTTATATAAGAGCCAGTGGGAGCGAGAAAGCACGTCAATCAGCCGCCATGACGACCGATGTGGCGCAGTGGTAGTGCGACTGCCTTTGACGCAGAAGGTTCCGGGTTCGATTCTCGGTGGGTCACTCACAAAGTTGATATTTATCACTTTGTGAATTTGTTCCCAGTCTGGTTAGGACATTGCGGGCTGAACCACCCGATTGTCCGTAAGTAAGATGGTTCCGTGTTTCGGATAGCACGTTAAGCCGTAGGTCCCGGTTGCTGTCTATGATCACTTAGACGGCGGTCGTTACACAACCATGTCAGAAGCCTGCTACTTGTAGTAGGCAGTTGAACAATTCTGACACTAGGGTTCATCGGATCGTTGGACGACTCGGTGTCCCACACGAAAAGAAGAAGAAGCCGCCATTGACAAATGCTTTCTCTAATCGGACGGCTTCTAGACGATTCTAAAGGCAACTATCTCATCCACATCGGTCCGCGTGTAATACCTATTATATCAGGTGTAAAAAAATTAGCTGCAAATATTTAAAGGGGTCCACCAGCCAATGAAACTGAACAACTTTCTTCAAGGGACAAATGTCGAAATATGAAAAATCATTTCAGACATCCCATACAAATTGACGGCTGGAGGTCAAAAAAATAATTTTCATATTTTCACCTATGTTTTATAGGGAAAGTTGTTCATTTTCATGGGCTGGTTCACCCTTGAAATATTTGCATTTTTTTTTGTCCTGTATTAACTGTGGTCGTAAAAAGACTTTTGTCTTATGTGACAAAAGTCTTGTTTGCGTTTTGTTTTGACTGTGTACGACCACATCCCTTTTTGTGTGGGACACCGAGTCGTCCAACGACCACATAGTAAGTAAGGAGGTAACACATAAAAGTGTAAGTCTCTACTTATCGAGTGTGTGTATGTACAAACGCGTATTTATAGACTGCTAATGATACGGTTTGTATGTAATCTACTCAACCAATCTGAAAAGTTTAACCCCTAGTTAGCAACATCGTAAATTAACCTCCTTATCGCTGCTGGGTTCGATTCTAGTTGAAGCTTAGAGCATTCAACCTTTAGTGGTGGTTAAGAGTCAATTACCGAACATTTTCTGTAATTTTTTGCGGTGAACACAAACAGCATGCAACGAAAATTTTACAATCACATTAGCTTGACAACAACGTACAAAATGGCAACCGTCTGTTTTATACAGGGTGTAAAAAAAGTAGCTGCAAGTATGTTAAGGTGTGAACCAGCCCATGACACTGAACAACTACCCCCAAGGTGGTAAGTAACCGTAGGTCAAAATATGAAAAAAAGCTGGACCGAGAGGTCCAAAATTACCGACCGACCAACTCAATTTGTTTGGGAGGTCAAAAAAAAAAATCTCATATTTCGACCATATAACGAGCATGGTCTTGATCAGTGAATTTTGGCAGAGGGGTACTCCCGGCAGGTTAATGCGAAACCCTTTTATTCTGTATCTAATAGATTCAAAAACCAAAACTTATTCAAAAACCCGCTCTGTAAGTTCAATTTAGAGGTCAGGTTTTGATAAATTAGGTTTTACATATCTCAAATAGACTTATTTTCAGAGTATGAGATATGTAAAACCTAATTCCCTAAACCTAAGTCCCGATGGCGTAGCGGATAGTATGCCTGCCTTCTACGCCGAGGGTCGTGGGTTCGATCCCCACCGAACACAAATATATGTTAAGTCAATTTTCAAATATTTGTGTTGAGTCTGGGTGTTTTCTATGTATAATATGTATTTATTTACAAAAAAAAAAGTATATATGTATTAACATCAGTTATCTAGTTCCCATAGCACAAGCTTTGCTTAGTTTGGGGCTAGATGGCGCTGTGTGAATTGTCCAGGATATTTATTTATTTATTTATTTAATTTATTACTTTCCTATTTAAGTAAAAAAGTATCAAAGTTACAAAAGTATGTAGTTTTAGTCTACTTTAGATGACATAACAGGATCGAGGCCGTTGTGTAATGTGAAACAGACTATAAATAGGTGAACCTAGTCGACGCTTGTTTGATTAACATCTCAATTTGGATTGGATAATGTAAAATTTCTAGTCCTACACTTTAGATACATTTTTACTTTATTCTAATTACGTCAGTACGTGGTTGACCGAGCATTGCTCGGTTTTTTCTGCCGCTCCGAGAGATTTTTTGATAATAAATATCCTGGACAATTCACACAGCGCCATCTAGCCCCAAACTAAGCAAAGCTTGTACTATGGGAACTAGATAGCTGATATTAATACATATATAATTATTATTTTTTAAATAAATACATATAATACATAGAAAACACCCAGACTCAACACAAATATTTGAAAATTGACTTAACAAATATTTGTGTTCGGTGGGGATCGAACCCACGACCCTCGGCGTAGAAGGCAGGCATACTATCCGCTACGCCATCGGGACAGTCAAAAACTAACCTATATAGATCGATTTATCGCGCCCTAATCCTCTTCTATAGGAACTTTCATGAAAATCGTTGAACCCGTTTTCCAATAGGCATAATGACTGGCATGACAAATTAGCTACTTTTTAAAACGATATTTTATATCAAAATACGATAATATCATGTCTCTCTAGTTTGAATGGCGTGAAAACACTTACATTCATAATTTCTGTTAAAATGTTTCGGAAAACTACTTTGGACAATAGTTTTAAGCCCAGTCATCTAGTGAACTAAAGCAGAAAAGTACACAAAAATGACAGAAATCAATATGTTTATTTTTTTTTCCATTTTTAACTTCGCATCAGCAAAAGTTTTCGCTAAGCAGTATGAGAAATTGAAAAAAAAGAAAGACTGATAGAAAAGGAAATAAAATAGTACAAAAAATTCATTTCTTATATTGTAAAATACATTCATAAAATCTAAAATAAACCCTCATTTGTCCTTACGTATGTTCAAAGAGATTAAATTATGATACTTGCCATAAAAAGGCAAAATAATTTTATAACTAAAAACCTTCTTGACGTTTAACGATCATAAAAGAACTGGGGTGATGCTTATCTAACTTGGCATCGTTACTCACTTTTCTGTTTCATATCATAGTTGGTGGCGGGGTGATTGGGGGCGCTATCACAGTCGGTACAAAGTCACTATCTTCTGAAGTATTCTCATCACCCATATTGGTCCTATTTTCGACTTTGTTTATAATATTCAGAGGCAAATCATCCAGGCCCGGCATATCAATCCACTTGTTGAATATAGAACGAGCGACTGGTACTGGACTTCCGCAAAACCTCGACGTAATTTCTTTATGAAGAATTTCCTTCTCCACTGTAGCTCTGATCATCTTCTGTGTAGCTTTTTCATCGAAAGTCTCGTCCATCTCTTTGGCTTTTAAAGCTGATAACAGGAACATTCTCCATCTTGGTATGTAGTAGTACTGGAATAGTTCTGACCATTGCTTACATGCATAATCAGAAATTTCTCCGTTCGGGCCCCAAAGAGTCACCTGGTTTCGAGCATTCAGCTCATAGTTATACATCTCTTCAGGATCTTTCGAAAACACCTTCGCTCTATAAAACCATTCGCGACCTGTAAATCCGTTATCACAATTTGTGATTTTTCTCATATCTTCCATAACGTCCAGAAATTGTAACACAGTTGTGTTAAAAAGGAAGGTATTGGAAAATCGATCTTTGAAGAAGTTGTAATATATCTGCTCTGCTCTGTATTGTAGTATCTGTCTGGTGACGTCCACCAAATCATAATAAAATCCAGGAGATATACATCGGCGACCTATGAATACAAACTCTTCGAACGCTTTGAACAGGTCATGACTTTTGTACCAAGCCCATGGCAAGTATTTAAAGCTAGGCCTTCGGGTTACCACATACTTACCTCGTATTCTATTCAGACCATTAAAACTGTACACACTTCGAAGTAAATGTATCCAAGCCTTTCCTGCGAGAGGGCATCCATATCTCCTTTCTGCGTATTCTTGGACCCACACTTCAAGGTCTGTGACAGATCCATTTCTCCATGCAGATTCCAACATCAAATCATAAACTACATAATTCTGGTGGATTCCTTCTGGAGTGAGACCGATTCCGATCATCGTACTGTTAGTTCGCTTCCTCACTTCATAAACAACAGTATTTATAGTCTGCATGTTTCCAAACATACCTAATGTTCCTCCAAAGTTATGTAACATGCACCAAATAAAAGGCTGCCCGTAATACATTTCGTAAACATCGTATTGTGGCCACTGTTCAGATTGCAAGTCGAGTATCAACATTCTTCCATTTGGCACTGATGTCAAAAATTTCTTAACAGTTTTCAAAGGCCATAGCACAGGGTCATGCACAAACATCCAATTTTGAAGAAGCCAAACTGCGTTTTGATCTAATTTCTCCATTACTCCGAAAATAGCTTTTGCCACATCTTCTGCATCTATTGCTGGCTCAACGTATACTTCATTGAAGGGATCACTGGTGTAAATATGACCTGTAGTTACGGCATGAGTAATTTCCGTCAAAAACATTGTACCAATAGTGTGGAACAACGGATCTTTTGGATTAATGTACAGTCCACAACAATATTCACTATCAAACTTATTCCATTTTTTCACAGTATGGAATGTAGCATTCGGGTAAATTCTTGCCATAGCTTTTGGGACGTGCCCGTTGAATGCAGGTAATACAGGAACCATTCCGAGTTGTAACATGTACTGGCTCACAACACCTCTTATGCTGTTCTGCCGCGAATGCCACGATTCTGGGAGCGGACCTCCCCAACCGTGAACATTACCCATTCTAAGCCATGATAAAAAGGCAGGCCCAGTAAAATGATCATCAATTTCATTTTTTGTCATCCCAATTTTCTTGTACACAGTAGTCCAGGCAGATTCTTCTGATGCTGGAGCGAGTGCTAGATTTATTCCATTCAACGCCATCCATTTAATATGCTCACTCCATTTGGTTTCGTCCCACCAAACAAAGCTATATGAAAACGTGCATACATTTTGATAATACCGAAATCTGTCGTTAGCAGTTACTGTTTCTTTTTTTATTTCTGGCAAGGGATCCGGGATTTCTATTCTCTTTACCATCCAATCGATTTGACTCTTACAATATTTTTTCAGAAAGTGATTGAAGCCCCAGACGGCTGCAACTCCTGTGCTCGCTTTGATGTAAAGCCGTCCATTTTTCGTTTGCAAACGAAATGCGTCTTTTTTGTCCAGGAAAAACTCAAAATCCACTTCAACGGATACATTTTTCATGTATTGTTCTATGACGCCACTAGCAGTTTTCTCTTGTTCTTTTGCCGGAACTATTGTCTGAAGTTTTGTTGGGTCAAGATATTCTAAGTTCAGTGCGGTTATAGTTGTTACAATATTTATGAGTACAAGTGTACCCAGGAGCGTACCGTGCGGTGTCATCGCTGGTGTGATACTGACTTATGCGTACAGGATGGTATAAGCATTGTGTGTGGCCTGCTTAGTCATGTTGATAGTTTGATTGAGTGCTATAATAGCTTGAACGTTGACCTTTGCAGTGATAACCAGAAGTCGGAAACATTTTCTTAGCTGATAAAATTTTAGAAACGATTTTTAATGAGGCGTTCATTCACTTATCTTTTGTTTACAAATATAGTAAACAAATCGGTTAATTAATTTTTATTATCATTATTCATCATTCGTTATCGTTTGAAACACCGAGCCAATGAACGATCCAATGAACCCTGGTGTCAACGATCTTAAGTGTAGTCTGATTTGGCAGCACACCGTAATATAAGCAATCATCATCATTCTCCTTGCCTTATCCCGTTTCTCTGTCGGGGTCGGTTACCTAACCTAGGGGATTTGACGTGGAACCATGTTTTTACACAGAGCGACTGCCATCTCACTTCTGCAACCCGAAGGCTAGCCTGGCCTGAATCCTAGGTTAAGTCACATTCAAATATCACCTGAAATCAAATTTTACTTAAATGTGGGTTTCATCACGTGTTTTTCCTTCACCGTAAGAGCTGCAGTCGGTAAATGTACGTGAGTAAAAACACATTGGTACATGGCGGGGATCGAATCGAACTCGGGTCTCACGATTGTAAGACCGGTGTCCTAACCACTTGGCCACCGACGCTCTTATATCGTAATATCAATAATCATAAATTTAATATACTAATAGTAATCAAAAATCATAAATTTCTAGCAAACACTACACACACACTAGACAAATCACGCCTATATCCCTGGCGGGGCAGGCAGAGCGTTAACGACCGTAGAATAACGGTTCTTAGCGCCACGTCTGATAAATGTTTGAGGGTCGTTTCAGATAAGTGACAGGTTGTCAGCCTATCTCCTAAATTTGCAATACACATGAAACCTTCGAGTCCCTTGGTCGGCTTCTACGACACCCACGGGAAAGAAATGGGGTGATGCTATTCTAAGCCGGCATCACACGGCAAATTTCTAGCAAAACTATCATCAAAGTCTTGCAAGTGCTTCGATCTTATTGATTACTTATGAGACTCATTTGTATTTTTTTACTTTTTAACAAAAGGGAAGAAATGATATACATTACTAGACACCCGAAAAGTTGTCAGTAGTTGAAGTAGAACGCGATGTGTTTAAAGTCGTCTGAACTCGTCCAAACTCGTCCAAGCCCGTTCGAACTCAGACTGGACCCTGTTTGGAACTGAGATGTAGAGTCGTACAGATTTGAACATAGAGCGACTTTGAGCTGGAAACGGCAAGATATTGAGATAGTTAAGACATTTGATAATCCGATGACTGTCGATTGACACTTATTTAATCAATTAAATTTTTTTTATAAGTTGATGAGAATATAATTTTTATTTGGTCATTATTAAACCGGAAGGTCAAAAATTGTTGCACGCATCTGATCTTATCTGAATTGTAATGTCTTGTAGTGCTGGCGAAATATCGATATTTTTTCAATCGATAGTGCTGATATCTCTTTTCAGGCAATGGCTACAATTAAGGAAGTACCAGTACATTGCCTCCATTTTTCATACTGAAGTCCTTATATTGCTTTATGATGACTTCTGTGAATGAATGTATTCAACTGTGAAAACCGTTTCAAAACCTCTTACTAGGTCATAACGAGAGCAGACAAACATACATACACATACCATGCCTTTATCCTTTGCGGGGTAGGCAGAGCGTTAAAGACCGCCAAAATACGGCCGCTATCGCCACGTCTGACAAATGTTGAGGGCAAGTTGAGATAATTTGTGTATCACTATAGTGACATGTTGTCAGCCTGGCGCCTAAAAGTTGTAATACACATAAAACCCTCGAGTCCCTTAGTCGCCTCTTACGACACCCATGGGAAAGAAATGGGGTGATGCTTTTCGAGAAAGGGGGATACATTGAAAAAAAAATTACTACTTTGTACTTTTACTTAGGTTTTTATGCCGTGTCGTAAGAGGTGTGCCGTGTGATGCCGGCTTAGAATAGCATCACCCCACATCCTTCCCGTGGGTGTCGTAAGAGGCGACTAAGGGACTCAAGAGTATCGGTGTATTACAATTTTTAGGCGACATGCTGACAACCTGTCACTATAGTGATACACATGTTTTCTGAAACAACCTTGAAAAACAATCCTCAAAAATGTCAGCCGTGGTGATAGCGACCGTATTCTTACGGCCGTTAACGCTCTGCCTACCCCGCAAGGGATAAAGGCGTGATATATGTATGTATGTATGTATGTAAGAGGTGACTGAGGGATTTTGAGGTGTTCAGGTGTATCACAACTTTCAAGCGACAGACTGACAACCTGCCACTATAGTGATACCCGAATTATCTCAAACGGCCCGCAATATTTGTCAGACGTGGCGATAGCGACAACCGTATTTTGTACGACCGTTAACGCTCTGCCTACCCCTAAAGGGATAAAGGCGTGACATATGTATGTATGTATCAGCCTGTCGCCTAAAAGTTGTTATACATATCAAACCCTCGAGTCCCTTAGTCGCCTCTTTCGACACTCACGGAAAAGAAATGGGGTGATGCTATTCGAAAATGGAGGAAAACCAGTTGTCTTCATTTTGTAATATTCGTTTAGGTAGCTAGCAAAATACTAGTAGATATTCCATTAGATTTATGTCTGTTCCGCGCGCAATAGGAGCTGGGAAACTCTCGAGACATGTGACAGAAGTTCGGACGCCCGGTGTCGTATACCGACAAATTTGATCACAACTTGCGCGATACGGCGATACTAGTGCAACCAGATGCTGGAATATCGATATCGATAGACCCCTACATCACGCCTTTATCGCTTACGAGGTAAATAGCGCGTCGCTGTGTCAGAAAAAATATTTTTGATCGTATTTTTAGAAAATGACGTATCACTACAGAGTGACATGTTGTCAGCTTTTTGTTATATTTTGCACACACGAACACATCAGTTTATTAGCCCCTTTAGTGACACCCACGATAAGTAGAGTGATTGATAAGGGCAGGGTAAGGTGCTGTTTTCACGAAAAACGCTTCTGTAGATTCACTGAGTTTCTCTCTTCTTTGCGTGTTCCGGCGAATCAAATTTTTTTAAACCAATAAGTTGCCACACTAACGGCATTTTATACCCACGGGTAAAAAATTGTGCTGCTATTAAAATCGATTTTATGGAATTGTAGCGACCTCTGGTGGCTACAACATGAAGCTCACTCGAGTGGTTCACAAGCATACAAGACGCAACAGGAGTTCTCAACATATCGGAGAGATGGCGCCACGTGACAGAACAATGGGCCTGAAACGCGGTGTCGAAGTGTTCACCGCGCAACGCATATATACAACCTCCAATACAATCCAGGTGGACCCGTCGGTCCCCTGGCCACAACACCCGGCCAGGCGGGTAGCTACCCTTTTCCCGACACCACCTGGATTCTTCCTGTCACCCGCCATAGAATTCTCGGCAACTATTGACATTACTCTATCGACTGTTGGACACCACTAGTCAATACCGACTGCAACAATTGATTGGTGCATAGAGTTTAGCTGCGAATTCTAACTATTGCTATATGTCGCTTTTAATATACAACTTTGTAACAAACATCTGCTTCCTCTGCGTGGTCAAGTCTTCAATTGACACATCCTATGTAAATGTCATCGGGTCGTTCATTGACTTGACGACCGATGTGGCGCATTGGTAGTGCGACTGCCTTTGACGCAGAAGGTCCCAAGTTCGATTCTCGGTGGGTCACTCACAAAGTTGATATATATTACTTTGTGAATTTATTCCCAGTCTGGTCAGGATATTGCGGACTGAACCACCCGATTATGTAAGTAAGATGGTTCCGTGTTTCGGATGGCACGTTAAGCCGTAGGTCCCGGTTGCTGTCTAGGATCACTTAGACGGCGGTCGTTACACTACCATGTCAGAAGCCTGCATGCAGAAAAATTCTGACGCTAGGGTTCATCGGGTCGTTGGACGACTCGGTGTCCCACACGAAAAGAGAGAATTAATTTTATAGCACACACGACAAAAAGAAGAATGACCATGAATAGTCATAACATTTTGATCGTTGGTAGATTAGATTATATAATAGGTACTTGCTATTGTTACGCTGAAGAATTTAATAATATTTAATTTGAACATATTATATTTGACGGGAACGTATTAGTAATGGGTAAATAGTTCAAGTATTATCATTTCTTTACAATGGGAAATGCCGTGTGATGCCGGCTTAGAATAGCATCACCCCACATCCTTCCCGCGGGTGTCGTAAGAGGCGACTAAGGGACTCGAGAGTATTAGTGTATTACAATTTTTTGGCGACAGGCTGACAACCTATCATTATAGTGATACACATGTTTTCTGAAACAACCATGGGAAACAATCCTCAAAAATGTCAGACGTGGCGATAGTGATCGTATTCTTGCGGCTGTTAACGCTCTGCCTACCCCGCAAGGGATAAAGGCGTGATATATGTATGTATGTACAATGGGAAAATTTCTTGCCCGTGTTCAAGTGTACATAGATGGCGCTCATCTAAACTGATAAAGTCTTTTTCCTAGGAAATGTGTTTCGTCTAGTTGACTATCAATATAACTCATATGTCAAAATTTCAACCTAACCCAACGGCATCAATTTATTTCTTCGTTAACAATATAAATTGTGTTCGAAATAACGTAAAATTACAGTTTAAAATACAATTTAACAATAAAATAAATTATTATAAGGTAAATAGCATAGTCGCTAATTCAATTATGAAATATATAGGTAATCGACAACAATTGCTCAATCTGGACTCAAATTTATAGTGAGAGTCAAGAATATATTTACATTGGTCACGAATGAGAGAAAAAAAAAAAAAAATGTCAGAATAAATAAAATTAAATTCAAAATAACAATATTTACGTTGGTAGTTTGGTACTACTAAGCTAACATTAAAATATATAGGTACCTGGTACATACATGTCATGTTGTAAATAACTTATAGCTAAACTAAAACTCGTCAATACTATAACAGCACTTTTCCAAAAGCAATGCTTTTAATTTGTATTTAAAAGAATCTACATCATGTATAGATCTAGTATGATAAACTAGCTCGAGATCTGTCAAATATAGGCAGAAAAGTTTCCATATTAAATAGGATTATCACACTGTTTCCACATTATTTCACTTTATTCGACTCTATACATTTTTACAAAGCGGCTCTCGTGTGACAGTTCTTCCAAATCTTTCATTTGTTTTCATACGGGAAAGGCAAGGATAGTATGGCTACAATGCCAATGAATGAGTTTCTATTCAGCCAACTTTTAGATTTTTTGCCAACATTACTATTAATTTCTTGCGCTGATCCTTAGATCGACAGATCAGATCTTAATCTATATCTAAGTTTTAGATACATATATTACACCTTTTTCTCTTGCGGGGTAGGCAGAGCGTTAACCGCCGTATAGCCGGTCGCTATTGCCCCGTCGTCAGACAAATATTAAAAAGTCCCTTTCAGTTGATCACTATAGAGACAGGTTGTCAGACTGTCGCCTAAAGTTGTAATTCACATTAAACATTCGAGTCCCTTAAAAGAAATGGGGTGATATTTTCCAAGCCGGCATCACGCGGCAACGGCACAGTTATATGACGTAAATATGACGTAGTATTGAGTTAGAGTATTAAAAAGGACTTGAAGTCAAAATCAAGCTCTTTGAAATTATGCAACTCAACTTTACAAATAAGTAAAGCTGATATATTTTACCGTATTCTACAAAAAACCTATGTTAGCATGACAAAATAAAAATAAACAAAAGTAATTCATGATTTTTCATGTGACTTCCATTTTTCTCAACCATAAATTGCTCATTATCCAAAATATTACAAGCAAAAGAGTATAATTTGCTTTTAAGATGATGTACAACACAATTCTTAGCAGAACAACCAGTTTAGTTGGACCTGTGTACTTAGTGGTATGTTTATGAGATTTCGGGTCGTTGGGAGGTCAACAGAGTTTGGTTACATTATTAATAATGATGCTATGAGAACCCCATCCCATTCGTCATATGTAAACGATTCGCTCATTAAGCGTCTTGACTATGTTTTGTGTATATTGTAGAGAAATGTTGTTCAGGGACCGACTTTTAATGGTTTTTTCAAACAATTTGTTAACAAAACCAGTGTAAATTGATCCGTTGAGGAGCAAAAGATAGTGGTATATAAATAGATGAAACTAATAAATATACGCCAGTATATCACGCCTTTATCCCTTGCGGGGTAGGCAGAGTGTTAACGGCCGTAAAATTGCGGTCGCTATGGCCACGTCCGACAAATATTGAGGTCTTTTACAGATGATTCGTTTATCACCATTGTGACAGGTTGTCAGTCTGTCGCCTAAACACCCGTTGGAAAGAAATGGGGTGATGCTATTCTAAGCCGGCATCACATGGCAAATCCTAGATGCTGGAAAGTACATTATGATTTCGTGTTAAATCCACTTAGCATATCTAAGTAACAAACAAGAAAGATTATGGCGGTCGGTTTTTTGCCTCCAAAACCGGCGATGTCATGTTTATTTATACGATTTCCCGCCAAAAACAAAGCTTGCCAGAGTTCGCCTTAACTGAGGGATTAGGGTAATTTGTTAGACTGTTGAGATCTAAATATTTATTTTATTCGGTATCCGGCTCAAAGGACTTGTAGTTTGAGCTCTGCACTCTCGACTTGAACGTGGGTTTGATTCTTGGAAGGTCACCTCACTACATAAAGTTAGTTTCTAACTTGTCATTTCACGAGATTTCCTATTTTCTTTACTTTAATAAAGCAGATTTTACAAATTATCCACTTAGTGCTTTAGAGAGCACGTAAATTCTTCTATCTATTGGTCAAGCAAGATCCAAGTCATCTCACAAGCCAAAAATAACCTTAACTTCTCAAGTCTTAAAATAACATCCAGAAAATACGACTATGTAACCGATGTGAAACCATTTTCACCCAAAAGTATTGGCTGGAAATAAAAATTTCAAGACGCAAAATGTTTTGAATAAAAAACTAAATAGCTACAGGAACGCCAACCGAGCGCACGAATTCCAAATTCAAATCAGTTTGGGTAGTTCTGCAGCGTTCTAAAAAAATGCATTGGCAATCTATAATGAGAGTTTACTTTGGTTTTGGAAAGTATCTTTTTTCCCCATAAAAAAAAATTGTAGCTGTGGCACTACAAAACGAATACTAGTGTTTAAGATAATAACTCCAAAGAGGTTATGTGTACTTTGTAAAGGGCTTGCAATCAGAAAACAATATATTTCTTGTGGTGGTGTGTGTGGCGCAGTGGTGCGACTGTCTTTGACGCAGAAGGTTACTAGTTTGATTCTCGGTGCACTTATTCCCAGTTATTTTTGTAATTGTTTCCAGTCTGGTTAGAACATTGCGGCCTGAACCACTCGGTTGTCTCTAAAAAATATGGTTCCGTGTTTCGGATGGCACGTTAAGCCGTAGGTCCTGGTTGCTGTCTATTGATTCTTAGATGGCGGTCGTTACACACCCATGTCAAAAGCCTGCTACTTGTAGAAGGCGGTTGAAAAATTATAGATTTTATACATTAAATATCGCTACAAGCGATAAGGCCGCATTTGTTTACTTTAAGTTATAGTTTTGTGTGCCGTTTTGTGTTTTAATATTGTGTTTGTTGTAAGCAACAAAAAGTTTATCTATCTATCTATTAAATACATATGTATAGAACTTTTTATCAATAAATTGCTCCATAATTGAAAGATCATGAAACCTTAGAGCCATGTAGAAGAACCCGCCAGATCGTGAGTAGAGTGCGAAGCGCACGGACGTGCCGCGGCAACCATTTATTCCGTTACAACTCTGTTTTAAATGCTAAATATACTGACGAAATGAGAATATTGCGGGGCGATTTGCTTAAACTGGATTCCAGTTGAATGCTGAGTACTTTGGGTTTACGTTAGGGATTCATTAGTGCGCTGATTTCGCGTTGTTTGTTTGAGGCTGTTTGGTTAGTCCAAATGTTTTAACTATCTGTTCCTTTTTCGGGAAATTGAAATAAGTTTACTTTTAAAGTCACACATAAACTGAATTACTGGGTTTCATAACAATACATTTTACCTGACTAAATCAACTTAGGTACATAAATACCTAATAATGTTTTAAGATGATTTTAAATAAATATAAGAATTATGATAGGTCAAAATCAATACAAAAAGAATTATGAAAGGTCAAAATTGAGACATGAAAACACCGTTCAAAATAGGCAAAACATTTTCGGACCCCCCATAAAAATTTACTTGCTCGCCTGGTACATTTTGTATGGGAGGTCCGATTGTTTTTCTCCTAGTTCAACCTTATATTCCTTGGTGAAAATTGTTTCATGCACTGATCCACCCCTTAAAATATTTGCAGCTTATACACTTTAGAAATTTTTCGTTTTATACACTATCTAAATCTGATTAACTTATCGATTTTAGGTGTTAGGGACTCCCTTAGTCACGAATTTCTGGATAGTTTGATTATGCCATCAGATTTTTCAATAAATTATCAAAAAATATGCGACTTTTACTTTACCTAGCTTTGTACCAACCTTTTATTTTTTCTTCTTACGCTTGTTTTTATTAAGTATACTTTAGTAAATATAATTTGAGCCGCTTCACTTTGACGTTTCATAGTCTAATGATGCCGTGTGATGCCGGCTTAGAATAGCATCACCCGACATCCTTCCCACGGGTGTCGTAAGAGGCGACTAAGGGACTCGAGGGTATTGGTGTATTACAATTTTTAGGCGACAGGCTGACAACCTGTCACTATAGTGATACAGATGTTTTCTGGAGCAACCTTGAAAATCAATCCTCAAAAATGTCAGACGTGGCGATAGCGACCGCATTCTTATGGTCGTTTACGCTCTGCCTACCCCCGATATGTATGTGGGATGATATGAAAGATGAAACGATTATAATGTGAATGATGAAACGAATGGACTGTGAGTATTTTCGAACTGAAGACGGAAGTAAGATGAATTTCTGAACGATGATGTTAGAACGGAAGAGCTGAATTATTGAATGAACGAGTGTGAAAGACCGAGCGGATGGATACTTTTCAATGCGGATCGGGCAAGTAAAGACGAGGTTCTCCGGTGTAAAATTCTGTTTTATTGTAATTACAGTGCAAATAAACGTGCAAAGTTACCTAAAGACTTTGATTAAATGCCCCGATCCCATATTTTTGGGGGCTCGTCCTAGCCAAGAAGAAGTTTCAAAATTCCAAGACGAAAGACGTGCGGCGAAAAATTGAGGTTATCCGACCGGGCGAGGCGGCGCGGCGTGGTACCATTTTTCCTGCTAATAAGACTTCAACCAAGACGATAACGACGAATAAGAATTCCAATAAGACGAAGACCACCAAACGACGTAAAGATGGGCAGAAACACGAGGAGAACCGGCAGCAATCACGACGACGAAGACGGCAAACCGATCAAAAAAGATGGCGGCGACGCGCAGTTTCAACAAAATACTCTATACATGACGGCGGACCTAGTGCCTAAGTTTACCGGCCAGGACCCAAACTACCCTGTTCACAAGTGGATTCAAGACATAGAAGATAATGGTATGATATTCCAATGGACCCCATTACAGCAACTACTAGTTGCGAGACGCTCACTCAGTGGTACGGCGCTTCTGTGGCTAAAATCTGAGCGGCCATTTAAAACTTGGGATGAGCTGGCCGAAGAGATACTAAAAGAATTTCCATCAACATGGGATACAAAGACTGTGCACGAGCTCATGAGTGCCAGAACCAAAAAACCTAATGAAAGTTGTCTTGATTACCTACTTATCATGAAAGAGATGGGCAAACGAGGAAAGTTGGCAGACTACGTGACGATAAAGTATATTGTTGACGGCATCATCGACGACGAATCCAACAAGATAATGTTATACGGTATAAGAACATACACAGAGCTGAAAGAAAAATTAAAAATCTACGAGTTGGTCAAATCTAAAGTGAAGAAACCCCAAGAACGACCGGAAAGAGCAAGTATACCGTCGAACTCAGCTTCTAGAAGAAATGCGGTACGTTGCTATAATTGCGGAGACCTAGGACATGCATCATCTAGCTGCCCTAACAGAGAAAAAGGCGCGAAATGCTTCAAATGCAACTCTTATGGGCATATAGCATCAACATGTGATCTGAAGACGGCGAACAGCGGCGGCGTGGTACAATTTCAAGATGGCGGCATTCGAAAATACGGCGGCAGCGGCGGCGCAGGCGGTGGAAGTCGACCGAGTACAAGTAGCGGCAACGACCGGAAAGAGGTACAACTGTGGCGCCACCAACCGCAGCAAAACGGTACCATGAAGCGTACGATGTTCGGATCTGTCGGCGAACCGGATGCGACATGTCGGCTAAACTCGGATTACGTCGGTCAAGATGGCGACATTGAGCGAGAGCGAATGAATGACTTGGAACGACTGACATTGACAGATGACAGCTCACACCAGATTATGAAGATTAACGTAAACAAACAAGAGATTATGAAGAAAAATAAAGAAGAAAAACCCTTAAAGAAGATTATGTTAAATGGTATGGAGACCACGGCTCTCATGGACAGCGGCAGCGACGTAAATCTAATCAGTGAAGACGTATACAAGGACTTAAAGACGGCAAAATACGAAGACGATGTTGTGCTCACCGGACTTGGTAGTGCTAAAGTGAACTCGCGTGGACACTGTATTCTAAACCTGACCATCGACGGGCGTGATTTTGGAAATGAGACATTCTACATAGTACCTAGAGACACTATACCTTACCGTGCTATTGTAGGTAGTGAATTTTTGCGCACTGTGTTCATGGTGATGGATGAAGGTACAGTGTACGTGTTCCCTAAAAGTGAGAAATGGATGACGAAAATTAATTGCTTTTTCTCTACTATTGATCTTGTAGGTACAGTCAGTAGTGAAAGTCTGAGAGAGGAAGTAGTGAGGTTAGTTGACAGCTACCAGCCACAGCAAAGGAAAGAAGCTCCTGTGGAACTGAAGATCACATTGTTGGATGAGACACCAGTGGCTCAGCGACCTCGCAGACTCTCACCTAAAGAGCAGCAAGAAGTTGACAAGCAGATTCACAAATGGTTAAAAGACGGCATCATCAGGGTAAGTTATTCAGAATTTGCTAGCCCCCTGGTTTTGGTAAAGAAGAAAGATGGTTCAATAAGGATTTGTATTGATTACAGGCTATTGAACAAAAAGATTTTAAAAGACGAATATCCCTTACCAATTGTAGACGATCTCATAGATAAATTGGCAAGTGCGAAAATATACTCTGCTTTGGACTTAAAGAATGGGTATTTTCATCTCAAAGTTAACGAAGAATCAAGCAAATACACAGCTTTTGTTACCCCAACAGGCCAATATGAATTTCTAAGAGCACCATTTGGCTTGGCCACATGTCCTAAAGTTTTCATGAGATTAATAACAGCAATTTTCAGAGACATGATTGCATCAGGCAATATCATAATATTTATAGACGATTTATTAATTCCAGCTCCAGACGAACAGCAAGCTGTTGAAAGACTGAAACAAGTATTAAAGAGAGCATCCGAGTATGGCTTGAATATCAACTGGAAGAAGTCACAGCTACTAGTAAAGAAAGTTGAATACCTTGGGCATGTTATTGAAGATGGAAAGGTTATGCCTTCTCATGATAAGACTGAAGCCGTTCTCAAGTTTCCAGAACCTCAGAATGTCAAACAGTTACACAGTTTCTTGGGACTGTGCTCATATTTTAGAAAATTCATACAGAGTTATGCGCAGATCGCTCAACCACTTACAGACTTACTTAGAAAAGATGCAACATTTCAGTTTCATGACGAACACAGAGAGGTATTTAACACACTCAAACAAAGCTTAACAAGTGCACCTGTACTCAAGATATATGACGCCAATGACATGACAGAACTGCACACAGATGCATCTAGCGTTGCATATTCAGCTATTTTAATGCAAAGAAAAAGAGAAGATGGAGAACTGCATCCTGTTCATTACATGAGTCGCAGAACATCGGACGCAGAGAGCAAGTATACAAGCTATGAGTTAGAAGCTTTAGCCATTATAGAGGGCGTTAAAAAATTCAGACATTACTTACATGGTATTTCCTTCAAGATTGTGACAGACTGCAAAGCATTTGAGATGACATTAAAGAAGAAAGACTTAGTCCTGTGTACAAGAGTAGCAAGATGGATACTACTTTTACAAGATTATGAGTTCACTGTTGAACACCGCAGTGGCAGCAAGATGCGACATGTTGACGCATTAAGCCGAAACCCATATGTGGCAGCCATTACTACAGACCTGCACAAGGAGCTACAATGTGCACAAGAGAGTGATGATGGTTTGAAAGCTATCATTGATGTCCTGAAAGATGGAAAATCATACAGTGACTACTGTATTTTTCAAGGCTTACTACGCAAAGGCCCAGAGCAATCCCTGGTAGTTCCCAGAAAGATGGAAGACTATATAATAAGAAGAGCACATGAAAATGGACACTTTGGAAAGAAGAAGACTATGGAACTGATAAGTAAAGACTACTACATTGAAAATTTAGAAAAGAAGACTACTGATCTATTGGCATCATGTGTTCCATGTATCTTGGGCAGCAGAAAAGAGGGTAAACAAGAAGGCTTTTTACATCCTCTTTCTAAAGAAGAAGGACCCTTGCATACTTTACACTGCGATCACATCGGGCCTCTAGCTGAAACAAAGAAAAAGTATAACTACATCCTCACCATTGTGGATGGGTTCACGAAGTTTGTATGGATATTCCCAGTGAAGACGGTCACAGCAAAAGAAACCATAGAGAAAATGGAGATTCTGCAACAGACGTTTGGTAACCCAGCCAGAATAGTAAGTGATCGAGGAGCAGCATTTACTAGTAAAGACTTTGAAGAGTACTGTGAGAGTGAAGGCATACAGCACAGTAAAATAACAACAGGAGTACCAAGAGGAAATGGCCAAGTAGAACGCATTCACCGCACTATAATATCAGTACTTACCAAAATGAGCATGGAAGAACCTACACACTGGTACAAGCATACAAGTAAGCTACAGAGAGCACTGAACAGTACTTACCAAAGGAGCATCAAAACTACACCATTTGAGCTGCTTACTGGAGTGAAGATGCGACAGAAAGAAGATCTTGAACTGGTACAGATGCTGGAAGAAGAGTATGTCTCTACTTTCATAGCTCAGAGAGAAGAAAAAAGATGTAAAGCAAAAGAACAGATTTTGAAAATACAAGAAGAAAATATGAAAAATTATAACAAGAAGAGAAAGCCTAGTACAGGATATAAGATTGGAGATCTAGTAGCCATCAAGAGAACTCAATATGGCACCTCCATGAAGTTAAAAGCCAAATTTCTTGGTCCCTACAAGATAACAGGAATAAAGGGCAATGACCGGTATGATGTTGAGAAGATTTCTGATGCCGGAGAGGGTTCTAAGAGGACATCTACTTGTGCTGAATTTATGAAGAAATGGTCAAATGGAGGTTGAGGTAAAATTTATATTTTATTTGACCTAATTTTTTTTATCTGTTTCAGGATGATTTAATTACCTATTTTTTATTATTGTAAGAAAGTTTGGTTTTGTATGAAAGGATGTTGGTAGAGTTTCGATCTCAGATTATTTTATCTTAAGATGTTATTATATGATGTACCTATTATTTTATTCTAAAGAGGAAAAGAAAGTTATTTGCTAAATGAAACAATAAAGTGTACTGCTAAATTTTTCTTTATTCATGTTTTGTTCACAAGAGTGTAGCAACAAAGTTTCTGTAATTGTTTTGTAAACTACAAGTTTCAGTAAAGTGTAAAATTTTCCTATTTTGATCTCAAAAGTAGAGTGCAAGTAAAGCTGTTTATTTTTTGTTAATATATCTAAGAAGTTCTGTTAAATTTTATGAGTGAAATATTTAAGAAAAGTTGTAAAATTGTTAGTACAACGCATAATGTTTGTAGAAGTGTTTATAATGTAGGTATGATGTTATGATGATTGCATGATAAGTTGATAAGTTATGATGTGTATAATGATTGTTGATGATGTGATGATGATGATGTATGACTGACGACTGATGTGTGAATATCTGAGGGCAGATATGGTGCAGGAAGGCCGAGTGTGGGATGATATGAAAGATGAAACGATTATAATGTGAATGATGAAACGAATGGACTGTGAGTATTTTCGAACTGAAGACGGAAGTAAGATGAATTTCTGAACGATGATGTTAGAACGGAAGAGCTGAATTATTGAATGAACGAGTGTGAAAGACCGAGCGGATGGATACTTTTCAATGCGGATCGGGCAAGTAAAGACGAGGTTCTCCGGTGTAAAATTCTGTTTTATTGTAATTACAGTGCAAATAAACGTGCAAAGTTACCTAAAGACTTTGATTAAATGCCCCGATCCCATATGTATGCATAGTCTAATCGGCCCAAATTATAATTTTCTAAACTACTAGTATATTACCTCCACACTTCTAAATCTAAACATACCAACATCAAGTCGCAGTCAAAGTTCCATATAATTGAATTGCAGTCAAACTCTCGTCGGCAAAGCGCTGGCGGGCAGACACCGTCGCGGGAACTTTGGAAAAATTCCCCACTAGTTTGTTTCACCGTAACTTAATAAAAACTACGGGCAAGTTGGGGATTAACTTAGAGAAACATTGCCCCGTGTCGCTTCGCGGAAACTCCACGCTTTTATTTCTTCTAGAAAATGCAAGTATAGAAAAATATTGAGACGATATTTTTCTGAGAAGTTTTGACTCTTGAGTTAGTTTAAGAGATTGGAAATATCAGAAATGGAAAATGAAAATGAAGTGGCAGAACACACTTGAGTACAGTTCAGTCACAGAAATGATCTTTAATGTGCATATATACACGGTAAATGGAAATTTTTTAAAAGAAGGTGGCGCTGGCTGCGACTAAAAGCTTTTTTTTAAAGCACAGTTGTAATTTCCATAGACAAGATTAACTGAACTTCTCAAGTTCCCTCAATCTGCAAATATGTCAACAGCGTTATCTAATTCGAACTAGTGTGTCTACCAGCCCAAAAAATATTCAATCTTCAAGATTTTTTCAAATTGTAATATGTCATATGATCTGAAACTCAGCGAGTGAATTCCTTCTCTATCGATGTCATCATATCTATCCCATCATAGTATAATAGACAACGTTTTGAAGTGCTTTAGTTATCATATTTTTAAAAGAACGTCCTGCAAACTCTGTATACACACCTTAAACGCAGAATACCTCAAACAAACTTTCAAAGCCAACCACAAGCGTTTCACTCCACATGTTTGCAAGTCACAGTACAATTTGGCCGCTAAGAAAACTTCGCACTCAGCCCCATGCCGGGCGCCAAAATGTCTCACTGCGAGCAAATTGACAGCGCCACCTAGCGGGCGCCGGTGGAATTACGCGCAGGAACGCCAGTCCGTGACCGGACTCCGCGATGAGTAGACGTGTCGGGCTAACGAAATATATTTTCGGAAATTCAGTTGCACGCGACGCTTTGTGGGCGAAATTCTTTGTAAAATGTTGCTTTTGAATTTGTTGTTTCTGAAATACAGTATTTTGACTGCTATGACACGAATTTGATTTCGTGTCGTGTACTTACCTATTTTATTACAGCTACTTCTATCTCACTGCTGCGCACAGGCCTCGTATAAATGAAAATATAGGCCTCATAATAGGACCCAAATATAAATTCCAAGGCTCTTCTTTCTCGTCCCAGTTTTTTCGGTCTTTCCCTTTTTTGGGTTTTCCCTCCTCTTACTTACTTACATGCCTACCAAGTATTGAATTGATAGGTTGAATACTTGAACATCATAATTTTTAAGGCGCTCAGAGCTGAAATTAAACAAAGGTGTCACCAGAATCAAGCATTTTTTATAGTATTTTACTTACTCCTACCAATTTGTAAAATACAGCGAACTGTAAAATCTTAAAAAATGTTGAATAGTTGTGAAAATCTCTTTCTATTTTCGTGTGGGACACCGAGTTGTCTAACGACCCGATGAACCTTGGAGTCAGAGCCATTGTGATAATGAAGAATTAAAACGGGATGTGACAGCTTATGTAACTATTCACGAAATACATTTGTTATCTTTTACATTCATAACTGTTCTTGTTTCCATTTCTTATCTATTTAATCTGAAAGAACAATGCATATTTCTCTGGCTTTGATTTATAATATATGTATGTTATTATAACATATAACATACCTACCTTAATATAATAAACCAAACATATTTGACTGACCCGATGGCGTAGTGGATACTACCCCGGCCTTCTACGCCGAGGGTTATAGGTTCGATACACACCGGAAGCAAATATTTGTTAAGTAAGTTTTCAAATATTTGCGTCTAGTTTGGGTGTGTTCTATGTATAGTGTGCATTTATTGACCAAAAAAGTATATAAGTATTAATATTAGCTATCTGGTCCCCTTAGTACAAGCTTTAGTAAATTTGGAGCTAAATGGCGCTAAGTAAACCTATGATCACTTTATTTAGTATTTCATTTAGTATTTAGTTTTAATTAAGAACATTTATACGACCATAACAGAAAATTCCAAGGCGATTGCATAAGAAACAATATTAAAACGATCTACAACGGTATTTTGTATGAAAATAGAAATGTATGACGTCATTATGTTGCTATCTTAGATGGCGTGAGAACACTTCCATTTATATAATTTTTCTGTTCATTAATTCAAACCTTGAATACTAAAATTTTTTTAAATCAAGTTTGTAGTAGTTTTGGACAATAGTTTTAAACGCAAAACTTTCATATTTTTAATGACCCAGTCCGCAACCGAATTACGAATATGTCATATGTCTGAAAAATACTTTGATGTGATATTTGGCTCTAAAAATTCAAGATCATCAACAACAGTCCACTTTGGACATACTTACGTTCCCTTTATTGGCTATATTTTCTACACTTGGCAAGATAGTTAGCAATCACAAGGCATGGTGTTCTATTTCCCAGGGAACGCAGCTGCCCATTCCTTGGATTTATCCTTTAGTTATCCTATATGACACCGATGGTTAAAAAGGAGTGATGCTAAACTATACTGGCATCAATCCACAAATTCAGGTTCACATTGTCCTTATTTTACGAATTTCTTTAGTTCAATAAGAAAACCCCTCAGGCACAGACATCTTGGAAATTTCAAAGTGACAGTCCCATTTATCCCCCGACATTCGATTTGGGACTAAACCCAGAGTACTACATAAAGGACGTTCCAGATTCCTTATGTACTTTATATAGTACAACCAATATACTTCACTTCATGTATTATCGCGTAGGAAGAAAAAAATCGAGAATCTTATTCTTAAGATGTCTGGAATACGCATGCGTGAAAAGGAAGCCACGCCTTTGTTAGAAAGAGAAAACGGATAATTTCATAATTCAACTTTTTAGAAATCTGATTCAGTTGTGGATTGATTTCAGATAAACTCAAAGGTAATCAGAATAAAAGGTTTTGTATTGGAGATTGTCATTCGTCTGATGGATACTTTATGGGGTTGAACTGAGGATTGAGGAATCGACTTCCAAATGGTTTTTGATGATGACGAGTGCACGTCCAAGATAATTTCGTGGATTACGGTTTAGATATCAAATCTGATAAAATAAAATGGGATTGATGCAAGCTTAGGTACATCTTGAATTAAATTTAAGAAATTAAGGATGCATGTCACTTCTTCAAAACTGTTTTTAATGAAATTATGTAAGAGTTTTTGAATTTGCAATAAAATATAATATTTAATTAACCTTGAAAATATGAACTTAATGAATTAAAATATACATAAGTATTTTATAGCTAATACCTAGTAAACATATTCAAAGCGATATGAAAAAAAAATTGAAGTAACACCCAAAACTAAGTAATTTTAAAATTGATGTAATATAAATATTTGACAGAAACTATTTAATGTCATATTTTGTAATATTCGACATTATGTTCAAGTTTATGTGAAAGTTATTATTGTCAAACAAAAATGGGTACTTATTACAAACGACGAACAAACCTTTGAAGCTGAACAACTTTTCCGGAGAAATATAAGACTTTAGAAAAATCTCGTCTTCTACAAAATTTTTGTTTATACATTATATTTCTTTAATGTTTCGTTTTTTGGGTGTAGTCAATTGTATAATGTTGCCATATACGCAATATTTTTGGCACTTTTTTTAAATATAATTTACATATTAGATTTTTATATGATAGTAATGACATACAACTAGTTCGATGTCATTGTCTCTACATTCTATACAATTTGTGAAATTCGCCAATCTGCCTTTTGTATAGGACATAACGACGCTTTACATTGCTAGCATAGTACAAGATTATGTCACATTCAAGTAAATCAAACCTTAAACTATGCCATATTTTATCACACAATTAACTTTGCCTAAACTATATGAATATGACAACAACAACACAGAGACAATAGTCAACACAATCTTACATGTCATAATCGAGTTAACCCCAAACTTTTGCCTCAACTAAGCAACTAAAGCATATCAAATAAGTTAGTTTTAAAGGTACATTGCAAAAATATCTCATCGTCAACCGCACACTTGACGGAGCGCTTAAACATCCCAGCAGAAATGTCAAAATAATTTATGACATGACATGCGTCAGTCATCTTATGTTATCTTAATTAGCCTACTTTTCGTTCCATCCTGTTCTGCTTTGGGCCTTTGGGTACCAATCCGTTCTAAATGCATCAAGTAGAAAGAAACTTAAAATGTGTTTACCAAAGTCCCCGACTGTAGCCAATATGCAATGCGGGTAGAAAACATTTTATAAGTCTTTTGCAGAATTTTCACCACAAGTTTCCACCCTCCAAACAACTACCACCTAATTTGCTAATGTGTTGACCGTAGCTGCACTCCATGGCTACATGTAGAACCTCTTTTCACTCGACTTCCTTACTTTTTAATTTACTTTTCAAGCACAGCGTTGCCTTCAAAGTTTGTCAACGAATTTCCCTGCCATTGCTTTACATTCACAGCGTGATATCACAGCTAATTAATTAATTTTCCCCTTTGGGTTGCATTGCTGCACCCAAAGGCCTTTTCAGTCCTCTTTTGGCTAGCACACTTTTTTTTATTTTTCACCAACTTTTCATTACTCGTCCCAAGTTTCAGTTTTAATTAAAGATACTCTGAAAACCCGCCCAGAAGCCTTAACTCAGTGAGACGTGGTTGGCTTATTTTTTTTTCGACACACTCATTCCCGCCTCTGAGGCCCTCCCAAACAAACAGTGAAGTACTTTGAAAACAAATTACCTTTACCTCTACTTCTAACTCTATTACCAATATATAGAGCCGGTTCTAGCTTGTGTGAAAAAGGTGATTGCGGCATTTTGGAGCTGAGCAAGCCCTTTCAGCTCATTTCATGAAAGCAGAGACAGACAGGATTCGAGTCAGTTGACCGCGAGCTTTCGCGAGAGCCAGACGTGTGGACCAGGCGATTTTCTGCCAAAATACGCGCGGAAAAGTTTTCGGCTTTCATCGTAAGTGGTGGAGAGTATTTTCTTCTGAAAAGTGATTACGTTTGGTGTCAATTAGGTTTTGTAGTGGCTTAAAGTGCGAATAAGTTAAAATTGCAAGGTAGGTTGATAATTTTCAGTAGGTGGGTAGGTTGTTGAGTACCTAGGCGCCTACTAATACCTAATTGATTGATAAATTAATTAATTTCAGCTAGAAAATAAAATTTAAAAATGACAATTAATGCCCCTGAAAAATATAAATTTATGAACTTTTTCATTCCGGTGTCTGTCCAAACTTTTTTGGTAACGGAAAATTTCATATTATTTTAAGCCCCACAAATTTATAAAACCTCATTGCCAAAAAATCTGCGTGAAAGGCTTTTAAGGCTTTTATGAAAAATACGCAAATTAAGTACTTAATATTCATTTACCATCATTAAATTGCCTTTAATTATACAGTTCTCAGAAGTTTTAAAACTTTTGAATGCATCAATATAAATAATCATCATTTTTATTTTGAGGTATTACTATCTTCAGCCCATGTACTTTGCTATTACGATATTAGTATCGGTCAATTTTCCTTCTGGGCTTTTCATTTTGAAAACATTTCCAAAATCCAAAATCTAATTTCGGATTTCATTTGATAAATGAAAACTAATTTTTAACTTAATTTCATTTAAAACTCATTCACAATAATAGGTATGACGATTGCCAAGTCAAATGACCTACTTTTTGAAACGATATTTCGTATGAAAATACGAAGAAATGACGTCATGTGTCACTAGTTTGGCTGGCGTCTAACACTTACTTTTAACTATACTATTTTTCAATTTATTAATTCAAACTTTAAATATTCCGAAAAACTATAAATTGAGTAGGCAGTATTTTTGGACAATAGTTTTAAGTGTACTACTTTTGTATTTTATTAATGACCCAGTCTACAACCAAATCATACAACTTTCTAAGTTCGAAAAATTTACGATTGTATCAAATAAAAAAATCTTCTTTTACTGTGTGTATTACTCCTTTCAATCCATGTAGGTACTTGACTATCAAGACGTTTTACTGGTAATTTTTTCTTTCTGCACTTACTTTTTTTAAGCATTTCCAAAATCTAATATTCAAAAATCTAACAGTTACTAAAGTTTGGGAGTTTCTATATAAACTAATCTTTTACCTTCAACTAAAACTCATTCGCAACAATTATCGTGTGGATCACTTAGTTGACAAATAACCCGATGAACCCTCCAAATAAAACTACGTTTGCTGAAGTCGGATTCGTTAGCCGTGGCACAGATTAGCATATTTTAAAAGTGATTCGCACCTGCCGGTTCAAGTTGTTGAGAGTTCGCGAAGTTGTAGAGTTGTTCGAGTTTAAAAGGCCTTGCCGTAGTGATGGGGTTAATATTTGTCTTTTGGATTTTCCTGTGCTTATAAACAAAGAAAATACCTATTATTTTTTTGTAAAAATTCGTCAAATAATTAGTAGCCATGAAAGTTTAGGTAGAAAAATATTATTATAGTAATATTAGAATATAAATTAGCATATTTTAAAAGTGATTCGCACCTGCCGGTTCAAGTTGTTGAGAGTTCGCAAAGTTGTAGAGTTGTTCGAGTTTAAAAGGCCTTGACGTAGTGATGGGGTTAATATTTGTATTTCGGATATTCTTGTGCTTATTCAACCAAATTCTTTATAAATAAGAAACTACCTATTTTTTTTTGTTTAAATAAAAAATATGATTAAAGTAATATAAAAGTATAAATGAGCGTAATTGATTCGCACCTGCCGGTTCAAAGTTGTTGAGTTGTTTGAGTTCAAAAGGCCTTGCCGTAGTGACGGGGTAAATTTGTTTTTCAGATATTCCCGTGTTTATTAAAAAATATTTTATAATATGAATTTATATTATTTTTTGTACAAAATAAGTCAAGGAATCAGTAGCTATGAAATTTTAGATACAAAATTTTTATTCAAGTAATATAAGAGTATAGCTTAGCATATTTTAAAAGTGATTTGAAGTGATGACCTGCCGGTTCAAATTGTTGAGGGTTCGCAAAGTTGTAGAGTTTTTCGAGTTTTAAAAGCCTTGGCGTAGTGAAGTGACGGGGTTAATATTTGTTATTCTGATATTCCTGTGTTTTCTTGATCTTATTGAAAAAAAATAAGAAAGTGTTATTTTCGTTCAAAAGCAAGTCAAGCAATTGGTAGATCTGAAATGTTTAGATACAATATTATGATTAAAGTGATATAAAAGTATAAATTAGCATATTTTAAAAGTAATTCGCACCTGCCAGTTTAAAATTGTTGAGAGTTGGCAAAGTTGTAGAGTTGTTCGAGTTCAAAAGGCCTTGCCTTAGTGACGGGGTGGGGTTAATTTTTTTGTTGGATATTCCCGTGTTAATTAAAAAAATATATTATATAATATAAATTTATATTTTTTTTTATAAAAAATAAGTCAAGCGATCAGTAGCCGTGAAAGTTTAGATACAAAATTATTAATCAATTAATATTAGAGTATAAATTATCATATTTTAAAAGTGATTCACACCTGCCGGTTCGAGTTGTTGAGAGTTCGCAAAGTTCATGAGTTGTTTGAGTATAAAAGACCTTGATAATGACGGGGTTAATTTGTTTTTCGGATATTCTTGTGCTTATTGTGAAAAAATAAGAGGAAACTAGTTTTTGCTCAAAAGCAAGTCAATAACTTGGTAATTCTGAAATGTTAAGATAAAATATTTTTATTTGAGTAATATAAAGTATAAATTAGCATATTTTGAAGTGATTAAAACCCGTTGTTTTAAAATTCTCAAGTTGTGGTTACAAATTCGAATTCGAAAATATGGTTGTTTTTTAGATATCTCTGCGAATAGTGAAATATTTTGTTTTAAACATTTGTGTAAACTTTAAATCATGATTTATTTTAGTCATATTGTCAAAAAAGAGTAGCAGGTATTTTTACTTAAACATTTTGTAAGTAAAAGTATTTTTTCTTATTGAAAAGTAGGTACAATCCTTAAGGTTCACTACAGATTGTTACTTCCAGTGCTACATTTCGGTTACTAAGTGCATCTTCATTATTTATTAAGAAGTCGGCTAGACCAAGCTTAAGTAAACCTTAGTCGTAGAATTGTATGAAAATAACTACTAATATTCTCGAGATTGTAGATTGCAGGGGAACAATTTATTTGTTAAAACAAAAAAAGATAAAGATCAAATCATGTATCTGGTGTAAGTATACAAGTTTCAAAAAAATATTTGATATTATTTCAAAAACTATCACATAAAGATTTTTTGCGCACTGCTCCATAGCATTTTAAAATGATTTATTCCCGTCCAATAAACTGTAAAAAATTACCAACGTAAAAAAATACTATTATTCGTTTCGTTCGTTTTATTATTCATTTTTTAATCTATTCATCCCATCACTAGCATTAAAAACTCCAAAGTCAACTCGGGCAGGTGTTAATTTCACCAAATTATCTTACCACTGCTTCCTGATTAGTTCAGAAGAAGTTCAACGCTAATTCATTATACATTTTCTACTTTTAAGCGGCAAAATGACTTGATTGGCAAATTTTCAATTGCCTTATTTAAAATTGTTAGGTTAGTCTTCGGGTTGCAGAGGTCAGATGGCAGTCGCTCTGTGTAAAAACTTGGTTCCACGTCGATCCCCTAGGTTAGGCAGCCGACCCCGCCAGAGAACGGGATAAGGCAAGGAGAATGGTTTTAGAAATGGTCCAATACACCCTGGTGCTAAAGTTTCTGGAGGACTTTCACGTGATGTTGTGATATTGTCATTTGGATGACCATAGTGCTAAAATTACCAATGCCGAAATGCCCAAAGTATAAAAAAGCTTACTTAAGCGATACCGGGCGGGACCAAAACTAATAACTTTGTAGAACAAGTACAAATGTCAACCAAAACAACATTTATTTGTTTCTTATAAAACTCGAATTTTATTTCTTTTTGATATTTTAAACTTTAATAGAAGCTAGTTTTTATGGAGTTGTCAAGTGCTGTATAAGCGCGTGCAAGTGAGTTGCCATCGCAAAGTTTCTATTTGTATAAAATGAGACGAAAGTCTCCTACGACAAAAAAAAAGATACTTCTGTTGTCATTTGAATGGAATCGCTAAAGCCTTAACAACAAATCCACCATACATACTTTGAACTCATATCACGCTTATATCCCTGGCGGGGTAGGAAGAGCGTTAACGACAGTAAAATTATGGTCGTTATCGCCATGTCTGACAAATGTTTGAGGGTCGTTACAGATAAGTCGTGTATCACTATAGTGACAGGTTGTCAGCTTGTAGCCTAAAATTGCAATACAGATGAAACAATCAAAGAAATGTGGTGGTGCTATTCATATCAAATTGTATTTTTTTAAAATAAAAAAGCACATAAAAAGCGTGAAAGTTGGTTGCCGTCGGTTCGCCTCAATGAATGAGCGTCATATTAAACCAGCCCACACTCAATTTCACGAAAACCTTTCAATATACAGGGTGCTCTTTTAGTGATATTAAAAGTATAATGTTTGGCGAGAAGGGTGCCTGTCATTGGAATATAATTGAAACTGATAGCTGACAGTGTGTGCAAGCTTTTATTGTGATGATGCACAGAAAATAGACAACTTAACAGCTAATAATAATGATAATAATAACGTGAATCAAATAGCAATTTCTAAGTTGAGACGTAGCGCTAAGCAGAATCCACGATCGTCAGTTGACATACCTGTCAAGAGCCTCGTAATGTCAGTTTCTAAACTACTACATAATAAAAAGGTTAGCGCCTAAAAAGGTCGCTACAAATGAACTTGTGAAAAAGTCAGTTTTAATCCCGTAGCATCCCACAGGAACATTTTTTCGGGACAAAAACTGTACTATGTGTTAATCCTTTCGTTAATATCGGTTCAGTAGATATAGCGTGAAGGAGTAGCAAACATAAAAAAAATCGCATTTATAATATTAGTAAGATGACACGTGATACAAAGACAGGGTACTCGTATGTAATTGGTATGCTGCGTGATGTCGGCTTATATTATTATTATTATATTATTAATAGCATCACCCCTTTTCTTTCCTGCGGGTGTCGTAAGAGGCGACCAAGTTTGATGGTATAGTAGTTATTACAGCTTTAGACTATAGCCTGACAACCTGTCACTACAGTGATACACGAATCATCTGAAAGGACCCTTAATATTTGTCAGACGTGGAATAGCTCTGCCTACTCCGCAAGGGATAAAGGCGTGATATGTGTGTGATATTACTTTAAATTTGTAATTGTTATGAATGATTTTCCGCAAATTCGCGACTGTCATACCACACTTGTCATATCCGTAGTATCTTAATTATCACAATATTTTATATTTTGATAGAAAAATCCTACCTATGATTGAACTCTGAATGACATACCGATAAATATTTTACACCCTGTATAAACCGGGCCCACTCAATTTCATGAAAAACTTTGGTAAACGCTTCCGAACGGGAAAAATGAAGCGTATTCGGATAAGCTGTGAAAATATATTGAAAGGCTTCCATGGTGTTGAATAGATTAAAAACAGAAAAAAGTACAGTGTGAATATAGCAACAGAGTGTGTGGAGAGTTCAGTGCATAGGTTTAATTTCTACGAGTGAGAACCCGCGGCTTCACACGCGTCGAAAACCGGTTTTAAAAATCATCCGGTGGCTTCCCAAAGGAACATTTTTTGGGATGTGAACTATCTTATGTGTTAATCCAAGTTACCTTTTATTTTATGTGTGTGCCAAATTTAATGAAAATCGGTTTCGTAGTTTTTGTGTGAAGAAAAAATACCGAATTTTAGTACGGGGAGTGACGTTTCTAGTATGGATCTGACAGTAGTGCATTAAGTGTGCGATACACCTATGTCAGACGCCTGCTACTTGTAGAAGGCGGTTGAAAAAATCTGACACTAGGTTTCATTAGGTCGTTAGACGACTCGGTGTCCCACACGAAAAGAGAGAGGCTTTTACAAAATATGAATGCTCATATTGCAATACAAAAAATAATAATCTATACTTTTAATACTTTCTTAAAATGCGTTCTACTTTCATAAAGCATCTTTATCACGCCTCGGGAAGGCGGATCGCACACTTAACGCACGACGCAGCGCTAAAACATCGCAGCGCAGCAGTCTGTCCGATCTATACTAGAATGCCAATCCCCGAACTAAAACTGCTCAACCACTGTTGACGCAGCGCTATCGCAGTGTCGTCCGTCTAATGCGCTGCGGTTTTAGTATGTGAAGTGACGTTGCTAAAATGGATCGGAGAGACCGCTGCAATATTTTAGCGCTTCGTCGTGCGTCAAGTGTGAGATCCGCCTAAGAAAAAGTAACTTTTCGACGCAGTCACGTAGAGCGCCTTTTTGCCAAAGTTATGGCTTACGGATTAAACTCCCCCTTTTTTGACTTCTTTTAACACCCGGTATATATGGGGATAACTTTTTTCATCAGTTATGCTGATAAAATGGGGTGCTGATCAAAAGAGCTGAAAAGAACGATGTGTGGGGATTAATTTCTAGGTGAAGTTCCGCATGGTTTTAAAATTGAGAGGCAGGGAGCCAATTTTAGAAACTTCGCAATTTAATTCCGTACACAGAAGTCCGCAACGACTAGACTAAAGCAAATTTTCTATTACTCGAAGTTTTTTTAGTCAAAGGCGCCAATCTACCTACGAAGCGTGGTGAGTAGGTAGGGGGCCAATGTCCACCAGTAGACTATTTTTGTATTGGAACTTTAAAATTTACCTATCTAACTTAATAAAGTTAGTACCCGGGTGAGGTAGCATGCAGTGACATAATTATTTAGTTGATGAGGGTAAGACACACAATTTAACATAATCACTGCTGTTATTATTGATGTTTTAGTTTTAAAACTAACAAGCATGATAGAGTAACAACAAACAGATATACAAAAAACAACTGCAATTTTTTTACATACATACATACATATATCACGCCTTTATCCCTTACGGGGTAGGCAGAGCGCTAACAGCCGCAAAAATACGGTCGATGTCGCCATGTCTGACAAATATAGAAGGCCGTTTTGTGTATCACTCTAGTGACAGGTTGTCAGCCTGTCGCCTAAAAGTTGCAATACACCTGAAACCCTCAAGTCCCTCGGTCGCCTCTTACGACACCCACGGGTAGGAAATGGGGTGATGCTATTCTAAGCCGGCATCACTCGGCACAATTTTTTAAGAGCTGAAATAATAAATTTGCCCAAGGAACATAGGTTGAATAAGAATAACCTACATCCTGTATAAAATATACGTTCAGCAGATGAACCAGTCAATTTGTATGGGTCGTATATTTTTTTTTATATATTTCAACCTTTGATCCAACGTTGTACAGTGCCATAGGATTATTAACTACTTGAAATATTTGCAGCTAATATTTAGACTATACATACATACATATATCTCGCCTTTTTCCCTTGCGGGGTAGGCAGAGCGTTAACGGCCGTAAGAATACGGTCGCTATCGCCACGTCTGACATTTTTTAAGGATTGTTTTCCAAGGTTGTTCCAGAAAACATGTGTATCACTATAGTGACAGGTTGTCAGTCTGTCGCCTAAAAATTGTAATACACCAATACCCTCGAGTCCTTTAGTCGCCTCTTACGACACCCGCGGGAAGGATGTGGGGTGATGCTATTCTAAGCCGGCATCACACGGCAATTTAGACCATAATTTCTGAATTTTACTGTCGTGTTATGGATTTTCTAACTCATTTTTCGCAGTCGTCTATTTAGTAGCAGGAGATTGAATTACAACCCAAAAATAGGTATTCAAACTACCTCGGACAATAGCCAATACAATTTGCTATTATGTGTTTTATTAATACCCGTGAAAGTTTGCCAAAAAACAAACACTGGCGCTGTATTGTGACGTTACACGGAAGTCCTTTGTTGGATCACATCATTTCCTTGATTAGCTGCGAGGGACAGGGATGGATCTAGGCTGAAACTTAAGGGGCCCAGACAATATTAAGTTCGTAGCAAACGTTACGTCCATTCCTTGACTCACTGTGAGTCTAGTTATGGAGCTGTACAAAAGACCACTCCCTAATTCAAAATGGCGATATTAATGTCACGGCAATTTCTTTATATACTGCCTCAAGTTAACTTGATGTCAGTTAGTCACTATTTATGATGGCACATATTAACCTCCTCTACGGCGAAGCCTTCGTAGTTGGTCTCAAAATGAAAAAATAAAAATAAAGGTTAAACCAGTTAGCAAAATTGGCTGTTATGTTTGGGGAAGACTCTACTCGGTGTCAACTCGTTAATATTAGGTCCTATAAATCCTGAAATCAGCTGGTATTCTTTGGTATACGAGTTTTCAAAAACTTAAGTTTGCGCTTGTTAACAACGCAGTTATCAATATTACTTAATTTTGATTATCTCGGAGGCCAAGATCCACTTTGGGTCGTTGAGACGAAGTAAGTTTGATTTTATGGGCCCCCGTTTTCCTTCCCTTCGTCCGTCCCACGCTGCGGGCAATGTAATTAACTGTAATGTTTTGCGGGGACTCGGTGTCAACTCTTTGCCGTTTCGCTTTTGTCTCTCCACTTTTGTGTCTACACTGTCCTGTTGACAGGGTCGTATTTAGTATCCATTGCGTGTTATTGAAAGGCTGTCATTACAATGAACTCAATATAACCTTCCATTTTGCACCCAAAAACAGATACAGGACCATTACAAGAAGAAAAAGGCACTGCTTATTTCTAGAAAGGAATTTCTTATAGCAGACCGATGAGGAGCTAGAACTGAAGACCTAAAGAGTACTCTAACGGCCATCGCCGTGGCGTAGCATTGGTCCAAGGTATTATGAACTAGGTTATCGTCATCTGAAAGGCACTCAATATTGGTTAGACGTGGCGATATCGATCGTAATTTTTAAGGTAAGAGCCCCGTAAAGCTCTGCTTACCCTGCCAGGGATAAACACCTGATAAATTTACGTATGTATGTACCAGTGTTGGGCACAATCAATTACTTTTGTAATTTGATTAATAATTTAACTACTTTTAATTCAATTTATTTCAATCCAAATTACATGTAATTGAAATTACCAGTAATCGCGATTATTTTTCCAATTATGTAATTATGTAATTATAATACGTAATTCAATTACTCAATTACATTTTGTACTATGATAGAATGGATCTTTGCTATAGTAATACGGAATGCATGGAACAGCCTTCCACATATTCATAGGGGACAACTTTTCCCTAGGAATATATTATTATGTCAGGCAACAACAGAAAATATTCAATCTCCCATACAAAATGAAATATATTAAGTAGGTACTAGGGGAAATTTGTTCAGTTCATGGTCTGAATGCACCCTATCAATATTCAGAGGACTGGCCTGATGGCGTAGTGGACTGGATAGAAGCCCTGCCTGCTACGCCGAGGATCGTGGGTTCGATTATTTATATGGCCCTTGTTCATAATGTAATTGAGTAATTTAGTAATTTTAATTACAATTACATCAAAGTAATTGTTAATCTAAATTACTTTCAAGATTTATAATCAGTAATTCGTAATTTTAATTACATACAATAATTGTAATTTTGTAATTAGTAGTTAATTACAATTTGCCCAACACTGGTATGTACCATCATTGATTCTTTAAAGAGAAGAAAGAGAAGACCAGCAATCTATGCCGAACCGGGTCCCAGAGGAAGTATAATAGCCGTAGCCCCCGTTTACGGACCACAGATTATAACAGCATCGTTGACATCTGTTTTTTACCAGTGGAATTATTTTATAAGAATGTTGCGCTCTGATTTGAAAAACATGCCTTTTGTCTTTTGTTTGTGATTCGAATATGTTACTGGATTTTATAGCCATTGGTAACAATGAAAGAAGGGCATCTAATTATGACTATTTTTAATTTTGATGGCAACCCAAAAATAGGGAGAGACTCAATAAGTAGTTGCTGTGTGATGCTGGCTTCGAATAGCATCACCCCATTTCTTCCCGCGGGTGTTGTAAGAGGCAACTAAGGGACTCTTTCAATGTGTATTAAAACTTTAGGCGAAAGGCTGGCAACCTGTCACTACAGTGATACACGAATCATCTCAAACGGCCCTCAATGTTTGTCAGACGTGGCGATAGCCATCGTATTTTTATGGCCGTTAACGCTCTGCCTACCCCGCAAGGGATAAAGGCGTGATTTATATATGTATGTATGTATGTTCTTTGTAAACTTTTTTTTTGTAAACAGTTTAACGGGTGGACCAGTCCATGAAACTTTCCCCAAGGATTTAAAGTAGGTTGAAATGTTTTTTGGCCTCAAATAAAAATGTACTAGCCAACTAGGTCAATTTGCATAAGTTCCATTTTTTTTTTAATAAGTTCTTCTATGTTCCTTGGGGAAAGTTGTTTAGTTTCATGAATTCATTCACTCCTTAAAATATTGTCAGCTCAGCTAACATTTTAACACTACACAGGATGTCAGGGACAGCGTCCCGAATACTGATAGGGTGCAAGCAGACCATGAAACTGAACAACTTTCCCCTAGCAACATACGTCAGGATACGACAAAAAAATTCAACCTTCCATACAAAATCGCGATCATCTGACTGCATTTACTATGGGAAACCAAAAATTTTTGGCTTTTCCTGACATATGCTCCTAGGGGAAAGTTAGATTAATATTTAATTATCTTTAGCATGCCTGCAAGTCATGCCATCTCATTCACGCTTTATCCACCATAATTAGTCTTAATTATGTCGGTTAATAAATGGCTTTACACAGAATACCGAAACAAAAGATAATGTCTAACGTTTTCGCCTTTTCATTGGGCAGCAGTTAGTTTTTATTAGGGTGCCCTTTTAAAACAATGGAGATGATTTTTGGCTTACAGAATTAATATCTAAAGTAAAGTATTTTTGTTGGTTTTTCAATAAAAAAAATTGTTTGCTGATTTGATCTCTTTAATGGATTTAAATACACTATTATATTTGAGTACGAGACTAGGATGCAAATTCAAAAATACTCACAATCATATTTGAGTACGAGACTGTATAAAGATGCAAATGTTAAAAATTCAAATCGCAACTAAATGGTTTTGTTCAGTCGTAATTTGTAGTGACTCATCAAGGACATATGACATCAAGGATTTTGTACGTAAGTTGTCATATTTTAAGCAATCTAAGGCCCGCTTTGTAAACTGCGCTCAATGAGATGCTGTTAGTATTGACTGATATTTCTCAAAATCGCTTATGAGATCGATTTCAGAGCTAAGTGTGATTTATAACTACGGACTTATAAGTACGTTACCAAATCAAGCATGAGTTATGTTTTTAGGTGATTCTCACACTTAACGCTTTATTGTGCGCTATTTTAACGCATCAGTAGCGCATACGTCTGTCAGATCAGATGCATACTAAAAACGGATGGGCGGATAAAACACATACATACATACATACATATATCACGCCTTTATCCCTTGCGGGGTAGGCAGAGCGCTAACGACCGCAAAAATATGGCCGCTATCGCCACGTCTGACAAAAATTGAAGGCTGTTTAAGATAATTTGTGTATCACTATAGTGACAGGTTGTTAGCCTGTCGCCTAAAAGTTGTAATACACGTGAAACCCTCGAGTCCCTTAGTCGCCTCTTACGACACCCACGGGGAAGAAATGGGGTGACGCCATTCGAAGCCGGCATCACACGGCACATAAAAAAAAACCATAAATATAACAACATACAAATATTTCAAGGGGTGAATCAACCCATGAAACTGAACAACTTTCCCTATGAAACATATATCGAATTATTAAAAACAATTTTGGACCTCCCATAAAAAGTCAAGTTTTGGATCTCAAAAAAAATTCTCATATTTCGACCTATGTTCCTTGGAGAAAGTTGTTCAGCCATATGGGCTGATTCACCCTGTAAAATATTTGCAGCTAATATTTTACACCCTGTATAAGAGGATTCAATCTAGGTACGCGTTATATCTAAATCTCGGTCCCAACATAAACCTATCTACTCCTTGACACGCAAATAACCTATCTACCCTGACATATCACAGTGCCTATTATCATGCCATCACACTGCTAATCCTAGCGTCTCCAACTTCGTGGCATACCTCTTACCAGCACCAAGACACACGCCCGTAATCCTAGATAATTAAAGTGTACAATATTAAGCAGTGCACTCCCGTACTAGCTATATTATTCAGTGGTTGGCTCCTGTACTATAGAAGACTTTTGTCTTTCGTAGTCATTGGCGTTTTCTTAAGAATTGTCGGTGTATTTGTAGCAGTACTTTTTTTAACTGGTTGAAAATCAAAATGTCAAAAATCGCAATAGTTGAATAGGTGTAATAGGTCAGCAATTTGAGTTACTATTTCAAAGGATCATTGTATACTTATTACCTACTGTAGATATTTCTTGAAGTAAACGAAATTAGTATTAGTACTTTTACAATACATTTTTTTTACACAAAATAGATAAATACATAAACCAATGTAACGTTCTAGTTGTCTGTAGTTGTTCATTTTGTGCAATACAGTGTTTTACTTACTTATTGAACCCAGACATGTAGAGTTATCTACATATTTTTTGCCTCAAAGTTTCCTATGCAAAAACTTTTTTTCGAGTTTCCATACAATGTCAGCCAGTCAGCTGATCGGGAATTTTGTATGGAAGGTCGGTAAAATTTTTTCGTTTCCCAGAATAGCCCGAATACAAAAAATTGTTCAGTGTCGTGGTCTGAGCACGCCTGCAAAGTTTTCGTTAAACCGTCTCTTACATCCTGGATTTTCGTTGAACAATATTTGGCAACTGAAATGTCCCTGGGGCTTGCTTCTATCTACTAGGTCCTGAAGTGTGCAGAGGTTCAGGCAGTTGGGACAGGCCAGTAGGTGGTCCAATGATTTAATGACGCCGCAGTCATACTTATCGCCACAGGCGGATCGCACACTTGACCCAGTACGGATCTGACAGACCGCTGCAATATTTTTGCGCTCTGTCGTGCGTTAAGTGTGCAACCCGCCATAAAGCCCCCCTTTTTCATGTTACTCTCCTACTGATTTTTTATCTGGTATACTTACGTTCCGATCCATCCTTACTCCCTCGTTGTGGCACATGTAATTTCCTCTACCCGACACACTCGTGACTGTTTACGACTGCGTTAAATGGAGCGTTTACTTTTTTAATGTATCCTTTCAAAAGTACTTACTTGACTTTGGTAGGGAGTAATGTTTTTGGGAGTGTTGAAGTTCGGTTTTTAAATCTATAAGGATTGTACGAAAACGCATCATCATACTCCTTGTTTTCCCGTTCTCTGACGGGGTCGGCCACCTCACCTAGAGTATTTGATGACGGCTTAGTATCACCCCATTTCTTTCCCGTAGGTGTCGTAGAAATCGACTAAGGGACTCGAGGGTTTCACGTGTATTGCAATTTTGGCGACAGGCTGACAACCTATCTAGTGATACACGATTTATCTGAAAGGACCCTCAAACATTTGTCAGCCTACCACTACTAAGTAATAATACGGCTGTTAACTCTCTGCCTTCCCCACCAGGGAAAGAGTCGTGATTTGAGTACACCTTGTATATTGATTGTGAACTTCGAAGTTATCCGACCATTTCTTCTTCTTGTAAAAGAACAATATAGTTTGGTATGGCGTGTAATGCATCGCTCGGCTAAATCTTGTTTACTTTACCTTAAGAGCCACAAAAGTCCACTGCCGGACATGGACCACTCTTTATTCACTCTTCACAATAATAATAGTAAAATTGGGGTGATGCTATTCTAAGCCGGCAACACACGGCAAATCTAGTTTGCTAATGTGTATGAATGTCCCCCGCGGTACTAGATTCAGGTGGTCGCAATACGAGACCAGTTTATTTCTAATTCTGGCGTGAAATTGCTTTGTTGGGATGATTTACGAGTTTAAGGTTGTATGAGGTTATTAGTATAGCATTAAGGGTATTTTGGTATTGTTTTTAAGACTAACAGCTATGTAAAATACATTTGTAAATCTCATTTTGACAATCTCAATGACGACCGATGTGTCGCAGTGACAGTGCGACTGCTTTTGACGCAGAAGTTTCCGGGTTCGATCATCGGTGGGTCACTAACAGTTGATATTTGTCACTTTGTGAATTTCTCCCCAGTCTGGTTAGGACATTACGGGCTAAATCTGTATTGTCTGAAAGAAAGATGGTTCCGTGTTTCGGGTGGCACGTTAAGCCGTAGATCGCGTTTGCTGTCTATGAATTCTTAGACGGCGGTCCTTACACAACTATGTCAGAAGGCAATCCGCCTTGATCAATTGTAGATTTCAGATAGTTTGAATATGACATTAAAGTTTATCCGCACGAGTTGTCATATTTAATTTTATTATTTACGATGTATTATGTTGTTGCGATAATTGGTCGACCTCAACTGGCGCATACGAAATCGAATTTCTACTAATTCAAAAATACGCCACTAGCATCGTCACCAATTCTCTAAAAGCTCAATTCGTTTCCAAAAGCCCTAGGGGTGCTATTTTAAATAAACTCCTAATTCAATACGTACAAATGTAGGTGAGAGGGGAGTTGTTCGGAACGCTTGGAGCCATTCGCGTATTAGTCTCCGCGTCGTATCGTGTTCCCTGTACGAAATACAAATAAATGTGGATGCCATACACACCGACTAGAACAGTGGTTGTCAAATGTACGCTAGAAGACCTCTGGGCAGCCACTCCAAACGCGTTCCTGTGGCAACCTTTTGGGCAGACAAAATTTGATTTGCCGCGACACGCTCATAAGAAGATAAGATGTCAGTCGTTCTGTTTAAAAACTTGGTTCCATGTGAATTCTCCTGGGTTAGGTAGCCTACCCCGACAGAGAACGAGATAAGGCAAGAAAAATAAATGACGCATAAAAGCGGGTAACTTCTTTACTCCGCGGGCCAAATGCATGCGCAGCCCTCAGCCAAAAAAGTGTGGTTAACGCGTGGACAAGAACGTATTTTAAAAGAAAAGTCTGTTTCAGTTCTGAAAGTCTCTACTTAAACGAAATATGACAACTTGAACGGTGAAACTTTTGACATACAAACAACTTCTGATGCCATCCTAAAGTTACGTACTTAGATTAAAAGAAAGAGCAATTTTTTATCAAAGACCTTACCCACACTTCAGCTTAAAAATAACCCTGCGCTAAAGTATGCGCCTGTCATATCATAAAAATTGTAACTGACCTGCGGAAAATTAAAACCTTATAAATAGGACATCAAAAATATTCCGCCGTGTACGTACATCATTAAATTTTATGACTGTAGATTTGACTAACGGGCTATGTCTTGTCAAAGACTTTCGCCTGTATCAAAGAATACTAACTATAGCTCTTGTACACATTAGATTTCCCATACTAAATGTCAGTCGACCAAGCCAATTTATATAATTTTTTTTTTCATAATACGACCCATGTTCCTTAGGGATAGTAGTTCAGTTTCATGGACTGGTTCACCCCTCAAAATATTTGCAATACATATCACGCCTTTATCCCTTGCGGGGTAGGCAGAGCGTTAACGGCCGTAAGAATACGGTCGCTACCGCCTCGTCACACATTTTTTTTTACATCGTGTAATTTTCCTGAAATGTTACGCGTGGTTGTGAACGCCGACCAATGCAATGACAAGTAGGTAGTGAGTTAATTTACTAGAGTGGATTTGCGGGCGCATTGTCGCTTGTTTATCGGCTGCTTTCTACCTAATGGTATTAAACTTGAGGAATAAACCTCAGTGAAAAGATCTCTTTCTTGAAAAAATATTGTTGTGCTTTAGTCTAGTCATGCTGAAGGAAGTATACGTAGATATTCAAAGGAGACCGTAGTAAAGTTCTATAGTGTATTTATAGGTTAAAATAGTATAGGTAATCCTCTTTCTAACCGTGGATGTCGTAAAAGGCATATTAGAGTTTCATGTGTATTACAGTTTCAGACGACAATAAATATCTTAAATTTATTAGATTAAATAATAAAATATTACAAGTCAATAACAAAAATAAATAAAAACATCATGTCAAAAACTTAAACTAAAACAAAATATCCGTCAAAACTCTTAAACTAAAAAATAAATAAATAAAAATTCAGTCAAAAATCCCACCCCGCGTCATTTTCGGCGCAAAGGTGCCCATTACACTCGCCGCGTTACCACGTTGAATAGCAATGGACAGCCTCTGTACCAAAAATGACCCGGAGCGGGGGTGTCAGCCTCTCTCCCTCAGACGGGAACCAACATCTTTAATAAAGGCTTTGGCCTCACTGCCCCAGCACCCGGTTGTCTCCACAGCAAAAGGGACGAACAAATACCTCTGTTCCAGAGCAGAGTATTTTTCTCTTTTTCTTGCAGCAGCCAATTCTGCAGCAGCTCCAGCCGATCTGATGGTACGACCAAGATGCGAAGCCGCGAAAGTGCTGACACACGTAGCGTCCCACAACAAGCACCTCCCTTTTTTCCACGGCACCATGGTCAAGCCATCTGGTCTCTTGCCATCCGTACGACTTAAACCCGGAGGCTCAAGCACGTTTGGTATGTTGGCTGAGACCAGTGCCCTATGAAGAATATCGTTAAGGGCATGGTGGCGTGGAAATCTCCCCGAACAGCGACAGCAACTCAAGGCATGGTGACCATTAGCTTCAACCATGGAACCGCAAATGCGTAAATGTTTTTCACAAACATCGCAGCCCAGGCGTAAAGCCACAGCCACCCGCAATGAGTCGCCGTCGAGGAGAGTGCCTATATGTGGTGAAGGCAACGCGTGCAGCCACGCACCAGACTCCGGCTGCGATACCGCTCTCAATCTCGCCAAGTCCGAACCGGTCGCTCCATCTATTAGCTGCTTCAGAATTCTCTTGGCTCCTATGTGGTCCCAGGACCGCTGAGATTCGGGGGTATCTGGCTTATCCGCGTTCGAGTTGAGTGTGGTCCAGGCCTCCACAGCACCGACTGCAAAGGGTATGTTTACCGCGCCACCATTCAAGGGTAAAATGTTAGTGACTAGGTTCACAACCCCGTGCGCCGATGCAATGAACGCCGGCAAACCAATATCGACCGCCCGACGAATACCCAGCCCCCCGTGCCTTATTGGTAAGGCTGCCTGCTCCCACTGAGTCACGTTGAGTGATACGTTTAAAATTTGCTCTACAGCATCTTTTAAAGCGCCATCAAAGCCGCCGACCTCATCTGGATACAACCAAGTTGGAACCGTACGCAAAAAGTAATTTATTTTTGGGACTACGAAGCAAGACCGCAGCAGCGTCATGGCCACGTGAGCTGAAAGAGACTTAAGCCTTTCCTGAGCGACTACAAGGAGTCTCTCTCGGACTCTAAAAGCTTCAGGAATGGCCTCAGGAAAAATAGGGGACCCTAAAAGGTTGAAGGACAACTTATTCAGTTCTTTGAGGCCAGGGAGCAAGGAGCAGAAAAGTGGAAAAGACGATAGTGATTCGGTGCTGCAGGGAAAGAATTCGCACTTGCTTGTGTTTACCTCTAAACCCATTTTGCGAAGGCGCGGTAAAAGAACTCGTAAGTCCTGCTCAACTACATCTGGAGTCCCCCCAATAGTACCATCGTCCAGGTACCAAATATTGAGGGATGACTTCAGCTCTGTGATCGCCTTATGAATGGCGAGGCTAAAAACCAGAGGGCCAAGAGGATCTCCCTGCTGCGCACCGACTTGGGAAAGAATAAGGGATTTGTCGAAGAAAAGATTTGAAGGAGATTGGTACAGTTGGTACAAAAAAGGATATAGTGAAGGCACCTTGTCCCTGACCTCGCACAAAAGAACGTCCCTCTCAACCGAGTTGAAAGCATTCCTAATATCCAATTTGACAATGACGCAGTTCTCGTTAGCTGGGTCAATGGCAAAAGCGCGTGTCGCGTGGATCGCCGCTTCGCATCCCAAACGCGTACCAAACCCCAACTGATGAGGACACAGAAACGATGCCATCTCTTCCTTCACAGCACGACAACCAAGTTTAGACGTCAGACGACGAATTGTGTTTCCGACTGCAATAGGTCTTAAACCTCCATCCTTCTTTGTCAAGGCACATAACGATGCACCATATAAATACGGACATACTTCCTTGTTTAACTGTCCACTGAGCAAAAAATTGCACAGTTTGGACAGAGATATCAGCAAACGTTGCCCATTATCACCCGCTGAAGACGAAGTTAACTCCTTCAGATGGACCGGTCGAATGCCATCTAAACCCGCAGCCGATCCGCTATGAAAAGTAGTCAGTGCCTGCGCCACATCCTCCGCCTTGACCACGCAAGCCGTAAAGGTCCTATCCGGCTCCGGCGGGAAGTCTAGTGGACGAGATGGTGAAGGGTGCTTAGACTGCAGAGTAGCTAGTGTCTCCGGTCCTACGGGAGCCACTGAGTCTTCGGACATAAGCACGCGAACTGCACCTCGAAGATCCCCTTCAAAGACTTTTGACTCTATAGATTTTTGAACCGAATGAGTCCGAGGCGCAGAAGGTTCATCAGCACATGACGAGGTGCACGTCCAATCAGCTTCAACGTTCCGCTTGACTTTGGTGGTAATGTTCCCTGGACTGTTGATATCAGGAACCTTCAAAGCAGTATAAGCAAAAGTAAGCAAAGCACACCACTCATCTATGCTGTTGCCCTCAACGCATTTATCTATCAAGGTACACAACCTCCCTGCCGCCAAGTGCCTTGCTCCCCTGGGGATATGTCGGAGTACTCGCACTGTTTGCCTAAGGGTACCAAGACTTTCAAGTGTCGCAGAGCCACTTGTAGGAATCGGTGGTTGCTGCGTCACATTATCAGCGGCAGGTGGCAGCGCAGGTGGCATCGCGCTACCACGAGGGATTTCTTTGCGTTTGATCCCAATATGAACCTTGAGGCCATGGGCTGTGAAAATCTTTGCTGAGCTTAAGCAGTGTGGACAAGCGAACAAAGGAGAGAAGCTACTCATCTTAGGGAATTTTTAAACCCAAAAAGCATAAAATACAAAATTTGATAAGTCAAAAATAAAACGTTCTAATGTAAACAATAACAACAACACAAAATCTAGTTAAAAATAATGTCAGATACAATTCAATAAAAATAATAGGAAAAGGTACTCTAAGTATCACAAATACAATGTCCAGACAAAGTATAAATAAAAGCAATAAATAAATTTAAATGCAAAATTACATGGTCAAAGCAAAATACATTAATAATAATATGCACCAAAACGCAAAAAAAAAACTTTATAAAATCAAAACGTAAAATTAATAATCTTTAGACAGTAAACAAGTTTTGCAACCATTATCTAAACGCAAACATGTATAGTCTATGCGCGGACGCAACTTGCTCCCTTCGGTGCTGCATTCTGCCGGTTGCGCAGTCTGCGTAAACAGGAACAAATCAAGTGACGTGAATACAGCTGTCTTGCCAGTATGCCGCAAGTTCAGATCGTCAAGTTGGCACTACTTGCGTATTTGACAAGTGACGACACTCCTTTGGCAGCGGACATCCAATCAGCTGATTGATGGTGGACAGTTTGTCGTGGATTTGTTGTTAACAATCCTTTTGTTAATTCAAAATGTTGTCTTCAAACGAATATTATAGGAGTACCTTGGTCCAAAAGTTGTTGAAAAACGTTGTTCCTGTCGTGGATTATAATCAGAACATGTGATCCCGTGGCTTGTGATAGTGAATTACACTGTTTGAAAGTGAAAAGGTTATGTTTTGTATTAAAAACAAGAAAACTAGACGAGCACAGGTATGTTTACATCGGAATCACGTTCCGTTCAGACGACAGCCTAACAACTAATCATTTGATATCATATGACTTGATTTTTGGGAATGAAAGTGATACAGCTTTTTATTCTTGTTATTCTGCCGTGTGATACCGGCTTAGAATAGCATCACCCCACATCCTTCCCGGTGGTGTCGTAAGAGGCGTCTGAGGGACTCGAGGGTATTGGTGTATTACAATTTTTAGGCGACAGGCTGACAACCTGTCAGCCACATACACATGCTTTCTGAAACAACCTTGGAAAACAATCCTCAAAAATGACAGACGCGGCGATAGCGACCGTATTTTACGGCCTGTGGCGCTCTGCCTTCCCCGCAAGGGATAAAGGCGTGATATATGTATGTATGTATTCTTAAAAAATCCACAAATATTTGTCAGACATGACTAAAGCGTACATATTTTTTACGACCGCTAGCGCTCTGCTTACTCTGCATAGGATAATGTATGTTTATTGTTGTAGCGGTCACAGTGCGAACGTAGACAAATGTCTACGTTACGCCTACGCAAATGGCTACGAACACAACGTATTGTAAAATAAAAGAGTTTCCAATTGATTGTATTTTTTTATATTAGACAGAGTTTATAGGTAATATACAGTATTATATAGAGCGTAAAAAAAATGCTTCAATTATTTTAAGGGATGAACCTGCCCATGAAACTGAACAACTCTTCTCAAGGAACATAGTTCGAAATATGAAAATAAATTTTGCACATTCCATACAAAATTACCAACTGCCAATGAAAAGTGTGGGAGGTCCAAAAATTTTTCTTATATTTCGACCTATTTAGGTAATAATATGTTGTTATAACCAATAAACTACTAGTAATGTACTTAAAATCAATAATATCACAAACCATCTTTCACAAGATGAGTTCATCGTTCTTTCGGCGCCAAAAAGTCGCGCCATCCCGTCTCGTCTACCCTCCGGAAGATGTCATAGCTATACTTATACACAGTTCTAGCTGTATTATAGCATTCAACTTTGGGGATGCACCCCACTTTTATAGATTCCGTTTGTCTTTCAAAAGATAAAAATACAATTGCATTAGCAGTTTTTAGGTAGTATCAGGAAAATATTCGAATTACGTACAGACATAAACACTTTCTTTTATTTTATTTTTCTATTTTCTCTTCATTTGCATGTGCCCGGATTTCAATTTCTTATTTTCATTAATTAGATTTTGTGAAACACCTCACTATTTAAGGTGGTTCCCACATCTAACGCTCCACGCTGCGCATTTTCAGCGCATTCCGTGTAGGAATCTTATCCATTTTTCTTAAAACAATCTTACCTTGTTACACTATCACAATGCACTGATCAATAGACACGTATGCAGTTTGTCTGTTAGTTATTTTTACGCTTCTATTTTGTATAGGTGATAAACAGTTCAAATTTCAAATTTCAAATTTCAATCGTTTATTTCCAAGTAGATTCACAACGAATTCTTTCAGAAAGTCAAAAATTTACAATACAATACTGTCGCTAAAAATAAATTAGTTATTTAGTAAAAAAGAGAAAATTGTCAGACACAATTTTCTCTTTTTTATAACAATTTTATGTTCCTAGTAGAAACGCGGCACGAGTGGGATAAAAAAAAACACTGCCTCGGGGCCGGCCAGGCTGACCACACAGCATGTAACTTACTAGCATGTAGCTATTAAAGTAAATATTTAAAAAAAATATATTTACATGTGTCATGTAAATCAGCCGGACCCCCTGAACAGGAAAACCACCCAAAAACCTGCTCAAAAGTGCTCCTATTCTCAATTAACAATTTGTACCAGAGGACCTAAGCTACCCTAGCTAAGATTTAAAATATATTAATAGCCCAAAAGACGGCTACGCTAAAATAAAATAAAAGTACTACAGTAGATAATTCTATCTGTTTCGTCTTAATTAAGTCTTCCTTTCTATTTATGTCAATTTTAAGTTCCATGCACGTCCCGATTTGGTATTAAAAATGACTGCATGTTTCTTGTGCTGCGCTGGAATCTCAGAGGACCATGCCTCTTTGTCATTAACGTAATCATCTAACTTATAATAGGCTTTATAACATAATGTTTTCTTAATAATAGATTTAAATTTACTCTCAGACAAACTTAATATATCTTCCGGTATTTTGTTATAGTATCGTATACTTAAACCTTCAAATGAAGTCCTAACTTTAGCTAGTCTATGCTTAGGTTGATCTAATTTATTTTTACTCCTTATATTACGATTATGTCTTTCATGATTTCACGTAATGACTCGTCATTCCTGAGGATACAGTCGAGAAGGTCGAGAGAAGATCATGAACGCTGGGCAAGGTCGTGGTCTTTAAAAACATGTCCCAGGCATGCAGCGCCTGTGGAGAGGTCACTCCACTCGTGCCTGAAAAGGTGCGGATCACAACACGGGGAGTCGCAGTCACCGGTTATAAGCTTTGCGCTAATAGGCGTGTGCGCGGGCGCCAGGGGTGACTCTCGACGGTAGGATAGTCCATCGCGACTAACTGACCAGTTACCGCCTGCCTCAGCTGGGCAGCCCCCGGCCAATAAGGTACTGGTCCGCCTCTCATCTTGCGCTCATAAAGGTGTGGTGAGCAGCAGGCGTGTCACAACGTCTGTACAACAAGATGGGTATTCTAACACCTGGCAATAAAAGAAATTATAAAAACTCCTATAACAAAAATAGTAGAACGCAACAAAATAACAAAGTCACTCTTAGTGTCACAAGATTTGCCACATGGAACGTGAGAACCATGACACCCGGTTTTGTTGATATGACGTCTTCAACCGCGACCACCGACGGTACCCCAGAGCTCCGAAAGACCACCGTCATAGACAGAGAACTTCTCCGTCTCCGTGTTGATGTAGCCGCTCTACAAGAAACTCGTCTTCTAGATGAGGGCAGTATACGGGAAGATAATTACACCTTTTTCTGGAAAGGGAAGAACGACGGCGAAAGACGAGAACATGGTGTTGGCTTGGCCGTCCGTAACTGCTTACTTGGTTGTATTGAAACACCCACATGTGTGTCCGAACGCATTATTCATATAAGGATGTTAACAGCTTCAGGCCCGATTACCCTTATCTCAGCATATGCTCCAACTCTGAAAGCTTCTGCTGACATCAAAGACCAGTTCTACGAAGACCTGCGCATATGTCTAGAAGGTGTACGTGCGTCTGATAAACTCCTTTTACTCGGTGATTTTAACGCGAGAATAGGTGACAAATCCGAGGACTGGCCGGAATGCGTCGGACGTCATGGAATCGGCAACACCAACGAAAACGGGCAACGATTGCTGGAGCTTTGCGCGTCTCTGTCTCTTTGCGTAACGAACACTTACTTTAAGTGCAAACCTATACACAAGGTTTCATGGAGACACCCCCGCTCAGGTCATTGGCATCAGATTGATTTTGTCATCACAAGGAGGAGAGATCTACGCGACATCCTTAACTCCCGTACTTACCACAGTGCTGATTGCCACACTGATCATTCGCTAGTAATGGCGAAGACCCGCTTAATTCCTAAGAAAATTCACTCGGCGAAGAAAGCTCCCCGAAAAGTTGCAATGAACACAGCAGCTATGCGCGATAAGGACCTCTGCAAAGAACTAGAGGATCAGTTAAAGGAGAAGCTCACCAGTGATATTTTGGATCATGCTGCTTGTGCTGAAGATTTATGGCAGGTAACAAAGCAAGCAATAGCGGAAACGGCTGAAAGAGTGTTTGGCAAAAAGGCAGAGACCGTTGACGACTGGTTTGCAGAGTCCGAACACATTCTGCTCCCATTAATAGAGCGAAAAAGAACAGCTCACATAAATCTGTTGAACAACCACACAGAGAATAACTTGCGCATTTATAAGGCAGCGAAAGCAGAAGTGCAAAGCACCAGTCGTAGATGCGCGAACGAGTACTGGATAAAACTGTGCCAATCAATACAAAACTGCCGGGATGTGGGTGACCTTAAGGGTATGTATAGAGGGATAAAAACTGCAATCGGTCCTACAAAAAGAAAACGTGCCGCAATCAAAGATCTAGATGGAAATCCGATTGCTGATAAAAGGGAAGAACTCGATAGATGGGCACAACATTATTCTAATCTGTACTCGCAAGAGGTTAACTTACATCCTGACGCACTGACTACTCTTCCTTCTCGACCTCCGGTGACTGACCTCGACGACCCTCCAACTGGCGATGAATTCGCCGCTGCTATCCGAAGCCTAAAATTAGGCAAGAGCACGGGTCTTGACAACCTACCCGCTGAGTTAGTGAAACTTGGCTGTGTTTCTTCTCCCCTGTACGCTCTGTTGCTGCGCTGTTGGGATGAGGAAACTATTCCCCAAGATATGAAGGATTCAGAGATAGTGACCCTATATAAAGGCAAAGGAGACCGCGGTGACTGCAATAATTACAGAGGTATATCCCTGCTGAGCATTGCGGGAAAGGCATTTGCGAAGGTTGTGTTGCGAAGGTTGGATACTTTAGCTGCTCAGATTTACCCGGAGTCCCAGTGTGGTTTCAGAGCTGGCCGATCGACCAATGATATGATATTTACCCTTCGTCAACTTCAAGAGAAATGCCGAGAACATCAAGTGCCGCTATACATGGCCTTCGTCGACCTAAATAAGGCTTTTGACACCGTGAGTAGAGAAGGGCTGTACGAGGTATTGGCCAAAATCGGGTGTCCTCCAAAACTTCTGAACATCGTCAGGTCTTTCCATGATAATATGAAAAGCTCAGTTATTTTTGATGGAGAAAGATCAGCTCCCTTCGGAGTTAACCGCGGAGTCAGGCAAGGCTGCGTACTAGCTCCAACCCTCTTTGGGATTTTTCTATCCGCACTTCTCTTGACTGCTTTTGAGAATTGCAATGTCGGAGTACATCTGCATACTAGAAAGGACGGACGACTCTACAACATTAATTTGTTAAAGTCCAAAAATAAGCGTTTGGATTTAATTGCCAGGGAACTTTTATATGCAGATGATGCTGCACTAGTTGCGAACTCTGAAGGTGACCTTCAAGAATTGATGACGAGATTTGGTAACGCCTGTCACTTATTTTCTATGAGCGTTAACACCAAGAAGACCGTCATTATGGTGCAGGGCGTAAGTCAGCCTCCTAAAATAATTCTAGACGGTGCCATCCTTGATGTCGTGGAACACTTTTGCTATCTTGGCTCTACCACAACAACCACACTCACAAGTGATAAAGAGATAGATACTCGGATCGGTAGAGCATCGACTTCATTTGGAAAGCTGTTTACTCGCGTCTGGAGGAACAATAAACTAACCGTTCACACAAAAGTCCTTGTATACCAGACCTGCGTCCTGAGTATATTGTTGTACGCCTCGGAAACATGGACTACATACGCGAAACAAGAACGCAAGCTCAACGCCTTCCATATGCGCTGCCTGAGGACTATACTTGGAGTTACTTGGAGCGACAAAATGAGCAACGAGGTGGTTCTCTCTAAGACAAGCTGCTGCAGCATTACTGCTATGCTGAAACAACAAAGATTACGTTGGCTTGGTCACGTACATCGTATGGCCCCTGAGAGACTTCCACGACAAGTAATGCTGAGTCAGATAGCAAATTCAAAAAGACCTGTAGGGCGCCCAATGCTGCGCTTTAAAGACTCCTGCAAGCGTGATATGAACAGCTTCGGCATCGCGACTGACAAGTGGGAAAAACGCGCCGATATGAGACCAGAATGGCGTCATGATATTAAAACCGGAGTGTCCAAACATGACAAAGACTGGCTGGAGAATATCAGGCAGAAAAAGCTTCGCCGTGCCTCATCTCCTCCAGCAGACTCGAAATGGACTTGCGATCGATGTGGCAGAATATGTCGTGCTGCAATAGGGCTCCATAGCCATAAAAGACGATGTGGGATCCTACCAACCCACTCAACCCACTAGCGCTGCAACTATCATCTACTATTAGATGCTGTGGCCAATGATGATGATGATTTCTTGTGAAAGTATGAATATTCTTTCTTACATACATGATATTTTCATAAATATATTGACATGGCACAGTCATAATATTAATTTCCTTAAACAGTTCTTTTAGAGAATCACGACTGCCAAGTTTATAAATAGCTCTAATGGCCCTTTTCTGAAGAATAAATATTGTTTCAATATCAGCTGCGCGACCCCACAGCAAAATTCCATAGGACATAATGCTGTGAAAATAACTGAAGTAAACAAGTCGTGCAGTTGCAATATCTGTAATTTCTCTAATTTTACGTACTGCATAGGCAGCTGAGCTTAATCTTCCCGACAAAGATGTAATATGAGGGCCCCATTGAAGCTTTGAATCAAGCGTAATCCCTAAGAAAACTGTGCTGGCAGTAAATTCTAATTTTTCATTACTAAGCGTGACATAATTATTCAAAGAATGTACTACATTTGGCAAAGTGAATAATACACATTTAGTTTTTTTCGCATTTAGAACTAAGTTATTTGCAGTAAACCAACTATGAATTTGTCCAAGAGTGTGATTTACTTCGTCATAATTATGCGCTCGTCTATCAACCTTAAATATAAGGGATGTATCATCAGCAAATAATACAATTTTGGACAAATTCTCTACCATGTAAGGCAAATCGTTAATGTAAATTAAAAATAAAAATGGTCCTAAAAATAAAAGTGGTTCATTAAGTAGATTCCTACTGGTCACGCAAACATTTGCTTATAAGCGGGGTCTAACAAAATCGTATAGAAAATTCGAACTAAAAAAATTCTAAAGTAGTATTTTGGACAACAATAATAACTTATTCTAAAAGTTGTATTTTAATGCTTCAACATAAAAAAAAAATACTTTTGCTCACAAATTTTTAAAGCAAATGTTATCCGATTTCGAAAGCATTAAATTGCTGGGGGCAATTTAACCAAAAGTATTATAATGTAAAACCGGTCAACAATTCCTATACAAAATATGTGACACCAGTGACAGAAAAAACCAATCAAAGACGCTAGCGCAGCGTTGTGATGCGTCAACAGAGATTTTAATTATGGAAAATGACGTTTCTAGCATGGATCTGACAGACGCATGCGTTACCCAGCGTTATTTTCGCGCTGTTGTGTACGTTTAGTGTGAGAACGGCCCTCTTTTGAGAACTATTGAATTTTATGCCTCGAAGTATTAATACCTATTTTAACAACTTTCCAAAATTTACTTGTATCATAATATTTCTGTCTAATCTAAGCCATTTAAAAAAATAAATTTCTTCCTCCCAGAAAATTGTATTATCAACTAATTACACCCTGTATTTAGTATGTAAATATAGCCTGGAAAATTCAACCCTAGAGAAAAACCCAGACTGAAAGTTAACTAGAAACCATCCAAGTTACACCCACTTCCGGTGGGCAACGAGCTTTGTCTACCAACGGCTGTTCACATCCGGTCTTTCGAGCCAGCTTTTAACGACCCTCAGACGAATATAGACTTTATTGTCTAAGATTTTAAAACGACTTTGACGTGAAGACAGGCAAAGACAGCCCAGAGTAATGTTTTCGCAAATGCGTTTCTGAACTCATTTTTTTATTTGTGGAGAAAAGTAGAAATCTCATTTGGTGTTTTATGGTTCTCTTTATGGGTCATATTTTTCATTGTGCGAAGTTAGTTCCTAACTAAGAAATACCCTAAGTATGCATAAAAAGAGTAGTCTTATCTGCTCAACTGCAGAGTACACTATGCTTGAGTGATACTATTTATCATCTATGCTACCACGTCTTGTGGTGATTTTTATACCATGTATTTTACGTCTAAAGTTCAATATAAACATATTTTACTATAAAGATATCTGAAATAAATCATTTATGTTTTAAGAATAGTCAAACTAATATTATATTTTTTTATAATTCGTATAAAATGAGACAATTACAGCGTCTCCCAAACTTCAGCTTAAAAAAAAGGTAGTGCAGCGTCGTGCGTTGGACCTGCGTATGAGAGGTTTATGTTATGTTAGCGCAGCGTTGTATTGAAGTGTGATAGAGGCGTATCAGGAGATATTTTTGACGTCGAAATCAATTCAAACCTACATTAAAAATATATGCCAACCCAATAATTCGACCTCACGATTATGTGTCCTCGTTATCAGGCTAACGAAGTACCGTAAATGCAGTCACAACAGAGCCCAGCAAAGGCAGTAAAACAGCATAACATATCTCACTCGACCCCGCAGCGTTCAGACTTGCCGACGCCAGCCTGTCTGGCGCCGGAATCCCTCTGTCTGCTGAGTGAATGGAACAAAACATACAGTATATTGCCATCTCTTTCGTGTCAAACAAGCAAGTAATAAAATTGGCCTCGTGTGAAAAAATATCTCCTAATTTTAACCTACCATAACTCTTTAGCACATAATAAAATTATCCAGAAACTGCCTTAGGTGGTTATTGTCAGCTAACTTTTGACTTATATTTTATAAAATAATATTTAACTTAATGATAAGGTAGATTCACTAAATATATAGAAAAAGTGCTATGATTGTACCTTTTTACCCAAGTTGAACAAATATTACAATCATGTAGGCTAACTACCTAGTTAACTACCTAGTTAGCCTACATGATTGTAATATTTGTTCAACTTACTACGTACCTTAAGTACCTACTTACTTAAGTACGCTAGCTCAGCGACACGATTTGGATCTTGGCCTCCATCACAACTGCATTTATTTCAATCAAGTCAATTATTTTTAATCTCTTTAATATTTCAATACTCTACAAATAAAATAGATAATAGAAATAAACAAAAACATTGAATTCATTCAATCTACAGATCAATATCACAATATTATCGGCCATAAAACGCGCTCATTTATACAAACAAGTCTAATCTTAGATCGGGGTTTTCGCGCCAAATATCTGGGAAAGCTTCGAGGGTGCAATCTTCAGTCGTTAGCCCCGCCCACTTCCGGTTTCGCCACGATATCGTCACTTCCGCCCGACTTACCCTTTGCTTTTGAAGGCAGTTGGATTCACTTACAAAATTAGAAACGATTTGGTTCTATCAGTATCGAAACTGTCAACACACACCTGTTTGAGATATCGAGTTGACCAAGGACTCGATGACGCTACAGCTGAGTTTTTAGACTACATAGTAGGTAATTAATGTTCCGGTTCACTCACTTGAAATGTTTGTATGTTTTCGCGACGTTTCAAACCAATCGGTGGTTCATCGTCGGGCGGAGAGTCGTGCGTGCCTATACGTCCACGCCGCGGCCGCCGCGCAGTCGAAAGCGCATCAACCGCTATTTATGTAGAAAATTATAGTCTGTGCATGGAACTGTGACTGCTTTTACATGCCTTCTGAAGCATAAAACAATCTTTCTTATGAAAAAGAAGGTATATCGTTTGACTTGAACTGTCTTAATCAAACTGACTTCAACAGAGTGCAATGTCCAACCCAAAGTAGAATAATCTCACTACGCAATAACACAGAAAACAATACATACGTACCTATGTTTACATACTTAGCGACAAAATTTACAGGAATCTAAAAACGCGTTTTGCTCGTATGTACCATACATACTTATATTCACATACTTAGCGACAAAATTTTACATAAGTTTAGTCTATCCGTTATAACTCAAATTAGAGGCATTGTCTGAGACTCAAACCTACGACCCGGCTTCACAGAAAGCTCCACTAAGCCACTCTGCAGCTGTATTAGCGTTATCTTGCTCAGAGCTCTGATAACAGGGTAATTTCCTTTGGTTACCCTCCTTTAAGTAGCTTTTTTGCTGTATCTTATTTTGGATAAGAAATGTTGAATGTTTATATGGCTTGTAAGCTCTCTATACTCGTGTAGTTTAGAATAACATCATTGTGAGATGTCGTAGAAAGTAGTAACTTATAGTAATAAATTTTGAGAACTTAACCTCTTAAACTGCGCTCGCCAATGCGCTTGCCAAGCGTATTGAATATGAAAAATAACGTATGATGCCGGCTTAGAATAGCATCACCCCACATCCTTCCCGTGGGTGTTGTAAGAGGCGACTAAGGGACTCGAGAGTATTGGTGTATTACAATTTTTAGGCGACAGGCTGACAACCTGTCACTATATAGTAATACACATGTTTTCTAAAACAACCTTGGAAAACAATCCTCAAAAATGTCAGACGTGGCGATAGTGGCTGTATTCTTACGGCCACTATCGCTCTGCCTACCCCGCAAGGGATAAAGGCGTGATATATGTATGTATGTATGTAAAATAACGTACGTGCGAATATTCTTCGGGAACGCTGGTAGGCTCCATGAAACTCTTAGAACACCTAAAAGCTTGCAGCTTTTCTTAGCCCGTAATATTCTACAATAGGGTTTTTTTTTTTTTTTTCCTGTGGGATACCAAGTCGTTCAACGACCCGATGAACCGTAGTGTCAGAATTTTTCAACCGCCTTCTACAAGTAGCAGGCTTCTGACATGGTTGTGTAACGACCGCCGTCTAAGTGATCATAGACAGCAACCGGGCCCTACGGCTTAACGTGCTATCCGAAACACGGAACCATCTTACTTACGGACAATCGGGTGGTTCAGCCCGCAATGTCCTAACCAGACTGGGAACAAATTCACAAAGTGATAAATATCAACTTTGTGAGTGACCCACCGAGAATCGAACCCGGGACCTTCTGCGTCAGAGGCAGTCGCACTACCACTGCGCCACATCGGTCGTCCACTTTTAAAGACGATCTAAAACGGTATTTCATATGGAAATAGGAATGTATGACGTCATAAATAGCTATTTTGGATGGCGTCAGAAGACTTACTTATATGTCATTTTTCTGTTTATTAATTCAAGCTTTTAATATTTTGAAAAAATATTATTGAAGTCCGTAGTATTTTTGGACAATAGTTTTAAAAGTACGACTTTTATATTTTATTAATGACCTATAATGATTAATAACCAAATTATGTGTACCGTCTGGTATTCAAATTTCACCACTAAAATTCAATATTATGTGTACAGTATAGTATATTCCAGTTAAAAAGAATCAAACTTATGACCCACGAATCCAAAACCCAAGGATCACGCAACACTATCAACCAACACAAACTACTATAGTTCTCAAGTAAACCAACAAGCCGTGGTTAAATTCTGCGGTTAAATTTAACCATTGCATGTTAACCGACGATTAGGTAACGCGCTTAACTCATATTGGTAATGGTAATGGTAATGGTAAGACGGGCTGTTTTCCGCAACTCGACGTCTGCATGCGCCTATTTTGCGTAAAGGGTGGGGGCTCCCTACTCGAGCCATCCTATTTCCCCAAGGAAGCCCAGTAACCCTACCAAATCACTGAGTACCTCGGGGATTGACCTCGGGTTTCCGAGGTATTTTGCCCGGTATGCTGCCACCTCTTTGCAGTGTAACACCACATGGGCGGCTGTTTCCTCTTCCTCCATACATGCCCTACATAGGGGGCTGTCAGTAACACCTATGACTGAGAGGTGCTTGTTGAAGTGACCGTGACCGGTTATGACGCTGGTTACCATACGAAGTTGGGTTTTCTTCAGTCGGAGCAACTTCTTGGATAGGCGGCTAGATATTGTCGGCAGGGCTTCTCTAGCCTGCCTGCAGTCTTCTAAACCGGTCCAGTGTGTGTTATGTTCGTTTTTGGTGCGTTCTCTTAATAGGGAGCGGATTTTGCCTACCGGGATAGGTGTGATCGGTTCCGGCCCGTAGGCTATGGTGTCCGATCCTCTTCGGGCCAGTTCATCTGCAGCATCATTGCCCCTAGAGCCGCTGTGTCCTTTGATCCATTGTAACCTTACTTGGTTGTGTTGACATACCTCCATTAGCCATTGGTGGCATTCGTATATTAGCCCTGAGGTTATTACATGACTGTTCAGTGCCTGCAGTACAGACATGCTGTCTGAGAGTATTCGGATGGAATGACCTTTCACTTCCCTGGCAGCTATGGCTGTTGCGGCTACCGATATCGCCAAACATTCAGCTTGAAAGACTGTGTTGTGGCTTCCCAGTGGTGTAGAGAGTCTGATGTTGAAGTCCTCCGAGAAAACACCGGATCCTGTACCAGACTTTGTCTTAGAGCCGTCCGTAAAGATCCTAAGCTCTTTTGGGGTAAGGCCCTCGTATGAGTCGTCTTCGTGAAGTTGTATTTTATACTTTTTATCAAATATAAATTGTTTTGGGATCCTGTCACCTACAGCTGCGAGTAATGGTAGGTCTGCATGCGCTTCATTTAAGATGCTGGTATGTGGGGTGTTGTTGTTTCGCCAGAGTTTCAGAGAATTGAGCCTTACCGCAGCAGCAGCTGCCTCCTGCTTGGCAAACAGGTGGAGCGGTGGCAGATCCAGCATAGCTTCCAGGGCAGCAGTCGGGGCTGTTCTCATGCTCCCCGTGATTGCCATGCAAGCCAATCTTTGGAATTTTTGTAGTTTATTCATACCTGTCGCGAGCTTGCACCTTGTCCACCATACTAGTGCACCGTAGCACACCATCGGGCGGATTACCATTTTGTACAACCACAGGATGATTTTCGGCGAGAGCCCCCATTTCTTGCCGATCATCCTGCGGCACTGCCAAAACGCGATGCAGGCCTTGTTTAGTTTGTTGTCTAGGTGGGTGTTCCAGTTTAGCTTCTGATCAAGGATTATCCCTAGATACTTGACCTCGTTTGAAAGTTGTCTCATATTTAACTCATATTTGTCTTACTGAGTGTAAATGCGAACTGGTTAACTAATTTTAGGAAAGTTTTGTTAGTGCGGTTCGATGAAAAGTTTGTTTTGATTTGAACTATTTTGAACCATCGTCCTTAGATTAAGTAATGGCCTTTATTTTTTTACCTTAGACGCACACTTAACGCACGACAGAGCGCTAAAATATCGGTCTGTCAGATCTATACACTTCACTACCGCGTTTCAGGACTTTGTCTATTTCCTCCATCATTCTCCTTGCCTTATCCCTTTCTCTGTCGGGGTCGGCTACCTAACCTAGGGTATTTGACGTGAAACCAAGTTTTTACACAGAGCGACTGCCATCTGACCTCCGCAACCCGAAGGCTAACTTGGCCCGAATCGTAGGTTAAGTCACATTCAAATATCATCGAAATTCAAATTTTATTTGAATATGGGTTTTATCACGATGTTTTTCCTTCACCGTAAGAGCAGTCGGTAAATGTACGTGAGTAAAAACACATTGGTACATGGCGGGGATCGAACTCAGGTCTCACGATTGTAAGACCGGTGTCCTAACCACTTGGCCACCGACGCTCGACGACTTTGTCTATTGCCTTTTTTAATATAGTTTTTATGTTTGTTTGTTACAGAAAAGGCCTGATGCGGTAGCACGTGCGTCCGACGCATCCCCAAGATGCGTGAATGCTCGCTTTTTATACTGACTCTTCTTTGCGTCACTGTCAAAGGTAAAACTTACATATTTACTACGATACTATTACTACTTCTACTTCTATATCCACAACCAAACCCACGTACCCAAAACCCAAATTGAGGGGGTATCGCTATACTTACCACGCTTGGCAGGCGGATTGGCGAGTGCAGTGATAGTTACTGTAGATATTCACAGAACAACACAGCTGCTTGCTACATTGATTCATCCGTTAATCGCCTTTTACGACAACCACGGCATACTAATAGTATTCTAAGCCGCCACCACACGGCAACAATGATACTAATTTACTTTTTAAAGCTTTTCAAACTGTAGTTAGAGTAATACCGTAAGACACATTCTAAAAATGTGAGACATAAGACGAAACACGTCACGCTGATCGTCGGCGATAAGCCGCGCGTCTCATGGTGTGGATCGCGTTTCTTCTGTTTACTGAATACTGAAATATAAATTTTATATTAATAGAGCCTCAAGCGTCCCCCGTCTTACGTCTCATGTTTTATATCTTACGTGTAGAAAAGCAACTAAAAAGTTTGTATATATGATTCTAACTTACTGAATGTTGCTACGCCTCCGTAGCTAAAGCTGCCGTAGCAATATGCTACGAAAACTTGTGTGGCAGTACAGATCTGTTTAGTTAAATGTTAAAGTAAAATTTAAGAAGAGTCAAATAAATGTCTATGCACAATAATGTCCATGAAAATTTTGATAGAATCAGCCTTCACAAGTTTCTTGAAGTTTGTTTGTTTCCCTGTAGTGTTTTTTTTTTACAACCCATCCCATTTTTGTGACCCACAAAACCTTACCCATTGACTTGACCGGTCAATGGTTATCTTATCGCTTACCTTGGCCTCTTTTGGCAAATCAATAAAAAGGTAGTAAGTACCGTATGGGCAGAAAGATTAGAATATTATTTATTTTTCAGACATATCAGGTAGCTGGGAAGAATGGTGGACGTACGATGGGATATCAGGTGAGATTCTTAATAATAATTTAATTGAAACGAAGCCCCATTCTGGGCACCCATTTTTCATACAAATAATAATAATATCCAGTGTAGATCTATATTTATAATCTCTAAGATCTGTATAATACGTACTTTTAAACGAGCAAGAGTTGTATATATACACGTATTTGTGTAAAATATAATTCGGGTCTTGGAAACTGCTCCTTGAAAATTTTCATGAAAATTCGTATATGTATAAAGGAGGCAATAAATTTATCTAGCCAGGTTCAATTTTCCAAAAAATACTCTGAACGGCAGAAAAATCCGCACAATGCTCGGCCAACCACGTGTCAAATGTAAACTTAAGATGCCGTTGGTAGCATATTGTATGTCTAGTTATATATGTATTCTTACTTCTCGTTGTTTGTATATGTATGTACCTTTTCTTACTTCAGCAATCAGTGGGGTACCAAATAATTTCAATTCTAATAATAATAACACAGTAATTCCTACAATCCTCGTAATCACTGCCGGTAACGAAGAATAGAGATATCATCTGAATAGGCATGTGGACTGCCAGTTCAAAAGACGGTTTTAAAATGACGGTATGAAAATTTTAAAATTTTGGATGGCGTTAGAACACCTACTTTTATGTAATTTTTCTAATTAATAATTCTAATTTTGAAAAATCATGAACAATGTCCATAGTATTTTTGGACAATAGCTTCAAGCGTACCACTTTTATATATTTTATTAATGACCCACTCCATAACTGAATTCCTACAACCCTGGTAATCACAGCTGGTAACAAACAAAGATACCATCTTAATTATAGAGGTCGCCCGTATCATTACATAGAACCTTCGCCCTTTAGCCGAGTGTCGCTTAGATAACGCTATTTCTGAGTGTCACAGCAACATTTATCAAAGTAATCGATCAAAAACGATCTGATACGCAGGAAAATCCGTACATTCATATATTATTAGCTAAATCACTTATTACTAGTACCGGAATAAAAACGCTAATAGTTATGGAGGAAACCTATCAAATTGCTTGAATGTCAAACAAGATTTTCCGTAAAATCAAAAATATCTCCGGAAGCCTATATTTTTGCCCATTGTCTGAATTAGATCATCAGTTTTATTCTACTTCTTCTTGTACTATAAACCGTTGATTGGTTAAAAATCACCTTAAATATGATGATACTATTAGGTAGATAAATCACTTATTACTACGTATAGTATCGGAATTATTGGAAATACAAAGAAATTTCTTTAGTGAAATATCAAATTGCTGGAATATGACAAACAAGATCTTCCGTAAAATTTTCCGAAGTACTTAAGAAAATCTCTGGAAATCTTTTGTACATAGTCTGAGTTTTAATAAGAGCATCACCTTTATTCTACTATAAAACGTTGATTAGACAAAAATCTATTTGATAATATGAAAGAAAACATATTTTGATACCTTTAAAAGGTGAATGCCTGTCTCCGAATTCCTAACATTCTACATCAAAACGTATCATTATCGTTACATCAACTCGAATTTTCACAACCACTTGGACTCCGCACAAAAATTCTAATGTGATGGTAATGACGTCATTGGACAGTAATGACGGTATCAAAATGTCCGGGTCACGATGGTAATGACTGGTACCGAAAGATAGTAAGGAAACTATAGGGACCCATGCCTCCGTGTGATGGCGAATAGAAATCGATGTTTTGTATTCATTGCTGGTGCTGATGGATAGAATATTTTTGGCTACGTTTGTCTCGTCCTACACCTATTTTTTAAATAAATATAAAGTCTCGTTCACATGTACTCGTAGTTCATCCGAAGAATATTTTTGATACTTTTTTTTTGTAATATGTTTGCAATCATGCAGAACCTACGGTTCCTTGTCAGCAAGTTGCCTTCAATATTATTACCAAATAGTTGCCTATAGATAGATGTGCCGTTCCCGGGTACGTCCCCATCTGCTTAGAGTCCCGTTTTCTCCATCCTTAAGTCATCTGTTCATATGACCGGTCATCCGACTCTATACATAATCAATATACCACAAAATCAATGTACTATAAAATAATTATATCCTAACGATGTTGGTAAGTGTCTCTATGACTAGGACCCCGGTATCACATTACGGCGGATTGCACACTTAACGCACAACGAAACTCTAAAACATCGCAGCGGTCTGTCAGAGCCATACTAGAAGTGTCAATCCCCGTACTAAAACCGCTCAACCGCTGTCGACGCAGTGTCGTCCGTCGAGTGCGGTTTTAGTATGACGAGTGACATTTCTAGTATTGATCTGACACACCGCTGCGATGTTTTAGCGCTCCGTCGTGCGTCAAGTGTGCGATCCGCCTAACTGTCTCCGTGAATAGGACCCCGGTGTCGCATTACGCACAATTCAATGCACTGGGACGGTCAAATTTTGCGGTCCCGCGAATTTCTATTCACTACAACTATTTTAGGCTGAATACCTTTATATGCCTTTTATATTTGACTAACGGTATCAATTCGCATTTAGATTGGTCATGCTGGTGACCTATTTCAGTGTATAGAAATTCATGATAGTAATGATATTTCTAAGCGCCTGTTTGATTGGAATCGCTAAGTCCATATTACATTTTGTGTATTTTAGTTAACGCGGAAAGTGATTTAGTGCAAGTAATTCTGTGATTCAATTCTCATTCAAAGACAAATTAATTATAGCCTATCGCGTTCTGTTCTATGCAATAATGAAAGACGTATGATACATGTGAAAAAATTATATTTTTATGGATTGAAACACATTTTCATGGGGTATACAGAGGCCCAGGACAGGACTAGATGGAGAGAAAAGAGGGAGGCCTTTGCCTAACAGTGGGATGACGCAGGCTGAATAAGATAAGATAAGAAACACATTTTCCTACGTATGGTTTAGTTAAAGAACTTAGAATCGTTTTATTGATTTGTTTTTTCTGTAATTCACACGCTCGTTCATGAATGTGACGGCGTCTTAATTCTTTAGTATAGTTTCTAGAAAGTTCCCTACGCGGTGGAGTTAGTAAAAAAATATATCAAATAGATAAACTTTATTGTGTTTTTATAATAAAATTGAACAAGCCGCCTCCAATTTGAGAACTCAGTTCTATACCTAAAACTCAAAAACTATACTACACGTTACAAGCTACATTTCCGTTGCTAAACCGTTGTATTACCGGGACCGTTATTTATGTATCGAGCTTTATCCAATCTGGTGCACACACTTATTAAACTACCTTCTCTGTATGGCCTAATCTGGTATACATTGCGGGATATTTTGAGCATATTGCAGTGACATAGTTCAGATAACCAGTAGTGTATGCTAAGGTCCTGTTGGCAGGGTGATTGCAACTTTGTAGGTGGTAGCTCTGATGCACACCGAGCTATAGATTATTCTTCACACCGGGACTTGCTAAACGTATATTGGTGCGAGTACTGAAACTGTGGGATACGGAGTCGATGAATAACCCGATACCCTAGTTACAGAGTTAAACAGTCGTAAAAGCACCACCCACGCCTTTTTAGCAAGCAATTGGGATAGATTACGAATGTGTTTTTTTTTTACTCACGTACATTTACCGATTCCTCTTACGGTGAAGGAAAAACATCGTGATAAAACCCACATTCAGATGACATTTGAATGTGACTTAACATAGGATTCGGGCTAAATTAGCCTTCGGGTTGCAGAGGTTAGATAGCAGTCGCTCTGTGTAAAAATTTAGTTTCATGTCAAATCCCCTAGGTAGCCGACCCCGACTGAGAACGGGATAAGGCAAAGATAATTTTGTATCACATGCATACATATCACGCCTTTACCCCTTGTGGGCTTGGCAGAGCGTTATAAGCTGTAAATGACCGATGACATTACTTATCATTTTCAAAGCATAGTTTAATGAACAATCTATAACTACATACAGTAAATGACTTGCATAATGTTAAGGTAATTAGGAGCTGAAACCATTTAGTACCTCGTAAAGATAAGTCATGTTGCCCGCACCCATACATTCAACTAACGACGTCGCCACAAATTGTATGTTTATGAAGGTAGTTCTGGAAATAAATATAGTATTTTAAAAAGGCATTACCTACTATGTGCCGTGCCGTGTGATGCCGGCTTAGAATAGCATCATCCCACATCCTTTCCGCGGGTGTCATAAGAGGCGACTAAGGATTCGAGGTCCGAGTACGAGTAACAGGGTGATGTCTATGAATACTTAGACGACGTTCGTTACACAACTAGTTTAAGAATTCTGTCACTTGAGCTCATAGGGCCGTTGGACGACTCGGTGTCCCACACGAAGACAATAAGTTATGTAAGTAATACACATATCACGCCTTTATCCCTTGCAGGGTAGGCAGAGCGTTAAAGGCCGCAATAATACGGTCGCTATCGCCACGTCTGACATTTTTGAGGATTGTTATCCAAGATTTTTTCAGAAAACATGTTTATCACTATAGTGACCGGTTGTGAGCCTGTCGCCTAAAAATTGTAATACACCGCGGGAAGAAATGGGGTGATGCTTTTCTTAGCCGGCATCACACGGCATAGAAATGGGGCGATGCTATTCTAAACCGGCATAACACGGCATAGAAATGGGGTAATGCTATTCTAAGCCGGCATCACACGGCATAGAAATGGGATGATGCTATTCTAAGCCGGCATCACATGGTTATCTAATTATGTAAAAAAATACCAAGTCTGGATATTTGAACAGATTCTTTTCGTTTTCAAGGTCCGGGATTTTGGGGTCTAATCAACCCTCAGTGGAGCATGTGCAACAAAGGTCACCGCCAGAGCCCGGTCAACATCGAGCCAGATAAGCTACTCTTTGACCCCTGGTTGAGGGACATACAGTTTGACAAACATAAGGTAAGCGTATGTTAGTAGTACACAGTTCATTAACCCTTAGGTCCGTATTTATAAATCGCACTCAACTTTGAGATCGATCTCAAGAGCGATTTTGACAAATGTCAGTCAATACTAACAGCATCTCAAAGTCACACTCAAGATTGATAGAGTCTAGTCAGCATTGCTTTGATGAACTACCTGTCTCTTATAAGGGGCTGGGCCTTTCGGCCAGATGGACCAATGATATAAAGAAAAGAGAGCAGCTGTTAGCCGTGAGAGGGAGTTTAGGTCCAGCAGTAAACTCTGGCTGATGTCATTAACCCTTAAAGGAAAATCAACAGTCTTGAAAATAATAAAATTGTACCGTGGTTGTTTCGAAACCTTAAAATATTTAAAGGCAAACGGAAAATAAAACCAAAAAACTCCTCCAACGCTGCCTCAAAACAAACAATTTATCATTCCACGACTATCTATTCCACCAAATAGCATGGATTTACATTGAAAAGGCGTGTTAGGCGTGAATCACCGAAATGAGTGGTGTTCCTGTGTTTCGGCGACGATATCAATCAATCGGTCGCACCTTGATTAAGGCCGCGCTTTGAGTGGATATGACTTATTGGCGGTTGACACGCAAATGCGAAGTTGTGGATGTAAGGATTGTGGAAGTGTTTTCATGTCTGGTCAGAGGGAGGAATTCTCTGGTATAATGTTCGTTCGCAATACAGACTAGAGCAAAGATGTCTTTCGTGGTGCGAGCGCAGGATGACTTTTTGGTGTTGAGGGTTTATGATTGTATAACATACTTTTGACAACTTCCGGACCTAATATTCCATGTCATATTAAAGTCCGAAAATCCGGGAGACACTCACTTGAGTTTTACTACACGCAAATGGAATTTGACCAATATTGTATTAAATCTTTAGTAATTATTAGATTTAAAAGATGTTGATGTTCCCATTTGCAATAAAATGAAAATGATACAGAGAAGCTCACTTCTCTTAAACGTCTTCACAAAAAAAAAAACAAACCCTCATTCTCTGATTTAGTAAATTTTTGATATTCGTAACATATTTTTACGATATTCATTTGTAATCTTTTCATGTCACTTTTTATACTCATTAAAAATAGCGACTTCTAGGTATATGTTTAGTTCCGACTTATGGCTGGTATCGCTTCCATGATTAAAGAAGCTATATCTTTGATACAAAACTAGATAAAGAGGGCGTAAACTACCGCAAACTTCTGTGATATAACGTAACATTCTGTTTTAGACAACCGCTATATTCAACCATAAACAAGTATCTCCCGATTCGAAGTTGTAAATTTTTGGTTAACCGATGTTTAGCTGGTTTTTCGAACGTGTAAATATTGAAAACAGAACTGGGTTCAAACCGCAAGGTATCGCTGTGGTTGGCAACAGTTACGCAAATTGCCAAATGGGCTGGGTTCTACAGGTCTACTTCAAATCAGTGTGGTATTTTTAACAAATTTGTTTGTGGTCAGATTTAACAGAAGAAAGTTTTGTCAAGGAATTTAGAATTTGTATGAAATGTGTCAACTTTTACGGAAAATCTTAAATAACTTTTTCACATACTCACGAACTATGCCTAGTATATGTTGTATGCCCGATCTAGATTTATGTATGTTTTTAAGGCCTTTTTCACACTTTACGCACAACGCAGCGCTAACATAACGCAACGGTCTGCATATCCATACGAAAAATATCAATTTTTCCTTTGCTAAAACCGTTCAACCGCTGTCGACGCAGTCAAAATAACGCAGATTCGTCATAATAGCGCAGCTGCATCGACGGCGGTTGAGCGGTTTTAGTATAGGGATTGACGTTTCTAAATGGATCAAACAAACCGTTGCGTTACGGATGCGTAATTGTAGCGCTGCGTCGTGCGTTAAGTATGGGGGAGGCCAGTCACAGAACATTGAACACTTTAAATATATACGTATTTAGTCAAAAGCTTCCGTGACAAATCTTGAATGACGCATAAACTATCGAAATTATCGCAAGCAATTTGACCGCAGTAAAAATCTTGCCAATTTGCATTGGTGGGAAAATTTTACATTGCCAGTAATCCCATGTTAAGCTATGTAAGCCCAACATTACACGTTCAGCGTGATATGCAGCTTATCGCTACCGGCTTTTTGTGCAGCTTGTGTTGCTGAAGTCATATTATTAGCATAATTACTTAAAAGAAATATGAAGAAAGGAACATGTGTTGTCCAGGCGTTTTACTACACTCATAAGAAATGGTAACGTCACAGTTTAAAAAGAAATAGTCAAACTTCTACAAAAATAGTAGAAATTACGAATATCCTTACAGTAACCATTTTTTTACCTTAGTTGAGAACAATTTTATTGTATTTTACCTACTTTTCAATGGACATTATTACGTAAAGCAGTACACGTACGTACTGCACGAATAGCAGCAAAAAATTGCATTCTCAGAAACTTAATGCCCTCACTACATTTGGAGGCCAAAAAACCTCAATTGCAATTTATGTGTTACATCCTTCGGTAATCTAAATTGAAGGATCTGCAAGAGGTAATCTACTATTGACAATACATACGTACGTATATAATACACATGGAACTCTCGAGTCCCTTAGTCGCCTCATACGACACCTGTGGTCTCCCCACATGTGAAGGTTGTATGGGGTGAAGCTATTCAAAGCCAGCATCAATCCATTCAATATACTATTGAAACTTACCTTCAATCTTTCCTTACTTAGGTCAGCGGCGTTCTCCAGAACACTGGCCAGTCCCTAGTCTTCCGAGTGGAGAAGGAGTCGAAGCACCAGGTGAACATCAGCGGAGGCCCACTCTCCTACCGCTACCAGTTCGAGGAGATCTACTTCCACTACGGCATGGAAGACAACAGGGGCTCCGAGCACCAGATCGATCATCATACTTTTCCTGGAGAGGTAGGTCAAAAGACATAAAGACAAAAAGACAAAGACAAAAAAACAGAAAGACAAAAAGACAAAAAGACAAAAAGACAAAAAGACAAAAAGACAAAAAGACAAAAAGACAAAAAGACAAAAAGACAAAAAGACAAAAAGACAAAAAGACAAAAAGACAAAAAGACAAAAAGACAAAAAGACAAAAAGACAAAAAGACAAAAAGACAAAAAGACAAAAAGACAAAAAGACAAAAAGACAAAAAGACAAAAAGACAAAAAGACAAAAAGACAAAAAGACAAAAAGACAAAAAGACAAAAAGACAAAAAGACAAAAAGACAAAAAGACAAAAAGACAAAAAGACAAAAAGACAAAAAGACAAAAAGACAAAAAGACAAAAAGACAAAAAGACAAAAAGACAAAAAGACAAAAAGACAAAAAGACAAAAAGACAAAAAGACAAAAACGGCATGGAAGACAACAGGGGCTCCGAGCACCAGATCGATCATCATACTTTTCCTGGAGAGGTAGGTCAAAAGACATAAAGACAAAAAGACAAAGACAAAAAAACAGAAAGACAAAAAGACAAAAAGACAAAAAGGCAGAAAGGCAAAAAGACAAAGGACAGAATGACAGAATGACAGGATGACAGAAAGACAGAATGACAAAAAGACAAAAAGACAAAAAGACAACAAGACAACAAGACAACAAGACAACAAGACAAAAAGACAAAAAGACAAAAAGACAAAAAGACAAAAAGACAAAAAGACAAAAAGACAAAAAGACAAAAAGACAAAAAGACAAAAAGACAAAAAGACAAAAAGACAAAAAGACAAAAAGACAAAAAGACAAAAAGACAAAAAGACAAAAAGACAAAAAGACAAAAAGACAAAAAGACAAAAAGACAAAAAGACAAAAAGACAAAAAGACAAAAAGACAAAAAGACAAAAAGACAAAAAGACAAAAAGACAACAAGACAAAAAGACAAAAAGACAAAAAGACAAAAAGACAACAAGACAAAAAGACAAAAAGACAACAAGACAACAAGACAACAAGACAACAAGACAACAAGACAACAAGACAAAAAGACAAAAAGACAACAAGACAACAAGACAACAAGACAACAAGACAACAAGACAACAAGACAACAAGACAAAAAGACAAAAATACAAAAAGACAAAAAGACAAAAATACAAAAATACAACAAGACAACAAGACAAAAAGACAAAAAGACAAAAAGACAAAAAGACAAAAAGACGAAAAGACAAAAAGACAAAAAGACAAAAAGACAAAAAGGCAGAAAGGCAAAAAGACAAAAGGACAGAATGACAGAATGACAGGATGACAGAAAGACAGAATGACAAAAAGACAAAAAGACAAAAAGACAACAAGACAACAAGACAACAAGACAACAAGACAAAAAGACAACAAGACAACAAGACAACAAGACAACAAGACAACAAGACAACAAGACAACAAGACAACAAGACAACAAGACAACAAGACAACAAGACAACAAGACAACAAGACAACAAGACAACAAGACAACAAGACAACAAGACAACAAGACAACAAGACAACAAGACAACAAGACAACAAGACAACAAGACAACAAGACAACAAGACAACAAGACAACAAGACAACAAGACAACAAGACAACAAGACAACAAGACAACAAGACAACAAGACAACAAGACAACAAGACAACAAGACAACAAGACAACAAGACAACAAGACAACAAGACAACAAGACAACAAGACAACAAGACAACAAGACAAAAAGACAAAAATACAAAAATACAAAAAGACAAAAATACAAAAATACAACAAGACAAAAAGACAAAAAGACAAAAAGACAAAAAGACAAAAAGACAAAAAGACAAAAAGACAAAAAGACAAAAAGACAAAAAGACAAAAAGGCAGAAAGGCAAAAAGACAAAGGACAGAATGACAGAATGACAGGATGACAGAAAGACAGAATGACAAAAAGACAAAAAGACAAAAAGACAACAAGACAACAAGACAACAAGACAACAAGACAAAAAGACAAAAAGACAACAAGACAACAAGACAACAAGACAACAAGACAACAAGACAACAAGACAACAAGACAACAAGACAACAAGACAACAAGACAACAAGACAACAAGACAACAAGACAACAAGACAACAAGACAACAAGACAACAAGACAACAAGACAACAAGACAACAAGACAACAAGACAACAAGACAACAAGACAACAAGACAACAAGACAACAAGACAACAAGACAACAAGACAACAAGACAACAAGACAACAAGACAACAAGACAACAAGACAAAAAGACAAAAATACAAAAATACAAAAAGACAAAAATACAACAAGACAAAAAGACAAAAAGACAAAAAGACAAAAAGACAAAAAGACAAAAAGACAAAAAGACAAAAATACAAAAAGACAAAAAGACAAAAAGACAAAAAGACAAAAAGACAAAAAGACAAAAAGACAAAAAGACAAAAAGACAAAAAGACAAAAAGACAAAAAGACAAAAAGACAAAAAGACAAAAAGACAAAAAGACAAAAAGACAAAAAGACAAAAAGACAAAAAGACAAAAAGACAAAAAGACAAAAAGACAAAAAGACAAAAAGACAAAAAGACAAAAAGACAAAAAGACAAAAAGACAAAAAGACAAAAAGACAAAAAGACAAAAAGACAAAAAGACAAAAAGACAAAAAGACAAAAAGACAAAAAGACAAAAAGACAAAAAGACAAAAAGACAAAAAGACAAAAAGACAAAAAGACAAAAAGACAAAAAGACAAAAAGACAAAAAGACAAAAAGACAAAAAGACAAAAAGACAAAAAGACAAAAAGACAAAAAGACAAAAAGACAAAAAGACAAAAAGACAAAAAGACAAAAAGACAAAAAGACAAAAAGACAAAAAGACAGAAAGGCAAAAAGACAAAAGGACAGAATGACAGAATGACAGGATGACAGAAAGACAGAATGACAAAATGACAAAAGTCTATCACATGATAATACGAATGGAGAAGGAGTCGAAGCACCAGGTCAACATCAGCGGAGGCCCACTCTCCTACCGCTACCAGTTTGAGGAGATCTACTTCCACTACGGCATGGAGGACAACAGGGGCCAACAGACAAACGGCTACAGAGAACATATAAAAGACAACAGACAAAAAGACGTCAGACGAAACCACAGGGTGCAAGTTTACCTATATTTTTTTTGTTGCCGAAGGGCCTTAATAAGAACAGGATTTTTAACCCACTACGAATCATACTAAGAATTTTATCTATATGGGTACTAGTAGCCTGTATTCACGTAATATGGGGCACTGCGAAAACTTCTCACTATTAACCTCTCGTTGGAAGTAGATAACTGAGAAATAAATTAATCCTAAAATACTAAACCTTAAACTTCTGCCTTGAATTGTTACCTTAATCAGTTCAAATATCTCTCGCATTCCTCTTACCTTCGCCATTATAAAATCAATATAAGCAAGCGTGTAATCACCTTCCTAGATAGGAATAGCTTTGAGACCGAATAGACTAAGCGACAGTGACATGACAAAATTTCAAAAACTGTCTGTAAAAAAACTATGTAATAATATTAGAACCACATCTGAAAATCTGCTGGTAAATTGTGTTTGTCACATATTTTCTACTACTTGGATCCATTCACACTTACCGTTATAAATTTTAACACATCCTTTACATTATAAAATACAAATAGCAGATAGTTTAAAACAAGTGGTTAGGCCTGTCGTTGTGTACATCCTTATACGCTATCAGAAAACGTTTTGGAAGTGTACTACTGTTTTTGAAAAAGACTATACTTAGGTAATATTCATGCCGAGAATGGTTGCGTGTAGAAGCAGTCCTTAGTTATACAAGAAAGTCTGACACTGTGTTACCTACAAAATACTAATCTACAACATTTTTAAATATTGAAATTTTCACGGCTAGTTTTTGACTGCATTAAGACCTAATTTGGAAATTACTAGTGTTTTTTTGAGCCGTGTGTTTCTGTCTGAGAATAGCACCAATTCGACTCTAACCACGGGTATCGTTAAAAGCGTATCGTAGCGTAGGTATCGTGGAACGAGCAGTAACGATCCCTGTGAGTCAAACGCCTTGCAATGCGGTTGCCAATCCGCCTGCCAAGCGTGGTGAGAATAGCCATACCCCATAGGGGTAGGCCCCAGCAGCGGAATGCTGCAACTGTTAGAGCGTTTCTCCACTTATCCAGTCCGGCTGCCGAAGTAGCCTTCCGTCAATATTCGAATGCTGGATAACGCTTTTCCATCTATCCGGTAAAATACGGACAGTAGAATGACGTCATGGTAGAGTTCAACGCATACTTTTTGTACGTCTGTCACTTCTGGCCGTCAGAATCCAAATTTCGGTTTGGAAAATTCCCGGATCGATAAATGCCGGATGCCGGAAAAATAGAAAAGCATGTATAGTAGTGCAAAGGTTTCTAAGCCGGATCGGTAATTGACGGACCGGCAATTGACGGATGCCGGATAAGTGGAGAAAGGCCCTTAAGGTAGTGTTTTTGTTTACAAGATAGCTGTGAAATGTTGTCACTATCTCCTAGTCTAGAAGACGGCGCTGGAATGCGACCGCGTTGCCGCATAGTTCAAGCTGTCGCGGTCAGACCTATTGCATAGTTCCAATACTTGCGAACTACGCTTCATTTTGAGATGTTAATCTGATAAATCTATAGAGAAATAGAGACATTATTGAGATTATTAGAATTAATTAGTAAAGACATTATTATGGTGATTGGGTATTGCCGATTATTGCAGATAGAGAAAACATTATTGTGATGTATATTGTCCAATTAATATCTCTGAAATTGATTTGTGTTTGTGTTCAAAAAAATAATAATAAAGAATAGGTATTTTCCCGGTAGATATGTCATTTTTGCTCTGTGGATATTTTAAACTTTTCGAACGTTGGATCATATCGTTCTGAAATAGCGAAATTCGGTTGTGGGCTTGGTCATTAATTAAATATAAAGTTGTACGCCTAAAACTCTTGTACAAAAATACTACAGACTACTTTCATATTTTTTCAAAGACTGAATTAATAAATAGAAAATTTACGTAAAAGTAAGTATTCTGACGCCTTCCAAAAAAGCAATGTATGACGTCATACATTCCTATTTTCATACAAAATACAGTTTTAGATCGTTTTAAAAAGTGTCTCATTTGACGTACCAGTCCACAACCCTATTGTACGTGGTTGAAAAAGTTTGTTTGCGGACGATTCTATGCGTTATTCAAAGTGGATAGCTATTCTATTGATGCTTAGTTTGCGTAAAAGTTTATAACCAAATCAAATATAGTGTGACTGTCTGAGGCACTGAGGTGCTGGGTTTGATTCTCGGTGTTGATATTTATTTTTTTCTGAATTGATTTCCAGTTTGATTAGGAATATGTAGGTTGAACTGGAAAGAAAGTTGGTTCTGTGTTTCGAAGGGCACGCCAATCAGTCAGGCTCGGTTGCTGTTTATGATTACTCAGGCGGTGACACAACCATGCCAGAGACCGCTATTATAAGTAAACTCTTTAGAAAATATATATTGTTAAAAATAAAGCATAAACATACATACATACATACATATATAACGCCTTTATCACTTGCGGGTTAGGCAGAGCGTTAACGGAATACGGTCGCTATAGCCACGTCTGACACTGTTGAGGATTGTTTTCCAAGGTAGTTTAGTGACAGGCTGTCAGCCTGTCGCCTAAAAATTGTAATACACCAATACTCTCGAGTCCCTTAGTCGCCTCTTACGTCTGGAAGAAAGTGGGGTGATGCTATTCTAAGCCGGCATCACACGGCATCACAACCATGAAACAGTTTTGAATTATTATCCCGTTCATTCTATAGGATAGGATAGGTCTTGTAAACGTTGCAGAATTCGGTTGCAAATCAATAGCAACAAATATGTTAATCAATTTCACAGTAACAATATGCTAGTTAGGTTATCTTGCGGTCAGGGTTTACGGGCAGACTTGGGTAGCTATCTATGTACAGGTATCTTAGGTGGTTTCCACACCAATGCATGCACAACGGAGCGCTAAAACATCGCAGCTGTCTCGGTCAGCGGTCAGATCCATACTAGAAACGTCACTCCCCATGCTAAAACCGCACTCGATAGCGCTGCGTCAACAGCGGTTGAGTGGTTTTTGTATGGGGATTTACATTTCTAGTATGGATCTAATAGACCGCTGCGATATTTTAGCGCTCCGTCGTGCGTGCGATCCGCCTCAGGTGGTTTCCATATCGAACGCTCGGCGCTGCGAGTTTACATCGCATGCGTCTATCAGATACAAACCGACGTTGGCGAAGGAACAACGCAGAAACTTGCGTTAGCTTAGTAGATGCAATATATGGCCTAAATGTTTCACGGGATGAAACAGCTAATAAAATTGAACAATTGTGAACTAAGGTTGAACCGCAAAAAAATTTTGGACCTCCGAAACCTCCCGTACAAAACTTGGTCAGCTACATTTTGTATGAGAAGTCCGAATTTTTCCATATTTCGACCTATATTACTTGGAGAAACTGTTCAGTTTCGTGGTTTGGTTAACTATTAAAATATTTGCAGTTGATTTTTTACCTCCTGTAAACTTATATATTTTACACCAGCGTTGGCCAAGTGTGATATTTGCCTTATACCTGGCGATGAAGCCTGTCTTAGCCGCATTGGATACCAGAATATCTGGTTAGAAATTGTTGCCCTGTAGTTGTGGCCGTGTAGGTAAGTTTCTTCTTCTTTTCGTGTGGGACACCGAGTCGTCCAACGACCCGATGAACCCTAGTGTCAGAATTGTTCAACCGCCTACTACAAGTAGCAGGCTTCTGACGTGGTTGTGTAACGACCGCCGTCTAAGTGATCATAGACAGCAACCGGGACCTACGGCTTAACGTGCCATCCGAAACACGGAACCATCTTACTTACGGACAATCGGGTGGTTCAGCCCGCAATGTCCTAACCAGACTGGGAACAAACTCACAAAGTGATAAATATCAACTTTGTGGGTGACCCACCGAGAATCGAACCCGGAACCTTCTGCGTCAAAGGCAGTCGCACTACCACTGCGCCACATCGGTCGTCTAGGTAAGTTTCTGATAGAGACGTAGGAAATTTTGTTATCTACTCATAGGGGTTAGAAACTGTTTCTTTTTCAAATCGAAATTTATTTTTATCACCAAAATTTCTTAAATCACCAAACAATATATAAATATATATATCGAAACACCATTTCAAGCACGGAGGACAGTAACCAGTGGAGAACGCGTCGGTGCGATTTTGTTCAAAACCAAGCTCACTGGTTTTTGCGGGAGGAGAGGTAATTATCGCTAGACGTAATTGGCTTTCGCAATGACCGCATATTTTGTAGAGATGGGAAAAATAAATATGGAAAATTATATCGATATTTTATATCACCGCTCAATAAATTTACGCATATTATGTGATTGAAATTTATTGAAACATGTGCATGCTAATATTAATATAGCGATATATGTATATAAAGAATTAATAAGTACCTACTTACATTGTAATTTTAGGGTATGTATTGAAATAATTGTACCGAATTAGAAACGACCTGTTACGATCATTTTGGATGGTAGGGCTGGTTGGCGAGACGATGCTGGTCAGCGGACAGACAGACGGACATGACAAGATTATATATTGACCTACCTATTGATATTTTGTTCTGATTTCATAATAAATGAAATAGTTACAAATTGACTCGAGAGTGTTGGTGTATTTTTAGGCGATAGGCTGACAACCTGTCACTATAGTGATACACATGTTTTCTGAAACAACCTTAGAAAACAAATATCAAAAATGTCATACGTGGCGATAGTGGCCGTATTCTTACCATTGGCCATTAACGCTCTGCCTACCCCGCAAGGGATAAAGGCGTGATATATGTATGTATGTATGTTACAAATTGTTATTCGACTAGCGCAAGATCTTACATTTGATTTTGATTTTCGTTCCGGGTGGCGCGGGGGGAATACGTCCGCGCCACTCCATATACCCCGAATGCATTCATTCATATAATATACATTGTAGGTAAGTTGTTTTATTTAGTACGTACATTAACATAATTCTTTTATGACGATCCCAGAATTATCGATAAAATCATTCTATACTTCTGAGAACAGTGGTATAGCACTAATACGAAAAAAGAGCCAGCCTACGCATGGACACACCCGTGCGTTAGAAAGGGATAGCAATGAAAGACATCAACGGGAGCGCATCAGAAATTATAAATATGGAATTATTTTTCATTAAAATGAAATTTTGAAAGAATCAAGCTTAAAAATGTTTACCTATGAAATGTTATCCCGTCTTTTGCGAAACTTGATGTTGTACTACACTTTCCACACCATTTCACTGCACAGCAAGGCATTCTTGTTTACGTTTATACGCCAAAAAACGAAGCGCGGAACGTCCGTTCTTTCGCACAGTCTCAACCCGACTAATCAAAATTTTGATGCGTCTGCTTAATATAGCAGACATCAAGTGAGTGCGGTCGCCCCCGCATGCGTTCTCCACTGGTTACTGTCCTCCGTGATTTCAAGTCATTCCTAGTATAAAGAGAAAAATGCTGTTAAAGTTAAGAACACATTTCAGGCGTGATCTAAACATCAAACTGAACACTTTTTTATCGAAAACTGAACACTTTATTTGAGCCCGATCGGGAATAGTCTAAGGTCGAAATTTTTCTCGTTTACCAACAAAGCTCTCAAAGAAAAAGTTGTTCAGTTTCATGGTCTAATCACGCCTGCAATGTTTTCGTTACACCGTTTCTTACACTCTGTATACCTAGTTGTACTGCGACTGGTTAACAACCTAGCTACCTTGAAAGTAACATACTAACGGCCCAACTTAGCAAGTTTGGCCCCGGGAGGCCAATAAAGGTCGTGATAATGACGGCAGCCGAAGTGTTAATTTGTGATGCGGTAAATTCCAACTTTCTTAGTTAACTTTCACTATCTTGCTCCCTCTGAATGTTAATGGTGTTCAGTGGATTCGCGAGGCGTGCATACAAATGTTTAAACAACTAAATAAGCTTGTTTTTGTTAAGATTACTTGTCGTTGCAAACTACTGAATACCTACTCAAATAGTAGATTACGTACTGAGGTATGTAAGCTATCAATAACAACCGAGGTTTTTTAACGCCCGAGCGGAGCGATTTTACATATCTCATGCTCTGAAAGTAGGTCATTACTGACAAAAAACACGACCTGTAAGTTCAACTTACAGGCGAGGTTTTAAAACTAAGCCTGTAAGTAATTTTAAATATGGAACTAGAAAAAGAACCAATAGAATCGCGGCAATTAAAAAGTTAAAATAAATTTCTTCTTATTTTTAATAGGAGTTCCGTCCAATTGGTTGTATTTGTTTAAATTTCGAACTGGCCGCTACGAATTGTGTTGCTTGAACGCAGGAATTATATTTTGAATCTGTATTTTTATAACCTCAATAAATGAGTTTGTCGAATTATTACTCAATATTACTATAGCAAAAGTAAAAATGACTAATACAATACAATACAATACAATACAATACAAATGCTTTATTTGTACAAAACACAAAACAAAGAAAAGTACAATAAAAGAAAAATTCGGTACAATTAGGCGGCCTTATTGCTGAGGTAGCAATTTCTACCAGGCAACCTTTTATTGGCAGGAAAAGTACGCAGGGTCAAGCGGGATAGTGCATATGTACGAACTATACCTACATATACTAATAAACTATTTTACATACTAATGCACAAATTAAATTATAATAAACTAATATATACGGAAATATTTAATACAATAAACTAATACATAATTATATGGTAGAAGGATAGCAAAAAGAAAAAGTAAACTATCAGACAGCGAAGAGAAAAATAATTTAAACAGCAGTAATTATAGTAAATAGACTACTTATTCAAGCTAATAGAGCTCAAAAAATGAGCTTTAATTCTCTCCTTGAAAGAGGCGAGTGACGGAGAGCGTTGGATGTGCTCTGGCAAAGAATTCCACAGCTTGATAGCTCGCACTGTGAAAGACTTTGCACAGAAATCGGTTTTATGGAAAGGTAGGTTGAGCCGAAGAGAATTGCTGGAACGCAGGTTGCGAGCCATCGTGGAGGAGTGGAAGATATCTCTACGATCAGGAAAATGTCTACTTTATGTTAGGATACTTTTCTTTCATATTAATTCAATATTTTTCAATCATAGAAAAAAAAGTTTAGTGGTGCAATTTGAATACCAGACGATACAATCATCATTTATGGATCGTTTTTTTGTATTTATCGCTTTATTTTACTCACTTTTTATTCGATATGTAAAGCAGTATACGTACCACGGATGTAACATCAATAACAACCTCGGAAAGGTACCGCCCTCGCTCCGCTCGGGCGTTAAAAAACCTCGGTTGTTATTGATAGCTTACATACCTCAGTACGTAATCTACTATTATACGGGGTGTAAGAAACGGTGTAACGAAAACTTTGCAGGCGTGATCAGATTATGAAACTGAAAATCTTTTACTATGGGGGCTATTGTGGGAAACAATTTTCACGTTTTGACTGTCCCGATGGCGTAGCGGATAGTATGCCTACCTTCTACGCCGAGGGTCGTGGGTTCGATCCCCACCGGACACAAATATTTGTTAAGTCAATTTTCAAATATTTGTGTTGAGTCTGGGTGTTTTCTATGTATAATATGTATTTATTTATATAAAAAAAAAGTATATATGTATTAGTATCAGCCATCTAGTTCCCATAGTACAAGCTTTGCTTAGTTCGGGGCTAGATGGCGCTTTGTGAATAGTCCAGAATATTTATTTATTTATTTAGTTTTCAACATAGCCCACATAGTTAAAGTTGTTCAGTTTCATGGTCTGATCACGCCTGCAAAGTTTTCGTTACACCGTCTTTTACACCCTGTATACCTACTAAAGCAGTGCATAATATAAAACATATCCCAAAACAACTTTCTTTTCTTTTCTTTTCGTGTGGGACACCGAGTCGCCTAACGACCTGATTAACCCTAGTATCAGAATTTTTCAACCGCCTTCTACAAGTAGCAGGCTTCTGACATGGTTGTGTAACGACCGCCGTCTAAGTGATCATAGACAGCAACCGGGACCTACGGCTTAACGTGCCATCCGAAACACGGAACCATCTTACTTACGGACAATCGGGTGGTTCAGCCCGCAATGTCCTAACCAGACTGGGAACAAATTCACAAAGTGATAAATACTTTGTGAGTGACCCACCGAGAATCGAACTCGGAACCTTCTGCGTCTAAGGCAGTCGCACTACCACTGCACTACATCAGTCGTCAAACAACTTTGTGATTTCGGTAGATATGTAATAGGTATACCGGGCGTAATGGACAGCCTTTCGAATACTGATAGGGTGCATGCAGACCTTGAAACTGAACAACGTGATCAATGGAACATATGTCAGGAAACAATAAAAACATTTCGACCTCCCACACGAAATCACGATCAGTTGACTGCAGTTACTATGGGAAACCAAAAATTCTTTGCGTTTCCTAATTAGGGGAAAGTTGTTCAGTTTCCTGCGCTCTATGCACCCTGTAACAATTTGCTTCAGTTAAAAGCAGTTTGCCGTGTGATGCCGGCATAGAATAGCATCACCCCAACTCTTCCCGCGGGTGTTGTAAGAGACAACTATGGGACTCGAAGGTTTCGTGTGTATTACCAGGTATTACAACTTTAGGCGACAGGCTGACAACCTGTCACTACAGTGATAAACGAATCATCTGAAGGGGCCCTCAATACTTGTTAGACGTGGCGATAACGACCGTAATTTTACGATCGTTAACGCTCTGCCTTCCCCGCAAGGGATAAAGGCGTGATTTGTGTATGTATGTATGTAAAAGCAGTGCTTTTATCGGTGGAGCAACCGCCATTCTCTCCAAATAATAATATAGATACCTACGTAATAATTATATCGTCTTAGGATTTAGATACCTCTTAAACGGTCATAGCTTTTTCCATTGTTTTCGAATATATTTCTTGTCAATTTTAGGCGAAAAATTATTTCCTTTGACTTAAAGGTTAAAAGAGTACACGTGTTTTCACAAATACAATTACCAGTCAAATACAAAGGTAGCCAATGACAAAACGTCTATACCGAAACCATTTCGAGGACAAAGCATGATGAAATTTAATGCCACTTTGCTAATTGACAGACTAAGGCGGATCTCACACCTGACGACCGTTGGTGCAAAAGAGAAAGATATATTGCATCGACCATAATAAGTGTAAACAATGTTGAAAAATTCAGATACTAGGTGTTTTTTGGGTCGTTGGACGACTCGGTGTCCCACACGAAAAGAGAATGTAACATAGATAGATGTTGACGTAAGATTTTACGTTGCTCCTGCGCCTGCGTTCGTTTTTATTAAGGCGCGCTGCTGAAGTAAGGCCGATGAAAAGCGTTACTTTCGATCCAGTTTTTAAGCCTGTTATTGATGCTAATAAGACCTCAAAAAAATATATGACATACTTAAAGATATTGTCTAGTAGTAACACTATTGTATGACTCGATTGGTTTGATATATTTTAATAAAAAAAATCTCAAAAAGAGCATTAAAAATATTTTCAAACCAATTTTATCGTAACTTGGACTACTATTTTGATATAGTTTCTTGATGTAGAAATATTCCTCTTTTAATGCCCTAAAAATAACACTATCAGATTTTAGTGGATGAGCAGATTATAATTCAACAAATCATTTTTTTCCAAAAATTAGAACGGTTCTCGCCGACAAACCAACCTCCCGATGACATCCCGCACCGCCCGCTACCCCGCCAGTACCCAAATGGCTCTTGCCAGCGCCGGTACTGTGTCAAAATTTCCCACAAAATGTACAAATATTTTTTCGTAATTATTACTTCGCTCATTTTACTTATGACGTTAGTGACATGGATAGATTGATTGATAAAATACTTTATTGCTGACACCAGAAGGCGTAGTTTAAGTATGCGCTTATTATTGCGTCGGTTACGTCTTTTGGCGAGACGAGCAACAAATTTATCATAGCTGTCGCTTCAGCTAGCTTTTTATCCATAAGATAATGAAAAGCAAAAGTCTAACTAAGTCTTTTTACTTATAATAAGAAAGGAGTGATACATAATTAGTAATTCACTCTAAATATTTACACGGTGCATTCTGAACATGAGTAACGTTTTTACAGTATGTACCAAGTAATTTTTAATAAATTTTTTCAAGATAACTCTTTGCTTGACAGGTCATCTGAACAATTTTCCCCCAAGAACTTATTACAGAAACCGACACAGCGGTGCGGAATTAGATCCAGTTGGTGGTCATTCAACCACAGACCAGAGATGTCATTTCTTAGTCAACCTTAGTTTCGGAAATAAAGTAGTTTTGCTTTCTTTGGTATAGTTGTATGTTTTGACGAATTCTTGATTTAAGGTGACAGCAAACTAAAAACGGATTTATCTCGAAAACTATACATGCCAGACTATAATTTTTTTAGGGTATTATGGCACTTTCTATGTAAGAGTAGTATAACAGTGAAATTAGATGGCGCGGTTCAGGAGCTAGGTATGAACTTTTATGTTCATACTGACGCTTCTATCAAAGAGATAACATTATAGTAATACCCAGTATCCCGTTGCACACCATCTATATTTCCTTAAAATAACGTGGCACTTGACATATTCTTCAGCACAAAATAAAAAAGTGGCCTGTGGCCCTAGAAAGTCCGTAATTGTGGGCTTTACGAGATATTTTTATACTTTCAATAAATGAGGAAAACGACCAAATGAGAAAGTGGACTAAATAAAACTTGAACTAACCGAGAAAGTGGATTAAAAGAGGGAATAGAATAAATGAGGAAGTTGACCAAATGTAAAAGTAGACTAAATGAGAAATTGGAACAGATGAGGTAGTGAAATAAATAACTAGAAAAGTAGGCCTTCAATAATGCGCATGTGAGTGACGCGAGGCCTAGGGCAATTGTGGACTAAATACGGGCCCGATTTCAATTTTAAGATTATCAAACAAGTTCTAAAATATGAGTACCGAAACTGAGTTATTTTTGCTCTACTTTGCACCGTTTTTGCGGTATTTTCACTTTTAGTTTGCATTCTTTTTTAATTTTCAAAAAAGATATTTTTCTGAAATGTTTCATGGCGTTTGCGTTCCAATTTTTTCTATTCTTTATTGCTTTTTTAAAATTTTTAACCGACCGGCTTAGAAAAAGGGTTATGTTTTATATGGGATGGGGCGCTTAACTAAAACCTTTTGCATGCTTTTTAGTTTTATATTCGCTGCAATAACATAGACCCATGTCCTGGTCGCTGTGGCTGTGGAGAAGAAGGAATAACTAAATTTTTGGATTTTACGCAGATAACCCCGGATTTTTTTCGCCCAAGATACTATTTGAAAAGCGTTCACTCTCTCTTTCACACTCATTTACTCACCTATATTGCTTTTCCGTTTTAGCATCATAGTTCAGAAATTCATCTAACATTTGTCTTACGTTCAAAATTATCGTTCAATTGTCCATTCGTTTCATCTTACAGCTGTTCGTCTCATCATACAAATCATCCATCCCACATACATGACGTAAATTCTAGTATTTCACGGTCTACATTCCAAGTCGACGGATGTTGGCACTTGAGCCGGCAGCATAAACAAAACAAAATCAATGAAGTATCTACCTATATCAAGTTGCAAGCGTGACAGAGGACTCCAATGAAAAACGCCATTTAACATTTTAGTAAAATATCATTTTTGAATATTAAAAACGAATGGAAACTAAAAGTGCATATATCTTGAGAACAGTACACCGTAGAGCAAATATAACTGAATTTTCGTACTCAAATTTTTTGACCATTTTCTATCAACATTGAAATATTTGTGTACACCTTTTTGATTCATAATCATCTTTTGTACAATCTATACGTACTTTTTTAACTTTATAGAATGTAAGTCGGGTCGGCTAGATTTTTTTTCATATTTCAACCTATGTTCCTTGGGGAAAGTTGTTCAGTTTCAAGGACAGTGTGGCGGAGCCGATATGGCCCGCTGGCTGCTTTATCAGCTGGGGCCTGATTTTTGGTGGAATAAAACAACCAACTTTCTCTAGCACGACTATAATGACACTGAGTCAAAATATCTTGTCCAAAATAAAAAGTAATAAAAAATACAACAGATCATACAAAATAGTGCGATTCCGCACAGACAGGTTCATAAAAGGAACTTAGAACTTATGCTAACATTCTTTGTAATTAAATGTGTGTGTTTTAAGTAGACATTACGGTCTTTTTAGGCCTTCCTCCTCTTCTGCGTCCATCCATCTACCCACATTCATATTCGTTTCGTCGCATTTTCACAAAAAAATAATAATTCACGAGTAGAAGTAAAAGTTCCACGGCCGGCATAAAGCTCAAATATACTTAAAAGGTGGACGGACTGCGGTCATGTTTATAAAACACACGACGTACGGGTGCGTAGTGTACGAGCGCCAGATGATGTGTCAGAGCGCGGGGAGCGCGGGCGCCCCCCCCACCTCACCCCCTGAAATCGTGATTTGAGCACTGAATCCTGGCCTTAATGGAGAATCAGAAATTTCTTATGGCAGATGCATGAGTTCAAAGACTGTAGTCCGGAGATGTTGTCATTGACTCCAATAGAAGAAGAAGAAGATAGACGCTAGTATTACGGATGCGCTAAAACTGCGCAAAAACGGGCGTCAAGTGTGCGAACCGCCTTACATTCCTTTTCACCAACCAATGTACTAATTGGATGGATCAAACGAACCAATAGTTCTAATTTATAACAAGGTTTGATAAAAGTTGTGGTTGAAATAAAGCAGACTTTATTGTTGCCGTGGAGATTCGATATAATTAGAAAATGTGTTTTTTGATGTAATTAAGCAATAGACATCCCTTGTTATAGATAGAATAGAAAAAAGATCAGCTTTTGTCTTGTTATCTGTAAGTAGGTTATGTTCCCTAGGCAAATTTCTTTTGAATATTCACCTAGGTACCTAATAATATAAGGTACTTATGGTAAAGACCATCTTTGGGGAAATATTTTCACAGCGTAATACTCGGTGCTTTATTGTCTAGTTTATTGTATTCTGTGAAATTCTTAAGATTTCACTTAATACAATTGATTAACCTTTAAAATAAAAAAACTAATATCTTCAGGGTGTTTTAGTCATAAAACTGAATTTTGTCAGAAAAAAATTGTGACTGGTTAGGCTAGTGCATTTTGTATTAAAGGTTTTCTCCCCTCATTTGGGACCTTAAAAACTATAGAAGCATTTTCTATTGTCCACAGATTCAGCTGTATGGGTTCAACAAGGAGCTGTATCACAACATGTCAGAAGCCCAGCACAAGTCACAAGGAGTGGTCGGAATCTCTCTGATGGTTCAAGTAAGTTCTGACTGGCTCTTATTTTATTATTTCTTTACTTTTATATTATATTTCGTTCATCCGTTCCACTTGTCCTGGTTGCTGTTCAGCCCTAGAGTCAGAATTTTTCAACCACCTTCAGCAAGGAGCAGGTTTCTTACATGGTTGTGTATGACTACTTCGACAACTGTCGTAACACAACCATGTCAGAAACCTGATACTTGCTGAAGGCGGTTGAAAAATTCTGACACTAGGGCTGATTGGGTCGTTGGATGTCTCGGTGGTCCGTATGAAAAAAAAGAAACGATATTTTATATGTGATTGATGTGGAACTCTCAACCATCAAAATTCAACATTTTGATACCTGTATTGAAAAAAGGCACATTTCTCCCATCATCCCATTAAAGAAAATATTGTTTTCGCAAGAAAGCTACGTCAAAATACGGAATTTAATTTCGAATTTTATTACAGATCGGAGAGCCTACCAACAAAGAGCTTAGATTGATCACAAGTGCATTCAACAAAGTTGTATATAGAGGTGAGTAATTATGAGTTTTGTACCTAAGACCACTCATTACCACAGTAGTAACCCAAGACATAACATAGGCGCTAAGCTCGTCAAAACCTAAGAATATCCCATTTTTGTCCTAACTCTGCAGGTCGGCTGTAAGATTTTTTTTTTCTAGAGATAAGATGTCCCGTTTGTGTATATTTTTTAAAAACATTAATAAAATCGTGTGTTCTGTCTACAACAAACAAAAACAAAAACAAAACAAAATAATACGAGCAAAGACGGCCTTAACGTTTCTTAAGTACACAATAAATGGTCGATTTTTTCCGCAGGAAGTTCATTCCCCATCAAGCATCTACCTCTAAGCTCTCTGCTGCCGAACACGCAGCAATACCTCACATACGAGGGGTCCACCACACACCCTGGGTGCTGGGAGACTGCCGTGTGGATCATCTTCAATAAACCCATCTACATCTCTAAACAGGAGGTTAGTGTCCTACTAGAAGACACGGATGTCCTTAATTCTACTCTTGTTTAGGACATTGCAGACTGAACAAGAGAAGACCTATGAGAAAGATCATTGCGTGCTTAGGAGGATACATCATTGGTAAAGACCGATGACTAGAGAATCAGTACCCCTATGGTCTTAGTTTGAAGAAGAAACAACGCTCCCTAGATCGGCACGACTCTTGTTTAGAAAATTACAGAATTAAAAACCAGAATGTCTTTGAGAAAGATGGTTTATTTATATCTACACTCTTCAGAGCATAATCTTTGATTCAATCTTCTTTTTTCTAGCGAATAGCAATACCGAATGATCATATTTTTCTTTGTCCTATATCATACCTACTCTTTTAACTGTGTTGATAATTGCCAGTAGTAGTTTCTGAGGAACAACTTATGGTCCTGTCGATAGTGCATCGCAAACAAAAGATACCTATTGATATCTTACTACTACAGAACTACTTGTTATTGATAATGGTAAAAATTTTAGATCAACTATAACAATGCTCTATCCAACAGATGTATGTCCTGCGGAGGCTGATGCAGGGCTCCCAGATTTCCCCCAAGGCGCCTCTGGGAAACAACGCTCGGCCAGTCCAACCGCTGCACCACAGGACTGTCAGGACCAATATTAACTTCAACAAACAGGGTGTGCCGGTATGTACACTTTTATTATCATCACAAACCAAGTACAAAGAATACTAACGGTAAGCAATGTTGTAGGTACCATCTATGTAGACCTGACGTCACAGTTCAGTCCGATAAGTAAACTCCCAGTTTAACGGTAACCCCTAAGCCCAGTCTCGCCCAAGGGCGTGATTATGCTGGTTGTTTGAAGAACGGCTTACAAATTCAGTTCAAGTTGCTCACATCCTTTCCCGATTTCTTATTGAAAACTTAATACGCCAGCTCTTCCATGTATCTGCTCTGTAGTTCTCACTTTACTAAGTTATTGTCAGGTTGGATGCGGTGGACCCAAGATGGAAACTTTATCATTGTCTATAGGAGCGCTTAGGGAATGCCTAAGTTCACGTTTCTTGGCTATTGAGTTTATGCGAAAACTCAGAAAAGCTCTGGCGCATTTCAAACTTAGGCACGTGTCTAATCTCAAAGGTTCTTCTAGATTTTTCAGCACCACAGCGTCAAAATAAAAAAAGTGTAAATATTGTACCAATTTTAATATGCCTCCCTATTTCAATTTGTGTTCAGTAGACTACCTCTTCTCTATGTGTTTTGACGCGCAACCACGTTTAATTAATTAATATTGTCCAGACACGGTAAATTACACTTCACGCCACGGCGGTACGCCCCCGTCTTATGTGGGATTCTCTTGAATTTATTGTCTGTCCTCTCCTTCCGATCTTGGATGTCTGTTTTTGGACACCATTCGCTTTTCTTGAACAGTCAGTCAGAATGTGATCATCAGTATCAGAAGTTTTGATTTGCATGAAATATGACAATGACTTTGACGTCTAATTCATTTTACGCTACTTTACTGGTCGTAAATATGTTTGATTTAAGGGAGCAGCAGATATTTATATATAATCTTTTTTCTTTCGAAATGATGAATTGCTAGTTTAACTTGATTACTCAAACAAAACAAAATCATCGTAACGAAAAAAAAACACGCCAGGGTACATTCAGTCTCAGAATTTCAATCAAATCAAATGTTTTTGTGCGAGCTGTCATATTCTAAACTTACGCCAAAGGTGTATTCTATGCCCTTCAGAACAACAATATTCAAGACGTGACAACTTAAACTAATGAAGAAAACTTTCAAGGGAACGCTTTCGTGTCCGTCTAGTCTGAAACTTTAAGTTGTCGCAGAACTTCATACAAACTCGCTTGATAACCGCTGTTGAGCAGTTTGTGGTCATAATTCACTTGTCAAGTGGATAAACTGTGAAACACCGCATTTATTTTCAAGCAAGAGTTTATCAAAGCTAGTTTAGTAAAATTTGTTATGGTGATAGTGGAGTTTGATGGAGATTTTTCTTTAAACTTTTTATGAGAACGAGTTTCTGTTTCTTTTTTTAACTGTAAAGGATAACCCGTCCGATATAGATAGTCCGCTTTTGGACATTGACCTCTCCTTTGGAGGTAGTTATCATGCTCACGATCCTTGGCAGGCGGATAGGCGAGCGCAGTGCAAGAAAGAATCCTAGGCATAACATTATCCGCTCGAAATAATATTTCACATGAAAGAATATACTAATAATATTATATCTGCACAGTATTTTTATGCCAGTTTTTCTGATAATTTTAACACTGGGTGATTTTACCATACCATTTTATAAAATATATTTATTCTTTTGCGTGTCGGACACCGCGTCGTCCAACGATCCGATTCATCGACGACCAATTAAATGAAAGTTTTGAAAGTACAAAAAATATCAGTCATATTGGTTGCTTATTTGATTTTCAATTAAGCTTAGTTTAAAAAAACATCTACGAATACATAATGGCATCGACAACAAAATCATAGTTGAAAAGTAAGTCCAACTTAAATAAACAAAAGCCGCAAATCGCAATATGAAAATAGGTTTCCCGGTGTTGCCAGCCCGTGCTTAATTAATTCAAGGCGAGTGCGCTGCGGTGTTGGCAGAAGGATGGGGACGAGGTGGAAATTCACAGCAGGTTCGTGGGTTAGAGGTGATGAAAATTAAAGACGGAGTTTGTCAAAGTACCTACTGATGTCGATTTTTCCGTTGTACCTATGTAATCCAGTCTCAATCTTAGCTTCAAAATCTTTATCGGACCAACCTACACCTGTTTGTTTTTATATATATGTAGGTACTGCAAGACACACCATTTTCAGTTTAGATTAATATGTTTGCATTTTTTGTGCCGTTTATATCTAATCTAAATTTAAAAAAATATATGATACAAGTATGATACCTACATGAGTTTAAAGAATGTGACGTATTATGTCAGCCCCCATCTTAGAAACTGAAAAGTCGTATTTTATACCCATTTGTTAAAATAGATGACTATAGTTTCTATGCTGAGGTAGGCAAACCAGTATATTATAGGTAACTGCCGGTAAGTAATTGTACGTTACATTGCAATTACACAAAACGATTATTTTTATCACTTCAGTTTGTATATTTGACTCCGTTTACTTTTCTACGTCTACTTTTTTATTTCAATCTATTACTCTTAGGTTTGGTTTGCAGTCTAAGATGGTAAACTCAAGATGGAGAAACTATAACTTAGCTATAGTCTGAACTGTGAAATAGGTACATTGAGTTTGCAATCTTGGAATATTAGACACAATTCCAACTATAATATAATAATGCCAGTAGATTAAATATACTATGTAAAAATATTTCAAGAAGTAAACAAGCGTATACATACTTATATCACGCTTTTATCGTTTGCGGATTAGGCAGAGCGTTCACAACCATAAAGATACGGTCGCTATACAACTTATTCAGTTTTCAACTTTCCCAAAGAATGAAGTTCCTCAAAATATGCACATTATTTGGACAATTACTTATATATTATATTTTGTATAATATCCAATATCTTATCCAATTCTATCAAATCTAGTCAGCTACTAGATGGTAGGTCAAGTTCTTTTCGACATTTTGGTATAATTATTCATGTCCGTGTTTCCCTGGCTAAAAATAACCTTTGTCATTGCCTTGTTTCCCAAATAATCATCTACATCATCAGTTTTGGCCTACATCTCCAAATATTACTAGCGATTTATTTTTACATACATACATACATAAATCACACCTATATCTCTGGCAGGATATGCAGAGCGTTAACGACCGTAAAATTACGGTCGTTATCGCCACGTCTGACAAATGTTTTGAGGGTCGTTTCAGATAAGTCGTGTATCACAATAGTAACGGTTGTTAGCCTGTCGCCTAAAATTGCAATACACATGAAACCCTCAAATCCCTTCGACTTCTACGATATCCACGGGTAAAAAATGGGCTGATGCTATTCTAAGCTGGCATCACACGGCATCTTATATTTATTTTTACTACAATAATTTAATTACAAATATTTGTTTCAGGTATCCAGTAATTGTCCTGATATGTATAGAAACATGCATTACACCGGTAAGCCTCATATAACTTTACTTTCTTCTTAATTTTGAACCAATATTCATTAAATTTTCAATTCTTGCATCTTGACCCTTAGAGCATGTAACTTTTTCAAAGTTTTACTTACATGACAAGAGTGGATCGCACATTTGACGCACAACGGAGCGTTAAAACATCGCAGCGGTCTGTCAGATTCATACTAGAAATGTCCACCCCCATAATAAAACCACTCAACCGCTGTCGACCCAGTGCTATCGCAGTGTCGTTCGTTCAGTGCGGCTTTAGTATGAGGAGTGACGTTTTTAGTATGGATCTGACAGACCACTGCGATACTAGCGCTTCGTCGTGCTTTAAGTGTGCGATCCGCCTAAACTTTTTATCACTGAACCATATTTTTTAGCACAGCATTCCCACGCAGTTGTAAACTTTTCAAATAATAAAACTGTGCATCGAAAATAAAATATAAAACAAATGCCCCGATTTTTTTGTCGCCACTGTTCAAAAATGGATTCAAAACTGACCCGATGTGATAAAATTGTCGTTTTCAGCACGCCACGCGCACAAGCGCACTAAAAAAAGTATTGCATGCAAACGAAAAAGTGTGCCTGCCAAATGTCCCAGGAAATAGGTATAGCATGGACTGCGCTTAACACGTTCACTGCCACTCCGCTGAAAGCCGGGATTTAGGAAGCTTACGATGCAAGGGGTGTGATAGAATTATCGCTTTTTTTATTTTTAAAAATTCATTGAAAACTGATTTTTAATGAGGGTATATCTTTTAAGAGAATGTGGACAAATAAATTCTTTTTTTAAAGCGAATTTTAACATAATATGACGTGTCGTTTTAGCAACGCGAGTAACACTAGCGTATTACTGCAGTCGGGCTTTATTTTTTAATAACATGCTATTTAATTTTTTTAATAATGAATTTTTTTTCATATTTTGCGTATTCATCAGAAAAAAGTTGGTTTCGGCCAACGGTAAATTGCAATCAGTTTTATTTCCTGATGATTATAATTTAAGAAAAATAAATGAAATTTTGAAAGTCCTATGTCCGTTTTAAAGTGCTAATGAAGCTAGATTGTTAAAAAAACATATTATATCCAAATAACGCCCACATCCACATCCCTTTATACTTTTACGTCTACAAACCACGGCAATAGACTTGAACTTACTGAAAATGGCGTACCGGCTAGAGACGTCAGTTGCAGTGAACGTGTTAACTAGTTATTTAACCAGTAGTTAGTTAGCACCCCTGAAGCAATGTTTTTTCAGTTTCGGTTTGGCTTTCGGCTAGGTCAAAGAAAACAATAAAAACATTAACCCTGTTATCACAAAAAAAGTTAGACATATTTTATGTTGACAACATCAAATCGTACGGAATAAATATTCAAACACTGTCTTAACGCGTGTCTAACTTTTTTAAATAATGCTGTAAGTGCCTGCGAAAATCTTTTGAGCTTTAGTATTTGGAACATCTTTACGTTCGACTTGTGTGTTTGCTTTTTATGTTTGTCTGTAATAATTATACAGAGTGTTAGAAAAAGTACTAACTTCTTTTCAAGGGATAAACCAGCCCATGAAACTGAATAACTTTCCCCAAATAACATAAGCAGAAATATGAAAAAAAATGATCTCCCTTGTAATTTGTATGTGACGTCCAAATTTTTACCTATTTGACCTATGTTCGTTAGGGAAAGTTTTTCAGTTTTATGGCTGGTTTATCCCTAGAAACGAAGTTATTACTTTTCCTAACAACTATAGGTATTTAATTGAATATTGGAGTTGTTACCAATATTTTGGTCCTCTCTCTCTGTGTGTGTGTTTCAGTTGTTTCTGTAAACTTTTTTTATATGCTTTCTTGTGTCTACTTGCTAACGGCAGAGCTATTTCATCATTATGCTATAATATTGTGTGAAAGCTGAATATTATTATCTCCAATGTCGATACAAATACACGAATTAACCCAAAACACCAAACTGTCATTAATATTATCACTGTTTTGAATTAGTGACACCACAAGAGGAAACTAGTAAATCGGCCACTATTTTAGCATAGGTATTAAATACAGGGTCTAAAAATATTTGCTGCAAATATTTTAAGGGGTGAATCAGGCCATGAAACTGAACAACTTTCCCAAAGTAACATAGGTCAAAACATGAGGAAACATTTTAGACCTCCCGTACAAAACTACGGACCGACAGTTTGTGTGGGAGGTACAAATTCTTTTTTCATATTTTGACCTTTGTTCCTTGGGGAAAGTTGTTCAGTTTCATGGGCTGATTCACCCCTTTAAGTATTTGCAGCTAATATTTTTACACCTTATATATCGTACTGCATAGATTGCCGTGACTGAAATTACCGAACGATGCCGGCTTAGAATAGCATCATCCCATTTCTACCTATGTGTATCGTAAAAGGCGATTAAGGGATGAATGCAGAGAACGGGCAGCAGCGTTCTGTGTGAATATCTACAATACCTTGCACTGCGCTCGCCAGTCCGCCTGCCAAGCGTGATGAGTTTTGAATGGCACGTGAAGCCGTAGGTCCCGGTTGTTGTCTATGATCACTTAGACGGCGGTCGTTACACAACAATGTCAGAAGCCTGCTACTTGTTAAAGGCGGTTTAAAAATGTTGACCCTAGGGTTCATCGGGTCGTTGGACGACTCGGTGTCCCAAACGAAAAGAGAGAGAAGGGAGAGCTGCATTTTTATTGTTACGTTGATGTTACGTTCAAACGAATTGAAATGTGCAACAGTTATATAGGCAGGTATGTTTGGAAGTTAATAGATTTCAAATTGGGCGTATCATGTGCATGAAATTAAGCTTTTGTGTGTACTAATTATGAGCTCGCTTATACGCTTGTAATTTGCAACTTTTATCCTGTAATTATGAATTTTAGTTTTACTAGTGATTTTCAGAGTGTATTATCAAAATTGGTGATTAAGTAGAATTAGTTTAAGGTGTACTCAATTTATAAAGCCTGTAAGATAGTGTAGTTTGAGAAATATAATTTGAGCTGATTAATAGCATAGGACAAAAGACTTTAACAATAGAAAACAATTGTTTAGAGTTAACACTCAGCGGCTTATGTTATATTTCCTAGACTGTATATTTATATGCATTTGAGTTTAGTACTTTAGTGCAGGTAAAAGATAAAGAAATATATATTTGAAGGAAATGACGTAATTCACAAACACAAATAAACTAGGCATACATACTTAACGCACAATGCAGCGCCAAAATAACGCATAACGCAATGCAGCTGCGTCGCTAGCGATTAAGCGGTTTTATTGACATTTCTGGTATGGATCTGGATGAAACAGACCGTGCGTTAAGTGTGAAAAAGGCCAAAGTTGTACTATTTTTTTTTATATACAAATTGTCGGTAATAAAATATGTTTTAACTTGGACATTGATCTTAAATAATATATTTAATAATACATTTATTTATTTTATTTTGCAGCGACCCAATGGCCCAGGGAACACAGCATGCGTTACAGGAGCGCCGAAGACTTAGCAATGTTATCTCCAAACTAAACTGTCAATGTAATGTACTTATTAGGCTCGTCTTATCAATGTAGGGACTTGTAACTGTAGACTATGCAATATGAAAGTAAGTAGGTATTTGTAAGTAATATTATCTAGAGTTATAAAGTTTTTTTGTGTATAATAGCCAGCCATAGCAAACAAATTACATAGCACACAGTACTGTATCAAAAGTGCTTGACCAAAATATTATGTAGCAGCGTTGCAAAAGTTATAAAAATGACATTTATATAAAGTATTTCTTATAAAAATCACCACATAAATCACGCCTATATCTCTGGAGGGGTAGACGGAGCGTTACCCTTCTGTAATAAATGTTTGAGGGGTTATTTCAAATAAGTTGCGTATCACTATACTGACAAGTTGTCAACCTGTTGCCTAAAATTACAATACATATGAGACTGGATCCCTCGGTCGGCTTCTACGACACCCACGGGAACGAAATGGGGTGATGCTATTCTTAGCCGGCATCTCACGGCAATATAAAAATTACAAATAAAACAAAATTAATGGTGATACTTTAATTTGAAGTACAAAAACACCCAGATCATTCCCATACCAAAAACAACTCACAACACCTTTATAACATAAAGCCAGCATTTCCAGAATTCTAGATCTTGGTATGTCTGGTAGATAAGGGGAAACTTCCTGTCTGGTTGTTATGTTTGACTGGCATGGCCTGGAGGAAGGGGGTGGCTAGGGGGGGTCACCGCCTTAACCTTGCTAAAACGCTATCAGCTACACTTTACAATATGCTAAGTTGTATGCAATTTAACATACACATATCACGCTTCTATCTCTTGCGGGGTAGGCAGAGCGTTAACGGCCGTAAAAATACTGTCGCTATCGCCACGTCTGACAACATTTGAGGGTATTGTTGTATGCGATTTTGGATATAGAAATATGACATGACACAGGCGCATCGCACACTTAACGCACGACGGACCGCTAAAATATCGCAGCGTTCTGTCAGATCCATACTAGAAACGTCACTCCCCATAATAAAACCGCACACCACGGACGACGCTGCGATGGCGCTGCGTCAACAGCGGTTTAGCGGTTTTAATATGGGGATTGAAATTTTTTGTGTGGACCTGACAGAACGCTGCGATATTTTAGCGGTCCGTCGTGCGTTAAGTGTGTTATCCACCCAGAAGCCTTTAACACACTTAACTTTAACCCAGGAGCCTTTCATCCTATTTCTTTTTATCGAATTCTGTCCTTTTGTTGAATTCACCATTGCAAGTGTTAGTAACAAGCTTGTTCTGAAAAGCCTATAATAATTTTAAATAATGGAATGCACATAACTGCATAGAATCAGGCACATCTTGCTATTAAACATTCTTAAAACAAATCCTTGAAATTCTACACCTCTTTAGATTGGATTTAAAATTCGCAGAGTGTAAAACAGTTTTTTAAAGCAAGCGTTAAGGGTTGAAAATGAATTGAATCACCTGCATTAAGTTACTCGCTGTTGACGCAATTTCTTACGATTGTAGTCTACGTCTGGAGCGGCGGTGGCCAAGTGGTTAGAACACCGGTCTTACAATCGTGAGACCCGAGTTCGATCCCCGCCATGTACCTGCCAATGTGTGTTTTACTCAGGTACATTTACCGACTGCCCTTACACAAATCACGCCTTTATAACGCCACGGATAAAGCCCAACAGATCGAGCAGAGAGATCAGACGAGATCGAGGCAGAGCATTAACGACTGCAAATTTACGGTCGTTATCGTCTCGTCTCATAAATGGTTGAGGGTCGGTACAGATGAGTCATACTTAACTTTAGTGACAGGTTGTCAGCCTGTCGCCCAAAACTGCAATACACATTAAACCCTCGGGTGCCATCGGCTTCTACGACACCCACGGGAAAGAAATGGGGTCATACTTTTCTAAGCTGGTATCAAACGGAAAGAATCCAATATACTACTAAATTACATCACCGTTGCTAATTAAGTATACAAACAAAGCGTTACTCTTTAGATATTATGTGTGTGTAACTTTGTAAAAATAGGTAAACTATCAGTTCGGAATCATAGAGAGTCAATTAGTTTAGGATTAAAAATGAGTAAGTAAACATGCTTCGTGTAAAATATGACTTCGTCAATTGTGTAGACAATATCTTTGCAGGTGTAAAATTGTACATGCTTCAATAAAAACCAAAATATATGGTTTTGAAATATACTGGACGGCAGAATACGTAGAAATAAGCATAACTGTAATGTTTAGTTAAAGATAAAGCGAAATAAATCTGCATTAAAGTTCTTTGACCTCCAATTACTTAATGAACTAATGTGGATAGCACACTTAACGCACGACGGAGCGCTAAAATATCGCAACGGTCTGTCAGATCCATACTACACAGAAACGTCACTCACTTCCCATACTAAAACCGCACACGACGGACGACACTCCGATAGCGGTGCGTCGACAGCGGTTAGGCGGTTTTAGCATGGGGATTGACATTTCTACTATGGTTCTGATAGACCGCTGCGATATTTTAGCGCTCCGCTGTGCGTTAAGTGTGGGAAATGACATTTTTTAACATACAAGCGCTGATCCAACATCTCTTTCGATACTCAAGGTAAGACGTATTTGTAATAGTTTTAAATTATAATGTACCGTATCGTTTGAATAAATGGCGTACAGTAGTAAACTGGGGTCATTGCACTTTTATCCAAATTCATTTTGCTCAATCTATTTAGATTACTTTAGCTATGAAATGATATTGGTACATACATATTAAAATTCTTTTCAAAAGAGATGATAAAACAAACTAACTTATACATAAGTAGATAAGAAATAGAGTGCGTGCTCACAATATTTATACCGGTTGTATTATATATTATACAAGTACCTAGATGGCTGTATATAACATGTAAATATATAATATATATCTTCTACTTACAACACTATACATAAATACAAATATCATATTTCGTCCACACTGTAAAGTGTATCTATTGCAAAATACTCCGTATTTCAAGGACATAGGCTTTAAAATAGTGTAAAATTAGTGTTTGTTACAAGATGCAAAGTACTATACTGCTAAGAAATAAATAATAATAAATAATTATAAAATATAGATTTAGAAACAATTATATAAGATCCTAGATCTATTTAACTTTTTAATATGTTACAATTAATAAAATTAGGAAGTATATTCGTTTCTGTATTATAATTATAATAAAATATTGTATACAAAGAAAGCTTATGATTGTAGGTAGTTTGCTAAGTATAAAAAGTCTAAGTCTAGATTCTGATATAACGATTTATGAACGATTTTAGCTTACGTTATTACAAAATCAAAACCATTCTTAAAAACACATTAATCAACCTTTTCAGAATGGAACAACAAACAAAAAAAAAACAATTATCTTTATTTATTTATTTTTAGATTACACCATATGAATTTATTTAATAGAGTGCATTTTTTGTTACTTTTCGTGTTTTTTTTTCATATCCAAAAAATCCCTGTAACTATTAAAAAAAAACAAATGTTAACTGTAATGTACCTACGGAATTACATGTGTAGAGATTAGAAGCCTGTGTTACCGCCATATTGGAAGTGTAATTAAATAAAATGTTTACCACAAACTGTGTATCATTTATTTTTATACATTTGTACCTAAGTACTTTAAAAAAGCGCATTTTAAAAATATGTCTTGTTAAACTCTGACAAACTTTGGGATCAGAAGGTCATTTTAAAGTAGATATAAAATAATTAATAAAAAACATGATAGATTGAAGAAATAAGAAGATAAATAAATGATTTTTTTTTCCTCTTTTCTTTCATAAATAAATCTCGTCTGAAATCATTTATATGATTTACTTATACCAAATATAATCGGGTCATTTTATAAAAAAACAACCTAACAACTTACATAAAAAAATGAAACTAACTTAAAGTAGGAAAAGCCATTGGACGATTCGAAATCCCACACTAAAACAAAATTAAGAAATTGCACTGACAGATAATATAATAATTTTAATTCACAAAACATATCAAAATTTTATGCATAAAACACTAGCCCATAATCGCCGCCTCGTAGCTATCTACTACGGCGTAGCACTAGCTACGACGTAGCGCAGTTCCGCCGGAAGTAGGGTCGCAGACAACATGGCTGCGCGGACACTTCCGGTTGCGGTATCGCCGCTTTACAGCTAATACATGATGCATAGGGAGCCAAGTGATATTTTAGTATCTAAGATATGCAATATGGGGATTCTAAAGGCTATAAGGAAACGGTTCGCGGGACATACCTCTGCTCCAAAACCAAACCTGTGAAATTTTGTATATAGATGTGACTGTAAAGTATGAAAACTGATGCGTAATCTTTTATGTTATAAAGGGCGTAAAACACAAACTTCCCCCAAAGATCGAAATATGAAAAAAAATCGGCCTCTCGTACAAATTGGTGACCAAGTCGATTTCTATGGGGGTTCAAATGAGCTAATATTTAAAATAACTAAAAGTTGTACGCTTAAAACTACTGACTATACTATATAATTAGTGATCTGGTCCACAACCGAATTGTGGACGCTACTAAAAATAGCTTGACTATTGGGATGAGGTGGCGATAAGAGTGGGGTAGGGAAGGAACAATAGGGAATATTCATGTTTTTTTTTGTCTTAAATTAATAGTTTACCTCCTTTTATCGTAGAAAAAAATATAAATGGGCTTCAAAATACTGTAGATATTTTAAAAAATGAAATTTAAAACTTTTAAAAAATTTAAGCTGTGAGCGCGCTTTGCGTGACGTCACATGACACGTCCAGTGGGTGTTTACTGTGGATTTTGAATACAATGTCGTGTCAGATGACGTCACATTTCGTTCGACTAATAGCGGCGCGTTTTGGAAGTTTGAATTTCGCTCCCTTATTTTGCACTTTTTGAATATTATTTTAGGGGTTTAAATAATAAGTAAATTTAAAAAAGCCTTTTGATTACAATATTACGATAATAAGTATTCGAGAAAAAATATTTTGGGCCACTTCAAATTTTATGCATATTCCCTATTATCATTATAGAGAACGTATTTTATAGTTGTTAAAACTCTGCCTTCACGGCAAAGGCGAAAGGCGTGATATTTGTATGCAATATGCATACATGTAAATCATTACCAAACACTTTAGCACTACGTTTATATCTCGCATTACACGCAGAAGCGGCTAACGTAGAACGGAACCCGAAGCGGCGGCCATCTTGTTCGCGACCAGTTCCGGCGCACCGACTTCCGGCGCTACTTGTACTGCGGCGCATTGTTTTAATGCGTTTGTGTATACTGCGACATGTTTTTATACTGTGGCATCTGTTTTCAGTTTTGCTGTTGTAGTTAGCACTATGCTAATACGTGTATAAGCACGTATAGTCTTAAAATAAAACTGAATCAAGCTTCTTTGATAAGAAAATGAAATGTAGCCAAGATCAAATTGCCAGGGCTAAATAATAAAAAACCTAGCCTGCCCATGTTTCTGTAAGAAACACAGTCTACTCGTAGCCATGGAGTGTAACCGCTTCGAAATATCGAGTTAAAAACAAACATAATCGTGGTGATAATCCCATTAATACTAGTAATTTAAGTGTTTCTGTAAGAACTTTATCATAAACATTACTTCAGAGTTTTGATAAAATTATGTGCAAATGTGGTTTCTGACCAAAAGATTTGAGATTTTTGCGGTTGTTACACACATACACAAATCACGCCTATATCCCTGGCGGGGTAGGCAGAGCGTTAACGACCGTAAAATTACGGCCGTTATCGCCACGTCTGACAAAATGTTTGAGGGTCGCTACAGACAAGTCGTGTATCACTGTAGTGACAGGATGTCAGTCTGTCGCCTAAATATGTAATACACGAAACCCTCGAGTCCCTTAGTCGCCTCATACGACACCCACAGGAAAGAAATGGGATGATGCCATTCTAAGCCGGCATCACACGGCAAACACGGTTGTTCACAACATTTAAATTATTAGTATTAACGGCTGTTCCTGAAGAAATGTCAATCCCCTTACTAAAACCGCTCAACCGCACTCGACGCGGCGCTATCGGAGCTTCGTACGTCGAGTGCGGTATTAGTATGGGGATTGACATTTTTAATACGGATCTGACAGACCGCTGCGATATTTTAGCGGTCCGTCGTGCGCTAAGAAGGTTATTAGATCCATTTTAGCAGAAAGTGTTACTTTTGCAAGTATTTTAAAAACCCAAGCGACACGGTTTGCTATATGTCCCGGTCCCGCGACGGAATACTAAAAATCTCCTAAGTAATTTCATTGTGTCTTGGCGACACGCCGAAGTGGTTTCCAAGTTGTTGCGGTACCTTCTGCAAAAAAGGAACCACGTAAAGAAAATATTTCGGGGATTTTTTCCCCTTATGCTAGTCTATTGCAGATAGCAATGAACGCTGCCGTCCATTCCCGGATTATCCTTTCTTCCGAAGAAGAAGAGCGATTAAGTCGTGAATCACGTAATCGTATAGGCAAATCTCGTATAGGTTTTTTTTCTGTGGGTCAACGTATCGTCCAACCAGCCGATGAACCCCTCGTGTTTTTAACCACTTACTACTAAATAGTAGCATAAAGCTGGAGTATGCGCGGTAAGCCAACTTGCTCCTTTGGCCGGCCGGCTTGATTCACCAACTCGCTCAGTGCCTACTCGCGTGTTTAACCTATTTCAGCGATTCGACGCAATGAACATAAAAAATCTCTTCATTTAGTTTCTAGTAGGTGGCAGTAGCTGCTAATAGTTTTTTTTTTAAAGCTCTGCAGCAATTTCTCATAGATTACGCCTTTGCGATTTTTTTAATTTAATATGTCCTGTTTTTTTGTTATTTTTTATTGTGCAATGTATTGTGCAAACTGAAAATGAATATATAGAATCCTGTGCAGAGAAATGCCATACGACATCAATAAAGTGTTTTTACATACTTGGTTTTGCTATCGCTACACGTCTCCGGGCGCGCAACTGAGTTACCGCGCAATGACAGCGTAATGCACGACGCGCTCACCGATCGCGCTCTATAATACACACGCTACCTAATTTCATCATGCTACCATAAATATATTGTGTGTACGAGCTTCCCGTGTGATGCTGACAATAGCATCACCCCATTTCTTTTCTGTTGGTGTCTCGAAAAACTCGAAGGTTTCATGTGTATTCATAAGTTTTAGGCGACGTATCACAATATTTCTAAAAACTTTGCTAGATGTGGCGATAACGACCGTATTTTTACAGCTGTTCTCTCCCTCTCTCTCTGAGACCGACCGAATCGTCGAAGACCCATGTGAACCCTAGTGTCAGAATTTTTTAACCCTTTATTACAAGTAGCAGGCTTCTGACATGGTTGTGTAACGACCACCGTTCTTCTTATTTTCGTGTGGAACACCGAGTCGCCGAAGACCCAGTGAGCCCTAGTGTCCGATCTTTTACCCCTTATTACAAGTAGCAGGCTTCTGACATGGTTGTATAACGACCACCGTCTAAGTAATCATAGCATAGACAGACAGCAACCGCGACCTAAAGTCTGTTTTTCTTAGAGAGTCCAGAAAGGTAAACAAACAAATCTCCACAGACTAAAAATCTCTAATATTAGATTTGGTAGGGCTGGGCAAGAGTGAGTCAGTTCAAAATCTTTATAACTGAGTCGAGTAAGATCATCGTAACTTGTTGATTGTTTGAACACAGCATTAAAAACAAATACCCTGTGGCTTTACTCGCATTATCATTGTTTTTTATATATAAAAAAACAACCTTTATTGGATAATTTTGCCGTTCATAGTAGCGTAAATACAGTGCATAAAAAGGAGTAGTAATTAAAATGTCGTCCCTTCTAAGCCCCGTTGATATGAATCTAAGTTTAAGAAAATAATGTTTTTCATTACTAATTATTTTTGTCGCACTGTACTTGGAACACTAAATAATAGAGACGGCATGATAAAACAGTTCTTGCCTCTCGCTCGCTATTGTTACTGTTAGAAAGAGAAAGTCATTCTGAAGCAATAGCGTTTTACGGCTTGCGATTGACCGTCATTCGTTTCCTCGCTTCGTTCCGATGTCGTGTGTTCCGAATGCTCTTCCGTGTTTGATCCCTAACGATATAGAACACGTCCCTCGTGCTGCCTCCTGTAACTCATGGAGTGTGTGAGTCGGACATTAAATATAGCTTGATACCTTGTGACATCAGTCAGCTTTGGGAAAATGGTCAAGGTCAACTTTTCTTTGTTTCCTCTTTCCTTCCCATTCAGTATGGATCTGACAAATGTAACGGGTATCAAGTTAGATTTTATTAATTTTACCTATCCTAACCTTAACGGTACTTTCATCCTTACATAAGAGAAAGTAAGTCGCGATTTTTTCTGATTAAAGGCATTTTAATAAATGTTTGTAGATGTTATTTACGTAATCTCAAAGAATAAGATTGAACTTTTATGATCATACCTAATAATAATGACTAAAACAGAAAAAAAAGAAACCTTAATGAATCAATCGAGTCATTGACCGACTCACTGAACTGAATCAGAACTTTGGACTCAATGATGTGGCACAGCACTATTCAAAGATGGCTGTATGTTCACGATCTGTCAAAATGTCCGTGTTTGTTTAATATTTTATTAATTTCTAATAGAATTATACATAATTGAGTCATAAATTAAGTGTTTTCAGTTATGTGGGATGTGAAACAAGTGAAATATGTATTTGTATGACAGTTATAACGTGCAGTTCTCATATATTATGGCGAAATCTATCGACGTTGTTATGGCAAGTTGTTTGTTTACATTTAAGGACTCTCTAAAAAAAATAGACTTTACGGCTTAACGTGTCATCAAAACACGGAACCATCCTACGTCTTTTGAATCACTGTGGCAGCTTTGTCTACCCTGTATGGGATAAAGGCGTGAGGCGCGTCTTTAACCTATACTTAAATTGTGTGAAAGCTCCCACCAACACTACCCAATAGTAATCAATAAGGCCACAACTAATATAAGACAGCTTTACTTAGCTTATTACTGTCTAATATAAGACAATCACAATAAACCCGTCTGGGCCGACACCGCAAGTTCTAAACCGTAGTTTCGCATCTTAGCGGCTCATCGGGGCAACTCACACCGCTAATTGCATGTTAAATCACTAGAACGACTGCCCTCAGTGTGTACCGTGATTTAGCACTGTAACACGTAAATAGGTAGCTAGCTTAGTGACAAGCGGAGCGGGTATGAAAATTCTAGTTTGAAGAGGGGGGTCAGAGAAAGCGCCAAATCACATACAAAAGATGGTATATTTCAGTATTTCAGTGAACAACTCAATTAACAGAGTTTCATACGTTTACATACTAGGTAGGTATACTAGGCTAAACGACTAAGGGAGGACTGCATATGTGGCTATCGCAACCCTTGCCGTATAAGGAAACTGAGCGTAGGGGTGGACTGCATATGTGGCTATCGCACCCTTAGCTCTTGGTACTACTTGGAGACTGCATATGTGGCTATCATCCAAGTGACCGCTATGCTAAGAATGATAAAATATGGGCAAGCGCGGCCTTTTAAATGCTCCGAGTGCAGGCAGGTAGCTACGTCACGCCGCGGTGAGTGAGACAGATAGTCCGTGTGGAAGCAGGCGAGTATTCGAGGCGATGCGCGGTGCGTTGTGCGCGCGTCTTGCTACAAGTTTAATTTAAGTGTGATGCCAACTTGCCATACATAACAAAACACAAAACCAATCTTCGAGAAACATGGTCTTCCGTCCCGTTCCGCCCGGAAATCTCAATTATTACAGTGGATTAATCTCAAAACTGGGTAAGGGTGAGCAAGATTTTCTATGAAAGCTATACCTTGCACTGCGCTCCCAAAGATGACAAGGAAGCCAAAATCTTACGAGTGCAAAATCTTTCACTGCGCTTGGTAAGGCCTTATTCACACTTTACGCACAAGGCAGCGCTAAAATAATGCACCCGTAACACAGCAGCGGTCTGAACCATACTACGCTTTTCGGACAGTCAAATCAAATGTTCCATATAGTTTGTCGCTTCCCGCTCCACTTACTACCACACACAAACCACAATCTACCCGCCGAGTGGTGGGCTCCGCGGCCCAAATGGAATTGAAGCCGTGACAATCTAGTTTGTGCCTCTTTTTATTTTGAGGTTATCGCTTTCGGCTCCGCTTATTACCGTACACACACCGCAATCTACCCGCCGAGTGGCGGGATCCGCGGCCCAAATGGAATTGAAGCCGTGACAATCTAGTTTGTTCCTCTATTTCTTATTAGTATATCGCTTTCCGCTCCGCTTATTACCGTACACACACCACAATCTACCCGCCGAGTGGCCGGCTCCGCGGCCCAAATGGAATTGAAGCCGCGACAATCTAGTTTGTGCCTCTTTTTATTTTTATTTTATCGCTTCCCGCTCCGCTTATTACCGTACACACACCACAATCTACCCACCGAGTGGCGCGATCCACGGCCCAAATGGAATTGAAGCCGTGACAATCTAGTTTGTGCCTCTTTTTCTCCTCCGCTCTCTCGATTTGATTGAGTCTACCGGTCTACCCTCGTTTTGAGCTGACACTCGTTCCAAGTAACGATCAAAGGGGACCGATACATGGCAACGTGTATATGTTGATTTAGTTTTTTTGTTGTTGAGAGTTTCGTCACATTTGCTGAAAGGTTTTTTTCCGTGTTCTCGCTTTTGAAAGGGCTTTTACTTAACAAATTAACTACAGACGTAACATGATTCGATTTTGCATAAAATCAATTGAATTGCCCTGTGATGCCGGCTTAGAATAGCATCACTTCATTTCTTATCCGCGGGTGTTGTAAGAGGCGACTAAGGGACTCGAGGGGTTCATGAGTACATATTTCAGTTTTTAGGTGACAGGCTGACAACCTGCTACTATAGGTATACACGATTTATCTGACACGGCCCTCAGCCTTTGTCAGACGTGACGATAGCGACCGTATTTTACGGCCGTTAACGCTCTGCTTACCCCACAAGGGATAGAGTCGTGACATAATATATGTTAATAAACTTGAAATATTTTAAACGCATCTTATAGTTAAGATAACAAGTTTATCATAAACAAACGGTAGTTGATTATTAAACTAAAGTTGATTTCTTTTTTCTGAATATAGAAACAACAAGGTGCATGAAATGTAAGTCATCTAAAATGCATGTTCCAGACTCTAATTCCACCTTCACCTGTAGTGCGTGCGGAAAGTCATGCCGCTCCCTAATAGGCTTACATAGCCACGAAAAGTCTTGCCTCAGACGCTGATTAAATCGTCTGTCACAGACGTAGGAGGCCAATGATGTTGATGATTATGTACCTAAGTATTTTCTCAAACTATTTTAAATTTAGCAGTAAAATTCGACGAACTTTACTGAACAATCCACAACCCCAATTATTGTTTCCAAATGCCAACAAATAACAGTTAAATTCGTGTAACAAAACACTAAAACATTAACACTAGTCGAAAAGCGTTTAGCCTCATAAACAAAGAGATCATTACACTGAATCGCTCTTCTCTTTTCGTGTGGGACACCGAGTCGTTCAACGACCCGATGAACCCTAGTGTCAGAATTTTTCAACCGCCTTCTACAAGTAGCAGGCTTCTGACATGGTTGTGTAACGACCGCCGTCTAAGTGATCATAGACAGCAACCGGGACCTACGGCTTAACGTGCCATCCGAAACACGGAACCATCTTACTTACGGACAATCGGGTGGTTCAGCCCGCAATGTCCTAACCAGACTGGGAACAAATTCACAAAGTGATAAATATTAACTTTGTGAGTGACCCACCGAGAATCGAACCCGGGACCTTCTGCGTCAACGGCAGTCGCACTTCCACTGCGCCACATCGGTCGTCACTGAATCGCTGAAAACTCCATTTCGCTGGATTACGGGATATCGTCAAAGATTATGTAAGTAAAAACAGGTGGCTCACTTCACAAACCAAATATTTACAAAGAAAGACTAGCCGTATGCAATGTCTCCATCAATGTAGTCGTGACGTCACAAATTCTAGTTTAATACCGATGCGCTCCCCACACATTTTTTTTTACAGAAAACCTCATACGCCATCTCTTCTATGGATCTGCTCTGTACACTTGACGCACGACGGAGCGCCAAAATATCGCAGCGGTCTGTCATATCCATACTAGAAATGTCAATCCCCATACTAAAACCGCTCAACCGCTGTTGACGCAGCGCTATCGCAGTGTCATCCGTCGAGTGCGGTTTTAGTATGAGGAGTGACGTTTCTATTATGGATCTGACAGACCGATATTTTTGCGCTTCGTCGTCGTGCGTCAAGTGTGTTTCTCGTCTCGATAAATTGCTTTCAACTTTGAGATCAATTTTGAGAGCGATATTGACAAATGTCAGTAGAAAGTACTAACGACAGCCCAAAATTGCTGTCAAGGCTCGAGATCTATCTCAGATTTAAGAGACATTTATAAATACGGGCCCTAGATCTTTACCTTTACAACAAAATGTATTCGACGGTTTTTAATGCATGTAAATGAAAGACACAGGGCGATGCCAGCCTCGTGACTGTTTCTATTCTGCATGCATCAATGATTCATTCTGCGTGAATCATAAAATTCCTTTTTCTACACTCATTTCTTAATGTTGGACTGCGGCTCGTGTGATAAACAGAGTCTCATACGACAGTTGCATAAACTACGATTTGTTAGTAACACCAGACCAGGCAGACATATAGCATATATGCGTTCTCAAAGTGTTTAAAAGTAAAAATATGACCTACACAAATTTTTAAGCGTTTTATGGTTGCAGACACTACAACAGCTACTTTTAAGGTTGGTAGTTTCAAAAATAGCGGGATTGAGCCTTCTGTAAAAATCTTTATTTCGTGATACAGCGGTTAAGCGCTGCTTATTTTCTGTTGTTGCGCCTCAAAATTGTCGACACTCGAGCACAGATTAGCTTCGTTACCCGCTAGCGTCTACCTGCGAATAGGGATGGGACGAAGCCGATATCGATGATTTACAATGTTTTTAGGAGTGAGGTATAATTTGGAATATGGCATAAAGTGATACAGATGTTTTATTTTCTATTCTTTCGCCTCAAAATTGTCTACGCGTTAAAACATGCTTACGCATAAACTTTCACAATAATTTATTTCAATCGGTATCAAGGCACTACTTTGTGGTCCTGGTTGCTAAGGCTTCTGTACATACTACCATCGAATCAAATTAATTTCGTGTGGTATTTTACATTGTTTGAGCTAGATTTACTGCGTAATTTTATAGTAATAGCAGGTCCCAATGTCAGGCATAATTCTTTTCCTTCGTCGCTCAGGCTTTATTTATACGATTGAGAATCCTCTAATTTTTCGATTCACTGCATGATGAAAAATATTACCGTCTAGTGTTTACTGTTAATGACGAAAGGACTTGTTTGAAAGCAGACTGTCCTTTGCTGGCCGGCTGTCCAGTGCCGTTGTGCGGTAAATATAAGAATTTACGTTGCGTTTACCATTGTTACGTCCGAGGCAACGCAGTGTCCATAGAGAGAAAACTTCACCCGCGTCACGCGTATACCCTTGCCTTAGGCGGATCGCACACTTGACGGAGCGCTAAATAATTGCGGTGGTCTGTCGGTCCATACTAGAAATGTCAACCCCATACTAAAACCGCTCAACCGCTGTCAACGCAGCGCTATCACAGTGTCTTCCGTCGAGTGCTGTTTTACTATGGGGAGTTACGTTTCTAGTATGGATCTGACAGACCACTGCGATATTTTAGCACTTCAAGTTTTCGATCGATAATAAAATCGTCTGTCACAGACGTACCAGGCCAATGATGATGACTTTCGTATCGACAAAATTGATCGACTCGTCCCATCCCTACGTTTCCAAGTGGTCGCGCGAGGAAGCCCCCGGAATAATGATTTCTTTGAGCTCTCAGTTGTTTGAAGCACTTGCCATTACTCCAGATACGATTGTGCTGCATCTAATAGCGGGTCTCAATGTCAGCCATAATTGTTTTCCTTACCTTTGTCGATGCTTTCAGCTCGGGTCAACTTGTAAGCGTGGGTAATTTCTGTTTTTGTTTGTTGTGCTTTGATTTTTTGTGTGTGCCGGGTCGGAAAACTTTTGTATAGGATTTTTGCTTGAGAAAATATTTTGGTTTATCAAGCATTGAAACGTTTTAATATTCATATCCATTTTGTTGTGATTTGTTCAAATGCTCATTCTTTACAAAACCTATACATACAAACTCGTACACATATCACATCTTTATCCCATGCGGGTTAGGCAAAACGTTCACGACCGTTAACATGCAGTCGCTATCGCCACGTCTGACAAATCATTGAGGGCTGAGGGCTGATTCAGAAAAACGGACTATAATGACAGGTTGTCCGCCTGTGCCCTAAAATTGTAAAATACATGGAAGCTTCGAGTCCCTGTTGCCTCATACGACACCTACGCGAGTGATATGGGGTGATGCTGTTGTAAGCCGACTTCACACGGCATAAAAACAAAAAAACATTTAACTGAAAACAATTGCTATCATTACTCACAGCACTTAATTTTCCATTCTGTAATTTTTTCAAAAGATAAGCCGATCGACCTGCACGTCTGAAAGCCTCCAGCAATTTGAATTCATCCATTCTGAATGGAACAATTTAAACTATTATCTTTAATCTATAAGTACCTATATGTATGTTTAAAAAAATCTTTATTAATCGTTAGGTATGCTATGATATAACTACCTGTTTGAGTATCGTTACACAGGTATACTTTTATCATTAAAATTTTACGCGCTACCTGGCATATTCGAAACAATATAAAAATCCCCGAATGAACCCACATTCAAACAAAGAAAAAGGCTCTCCGTTACAGTCTGTATAATATCCAAAACTCTTACAATTGAAAATCCAATAAGCAACATAAAACACACTCCGTAAAGTAATATTAAGCGTGCAGACGAAATTTTTTTACCCATAAATTAGGGCTGGATACGTAACGAGTTTTTCATATGGCAGTCGGTTAAGCGACTTTATAAATGGTGAAATTAAACGCATAAATAACGCAGACCGTGTGATGCCGGCATACAATAGCATCACCCCACATCCTTCCCGTGGGTGTCGTAAGAGGCGACTAAGGGACTTGAGAGTATTGGTGTATTACAATTTTTAGGCGACAGGCTGACAACCTGTCACTATAGTGATACACATGTTTTCCGAAATAACCTTAGAAAACAATACTCAAAAATGTCAGACGTAGCGATAGCGACCGTATTCTTACGGCTGTAAACGCTCTGCCTACCCCGCAAGGGATAAAGGCGTGATATATGTATGTATGTATGTATGTAAATAACGCAGTGAAATGGAACGTAAGCGATACTAAATAAGGGAAACAGTTCGAGAATTATAAGTATTTTAATGAGGATTTTTTTTTAAATACGATTGTTTTTCATCTTTTTTTCATTTATCATCATGCAGTAGGCTAATGTGGAACAAATCTGGTGCCCTCGACTCTGTTTGCGCGGTGTAAATTCGATTTAAGTTTAGTTCCATTTATAACGGTTCATCGGGTAAGTGGACGACTCGGTGTCCCACACGACCAAAGAGAATGCCTTATATCATATAACTAGCGGCCCGCCCAGCGGCTGCGCCCGCTGCAACTCATTTTCCCGTGGGAATCAGATGTTTTTCCGGCAAGTATTATACATAAAAACCTTCCTCTTGAATCACTCTTTCTATTAAAAAAACTTGCATCAAAATCCGTTATCTAGTTTTGAAGATTTAAGCAAACATACATAAAGATAGACGCGAAAAGTACATACATAATGTCACGCCTTTATCTCTTGTGGGTTAGCCAGAGCGTTAACGGCCGTAAGAATACGGTCGCTATCGCCACGTCTGACATTGTTGAGGATTGTTTTCCAAGGTAGTTTCAGTAAACATGTGTATCACTATAGTGACAGGTTGTCAGCCTGTCGCCTAAAAATTGTAATACACCGATACTCTCGAGTCCCTTAGTCGCCTCTTACGACACCCGCGAGAAGGATGTGTGGTGATGCTATTCTAAGCCGGCATCACACGGCAGTCGTGAAAAGTGACTTTGCTTTATACTATGTATTGATTACGATAAAGTTTATATCGGATCTAGTCCGCAATATTGCAAATAATGCACCATCGTTCAACTGCATGATGCGATTATATCGTCCAAATAGTCCTAATCTCACTGAACATTTTGAATTTCCTATATTCTGATATAAATTCCGAGCATCCGATCAAATTTCAGCACATGATGATGATCACTAGAATCGAATATAGGTGTATGGGAAACGATATGAGCTGCATTTCTAAATTTTTCAACTCAGATGTTAAACTTCATCTTGTAACGGATCTATGTTTTGCAAAATTTTTGATTTCATTTCGCAATATTAATATCGCTTTTAAATATTTCGAAAAACTTTTGACTAAAGTCTAGTCAAGTCAGGATAGTTTAGTCACTAAACTATGGAGTTATTTTTCGAGACTGAAGTATGAATCAAAATGGACGTCAGAGAGCAGGAACCATGGAATTAGAAACATAGATACTTACTCAAAATCATAAACACTAACACAGACAATGAGAAGAAAATGTATACAAAGTTTAGCTCAGCAATGCAAGAAAATTGCGAGCTTGAAATTTACATGTTTTCTGAAACAACCTTGGAAAACAATTCAAAACTGTCAGACGTGGCGATAGCGACCGTATTCTTACGGCTGTTAACGCTCTGCCTACCCCACAAGGGATAAAGGCGTGATATATGTATGAAATTTACGCATACCTAACCATTTTGATTACAAATAAAGCCAAATATTTACATTGTTAGCACCCGTCAGCCTATCCATAACCCACAATGAATATGTTAGTCAAATGAGATAGGTACTTTTGGAAAAGAACAAAAAGGAAATTAAAATATGAGAGATATATTTGAGCAACCAAACAAAATCGTTGACAAAATACACAATTTACGGACTGTACCTGTTCTTAGCAGTAATCATATGTTTTTGTCCCCAAATGCTAGTACATAGCATATAATGCTAGCTCCGTCGTGCGTTAAGTGTGCGATCCGCCTATCATGGAATTTTCATATAGTTTTCTTATACATATACACAATACGATATGCATTTACTTGATATAAAATGTACGACAAAAGAAATACAAAATATAGAAATCCCTTACTCTTCATATTTTATTTCATAAAGCTGAAAAACAGTCCCATTCATATATTATTAAAGTTATCCGTTATGCCTTCTCTATTGGATCCGCTTTGCATGAGAAGGGGCTGGATCCAGGCGCCAGGGACGCATCTGTGATCGACATCTCCTTTAGGATTTATTATTGAATACTTTTTTATCCCACTCACTGTGGGCGCTTAGAAGTAAGTGTACTAGAAGCGCCTTTACAAAGAAAAAAAAAAGGTTATATTTTGCTTATAGAGTTTGATGATTTTAGAGAGTATTTTGTTTTATTCTGAAGAGACTGTTCATTTCACTTACTTTTATTGTAATATATCTTGCACGGGACGTTAAATAATAATCTGAACTATGCGCACGTGTACATTAAAAAAACGTTATATGTCAAAACCAAAAACCATTTCAGCCGTGTGTCAATAGCGTCTCAGTTGGATGGTTTAGGACCTAAACTTTAGGTCGGTTCGTAGTCAACTAACAGTTTGAAGTACAAAAATCAAAGTGGCATTATGGAATGAAAGTTGAGTGTCGCTTGCACCACAATGACTAAAATATAAGAGAATCGGGGCGCATAGAATCAATTTCTGAAACGTTCCTTTTTGATATCGTGCACGAAATTCCAATTGGTCTAACCACGCGTATTTAAATTTGTATTAATGGATGTTTTTATAGTCAAGAGTATGTGCGAATTTACAAGGGTATATGGAAATCGATAAGTATGGTAGAAAATGTGATATAAGCATAATAAGTAGCTGATATGAACCTGAACTGATGATGTGAAACATGAACCAAAAACGAACGTTGAGTATTTTTCTTTATTCATAGTTGGCGTATCTACCGTACGTATATAATTTCTGTGCCGCTATCTGTTTGACTGTCTGACAATGCGACGAGCGGCCATCCGTCTTCTTCGTTGTTTATTTTCTCTTTTTTTTATCTTTATTTAGAGATTTCTTTACAGAGAATGGCAAATTCAATTCGGCGTTGAATACTACTGAATATTTTTTGGAAATACACCTCTGGGTATTTAAATCAACTTCTAAACTGACCAAACAAGTTTTATTTTGGCTAATGATATTGGACAAATACAGCTGCAACTAGATTTGTATGAAAAATATGACAGACTTTTGCTGTCATATTGAAATAATCTGAAATCCCGCAACCAAACTATACGACTATAATACTATTTGTTTAAAATTAATACATATACATACATACATATATCACGCCTTTATCCCTTGCAGGGTAGGCAGAGCGTTAACGGCCATAAGAATACGGTCGCTATCGCCACGTCTGACACTTTTGAGGATTGTTTTCCAAGGTAGTTTCAGAAAACATGTGTATCTATCTAGTATACTACTATTCGTTTAAATTTAATAAGACATGAATAATACCTACCTATAAGTTGTCATAAATATCTTATAGAGGTATTCAAGACTAGATTCTTAACTTATCATAACAAAATTCTATATTCTTCTATCTCTATATTTTTCTTTTTTGTCTCTTTATTTCATAAATTAGCATAAAATATCTCTTTGAATCATAGAACCTTAAAATTATCCTTTTTAAAAAGTAGATCAGTTTTTTTACTATGGCATTTGGTACATAACTTTTACTTATATTAGTAACAGGGTAACCGTCTAAGTAAGATTGGTATTACTTTGAAAACCAAGCTGCTAGGAGTACAATCACTTATTTACCTCTGACAGAGTTCCTATCACCCAGAATGAATGGATCTCTGACCTCTGACAACTTCAATGTATAACAAATCGCTGTATGAATTCCAAGTGGGGTTAGATAGTGTTACTACCTTGTCAAAGTTACCTTGTTGTGAAGCTATGCTCGTTCTCACACTTAATTCACAACGCAGCGCTAAAATAAATCCGTTGGACCTGCGTCAAAAGCAGTTTTTAGTATGGAGAATGACGTTTTTTGCATGGATCTCACAAATTGAAAAACCGGAAATGACCATTTTTTTTCCAACTTCCAGCCACATTCGCGGGTGGTGGTTCTTATAACTCTTGCTTAACATTAATTCTCTGACCTGCCATTGGTCTCATTTAGATGTCTTGTTACGTTGGTTAATCACGGATCGCCCAATTACTACTGAGTCAATTTGTATATAAAGTCCAAAATATTTTTTTCATATTTCGGTCTATTGGGCTGGTTCATCCCTTAAAAGGTAGTACTTTTCTTAACACCCTGTATAGTGTGATATTAGATAGTTCATTATGTAAGTACCTCCCTACATCTATGCTGTCGGCGACGAGGCGCGAGTGGTCCCGCGGGGCGCGATCAGTTATTTACCGACGACACTATATTACCAGTTTTAATAAAACAGACCTTGGAGAGTATTGAATTCATAGATCCTTTTATGCTCATCTCACTCTTTTTTTGACATGATTGACTTTGGAGCGTCGGTGGCCAAGCGGTTAGGACACCAGTCTTACAATCGAGAGAGCCGATTTCGATCCCCACTATATATCAATGTGTTTTTGCGCTCAATGTGCACTTACAGTGAAGGAAAAGCATCGTGATGAAAACCACATTCAAATAAATGTTGAATACATACATACATACCCATATCACGCGTACATCCCCTGCGGGGTAGACAGAGCGTTAACGGCCGTAAGTATACGTTTGCTATCGCCACGTCTGACATTTTTGAGGATTGTTTTTCAAGATTGTTCCAGAAAACATGTGTATCACTATAGTGACAAGTTGTCAGCCTGTCGCTTTAAAATTGTAATACACCAATACCCTCGAGTCCCTTAGTCGCCTCTTACGACACCCGCGGGAAGGATGTGGGGTGATGCTATTCTAAGCCGGAATCACACGGCAATAACAACACAATACAGAATGTTAGACGTGACGATAGCGGCCGTATTCTTACGGCCGTTAACGCTCTGCCTACCCCGCAAACGATAAAGGCGTGATATATGTACGTATATATATATATATGTATGTTAACGCTCTGGCTACCCCGCCAAGGATATAAGCGTGATCCGTAAGCGTGAGAAGTACCAGCTATCTAGTTCCCATAGTTTGGGAATTAGATAGCTTTGTTTAGTTTGGGGCTAGACACTTATTTAAGTATTTCTGCACCAGCGAACGTATGATGTGCGACCCGCCTTAACCACGCTGTCGGCGAGTGGTCCCGCGGGACACCATCAGTTATTTACCACCGACACTGTATCCATTAGTGGAAATAAATGGATTGCCTCCGCAAAGAGTCCACAGCTCGGTTAAGTATCGGTTTTTAATTTGTCGCTGGATGATGACAGATGAATTGGATTTTGGGAAAATTATTACGTTTTTTTATACCGCATTTACTCTAAATAATGTTGGTACTGTGTAAGATTTCCGGTCACATAAGGAAAAGGTAAAGTCTACTAATTAAGAAATATCTACTTAATAAAGCATTTTACTCTGTTAAAGAATTTTTTGCCTACAAACAAGCTCTAGTCTAGACTAATACTTACTGAATGAAATTGTTTACCATAACAATTGATATTTAATAATAAACATTTGACATGCAAATTTTATTTATGAATAAATTATTGTATTGTATTGTATTGTATTGTATTGTATTGTATTGTATTGTATCGTATTGTATTGTATTGTATTGTATTGTATTGTATTGTATTGCATTGTATTGCATTGTATTGCATTGTATTGTATTGTATTGTACTACTTCTACTTCTACTTCTACAGCCACAATAGTCCACTGGTGGACATGGGCCTCTTCCAGATTGGGGAGTATTGCCATACTCACCACGCTTGGCAGGCAGATTGGCGACCGTAGTGCAAGATATCGTAGATGTTCACAATGAACGCCTGTCTGATGACTGATTTCAGTACGTGCCTTTTTATAGCTTAAAAGATTTGTTGAGAGTCTGATGTTCATATCAATATTTCTGATACCAGATTTCGAACTACAACTACGCTATACGATATATACTTTTTTGATATATACTTTTTTGTGCTCTAGAAGACTTTGTGCCAATTTCAAATAAGTTTGATTGTCTGCATCACACCACATCCTTCCCACGGTAGTCGTAAGAGGCGACTAAAGGACTCGAGAGTATTGGTGTATTATAACTTTTAGGCGACAGGCCAACAATCTGTCACTATACACATGTTTTCTGAAACAACCTTGGAAAACAATCCTCAAAAATGTCAGACGTTGCGATAGCGACCGTATTCTTACCGCCGTTAAAGCTCTGCCTACCCCGCAAGCGATAAAGGCGTGATGTATGTATGTATGTCTGAATCCAACCTACTAGTATTCGGCGGTCTGTAATGTTCCTACAAAGTTTTTATTTTCAGTACGTACCTACTTACTTACACTTAATATAAAACTTGGTGGTGACCATTAGATAGATAGGAATCTAGTCTAGCTATTGTAACAGGCAACAATACATCGAAACTTGCAATTAATCCAGTCCCAAATGGCGATCCAGTCTTACTGGTTACTGCACATTCGAAAACAGAGGCGCAGGTGCGTAATCGCAGTCTGGGTGTGGGGGCTAATAGGACAGTGTACAATCGCCCCTACTATTGGAACTGATAGTGTCTTTCGAGATTATTTTCAATATAATATCCCCAGTCATAGTACTGTTTCTGTTGTAATTTACAAAATAGAAGCGTACGTGCGTAATCGCAGCCAGGGCACAGATTACTTAATAGTTAGCCAGGGTATGGGGCTAATAGAACAGAGTAAATTGGCTCCTACTACGGGATTGACACACGAAATTGATAAATAATTTTAATAAACGGGTGCCTAGCATATACAAATAAAAAAACTATTTTTGTGACAGAACCGCATACTATACTTTACAAAAATCTTCACTACATCGTGCAACGCAATGAATGTGATATTTATTACAAGTTACTAGCATAACTTTTATATCATACACAACAAACAAGTGGTTGCTACGAGTATCTCAGGCATTTAAAGCCAATTTTGACAGCTGTCAGTAACATACTAAAGATATGTCAACAAAAGGGAAATATTATATAACATGATTTTGACAGCTACAAAAAATTCCTTTCAAATCTGAAAAATGTGTAAGCAATGTAAAATTTTTTGTCTTCAAAATTAACTAGTTAGACATTATTATTATGATGGTATTCTTTTCGAATCACTTATTATTATTAGTCTGTCTTCCCACTGCAGGGCAAAGGCTCCCTCCTTTTCTTCCATTCCTCCCTATTTTGGGCCGCCTCCATCCAATTCCAGTCTTGCGCATGTATCTCATCTTTCTACCTGTTTCAAGGTCTGCCGCGCGCCCACTTGGCATTAGGAGTTAGACATAAATATTTTATTGTTTTTTTTATACGTTTCTTTTCATTATTATAACGAAATCATAGTAGGGGCCAGCGTACACTGCGTCACCGATCTGCCGAACACCATCGACTCACTGCACTCTCCGTTCCCTGTTTATTTACTGTTTTATGAACACTCTCCAGATTTTGTACTGAACTGTATAAAACTTTGTCATATGAAAGCTAAAAATATTTCAAGAGGTGAAACTATGGCCTTTGTCACACTTCAGCGCAAAAATAAAGCTGTGCTTACGTATGCACCTGTCAGATCTATACTAGAAACGTCAATCTCCATACTAAAACCACTCGTATTTTTGCGCTAAAGTGTGGGAAAGGCCTACTTAATACAGACCTAACGATGGAAAACAATGGAAAATATCGGCGTGCTGCTTTTTATAAATTGCCAAAATGTCAGTGCTACCCTTTCGAGATTTTGTTTGCCTTTATCAAGGTGACAATAGAATGAATGACATTTCTAACAAAAAATACTTAGTAGGTAAAGGTAAAATCAAGGAACTCAAAAGGTCAATATTTTAACAAAACAAACTATGCCTTGAACCAAACAAATATGGATAAAGAATTTACCTCTTCTCATACAACTGTTTTGTGTATCAACGTACAAGACGGGAGGTTAATAGACTTTTATCCGTTTTTTAAATACTTAAAACTTAAAACAGTCGAAATTATGGTTTAGTTTCATCACTCTGAAATTACAATCAAGGACCATTTCATGATCCATTCTTTACAAATACTCAACGAATCTGCAATAATGACGTCACAGCTCTACCCTACCCCCTTGAAGAGGTGACGTCATGGTGGGGAATTACCATACTGAAGTGTCAGAGCGAGGTAGTTTCAGAGGTGGCCCTGCGAATCTTAAAAAAACCATGAAAAACTAGTCACTAGCTGATTTGGATGCACTATGGAACTCAATGCCGTGTGATGCCGGCTTAGAATAGCATCACCCCATTTTCTACCAGCGGGTGTCGTAAGGGGCGACTGAGGGACTTGAGGGTTTCAGGTGTCTTACAACTTTTAGGCAACAGGCCGACAACCTGTCACTATAGTCATACACGAATGATCTCAAGCGGCCTTCTATATTTGTCAGACGTGGCGATAGCGACCGTATCTTTACGGCCGTCAACGCTCTACCTACCCCGTAAGGGATAAAGGGGTGATATACGTAGTCGGTCCCAAAGTTCTGTCACTGGCATATTATTTTTGAATTTAGAACACGGATTTGGAAAAGTTTTGTTGCATTCCGTTTTTGAATGTTTAACAATTATTTTAAAACAATAAATATCATTTGGGTCGATTTTTCACGATGGAGTGGACTTTGAAAGAAAACCGAATAGCAGTTTTGGCGTTGCATCGCTGTGGGCACTCGCCGAGTACCATTTTCAAGTTGCTCAAAAAATTGAAAATAACGCTTAGGTTTGGGTATCGTACTATAACTAGGTACACTGAAGTCTCTAGTGTTGAGGACAAGAAAAGAACTGGCCGGCCTCGCTCCGCCAGAACACCAGCAGTGATCAAAGCGATCAAGGAGCGCATACGAAGAAATCCTGTCCGAAAACAGAAACTTATGGCTTTGCAGATGAAGGTTAGTAGAAAAACAGTCAAAAAGGTTTTAAACGAAGACCTTAAGCTGCGAGCATACAAAAAAAAGAGTGGGCACTTACTTAATGCCCGTTTAAAAGAAATTAGACTCAAAAGATCTCGGGTGTTGTTAAAACGGTACGCGAAAAACCGGCACCGCGATATACTTTTTACAGACGAAAAAATTTTTGATATAGAAGAAAAGTATAATAAACAAAACGATAGAGTGTACGCTACCAGCTCTGAAGAAGCAGGAAACAAAGTTCCGCGGGTGCAACATGGGCATCATCCCTCTTCAGTCATGGTCTGGTTAGGAGTCTCCTACTATGGGCCAACTGAGGTTCATTTTTGCGAAAAGGGGGTCAAAACCAGCGCAAAAGTGTACCAAGAGACGGTTTTGGATCGGTATGTCAAAGACCTGCCCAACACACTATTTTCAGGACATCACTTTGTATTCCAGCAGGATTCTGCGCCCGCTCACAAAGCCAGGACCACTCAAGCCTGGTTTGAACGTCAAAACATTGAGTTTATAAGACACGAAGATTGGCCTTCCTCCAGTCCGGACCTTAATCCTCTGGACTATAAAATTTGGCAGGTCTTAGAGAGCAAGGTCTGTGCTAAGCCCCATAAAAATTTGGAGAGTCTGAAGTCAGCCATAGTTAAAGCAGTCGCTGAAATCGACATGGATATGGTGCGTGCTGCGATAGACGACTGGCCGCCGCGGTTGAAGGCCGTTGTTAAAAGCAAGGGAGGTCATTTCGAATAGTTTTATGTTATTTTGATTCTTCGATGATTGTATTTTTAATTGATATATAAATTTTTAAAAACGGATTGGTACTTTTTATTTTATCAGTATTTTCATATATGACAGAACTTTGGGACCGACTACGTATGTATGTATGTATGGAACTCAAATAAATGCACGAAATGCTATTATTGTTTTTACTTGTTTTTTTTAAAGTGTTCTGTTAAATTATACATTTTGTGCATTTAAGAGCACAACACATATTTATGATCTTTTTCAGGGTCGTCACGGTCGTCATTAATGTTGACAAGAGTCGTAAGGATAAAACCTCATGAAAATGACGTATTCGTTACGGCCAATTCAGCTGTCACTTTCCAATAAGTTCATCGTGTGATGTGATGGCCACCTTTGTTATGTTTTAGCGAACGCCATAATTATGATCGCGTCAAATTCCACATAGCTTCATTCTGTTTGTTCATAGGTCCCTCTGCATCTCATCCTCGCTCAAAGGAATTAGCATACCGCAGTCGGGTCAGAAACAAAGAGCTGCTGAATATGCAGCGGTCGTATGCTAACCAGCCACTTGAGCTGCTTCCAGCTGCCTATAGCTTCTTAGAGCACGGTTGTGGCTAGACGGTTTTGTTGTTTACGATTTATACCGGTTTAGAATAGTATCTGGAAGACCCCTTAATATTTGTCAGACGTGGCGATAGCGACGGTATTTTACGGCCGTTACCGCTCTGCCTACCCCTCAATGGATTAAAGCGTGGTCATTGAATTGAGTTAGAATAGCATCAACCTATTCGTAGCCGCCGGTCGTGTCAGGTCTGATCAGGGCCTAAGCGATGACTCCAGGGAATTGAAAACAGCGTTTCCTATGAATACAACACTGCACTACGCTCGCCAATCCGGAAAAGAAATTTCCCATAGACTAAACACCGACGTTGACGCAGATCCAACGCATGAATCTGCGTCAATTGTCAAACAACGTAAGTTCATCCGTTGGTGCTGGGTCAACTTCAGTTTTTTAGTATGACAGACGCGTGTATTACGGATGCGCTATAATAGCGCTTTGTTGTGCATTAAGTTAGAAAACGACCTTTGTAGTTTACGATTTATGCGTTTAAGAGATATTATCAGGTGTTTAGAAAAATAATATAGCAAAATCAGTTTCAACACTATCATACTAGTATTGCCTTACTCGCCACGCCTGGCAAAACGCAATGCAAGACACTGCATTCACAGGGAATTCTACTACCCATTCCTTGAATGTGTTTATTACTTAGTCGCTTTTATGACACCCACAGATATAAATAGGGTGATGCTATTTTAATCCAGCATTCTACTATATCTAACTATGTAGCTTGCATACCTATCTATATTCATTCAACTACTTAGTAAGGAGAGCGGTGGTGTTGAATATTCCACCGCGAGAGGGCGCCACTTCCTTCGTGAATTATGCCCGGTCAGGTTACTCGGGTCATTGAGCGACTTCGAGTACCAAGTCAGAAAAGATTATTTTTTATTGGGAATAATCTCATTCGCGAAAATTTTATCACATCGGAAATTAAGTGAAATAAACTGGACCGCGTAGTATGGTGGTTTTCACACACACCACATAGATTTGCGGTCATTTAAAAAGAGAACAAAGCCGGATACCGTGGTACACGCCACCGCTTCAAATTGCGCTTGTCACAATGTGCCATTTGTATAAAGTGACTTTCATGAACCTCATTATCCACCTTCATCATCATAAACCTTATACGTTTGTGGCGTTGCACTGGCAACACCACTTTACTTAATAAGGTACCACCCTCAACATGGTTTTGTATGTACGGCCGTGAACATGGTCCCTACCGGAAACCGGGAGCCCTCTGCTTCCGGTATCGTCTGTCGGCCATGTTCACTGCCCTTCTCCTAGATCGACACGCGCAGACGCAACACGTATCGCCTTGCTCTGTCCGTCCGAACTCATTGTAACGCGCATTATATTATTTACAAGTTGTATTGACTACTGTATAGGGAGTGTGTACGGTGAAGAATAAACTCTTGTGAAACCTATCCAGCCGTTTCCTTCAGTCACCTCTACACACCACCCATAATGGTGACTCGACGCGAGTGAGTTTTGGACATCTGCGTGTCTCTACAAGTGGTGCAGGCAATCTTGCCGCGCCGCCTGAGTGTGCCCGGACGCACCGGCCCAACCAACGGTACGAGGGGGCGCAGCCCCGCGACACGTCGAGGCACGTGCGGGCACACAGACCGTGTTCCCGGCGACGCATCAAACCTAGCCTGCATGCAAAGCCGCATGCGCATCTCACACCCTGCGCGATCTCAACGCCTTTTTCCGCGTGTGTTCGCTCGCTTCAGTGCTTAAAATCATAACTCTGTGTCAAAATCGTGAATTTCGCATGAATTTTGAGGTTGTGAAAATTTTTCCGGAAGTGCGCCATTTTGCAACACGTGCTTGCAAATTTCGCGCTGCTGGAAGCGCCATCTCGAGTTGCGACAGTTTCGAGTACTACTTGTCTGTGACCGGTGACCTACTTCCGTGACCGACAAAGACCGGTTCGGTGGTTTCCGAACGAAACACGAAACTGTCAACGTCAAACGTCATCACAACAGGTAACCTCAATCTTCGAACTTTGTTTACGTGTTTTCATCGAGCTTGCATGAACTTTTGAGGCGATTAACAATTTTATCTGGTGTTTGCAACGTTGGACATTATTTTTTATTAACGGCAGAGGACATTTTACTACAGCAAGGACATTAACATAGATTTTAAGTGTTTGTTTACCATCATAATTATTACGTCGTCTTGTTGTTTTTGTGTGTGCTACTATAGCTGATAAATCTAACAGCATCTTACGCGCCTAGCTGGTTTGTTTTTGTACATATTAGCGTTTTGTTTAGGACAGTTTGGTTTTGTAAATATTGGTTAAAATGTCTGACGATGATTATCATGACCCTGATCCTAACCCTGAGAATGCTGGTGGTGGTGATGCTGGCTGTGGTGATGCTGGTACTGGCACGGGCAATCCTAACCTTAATGCTGACTCACAAGTGTTCCGTGTCACTATAAGAACCCCTCCTTTCTGCAAAGATAGGCCAGCACTGTGGTTTTGCAGTCTAGAATCACAGTTTCATATCAATAATATTAAGAATGAGACCACAAAGTATCATTACACTATAGCTCATCTAGATGTTAACTGCACAAAAGAGGTTGAAGACTTAATCCTCAACCCCCCCAAATCAGAACCATACACACGGCTGAAGGAGGCTATTGTCAACAGATTCTCCGACTCTTATGAGGAGAAGGTCCGAAGGTTGCTAGAGAACGAGCAATTGGGTGATCGTAAGCCATCATCGTTCATGAGGCACCTGCGATCTCAGGCCGGACCTACATTCCCTGATAAACTCCTCATAACAATTTGGACTAATCGGCTTCCCAGGCAATTACAGATTGTCCTAGCAGCTCAAAAAGAACAAAATATAACCGACCTGTGTGAGCTTGCTGACAAATTGATGGAAATTAATTCTCATGCACCGCTTTACTCCCCAGCAGTAAACAAAGTTTCAGCAGCCCCGTCTGAGTTGCAGTCACTGCAGTCGCAGGTTGCAGAGCTGACTAGAGCTGTCGCCGCGCTCACTTCTGCTGAAGCTCGAGGCTCGCATGGCTCACGCTCACAGCACCGCGACCGCAGCAACAGCCGACACCGTGCTCGCAGCAGCTCACGTCGACCCATGGATAAGAATTTGTGCTGGTACCACAACAGGTATGGTTCTAAGGCTAACAAATGCATCCCTCCATGCAATCAATCTGCGGGAAACCAGAGCAGCAGTCAGTAATGGCGACTACTGGCTGCCCCCAACCCAGTCGCCGTCTTTTTATTACCGACCGGTACACCAACAAGAAATTTCTTGTTGATACTGGTTCGGATATTTGTTGCTTCCCCAGGACCGCACTCAGAGAGAGACGGCGAGCTACATCTTACCATCTTGTTGCAGCTAATGGTACTGTCATCAACACCTATGGCACATTGCAACTTTGTCTGAATTTAGGCTTGAGACGCGATTACAGGTGGAACTTTATAGTTGCAGATGTGGAGACAGCCATCATCGGATCAGACTTCTTGGCACACTACCACCTATTGCCAGACTGTCGTCACAGCAGTCTAGTTGATGGTACGACCGGCTTGAAATCAAGTTGCTCTATCATGAACTCCGCTCAGGTGAGTGTCAAAACTGTAAGTCTTGCTGAGGACACACCTTACCACAAGATCCTCGCTCAGTTCCCTGATCTGATCAAACCCCCTGGCATTAACAGGGAGATCAAACACTCCACGGTCCATTACATCAACACTACTGATGGACCACCTGTGACTTCCCGCCCACGCCGTCTAGCCCCTGACAAGTTGCGAGCTGCAGAGAAAGTGTTTGCTGAGATGGTACAGTCAGGCACAGCTCGACCATCTATGAGCTCATGGGCCTCTCCCCTCCAGATGACACCGAAGAAGGACCTGACCTGGCGTCCCTGTGGAGATTACCGAGGTCTCAACTCCCGTACTATACCGGACAAATATCCTGTCAGACACATTGGTGATTTCAATCACAACTTGGCTGGATCATCAGTGTTCAGTACCATAGACCTGGTAAAGGCATACCAACAGATCCCGGTTCATCCACCTGACATTTGCAAAACTGCCATCATAACCCCATTTGGTTTGTACGAATTTCCATACATGGCTTTCGGACTGAGGAACGCAGGACAGACATTCCAGCGCTTCGTGGACGAGGTGGTACGTGGCCTGGAATTCTGTTTTGCTTATATCGACGACATACTCGTTTACTCTAAGAACCACGCTGAGCATGCAGAACACCTGCGCATCCTTTTTGGTCGTCTAAACGAGTATGGAGTTGTGATTAACCCGGCCAAATGTGTCTTCGGTGCTGAGGAAGTGTCTTTCCTAGGTTACCGAGTGACCGCCAAAGGCACCTGCCCACCTCAAGACCGCATCAAAGATTTGATGGATTTTCCCCCTCCAAAAACAATCGAAGGCATGCGCCGATTTTTGGGCATGATAAATTTTTATCGCAGATTCTTACCTGATGCTGCTAAATTTCAGGCCCCTCTCATCGATGCTGTCACGGCTACGCAAGGCAAAGGCAAGAAACCTTTCCTGTGGACGCCGCAACTCGAGGAGAGCTTCAACGCCTGCAAGGAGAGCCTGTCGTCTGCTACAATGCTGGTTCATCCCGACCCCATCTCCCAACTGGGACTTTTCACTGATGCGTCAGGTACCCACATTGGCTCTTGTTTACAACAACGCTTGAATGACAACGAACCTTGGCAACCACTGGCTTACTTTAGTCGTAAGCTGACTAAAAAGCAGATGGAGTGGCCTGCGTACTACCGCGAGCTACTCGCCGTTTACGAAAGTGTACAACACTTCAGGCATATTCTGGAGGTCCAACACGCGACCATCTTCACAGACCACAAGCCACTCGTATACGCTTTCGTACAACGGCGAGACAAGCTACCGCCGCCACAGCTCAACCAATTGTCATTCATAAGCCAATTTACTACCGACGTCGTCTACATCAAGGGGCAGGACAACATTGTAGCGGATGCCATGTCGCGCGTAGAGACTATCTCTCTTAGCGACGACCACGCCGCACTCGCTCTCGCTCAGGCAACAGACGACGAATTAGATAGGTTGCGTTCTGACTCCTCACTTAAGCTGGAACCTGTTCTTATTCCAGGCACCGACATCCGCATCATCTGCGACACCTCCACGGGCAAGCCGAGACCCTACCTACCTGAGTCGTTCCGCCGCCCTGCGTTTCAGCGTCTGCACGACCTTAGCCACCCTGGTGCGCGCGCGAGCGCACGCCTGGTAGCTGAGCGCTATGTCTGGCCACGCATGCGCCAGAATTGCAGCGCCTGGGCGCGCTCGTGCGTCGCATGTCAGCGGAGCAAAGTCACGCGACACGTCACTTCGCCGCTAGGAACGTATGCTAGTCCATCTGCTCGTTTCAGCCACATCAACCTGGACATCATCGGACCTCTTCCATACTCGAATGGTTCCTCTTACTGTCTCACTGCTGTCGACAGATACTCACGCTGGCCAGAAGCATGGCCTATGGCATCGATGACAGCAGAAGACGTCGCTAATACCCTAGTTGCAGGATGGATCTCCCGGTTTGGTGTGCCGAGCAACATCACCACAGATCAGGGCCGGCAATTTGAATCCGAATTATTTCAGCACCTCATGACGATCTGTGGATGCAAACGCATCCGCACAACCAGTTACCACCCACAGGCCAACGGCATGGTAGAAAGGATGCACAGACAGCTGAAGGCCGCGCTGATGTGTCATCAGGACACCTGGTCTAAGGCTCTACCTCTCGTACTGCTTGGGATGAGGACTGCTCTGAAAGATGATCTTGGATGCTCTGCCGCTGAACTGCTCTATGGTGAACCGTTGAGGCTTCCTGGCGAATTTTTTCTAGGTTTGTCCGACAGGTGCACAAACGATTTTGTAGTGCAACTTAGAAATAAGATGGCTACAATCCGTCCCACACCCGCAGCGCATCACTCGCAGCCGTCCACTTTTGTTTTTAAAGATCTCGCTACAGCTACTCACGCGTTCTTGCGGGACGACACCGTTCGCCGGCCTCTCCAGCCGCCGTACACCGGGCCGTATAAGATCGTGTCTAGGACCGCAAAAACTATCACTCTGGACACAGGAGGTAAGAGTCATACTGTTAGCATTGACCGTGTCAAGCCAGCCCACTCAGTTGCTCTTGATACAGCGTCACCAGCATCATCATCTCAATCTCCCTCCGCATCTAATCCTACATTCCCACCGACTACATCCACTTCCCAAACCACATCACAAACTGGTCCTGCACCTATCACAACCAGGGCAGGCAGAACTGTTAGATTTAGGGATATACTAGACTTGTAGATGTAAATATGTTATTTAGTATGTAATTTTATCTTAGACATAAAATTATTTTTTTTCTTTAATTTTTATGTGTACTGCATAACATTGCTTGTTAATACAACTGTAATATTAACTGTTTTTCTCTTTTATGACTATTTTATAGGTATGGTTTTAGTATAGCAAACTGTTATTTTTGTATACTCTCATTATACTCTATCATTCTCCGTAGGGGGGTGATGTGGCGTTGCACTGGCAACACCACTTTACTTAATAAGGTACCACCCTCAACATGGTTTTGTATGTACGGCCGTGAACATGGTCCCTACCGGAAACCGGGAGCCCTCTGCTTCCGGTATCGTCTGTCGGCCATGTTCACTGCCCTTCTCCTAGATCGACACGCGCAGACGCAACACGTATCGCCTTGCTCTGTCCGTCCGAACTCATTGTAACGCGCATTATATTATTTACAAGTTGTATTGACTACTGTATAGGGAGTGTGTACGGTGAAGAATAAACTCTTGTGAAACCTATCCAGCCGTTTCCTTCAGTCACCTCTACACACCACCCATACGTTTGTAACAGACGATCCAATCAGTATCTGAGGCAAGATTTTTTGCAGCCATATTACAAGCCGATTTTCCACACTGCTTTACCTGGGACGTAATTAAAAAAAACGAAGCGATGCTCCCTCTCGGCCTCCCTGGCTGAATCCACAAGAACGACGAGTCGATACATGCGGAGTCAGTCGGCTGCAGGAGTCTACCGCACGATAGACCTCTGTCACACGCGCCAGTCGGAGACCCCGTTCCGAGTTTAAATGTGAAGTTGTCCTTCTCCAGGACCAGTCTTGGGTCAGGTTTCTCCCTCGGTCGCTTCTTACGACCCCCACTGGAAGAGAGGGGGTGGTATTCTAATCTGCTGGCACCAGACGGCCTTATCCAACTTAGAAGGTTCAAAACACTGACACCTGTCCGTTAACAGACAAGAAACCGAAATAACGAACGTATAAGCCTACTTATACAAGTAATCAAGCCAGCTGCTGAATATTCTAGTAGTCTCCGTGAACGTAAGAGGCCACTAGCACGGCAATGGGTTTTTCAAGCACTTCGTGTCGAACCACATCAGGGGAGTAAAACGCGACGGAATTCCACAACATACATGCTGCTGGAAATGAGCCTCTGTATTACCATATTCACCACGCTTGGTAATCAAATGAAATGAAAAATATTTAGACATACAGAAACACTTATTATACCTTAAAACATAACTTTTATAATCGGAAACAAAAACAGACAGAGATGTGGTGCACTTAACTAACACAACCAGCCATCTTAGTACGCGAAGAAGCAAAGCTAACATATTTTTCAATTCATTTTCATTTTTCTAGAGTCCATAGATTTTATACACGCTACATAATCATATCAAAAAGCTTTTCTTGTTCCATCGTAATCAATTCCCGGCTCTTATTCTGCCAAGGCTTCTTCCAAATCGGCCAAAACATTTCATGATCTTTCACTCGCTTCATACACCTCTGCTCAAACGGTCCAGGGTACCACCATCTCCTAAACATCTTGTAATAGGAACACTTGTCCATCATGGAATGATTGTTCAGATTGCTGCATAGTTGGCAAAGCCCGTGGTACTTGGGGGTTCTATGGAAGGTGTAGTACTTCTTCCATCTGAAGTAGCTGAGGTATACGTCCACGTTTTGGATGATATAGAACATGGTGAGTGCTAAGTCTTGGGGCGTGCTCTGCTCCAATTTTATGTATGACCCTGGTGGCAGGAATCTGGGGAAATTGATGTCAACATTTTAATGTTTTCAGTTTAACAGGCTCAGGTAATCCGTCGAATAATTATAAAAGATTTAGTTACTTATCAAAATGAGTATTGATCACTTTTGCAAGAAGTACACAGAGTAGGTAAAAGATGATATTTAAAAGTAAAAAAGTACCAATTAAGGAAAAGGTAATATCGGTTTAAGTTTCTTGGTTTTATAAGACTAATAAAAAACGAATATGTTTAAAAATATACTTTGCACTAACTTGCTATAATCTGCCAATCCATAGACGACGGGTATCGTATTGGTTTCAATAGCATTCATGAGTTCTTCCGTCACATAATCTTTACTCACAGAAATCTCATGAACCCAATAGAAGTAGTAATTATCCGTAATATTTTTCAAACAATTTTTGTCGCAATTGTTGTCAAAACCAAACACATCAAACTGTAAACCTTCTTTCTCTAGGTAAGGATTTATCATCTCAACCAATTTTTTCAATTGCAGTTGTACTGTTGTACTTTTGCAATTCTTCCAAATCGCAGCCATAGCCTTAGTCTTTGTTGATTTATTAAAGTCCACCAAATCTATGTCTTCGTCAATATACTTTTCCCAAACAACTTTATAACTGGGTGCTACTACATCTCCTTTCAGATTTCTGACTTCGAAGAATGGGTTGAAGATATCAGAATATAGTTTATAAGTCCAAGTCCAGTTGAAATAATGATCAGCTTGGGCATTGCAAATGATAGACTCTGCAGAAGAATCTGTACTAAAGAATATGTACTTCTGGGTCTGAGATCTTCTTTGTGGTAGATCAGATTTCTTCCATCTTTTCAAGTAACTCGAATTAAAAACTATGGCATGGAATTCTGTGTAATCATGAAGCAGTTCCTTGTTAGTCGTAATGTGACAATTCTGATGCAAACAACTGTATCTAATGAAGGGTTCTTGGCCTTCTCCTATAGTGTTTGCAGCATCATCTATCGTCCAAAGTAAAATATACTTAATTGACTGATTGCTTGCTTTCTGGAAGGGTCCCACATCTTCCAGATCCGGTAGAGACTGGATTCTTATTTGAACATCCTTCGTTTTTGCTTTCGTAAAAAACGATGAATGAAATGTGTAGACAGCCAGAACGACATACATTAAAAGGCCAGCGAAGCTTATTATAAAAAATAGTTTGGCGAATGTCTCTGTTCGTGGTAATATGTACATTTCGGAGAAGTTTAAAGAACAATGAAGGTGACGCGAGTACATCAAGATTAAGACACGTCTGTCAATAATAGTAAACAAAATTCTTCTTTAAAAAAATAAACATAAAGTTGCATCTGTGATGTTGAAATTTGCTTAATGAAGAAATCTAACAATTGTTCCATTTGACGGATATTTTCCACTCGAATTCTAGTTGCGACATTCCGAATCTTTTGAATAAGACATCAAACAAATTTGTCACATAACGTACAATCCTGTAAGCATACTTTTATTTAATCACATCACATGGACGTACAGGCAGTCCACAGATGGACGTAAACCTACCATGGTGTATTCTGCAAGGCACGATCTCCTGTTTCCGCCATAGCCTATAGCCATTTAGTTAATAGAACTACTTCACTTCTTTCATATTCATCTTCATATCAAGAGTCTTTCTCAAAGGCACTAGTAGAGCATTCTGGAAGCTTTTCAGAAAAAAATTCTATCACTCGATGTCTCCCTCTATTTGCTAAGACTTGTTTCGTTAGACGCTTTGCGCATTTCCATTGGCACTCCTTGTTTACTGTATTAGTGTTCATCTTAGATCCTGAAATCCTCGACTCGATCATTGATAAAATAAGAAATAAACTGAAAAACTCCGTACGCTCTTAACTATTACTCTCCAGGTCAAACTGAAGAATACGTTTGTAAAAATATATTAATAAATTGTAATATTTTTTAACGTCTTATCTCAGGGTAGTAATTTCTCTTTAACAGCAGCCAATTATAGTACATCCATGCGTCTTCGTGATAGGCAGGTCAAATGGAGCAAATTTTTAACTGATAATTTGTTTAAAAATACTGATTGAAAGATGACATTAAATGGCGCTATTTTTGATGGCGTCAAAACACTGACTTCTATTCTATTCTATTATTTTTCTATTTATTAATTTAAAACTTTGAATATTTCGAAAAAAACTCAGTCTGTAGTATTTTTTGACAACAGTTTTAGGAGTGCATCAGACCTAGGATTCGGGCCAGGTTAGCCTTCGGGTTGCAGAGGTTAGATAGCAGTCGCTCTGTGTAAAAACCCCTAGGTTAGGTAGCCGACCCCGACAGAGAATGGGATAAGGCAAGGAGAATGATGATTAATGACCCAGTCATCTAGCGAATTGTCACGACCTTTTATCGTTCGCGATAGTATTATGAAGCCACACACCTCGCTTTGCATGTAGGACGTGGAGTCTTCGGCAAATATGGACATCGCGTATGAAGTCAAACAAAATTACGTATTCCATAAAAATACCCTTTCGCGAAGACGTGACGTGAACGCGAGCAGCGAACCACTATTTGTACATCGTTTTCTATCATTTGTCACATGTAAATAAATGCTCCTTTGATGCTGATGCATGTTAGTTTTGACTTCACTATACTTGAATTGGTTATGTTTGAACTAGATTTCGTATAATTTGATGGGTTCTGCACGCACCAAAAAACGTTACTCATACGGCGTTAAAATCTCTCTGAGGCGTTGCATTTAAGGCTTGAAGTGCAAGTAAAAATGCGGAACGAGCAACAACGAAGGATAAATAGGCTACATGCATGACAGGTCAAATGTGTTGCTTTTTAAAACATATTTTCTAAAACGATATTTTCTAAAACGATATTTTCTATGATAAACTGAAAGTATGATGTCACGCCGTAAGTATTTGGATTGGATGGCGTCAAAACACTAACTTTTATATTATTTTCTGTTTATTAATACAAACCTTTGAAAAATTTTAAATGGAGTCACGACTATTATTTTTTATTAATGACCGTATTCAGTAAAATTTTCAATGTCCGTAAGAAAACTAGCTTTTAAGACACGTCCTAATTGTCACGGGAAACTAATTAATAAAGTAGCGAGCAAAATTTGTGTCGTACCAAAGATAAGCTACGGTTTACATCGTAGTCCTTATTCTACTGTGGTCTAATATACAATACCTACACCTTGTACGTGTCTAAGGCACATGAGGTCCATTAGTCACGCTAGATAATTAGCAAGGCAAGGAACACCTGAGACGCGAACATTATCCCTACATTCGTAAGGATAGTACAGTCTTGTGAACGATTATTACAGGTTGTTCTAGATTTTGCATACGATTCGCTAGTTGACTGGGTCATAAAGTAGTATGCTAAAGCTGTTGGCCAAAATACTAGTTACTCTATTTATAGTTTATCAAAATATTAAAATTTTATTAATAAACAGAAAAATAACATAAAAGTAAGTGAGTTGACGCCAGCCAATCTAATGAGACATGACGTCATTCCTTCGTATTTTCATACAAAATAATATCGTTTTAAAAGTAGGTCATTTGATCTGCCAGTCATCACTGATAGGTCAAATGAGCTACTTTTTAAAACTAAATTTTATGCGAAAATTATGAAACATGACGAATTATAAAGAATTGCAATAAATATTATTTTTTTGTCTGTTTTTTTTATGCTCTTTTGGGAAAGTTTCTCATTTTCAAGAGTATGTAAAATTCTGACACTAGGGTTCATCGGGTCGTTAGACGACTTGGTGTCCCACACGAATTAGAAGAAGAGTATGTACGGCACACCTTTAAAAGTAGCACTGAATTCAAAATTACCTTATTATGTACTGTGATCAACTGACGAAATTGGTCTACAATTTTATTTTATACATACTACGCATTTATCCCTTACGGGGTAGGCAGAGCCCACCAAATATCATCTAAATTTTATTTAACTTTAAAATACCATCATCCATCCTTATTTTTCGTTCATCGTACCCTCAATTCGGACGTTTCGCGTCTGAAAGGTGTCGATAGCGGTACGTCGCCGTTCACTGACGCGTGCAAAATGTCATAATTGAAAACTGGGTTGTTGAACGACTCGGTGTCACACATGAAAAGAGAATACCATCATTTATCCACATTTTTCGTTCATCGTACCCTCCATTCGGACGTTTCGCGTCTGAAAGGTGTCGATAGCGGTACGTCGCCGTTCACTGACGCGTGCAAAATGTCATAATTGAAAACTGGGTCGTTGAACGACTCGGTGTCACACACGAAAAGAGAATACATCATTTATCCACATTTTTCGTTCATCGTACCCTCAATTTGGACGTTTCGCGTCTGAAAGGTGTCGATAGCGGTACGTCGCCGTCCACTGACGCGTGCAAAATGTCATAATTGAAAACTGGGTCGTTGGACGACTCGGTGTCACCCACGAAAAGAGAATACATCATTTATCCACATTTTTCGTTCATCGTACCCTCAATTCGGACGTTTTGCGTCTGAAAGGTGTCGATAGCGGTACGTCGCCGTTCACTGACGCGTGCAAAATGTCATAATTGAAAATAATCCCACCGTCCCGTCCAATATTGAAAACCCATTGCAAAAAGCGACATGAAAGCGATAAAATGAATTTAATTAATTTTATTTATACCTCTAGTTTCGAAATGTTGGAGTTTTGGAAAGTGTGATGTCGATATTTTTGTTCTATTAAACCTAGAGTCGTATTGTAAGAATAGGTTGTATACTGGAAAAAATGCCGCTCCGTGCAGGTATTATGTGGGCAAATCAAATAGCCATACCTAATATATGGCCTTCTATACAAAACGACTAAGGAACTCTTGTGTTTCCGTGTATAACAATTTTTAGGCGACAGGCTGACGACCTGTCACTATATTGATACCCAAGTTTTCTGAAACAACCTTGGAAAACAATACTCAAAAATGACAGACTTGGCGATTGCGACCGTATTCTTACTGTTAACGCTCTGCCTACCCCGCAAGGGATAAAGGCGTGATAAATGTATTTGTATACAAAATTCTTAGAAAAATGCATGCCTATTGTATTTAGTTCGCAGCATGAATCTCCCGTCAATCTTTTAGGAAGTATGACAGGATTGGTTAGAAAGATAAAACAAAATAAACAACAACAAAATGTAAAGTACAAAAAGTACTCTATTGTGTCGCTTTTTTTACATTAATAAAGTAATAAGTTTTGTAAAAGGTAAAGGTACCTATAATTATTTATTAAACATAAAAACAAGTTTAAAAACAAAACAAAATCCAAAGCAAAAAAATATATTTTATAAGGTAGTTTCATGGTGGCATCGAGGCCTCCAGCCTAATAGACTTCTGCATAGATTCGTAGACTCCAAGATATTCCAATGATCCGGCTCGACAGGGGCAGGCAGCGGGCCGCGGCATGCCTTCGGTGTGGTATGCCGGTTCCTCGACATTCCGACGATGCCTACGCCATCTAGGCTATTAGACAGACGGCTTTCACAAGTAACGCAGGACGCTGCACTTTTTAGCACATAGCGTGTGTCATAAGGAAGGAAATTCTGGTTTTCCCTGACTGAAAATCGACGTTGAAGCAGAAGCGACGCGTTATCTTGCGTCAACGGATTTGTCTGAAAAACATCGCACAGTCGCTTCTGCCCCTAAATGTTATTATTTAGTTTGGGGAGTCGAAGAGGTCGCCATGGCTGAAATCGGTCGAAAGGATCATCATCTTCAGTTTGGGGAATTCTAAATTTCCTTGCATCTGACTCTGACAGATGTATGCGTTACGATTGCGTTAAAAATACTCAGCGACGTGCGTTAGATTAGGGAACCGCAAGTGGCTAGGCTGGCATGCAAATATTTTTGCAAAAATTTTGGAAGTAGCAAAATACCGCCTAGTCACAAGAATTATAAATCAGTTTCTTTTCTTGTAGGTAAATATTCAAAATTTCCTTGCATCTGACTGACACATGCGTTACAAATACGCAAAAAATGCGCAGCAACTAACGTTAATTGAGAAAACCGGCTATCTCGCAGGCGTGTCTGACTAGCTTTAGGTGTTAAATAATTTATAGTAACAATAAAAAATATTTAAAATTATCAAAATGTCGAACAAAGCGAGTGATAGACAAAGAGCAACTGTGAATATCAAAATATCCGGGAAACCGTCGAAAATTCATTTTATTTATTCCCAATAGCGGTTGTCCCGTTGTCCCGTCGTCCCGTTCGTCCCGTATTTCATCGAAACATTGTCCCGGAAACAGCGATAGGAAGTTATAAATGACAACTCGCTTGTTCTCATGCATTCCCGATTTTTATTCGGGAACGTGATAAATTGAAAATTGCTTTATTATTCTGTTTCGATTCGCGGTTGCGGTGAATCAAAAATTTTTCGTGAACATGGATCATGTGGAGTTTGGAGATTTAAAGTACGTAGGTATGGGCACCAAGTCTGCTACTCTTTGTCATTGTAACGCCATTGAAACACAACCGTCATTCTATTGCCACTGTGATTCTCTCTACTTCTGTTTGCAGACTACCAAACTATCAAAACCATCCAACTGACATGCCATCCAGATGCAACTGAAACGATTTTTATTTAGACTTCAGCCCCTGGATAGCGTCTGGGATAAAGTTTGACAACAACTCGTATGAAATATAATGGTTTTACTACAAAGGTAGACGCGAGTTGAACGCATCTCTCACTAGCGTTTTATGTATGAAGATTACTTCCTTCCAACGCATGAGCCTGCGTCACATACATCTAACAGACTTATGCGTTGAAAATGCGCCGCGTTGTACGTTAGATGTGGAATTCGCCTTAAGCTAGCGTAGCGTCATTCGTCGAGTGCGATTTTAGTAAGGGTTACTAGTTATTATTCTATGGTATGGGGAGTGACGTTTCAAGTATGGATCTGTCAGAACGCTGCAATATTAGCGCTCCGTGTAAATGTGCGATCCGCCTTATTCAGAAACTCCAACCATGATTAAAACTTGAGGCGGTAGGCCGGCATAAAAACCAAGTATAAAGTCCGCCGCGTACCTGCGAACTCCTGGACTGGAAAATGAGGTGGAATCGAAGTTTCCAGAAAGTTCGAGAAGTCTAATTTGCCTTCATACGCGACTCGAGTGCGGAAAAAGTCGAACTAGGTGTTGATAGGAGTTGTGTGGATGTGGATTATTGATCAAAAATTCTACATAATGAAAATTATTCGCCTAGGAGGCTCACTTTCTCTTTTTTTGGTCAATTTGATATTATATTTTTACATCAATCAAAACTTTGTCTTATCTTATAATTTTAAAGCCATAATGAAAATAAGATACCGAAAAGGCTGCAACCAGGATTCATAGTCATCATTACTAACAGCCGTGATTAGTTCACCGCTGGACATAGCCTCGACAGGCTGAAATTAGCTAGTTGACTGTTGTCCAAAAATACTAACTCCGCTTATAGTTTTTCGAAATACCAATTCAAATTTTGAATTAATAAATAGAAAAATAAAAGTAAGTGTTTTGACGCAATCCGAATTAGAGCGATATGATGGCATACTTTCAGATTTTCATACAAAGTGACGTTTTATATCGTTTTAAAAAGTACCTCATTTGAACTGTCAGTCAGTGATGTAGCCAATTTTGGATGGCTGCCTACAATTCGTTAGTTTCCTGGGTCATAAAAAAAATATAAAAGTTGTAAATATATAAAATTGCAATTTACAAATTGCAAAATACAATAGGTCCAAAAATACTACGGACTTCATTCATAATTTTTCGAAATATTCAAAGTTTGAATTAATAAATTCCTCAAGGTATGGGATAAGTCTAAGTAAAAAAAAACTACGCAAGCATAAGATTAGTTAGTTATAGGTGGCGCCACGTTCCATAAATCGCGAACATCTTCTCGCCGTGCACCAATTAGTACAAGATGTTGCCGCGCAGTCTCGCTGGATGGCGTTATGCACTATGACAACAGTAAAAAAAAAATACTATGAATTTTAATTATCATTCTTCTTTCCTTATCCTGTTTTCTGTCGGAATCGGCTACCTAATCTAGGGGATTTCACGTGGGGCCAAGTTTTAATACAGAGCGACTGCCGTCTGACCACTGCAACCCGAATACTTACCTGGCCCGAATCCTAGGTCAAGTCACATTCAAATATTATCTGCACTATGAATTTTAATATTTATTTTAATGTAGCCTGCTTTATACGCAGAACAAAGGCTCTCCTGTTTCACACCATTTGATATACATCTTCGGTCTCCTGAAGGTTAGAGCTTCTATCTATAGGTACTTCTCATCAAAAAATCCGGGACACCTTTCAAGTAAATGTTTCGTAAGCACCACTTTATTTAGAAAGTGTGTAAAGTTTGTAAAAAACGGCTGATATCTGTTATATCTAATTCTTACTCACATTCTTACCTTCTGACCCACATTCGAAATACTGAAGTTTCGTGATTTATCAAATCATAAAAAAGGAAAGTGCCTCAATTTCTCTGGTGACAATGTATGTCATCTCATCACCTTCTTCTTCTCCTTTAAGGATGAAAAATTATTAGAAACTTATATGTAAATAACGCGCTCTTTTTCTCGCGATTTATTTCTATTTTGCTCTTCAGCAGTCGTTCAAAAAACATTTTATATTATTTTATTATTATTTGAAATCTAAATAGTAAGTGTTGAAAATATTGACGTTTTTAAAAAAAATATTGCAGGTCAAGCAGCAATTTGAAAATCATTTTGAATTTGATGCTAGATCCTCTGAAATTGTGGCACAGCGTCCATTTGAGCCTTAATTTGAGAATTAGGCTTATATACTCATGTTTCAAAGTCTAGTTAGAAGGCACTTAATCCATTATTACCTGGCCAAATTCAAGTTTGTTTTAGGTTGAGAACAAATTTCGAAAACTTAATATTTTCTTACTTTTATAAGTAAAATAATAAATACTACTTCTGGCATACCAGCGCACTAATAAAAAACTGATAGATTTGTTGAAAAATATACTATTACTCGTTCGACTCAAGATCCGGAGAGAAAATCAATGCCGGTTTGATTTACGGAATATTTTTTTAATTATATTTGACACTGGTTATTCATCAATTTGATCAATTCACATACCTGAAGTTTTAGTACCGTAATTATTACGCCTGTTGATGATGGCAGATTGCTGATTCCGTGCGTGGCCTGAAAGAAATTTCTATATAGAAATAAGCTGTAGGTATTTGTTGCGTCGTATATCTTCATTTCCCGGTCTCTAATTCATGTGTGTATGAACCTGTTTAATAAAACAAAACACAGCAGCGTACGTTATGTTCTTTTGTATTTGAGCGGAATCTATTTTTGTGTACAATAAATATTTACATACATACATACATCACGCCTTTATCCCTTGCGGGGTAGGCAGAGCGTTAACGGCTGTAAGGTAAGGTAACGTTTACGGTCGCTATTGCCACGTCTGACATTTTTGAGGGTTGTTAATCAAGGTTGTTTCAGAAAACATGTGTATCTATAGTGACAGGTTGTCAGGTTAAAAATTGTGATACACCAATACTCTCGAGTACCTTAGTCGCCTCTTACGACACCCGCGGGAAGGATGTGGGGTGATGCTATTCTAAGCTGGCACCACACGGTACAATAAATATTTCATTAGATAAAATGGCTACCTTATGAATAAACTCATCCCGCCGACTGTACTCGCGCCTCGCGGCGAGACTCTAGTTTTTAACGAATGCCGTGAAAGCGTTAATTACTTTTGCAGTAATTAATATGATTTAAACATCTGAGAATATCTTTAGGAAACAAACGTGGATAAAATTAAGCTAAAGCAAACTTACATTACAGGCCGTGCGGTGCCGGCTTAGAATAGCATCACCCCGTTACTACCTGTGGGTGTCGTAAAAGGCGACTAAGGGTCATCCCTTTTCATATCTTATAAGGGGATTCATATCCATAGAACGAGCAGCATCGTTCTCTGTGAATATCTACGCTGTCTTGCACTGCGCTCGCCAATCCGCCTGCCCCTAGCGTGATGAGTACGGCAATTCCCTCTATTTTGGGGGAGGCACATGTCCAGCAGTGGACTGTTGTGGCTGTAGATGTTAGAAGTAAACTTACATACTTACTTACAACGTTGGTTTATGTAAAATTTAACTCTTCTGTTATATCTTCGGTAGCTACGGCGTAGCGCTGCTAAGAAAAGGCTACGGGAAAATCTTATTAGTATTTAACTTTATTTAATTTCATTTTACATAAGCAAGGCAGAAAAATTAATAAGTAATGCAAATTAAGCGACTTCAATTTACACTATGTACTGATGATGATTTCAACAAAGGATTTTTTTAGCCTTGTGATGCCGGCTTAGAATAGCATCATCACTTCCTAAGTAAGGTAAGGTAAGGTATCGTAAGAGGCGACTAAGGGACTCGAGAGTATTGGTGTATTACAATTTTTAGGCGACAGGCTGACAACCTGTCACTAATAGTGATACACCTGTTTTCCGAAACTACCTTGGAAAACCATCCTCAAAAATGTCAGACGTGGCGATAGCAACCGTATTCTTACGGCCGTTAGCGCTCTGCCTACCCCGCAAGGGATAAAGGCCTGATGTATGTATGTATGTATGTAAAGGCTTAAGAGCTATCCCTAGTGTTGGGTTTTCATACAAACGTATTTTCCTGTTTTCTTCCCGAGTAATGCCTGTAGAGTTATAATTCTCCTAAGGCCTTATTACTCTTACTTGCTTATTTCCAAAATAAATTATGAAATCGAAAAAAATATCGTTTCGTTTTGTATGGTAAAAGAAAACTAATTGCTCATATTTTGTTCTTGTAATTATTTCTTGAAAAAAAAAAAACATTTTTTTTATGATCGCGTTTGATTGAAAAAGTTTTAGTAGGAAATGTGATGATGATAAGTGGATTATATAAGTGACTAAGTAGATAGGTACCTAAAAATGTTCTCTCAGCTGTCACTCTGACGTATGGCATGCATTGTACGGCGTGAATCGGATCGGGCCGGGTGGCACCGCACGTAGATTACTGATGCCAGCTCAGAGTAGCATCACCCCATTAGCAAACCGGACCGAGGCGCCGCACATAGATTACTGACTAGACCAGCGTTTCTCAAAGTGTGCTCCGCGGAAACCTAGGGTTCCGCAAATCTCTTCGATTAAACGTCATATAGACTAATTTATGAAAAATAAAAAACAGTTACATACATCTTATTATTTTATTATAGACCAATTCATAAAAATAACAATCAGTTTCAAATATCTGCTTGTTCTATGTACTAGGTACAAAACTACGTTGTCAATCAGTCACTCAGTTACGATAAGTATTTTATATGGACTATAGTAGTACCTATCCTATACACTAACATAGTATAGTAATATCACTACGTACTACGTAGTACGTATTATTTATTAATCTTTGATAATAACAACTAAATTCAAGATTAGACATACTTCATTATTAACTTTCATTACAAGTCAAGATTAAAAGTGATCATCAAAATTATTTATTTGTAAAATTATTACTTTTATTTTGGGGCTCTGTCAACAATTTCGCTTTACACAATGGTCCAACTACCAAAACATTTTGAGATACGCTGGACGATCAACTAGGTACAGTACACACGGCAAGGATAACAGACTTCTAATGTGTTGTTAGTACATTCACATATCACGCCTATATCCCTTATGGGGTAAACAGTTAACGGCCGTAAAACTACGGTGGATGTCGCCACATCTGGCAAATATTGCAGGCGTATTCAAATGATTCTTATATTACTGTAGTAACAGGTTGTCAGCCTATGTTGTTTTAGTTGTCGTAACTAAGTAAACACAGGAGAACGAAACATGGGGACCACAAGGAGACATCAGTTGGACGTAGTTTCGCAGAAAAGACTCAATCCACAAAATTGTCAAAAATGAGTTAGTGTTACCAAAGAGGTTTTTAGGGTCAGCTCTTTCACTCAGCAAAAAAGACTTACGATCAGACAAGCCAAAGGCAGCGTTTTACATACTAAGTCGTTTCTCATTTATTCGGATGCAGTGAAAAAGTTCAACCAAAAAGACTCAAGCTGTCTGAGTCGTTTTAAATAAAACATTATTTGTAGAAATAGTGCAATTGTTTATTTCTCAAAAACGACTCAACCAATTTAGGTCATTTCTCATAATTTGTATGTGGTTTATACAAGACGACGTTTCATTTAGCTGAAAAGACTCAAACTGTCTAGGTCAGTTCTGATAAATTCTACTTGAATAAAACAAGAAAAAAATTCCATGCATCTGAAATAACTTAAACTGTTTAATTCTTTTCTGATAAATTGGTTATAGTTCTACTAAGGCCATTTTCGATCCATACGTATGGACTTTATTTTGTTTCTTGCTACAAATTTTATTAAAAAAAAAAACCATTAGTAGATCTTTGCCTTGTCCAATTTCATCCCGAGACCATCCGAAACGTCTCGACACAGTGATTAGACTTGACAGATTTTTTTGCAAGACCTGCTGCGATGCAGCCATTAAGAAGATGTCGTCGACAAAGCGGAGATGTATGAGGTTGACGTTGACGTTGATAGCCCGTCCACCCCCGTGTAAGATATCCTCCAGCGCATTGGTAAAAAGTCTGGGTGATGTAACGTCACCCTGTCATACACCCTGCTGGGTGGGTCTTGTTTCTGGTTTTGTACTTAAATGGACATCGTCGCCATTTTATATGGGTTTCTCAGTTGGCATCGCTTGCAGACTTGATGTCCTTCCTGCAGACTCGCCCAGCTCAGGTTTCTCATAGTCCACAAAAGCCAAACACAGCGGTTGGTTATACTCTTTTGACCTATGTATGACCTGCCGTACAGTATGGATGTGGTTAAGATGTTGAAGCCTTTACGAAACCCTACCTGCTCCGGTGGCTGAAAGGCGTCAACTCTTGATGCCAGACGATTCGTTATGACTCTCGAGAAAGCTGCATGCAGCAGTGTGAACGGCATGTAGTTTTTGAGAAGCGTTTTATCTCCTTTTTTGAAAAACAAATCCACGACATCACTGCTCCACGCCTTCCGGGTTGTCCCATTGGCTATCACTGGAGTTGGATAGCCTTTTCAGCTCCACAAGGACCAGTTTCCCAGTAGCCTTTAGCAGCTCAGAGTCCACCCTATCTTCTATATATCGGGAGTCTTTTTAGTTTGGGGCAAATTGGAGCAGAGAAGTGGCCTTATCATGCGGCACATTCCCGCTTGAAGTTGATATTTATGTTGCCTCTGACAAGTCGGTGATCGCTTCTGTTATTAAGAAGATGACAGAGAGTTCCATAAATATGTGTCTTTTAATCGTCATGATGAATAAAAAGCACAAATGTCAATCCTGTTCTTCGTCTTACCGTCAGAGGTCTTTCGGATCCACTGCTTGGGGCCGGGGCTTTTTCTGAAAAAAGGTGTTCACACAGACAAAACAGCCCTTGTCTGCTGACCAGCATTTGGCCTCTCTGGTTTCAGCTCCCATAGCCATGTTCCTAAGGTGATTCGCCACCTTGTCCCATTTTGGCGTTGAAGTCCCCCATGACAACCGTTAGTGGGTTTCACTCGGTCGGTGCGTAGCCTTCGATACGCCGTCTTATAGGGCCTCCACTTCTTCGTCTGAGATGTTTGAACTCATTGCATATACAAGTACAACCTTGACAGAGTGTCTCTCGGTCAATTTCAGTACGAGGTAAGCTACCCTGGTCAAGACGCAGCAGATCTCCTTCACGTTGTCAGTGTTGTCAGAAAGTACTTTGTTGACGAGGAATCCTATCCTACCCTAACCCTCATAAACAAATTGATTCTGGTTCAAGCATCATCAAATTATTTTATAGCAGTCCACTGAACTGACTGTGCCCGCTGAACGTAGACCTCCCCCAGGGTACAAACTCCCGCTTTCGCTATCCAATGGCTACCAGCTGCTCTCTTTCTGTCATAGGTCCATCTGGCCGGAGGACGTCCAACGATACGCTTGCCAAGGCGTGATCTCCACTTAGGAACCCGCATACTCCACCGGCCGTCGGTTCTGACAAAAACAGATGTGACCAGCCGACTGCCACTTCAGTTTGCTACTCTTTCGGACTATATCCATTACTTTGGTCTTTTTGCGGATAGTCTCATTCCGAACCGCCTGTCCATTGGCGAGATCCTTTTCCGTAGCTCTCTAAGTAACATGTAGCAGTTGGGCCAGTTAAACTGTCAGTTTCCACGTCTCCGGCCCGTACCTATGTCATGACTGGTAAGACGCACTGATCGAACGACTTGGTCATGAGGCAAACAAAAACGAATTTTAGGCAATATTTGACAGCTGTCAAAATCCTGTTAATGCTATAACTTTTCTTTGTCGAGATGTCCTTTAGTATGGTTTTGACAGCTGTCAAATAGGGCATATTCGGGCGGCGATACTTTACAAGTAATATTCTGGATCGTTATCGTGAAATATTTTTTGTTACCTTTCACTTAATAATACCAATTTATCAGAAAGGACTCAACCCTCCTTTTTTTAAAATAGAAGAGACACGCTTATCAAAACTGCAATAATTTTTTTAAAAATACAATGTAATCTTATTTTGTCATTGATATACAACAGAATAAAAAACCATGAATACGATTATCCTGAAGAATACCAATCCAAACTTCAAAAGCTCATAACTCAAAAGTGACCTGATGTGGCTTGGGTCCTTACTGCGAAACTACGTCCAGTTAGAAGTAGGTACGTAGATTTGACTCCAGTTGAAAAAAGTGACAGATGAAAATTTTCGACGTCATATTCGAACCACGATAAAATTCTGCAACCATGCAAATAGTTGTGTGGATTAGGGAAAAACTAGGTTTATGACCAATAATATTAATTTATATAAAGTATAGTATTTATCGCTTGATTCGGTTACAGGTTCGTCGCAACGATCCCCCGTACGTTTTCGCATCGAAGGAGATTCGAGGTGAACACTATCAATCTGTGTATTGACCACACATTATTCAAGTGCTAATCTCTGGTCATACAACCTATGTGCACAAGGCGATAGATGACTGGATATAAGAACCACACTAAAATCAATACTATGTATTTCGTTCAAAAATCGGATAGTTGTCTTTTTTCTCACAATAAAAATGATAAAGTTCTACAGCGTCGGTGGCCAAGTGGTTAGGATACCGGTCTCACAATCGTGAGACCTAAGTTCGATCCTTGCCATGTACCAATGTGTCTTTTACTCGCGCACATTTACCGCCTGCTTTTACGGTGAAGGAAAAACATATCATTTGAATTCAAATTTTATTTGAATGTGAGATTTATCCGACACCTTCAAATAAATTTTGAATTCAAATGATATTTCAATGTGACTTAACATAGGATTCAGGCCAGGTTAGCCTTCGGGTTGCAGAGGTCAGATCGCAGTCACTCTATATAAAAAACTTTGTTCCATGTCAAATCCCTTAGGTTAGGTAGCCGTCCCTGACATAGAACGGGATAAGGCAAGGAGAATGATGAGAATTTGAGTTCTACAGCGAACCATATGAATAAATAAGCTTCACTTTTCTTGAATAACTTGATAGGGTTCATTAGGTTATTGGACGAATCGGTGCCCTGCACGAAAAGAAGAAGAAAATGTACGAAGTAATGTATAAGAGGGATAAACCTCCCCTATAATTTCTTCCCTGAAGATGTTGTCGTTTTTTTTTTGTATCACCGGATACAGATACGCTAACTGTGGTATCTAGGTACTAATTGTGTAAGCTAGACTAATCCCAGGTATTTACGAGAACCATGTAACCTGCCACGACAATAATCGGCCGGTCACTTTATGATGTATTGCTATGGTAATTAATTGATCACGTTGTACGATTTTGATTTGGTGCTTTGTCGGAACCTGTACAGGAATACTTGCACAATTGCATGTCATCAAACCTATGTTGTGTGATGCCGGCTTAGAATAGCATCACCCCTTTGCTTTCTGAGGGTGCCGTCAGAAGCGACTAAGGGACTGGAGAGTTTCATGTGTATAACAACTTTAAGTGATAGGCTGACCACCTCTCACTAGACTGATACATGAATAATCTGAAAGAGCTCTCAATATTTGTCAGACGAAGAAATAGCGATCTTTTTTACAGCCGTTGACGCTCAACCTACCCCGCAAGGGATAAAGTCGTAATATATGTATGTATTTCAAACCTTCATAACAGACACATCCTTTATAAATCCTAAATATAGAATAAAACTTTTTTCTAAGAGTACATTGTAGGTAGAAAAAATCCCCACTCTTTTTAGTTGCTTATATAACGACTTGGGGCCTCTCGATGGCGACAATTCTTATTGTCGTAAGCAAAATAAAATCACTTACTGCAGGGAGGCTCTCATTTCGTAAAAGCACAGTTGAGCTGAGAGTGACTGGTGTATTCCCGGTTCGGCTTTCAGGCGATTGATCTGAGTGTTTATTATTTAGCGAACAATCACGCCTTTATCTCTAGCGGGATAGGCAAAGCGTCCAACAGCCATAAAAAGAGCCGACCATGACATGTTTGCCGTGTGATGCCGGCTTAGAGTAGCATCACCCCACATCCTTCCCGTGGGTGTCGTAAGAGGCGACTAAGGGACTCGAGAGTATTGGTGTATTACAATTTTTAGGCGACAGGCTGACAACCTGTCACTATAGTGATACACATGTTTTCCGAAACAACCTTAGAAAACAATACTCAAAAATGTCAGACGTGGCGATAGCGACCGTATTCTTACGGCTGTTAACGCTCTGCCTACCCCGCAAGGGATAAAGGCGTGATATATGTATGTATGTATGTATGACATGTTTGACAATAACAAAATAACTCTACAGGGTGTAAAAAAATTAGCTGCAAATATTTTAAGGGGTGAACTAGCCCATGAAACTGAACATCTTTTCCCAAGGAACATAGGTCAAAATGTGAAAAAAAATTTTGGACCTCCCATACAAATTACCGACCGACCAAGTCAATTTGTATTGGGAGGTCCAAAAAAAAATTACATATTTTCACGTATGTTTCTTGGGGAAAGCAGTTCAGTTTCATGGACTGATTCACCCCTTAAAAGATTTGCAGCTAATATTTTTACACCTTATATTGTGCATATCTGTTAGCGACAGGTTTTTAGTTGACGAAAAGGAAGGAAGATGGCAATGCGTTTCTTATTTTGAGTGATTTCGATCCGTAAAAGCACAGTTTTGCTGAGAATACCGTGTGAGGCCGGCTTAGAATAGCATCACCCCATTTCTTCCCGCGGGAGTTCTAAAAGGCAACTAAGGGACTCGAGGGGTTTCATGTGTATCACAATTTCAGGCGACAGGCTCACAACCTGTCACTATAGTGATACACAAATCATCTGAAAGGGCCCTCACTACTTGTCAGATGTGGCGATAAATACCGTAAGTTTACGATTGTTAACGCTCTGCCTACCCCGCATGGGATATATATGTAGTGAGGAGCTGAGAGTGACTGGTGTATTCCCAGTTCGGCTTTCAGACGATTGATCTGAGCATTCCAAACGCCTTGAGACAAATGCGAGCTGGCTGGTTTAGCTACTGACACGGTAAACACGTGAATTTGAATCTTCAATTACTTGGTACTTACAGACACAATCACGCCAATACACTTTACGTTACAGAGTAGGCAAAGCGTCAACAGCCATAAAAAATGGTCGAAAACACTACTTATTAAACTATATTGTAGTCTGTAACAGGTCGTCTGAGCTTTGCCTACATAACGGTATTACGGTATGATTTATTTGTGTAGATTGATTTTGAAGTACAGACTGTTCGTTAGGGTAATTCATCATAATAAAGATCTCTAGATACATTTTACACTAAGTCTAGATATTTTTGCGTCATTCTGATCGTTGGACGACTTGGTGTCACACACGAGAAGAGACAGCTAAATCTTATTTCATACAGATTTTAAGAAAGAGCAAAAATTTGCTAGATCTTCATGGAACGGAATGAAAAATCATAATATTATTTCGACCATTTACATGAATACTCTTGATGTACTTATATAGGTTCGTTATCGCATGCTGAAAGCCCGCAACAAGTCTATGTGAGCCGAGTTTTTTCGTGCCTTCATTTTGATTATTTCCAGAATCCCTCTTTACACTTATTTCATCAGAGCTTTCGTAGATGTATACAGGGTGATTGGTATGTAAACCGTGTTTGGATAACTCTATAAAATGAGCTCCCCCTGTGTAAGCCCGCGTGAGAATGCGAACCCCTTTCTCGTATACTGTATAGTGGATGTACCTACTAGGTAGGTTGCGTTTGATTACGTTTGTAAGCTGTACGTACCGACGTTTGACGACCGATGTGGCGCAGTGGTAGTGCGACTGCCTTTGACGCAGTAGGTCCCGGGTTCGATTCTCGGTGGGTCACTCACAAAGTTGATATTTATCACTTTGTGAATTTGTTCCCAGTCTGGTTAGGACATTGCGGGCTGAACCACCCGATTGTCCGTAAGTAAGAAGGTTCCGTGTTTCGGATGGCACGTTAAGCCATAGGTCCCGGTTGCTGTCTATGATCACTTAGACGGCGGTCGTTACACAACCATGTCAGAAGCCTGCTACTGTAGACGGCGGTTGAAAAATTCTGACACTTGGGTTCACTGGGTCGTTGGACGACTCGCTGTCCCACACGAAAAGAAAGAGAGTCATAAAGTAACGAATATCAAATGTGACGACAACTATTTAGTTTTAAGAACAATACTTGGTTACACTTAACACACACGAATTGTCATTAAAAACCTGTTTTATATGTATAAAATAAATAAATAAATAGTATAAAACGAAAATTAGGCCTAAAAATTTACTTATCTTACTACTGAAGCATAGGTACTTTAAAAAAAACTTTGATACTTAAAATTGCACATATTTTTTTTTTTAACACGGTTCGCTTACATAATTTCCAAACCCGTTCCGTACTACGGAAGCGGCGAGCATGCTTTTTCCACGTAATGCCTTAGAGGAAATTAAATAAACACAGTGGAGAACGCGTCGGTACGATTTTGTTCAAAACCAAGCTCACTGGTTTTTGCGGGGGGAGAGGTAATTATCGCTGGACGCAATTGGCTTTCGCAAAGACCGCATATTTTGTAGAGATGGGAAAAATAAATATGTAAAATTATATCGATATTTTATATCACCGTTCAATAAGTTTACTCATATTATGTGATTGAAATTTATTGAAACATGTGCATGCTAATATTAATATGGCGATATAAGTATATAAAAAACTAATAAGTACCTAATTATATTGTAATTTTAGAGTATGTATTGAAATAATTGTACCGAATTGGAAACGACCTGTTACGATCATTTTGGATGGTAGGGCTGGTTGGCGAGACGATGCTGGTCAGCGGACAGACAGACGGACATGACAAGATGCTATATTGACCTACCTATTGATATTTTGTTCTGATTTCATAATAAATGAAATAGTTACAAATTGACTCGAGAGTGTTGGTGTATTTTTAGGCGATAGGCTGACAACATGTCACTATAGTGATACACATGTTTTCTGAAACAACCTTAGAAAACAAACATCGAAAATGTCATGCGCGGCGATAGTGGCCGTATTCTTACCATTGGCCATTAACGCTCTGCCTACCCCGCAAGGGATAAAGGCGTGATATATGTATGTATGTATGTTACAAATTGATATTCAACTAGCGCAAGATCTTTTATTTATAATACTCCATATACCCCGACCGAATGCATTCGTTCATATAATATACATTGTAGGTAAGTTGTTAAGCACGTACATTAAACTACACATTAACATAATTCTTTTATGACGATCCCAGAATTATCGATAAAATCATTCTATACTTATGAGAACAGTGGTATAGCACTAATACGAAGAAAGAGCCAGCCTACGTATGGACACACCCGTGCGTTAGAAAGGGATAGCAATGAAAGACATCAACGGGTGCGCATCAGAAATTATAAATATGGAATTATTTTTCATTAAAATGAAATTTTGAAAGAATCAAGCATAAAAATGTTTACCTATGAAATGTTATCCCGTCTTTTGCGGAACTTGATGTTGTACTACGCTTTCCACACCATTTCACTGCACAGGAAGGCATTCTTGATTAAGTTTATACGCCAAAAAACGAAGCGCGGAACGTCCGTTCTTTCGCACAGTCTCAACCCGACTAATCAAAATTTTGATGCGTCAGCCTTATAAAGCATACATCAAGTGAGTGCGGTCGCCCCCGCATGCGTTCTCCACTGGTTATTGTCCTCCGTGAATAAACAGCAACACCGCATCATAAGCGTCGGCGTGAAAAGGAACGCGTTTCCATTGACGCACCAGAAATCGTTTAACTTGGGTGTGTGTGCCGGTTTTGTTTAAAAACCATTCCTTCATCACGAGTTGAACAAGAAGACAGTAGCAAGTGAGTGCCCTGTACTTGTCTAGGTTATCAGCCATGGTTCTTGCACCCTTGCAAAATAAATTTAAAACGCATTTTAATAACAGTGTCTCATATGTTGCTCCCGTACAAGTCTACTTTCTAAAATTACGCTTAATATTGATCGCAGACTAGTGGTTTACTTTTTTTTTCATTTTTAATTCCTACTGCTCTTACTGACACAAAAACTGCCTATAGTTTGTAAGTTTAGGTACTTATCTTTTTGTAAACAAACTTTGTATGAAACTGACAGTTCAGAAGTGTCACTTTCGTACAAAGTTTGTTTACAAATAGATAATTACCTAAACTTACAGACTATAGTGGTTATAGGCATAGATCAGAGAAGTCATACGGCCGTTCCCACGAATGCCATTTTTGTTCTGTGGTTATGCGCATTCCATAATCCGGATCGTGTATAACATTGGGCACAGATCACTTACATCGCAATGTAGGTAAGGATGCTCTACGGGGTTATTCGCTTCTTTTATTTGCTGCAAATACGATTTTACCTCCGCTCCTACACCCAGCCACTTCGCCTTTCGTTACTTACATACAAGAAGAATAACTATTAATAAAAACAAACCCGACTACGGTAAATTCAAACTTATATTTTGCGTTCAAAGTACGCCATTTTGAATTTATGGAATGAAATATTCGCACCTGTCACTCACGCTGCTTAGATGAGTCTAGAAACATCTCAAATGTGTCATTGTCAATAGGTGACTTTTGGGCCGTAGCGCGTAAAAATAATACTTGTAGACATTCACGCTCTCAAAGACACAACCCTCCTTCAGAGGTAGACGGGTAAAAATATATATACTCAAAAAATTTACGCCGCGATGTGCATTGCAGAAATGCTAAACAATGTCTAAAACATACTTACACATGTCATGCCTTTATCCCTTGCGGGGTGGGAAGAGCGTTAACGACCATAAAGATATGCTCGCTATCGCTACGTCTGACAAAATATTGAGGGCCCTTTCGTCTATCACTGTAATGACAAGTTGTCAGCCTGTCGCCTAACGTTGTAAGAAACCTTCGTTGTTAGAAGTACACAAGTAACCCTCGAGTCCCTTAGTCTCCTTTTACGACACCCGCAGTAAGAATTGTGGTGATATTATACTAAGCCAGCCTCACACAGTGCTCGGACGCGTAATTCGCTTGCGCCCCCCCGCGTCTAACGATCAAATCTGTGACCGCTAATTACGATATTTTTTTCTTAGTGACTGGTTATCGAAAATGGTTAACTGCAAGACCTGTAAAGTGTTTGTAGCGATTACGAGTGCAGACGTAGTAAAGTGTAAAGGGCCGTGTGAAGCATGGTACCATAAAAAGTGCATAAAAAATCTGAGACGGTTCAAACGACGAGAAATATGTGACGATTGCCTGCAGGAAACACTAAAAGAGAGCCCGAAAATAACAAAACTGCAAAAAGCCGAAAAAGTCGTTGTGGATTTGAATTCAGCAACCGTTGAAAGTGTCCTTGGTCAGGTCAACCAGAAGCTTGAGATTTTGTTCTCCATACAGGACACGTTAAGCGAGCTGACCGACACAGTAGACTTTTACGCGGACCAATATCAAGAAATGGTCGAGTTTAAGAAAAAAGCAGAACGCAAAATGACAGCATTAGAACAAAAGAATAAGCACTTAGAAACTGCTAACAAGGCGCTGGAGGAAAGACTAATGTATTTAGAACAGAAAGATCGAGAACGTAATGTTGAGATAATTGGACTAAATGAGATAGAAAACAAATCTACAGAGGAAACAGTAAAAGTCTTTGTGGAAAAAATGGATTTGAACTACGAGGATGTGGAAGAAATAAAGGCGGTAGGTGCAAAAACCGTTGGACGATCGCGCCCGATTGTCGTAACGTTACGATCTCGCCGCGCGCGGGAATCGTGGCTGAAACAAAAAAGAACGCGCCTAACAAACAAAGACTTATCTAACAAAGGAAACGATGACCACATCTATATTAATGAAAACCTATCTAACCACATGAGGCACCTATTTAAAGCAACAAAGTCAGCACTAAAGGGAAAATTTAAATATATATGGATACAAAACTCCAAGATACTAGTACGAAAGAACGATAACGAGAGAAAAATTATATGTATCTACAGCGAGAGCAAGATCGGCGAGCTGCTACAAGCCGAAAAACAATCCAGCGGCGAGCAGGCGAGAGATTCCGATGGTGAGAAGCAGCCAGCTCAGTCTGACTCACAAAAATAATAGTACCTACCTACTTAGCAGAAGCCCGGTAGAATACCGGTGCGTGTACAGACCAACCGTAAATGAAAATTTAATTTAATATGTTAAATCGAATACCATCTAACCTAACAAATGATATAGAATATAAGAGATTTGAAAACATAGAAGATTGGAGTAAATATATAAATAAAAATAACAAAAGAATTATGGTACACTTGAATATAAGATCACTAAGAAAAAACTTCGGTGAATTACAGGTATTACTTAAACAATGCGAAGGCATAATAGACATTATTATCTTAACTGAAATAAATATAAAGGCAGAAGAGTTATCACTGTTTAATCTGGAAGGGTATAATGTATACGCGAATACGAGAGAAAACACTAAAGGAGGTGGAGTGCTTATGTATGTTAAGAATAGCATATACTGTACAACTACGGCCATAAATGGACAAGCTACAGAAATACTGTATGGAAAAATTGGAACATCAGGAGAAGAAAAACATCTGATTGCGGTATATCGCCCTCCACGTACGAAAAAACGCAGATGTATACAGGAAGTACAGAACCTCCTTGTCACAATCCCAAAAAACCAGGAAGTTATACTTATCGGTGACACAAACATTGACCTACTGAAGGAAAATTGTTTAGCGACGAAAGAATATAAAGACACCCTGTCTGGACACGGACTGCAATGCGCTATCAATGACGTAACGCGGGAGGAGGTACTGAACGGCCAGCTTGTATCGTCGTGCATCGATCATGTGTGGGTGCGCTGTGGCCGCGCAACCTGCGCGCCCGCCGCACACATGCTTACCTGCAAGATGTCGGACCACTATCTGGTCGGGCTCGCTATGGGATCAGCTGACGGCGTGTATGACGAGAGTAAGAAAAATGAACAGGTATGTGCTTATAATAACAATTTAATTCAGCAGAAGTTGTTAGAAATTGACTGGAGTGAAGTGCTAGAGTTAAAGTGCCCGCTACAAATTTACGAAAAGTTGTGCGAATTTTTTGGTGGAATTTACTGCGAGTGTAAAATAAATAGTGCTAAACGTAAAAAACGAGTGGACCAACCGTGGGTTACCAGAAGCCTAAAAATTATGATTGCGCGGAGGGACGAACTGTTTAGACGTTGGAAGTCATCACCGGGTAGTAGGGCCTTACGGTTAGATTATACGCGTTATAGAAATAAAACTAATAAATGTATAAATCTTGCGAAAAATGTATTTAGAAAAAAATGTATAGAAAACTGTAAAAATGACTTCAGGAAAATATGGAGCCATATTAATAATTGGTTGGGTAGAAATACAAATAGCCTGGATAGTATAATTATGAAATACCTAGGTAAGACTGACACAATACAGAACATATGCACAAACTTTTCAAGGACTTTCACCGAGGAAATAGAAAACATTAAGCATCGATGCAACACAAAGTTTTTGGATAGAGAATCTTATATGACAATGTCTGAAGTATCATTTCGATTTAAAAAAATTACACCTAGTAAGGTGGAGCAAATAATTAATAATCTAGATACAGGAAAGTCTCCGGGAGTAGATAAGATAAGAATTAGAGACTTGAAGGTAATTAAAGATAAAATGAGTGCGGTTCTTGCAAGGTTTGTGAATTTGTGTGTCGCCCAGGGAAAGTACCCAAGTGTTTTAAAAAGTGCTATAATAAGGCCAATATTTAAGCAGGGTAGTCATCTAAGCTATAGCAACTATAGGCCTGTGGCTATTCTGTCAGTTGTAAATAAGATTGTTGAAAAGCTAATTATACAGCAAATAAGTGATTTTCTTGAAAAACATAATATTATTTCGGATGCACAGCATGGCTTTAGGCGTGGCCGAAGCACTGCATCCGCGTTATCACAATTCACGGACTGTGTAAATGAGTATCTTAATGAGAGAAAGCACGTAGGTATCTTATTCATAGACTTCAAAAAAGCCTTCGATACTTTGGACCACGAATTGCTACTCCAAGCGATGCAGGAGTGTGGGATTCGTGGTCCAATGAATCAGTTCTTTCGTAACTACCTAACGGGCAGAACTATACATACAGTGGTAAACGGGGTTGCAGGTGAGGAGGCTAGCGTAATGTCTGGTGTGCCTACTGGTTCAGTATATGGGCCGGTGGGGTACATAATGCATGTCAACAGTTTAATCAATGTGATAAGTAATTGTAGGGTATACATGTACGCTGATGACACATGCTTAATATATGCACACAAAGACCTAAATGAGATTGAAAGTAGGATGCAATTTGATTTAGATAATATACTTAAATGGTCACATGACAATGGTATTATTTTGAATGTAAGCAAGACTAAAATTATGCATGTGTGCTCGCCGTATATGCCTAAAACTAACAGAGCGATCACGTTGATAGGTCATACCTACGATTGTCTTCATAACTTCACTTGCCCATGCACTTGTACTCAAATAGAAAAAGTAGTTCAATATAAGTACTTAGGCTTGACTGTAGATATACATTTCAGTTGGAAACAACATATAAATAACCTTTGTAATAACTTAAGAATGATACTCGGAAAGTTTTATAACCTACAGTTTATACTTAACAAGCCTACATTGTTCACTGTGTATCATGCACTGGTAGAATCGTACATAAGTTACGGTTTGAGTGTGTATGGAAGGACGTTCTCCACTTACTTGGACCAAGTTAAAGTGATTCAAATGAGATTCTTGAAGCTGCTAGTTAGTAAAGAAACTAAAGACAGTTGCAAGGGCAATTACGAACAGCTGTACCAGGTGTGTGGGATACTACCAGTGCACGAGAAGGTTAAGTACCTGATAGCTGTAGAACAATACAATTGCGATGACTACAAAATATTGAAAAACGCTAATAGGTCACTTAGGGCCGACAAGAGACGGAAGTATACAGAACCCAGGAGTTGTAATTATTACGGAGAAAGAACCCTTCGCTGTATTGTACCCAGATTATGTAACGCCATTGAAATCATGGATGAAAAAATTAGTAAACCTGTCTTTAAATCTAAACTCAAAAAGATATTGCTAGAAGAAAGTGTACCGACCTAATACAGCTTTTTGTTACTAACTACTGTTGCTATCGCCTACTGTATAATTATCTAATGTAAATGCATGCATGTTTGTAAATTAATAATACCTACTTAATATTCATAATAATACGTAATGGCTTGAATGAATTAATGTAAATGTAAATGAGCGCAAGCGCCAACAAACTGTGCCTACAGTTTGGCGCATTTAAACAATGTAAATTAGGTTAAGTTTTTATTGAATAAATGCCTTTATTATTATATTATTTATATTACACAATGTATTAAATTGTGATCTTTTATACCTTTATTGAATAACAATAAATTTATGATGATGATGAAAAACATAACCCTTCTCTTGGGCTTGTCGGGTAAATAACATACATATAAAAAATATAGCATGCACGATTCAATTGAGAAAACGTTCGTACATTTTGCGAGATGTAAAAAGATTTTTTAGGCCGCCTTCCTGTATATTTTATTTACGAAAGTAGCTTCGAATAGACGCTTTGGGAATTACGTAGATAGTGAAAAAGATTCATAAGTTGTTCTCACGATTTTTTTATTTGTTTTACTTTGTAATTTTCGGAATTCTTCGGATTTGTAATTCTACAAGGTGTAAGAGACGGTGTAACGAAGCCTTTGCAGGCGAGATCAGACCACGAAACTGAACAACTTTTTCTATGGGGGCTATGTTGGGAAAGTCCTTGAACACATCCGTCGCGCCCGTTCTGCCCGCGGAGCTACGGATGTGTTCAAGGACTTGCAGAGACGTAGACTTCAAGACTTTGTAGCTTCTTCTAGTTTTACTTAGTTATTTTACTTATTTGCTTCTTCAAAGTCAGGGAAAAAAACTGGCGTGTCATCAGCTTGACACGGCTTATATATGCTCGCTCGGCGCTCTTCATTTTGATAGTTTTTTGTCAGTTTCTAGCACCTTCGTAGTCTTCATTTCGATCGTCATGTTTCTAGCTTCGAGAACCTTCGGTGATTGTCGTCCTCTTCATGTTCGAATTTCAAAGTCTGGGACTTGTCAGTGGCCAGGTCAGTCGACTACCAGTTGATGCGCTATCCATGAAGGTTGGTTGTGATGATGAAGTGGCTTGCGTGGACAGAAAGACGCTTCGGCAGCTCGGAGGATGCTGAGGTCTCGTTTCCTCCGGTCCAGAGGGAGAGGGAGAGTGCTAGTGCGTTATGAATTTTAGATTCAAGTACCAGGAGATCAGAAATTAGAAAGAGGTAGAATAAAGTATGATAACTTTTTAGTAAGGAACTACGCGGCTCTATAGATTAGCCGTCATAGTTGAAAGGTTGACATCATGTCAACAAAGTAAACAAACAAGAAAAATATTGGAAATATTTTGCAAAATAGTTAGAAATTAGTAAAAGGAAATGAAAATGAAAATTGAGGCATGAAAATGCTACAATCTGAATGTGACAACCTAGGATTCGGGCCAGGTTAGGCTTCGGGTCAGATGGCAGTCGCTTTGTGTAAAAACTTGGTTCCACGTCAAAACCCCTACGTTAGGTAGCCGATCCCGACAGAGAACGGGATGAGGCAAGGAGAATCATCATTCACTTACATCTTTTGACTTAGGAAATAAATGGTAATAGGATAAAATTTTGACAACGTGAAAACGCATGGAAATAGCGCGTAATTTTTGTAATAACGCGGAAATAGGTTTAGGTGTACACTAAAACCACCTCTACATAATGAATGAACGACACTCTGGCATTGGCAAACTATGTCTCGACTCATGGGAAGTGACGCCAAAAAAAAAAGTTTAGCTGCCCCTAGTGATGGGCGAATTATTCGAATGAATTTGTAAATTGTATTCGAATGAAAATTATTAATTCGAATGATCATTCGCTATTCGGATGATTTTCGATCGATTAAATTCATTCGAATGCAAATTTGAATGAATCATTCGAATGATTTTTTGTTCAAAGAAAGTTGTGCAAAGAAAGTTTAACATTTACTACATGATCTCATTAAAATTTATTGATTTTTTTAAATATTTATATAGTTTTATTTTTCATATTTTCATTTAATTACGATTAATCTCAATGCAATTGAAATACAAATCGTCCAAATTCATTCGAATGAGTCAAATTCATTCGAGTGATTGTTTTTCATTCGAATAATTCGAATAGTCCTTTTAAACAATCGAATAGTACGAATACCTCTCTATTCGAATAATCATTCGAATAAATCATTCACATTCGCTCATCACTAGCTGCCCCAGAGCTGCAGTTACTCGTAGGCATACAAAATTTTTAAGCATTTCTACAATACATTGTTTTAAGTTAGTTAGTTTGTTTAACTAGGTTTATCTAACAATCGATCTTAACAGATTCGTCTAACAATGAAATGTTGTCGTATCTTTGTAAAACAATGCTAGTTTATAAATAGAGGAGTCAATCTTCTATGGCAGTTAGTGCATTGACAGCTGTGTGGCCAGATTGTGTCGTCGGCCTCATTATGAAAAGAGTGGCCAAAGTATTGGCCATAGTTTTTGTAACTGTGAGTAGCATCTTCCTATATTTTTATAGCAGCGAGAGTATGGCCGTTCTCACACTTAACGCACAACCAGCGTTAAAATTACGCTGCGTAACGCATGCGTCTGTCAGATACATACTAGGAACATCAATCCCCATACTAACCGCAGCGTCGTGCGTTGAACCAACGTCAACAGCGGTCTTAGTATGGGGATTAGCGTATCTAGTATGGATTTTACAGATGCATGCGATATGCAGCGATATTTTAGCGCCGCGTTATGCGTAAAGTGTGAAAACGGCTTACAATCGTGAAGTATTGGGTTGATTGATATTTACTACATCGATATTTTCCACGTGAGTAGTCATATCTTATACAAGTACTATATCTTAATTTCTTAACTTTCTTTCAGTCTAGAATATCAGCAGAATCGAAAAAAGAAGTCAAGTTTCCAAAGATTATGTACCCTAGCCGTCGGGTCAGCTATGGCAAGATATACTTAAACAGGTATTTCTTTATTTGTACCTATTACAGACAACAGTCCACTGCTGGACATGGTTCTCGGGGGTTTCGCCGTTTTGACCACACTTGTCACGTGTTTTTTTTTGTTTAATTGTAACTCTTTATTTACTTCGTGCTCATGTTTATTATAGGATGTAAAAAATCTACTTCATATGTCTTTAGGGATGAACCAGTCCATAATAATAAACAACTTTCCCGAGAGAACTTAGGTCGAAATATAAAAAAATAATACATAAAAAACAATATTGGGCTTCCTTCCATACAAGATGAACCAGCCGACTGAGTCAGGTTGTATGTGAGGTCCAAAGTATTTTTTCATATTTCGATGTTCCTTGGAAAAAGTTGTTCAGTCTCATGGACTGATATTAAAGTATTAACATATAAACAATATAGGAACAATATAACTTGGGCCTTTTTAAGGCAAGAGTGAATAGGCATTATCTAGGCAAGCATGTACCATCTTCGTCTGCATCTCCACTTACCACCAGGTGAGATGGCAGACAAATGCGGGCCTATTACATATAAAAAAAAAAAAAAAAAAAATTGCACCATATTTTTACATCATATATAAGGTTACCTACATTGAATTAAGTACAAATATATTCTGGGTATGTTCTACTCATAGAAAGGAACAATTTTCGTCTGAAATATTGTCTTTGATATATGAAAAAATATTTGCACCTCCCTTAAAACATGACTGGTCAGCTGTTACATTTTGTATGGGAGGTAATAGTAATAATAAAATTGTTTATTTCAACATTGTACAGTACAGCAGTGACATACATACATACACATATCACGCCTTTATCCCTTACGGGGTAGGCAGAGCGTTAACGGCCGCTACAGTCGCTATCGCCACGTCTGACATTTTTGAGGATTGTTTTCCAAGGTTGTTTCAGAAAACATATGTATCACTATAGTGACAGGTTGTCAGCCTGTCGCCTAAAAATTGTAATACACTAAGACTCTCGAGTCCCTTAGTCGCCTCTTACGACACCCGCGGGAAGGATTTGGGGTGATGCTATTCTATGCCGGCATCACACGGCAGTGACATCAGGGCTGAAATCTTCTTTTAAGTATATAAATACCTGCCAGAAGGTTTCGCTCTTCCATAATGGTACCTAAGTATTTAAATAAACAACAAAAAAAATAACAATAAAATTTAAAATAGGAGGTTGACTTTCATTATCATATTTCGTAAAAAATTAACGAAAATTTTCAGTTTTAGATATAGAATTCTATGCTGTTTATGTATGTTTTTTTTTTGTCTATACCAGCATAGCCATGTTAGCGGAAGAACCGAACATAGCCAATGGCCCTGCAGGCGTCTACCACCTGTCACCTTCGCGGTTCTCGGACTTCAATGGGGTTACAACCACGCCCGCCACCACACCGCCTCCAAGGTAAACCCTGGTTTAGTACCCACAACTAGCACCTACCTATGCCGTGTGATGCCGGCTTAGAATAGCATCACCCCACATCCTTCCCGCGGGTGTCGTAAGAAGCGACTAAGAGACTCGAGAGTATTGGTGTATTACAATTTTTAGGTGACTGACGTTAAGGCGTAAGTCCCAATCTGTACAAAAAATCAATACGAATTGTTCTTATAAATGGGCTGATGTACTGCCAATACAAAACTGATAATTCAATTCCTTTTCAGCTTCATAAAACCTGCATCTATCGAGGCTGCCACGACATCTACCAAACATCCGCCATCTTTTACACCTAAGGCGAAAATGACAGCAGCGTCTGATAAAAAAAACACGGGTTCACCTAAAAATTTTACAAGTGTCAGTGAAATTCATCGAAACGAGCACCAGATAGGGATTCTAGACCTAATACTACCAGCTTCAAGGGTCCAAAACTTTAAAAATATTTACACTTCGGTCAACACATTTTTATCGTATACGTTAAGATGATGAGTTTAATCGCCTTTCTCCACTTATCCGGCATCCGTCATTTGCCGGTCCGCCAATTTCTGATCTGATTTAGAAATCTATTACATCCGGCATCCGGCATTTATCGATCCGGGAATTTTCCAAACCGTTTTGATTCTGACGGTCCGAAGTGACAAACGTACAAGAAGCATGCATATAAAAGGTACTCTTTGAATTCTACCATGACGTCATGTTACTGTCCGTCTTTTACCGGATAGGTAGAAAAGCGTTATCTGGCATTTGAATATTGTCGGAAGGCTACTTCCGACATCAGGCAGCCGGACCGGATAAGTGGAGAAACGCTGTAAGGTGTTAAGAGCACGATCTTACAAATAGTATCTGAGGCCTTTTTCACACTTAACGCACAACGCAGCACTAAAATAACGAAAAATAAGGACAGTGGGTAAGTGGTTTTAGTATGGGGATTGATGTGTCTAGTAATGGATCTGACAGACAACTACGGTAGCGTTATTTTAGCCCTGCGTTGTGCGCCAGATGATTAGATTTAGCGGGCCAGATGTTGAAATTTTGTAAATATTTTTAGGTAGGTAGGTTCTTAGGTATAAGTATTGTTTTTTTATATTATGTGATTAAATTACATAACATGGTCTTAAATTAGTTTTTTTTTTCATTACCACGTATTGCATTGGACGACGCGCTAGAGAAGAGAGCTGAGCGAGAATAGAAAAATAAAGCGATTCTATTGATGGCTTTTCGTCGCACATAGTTTAGCTAACCTAACATACTCGGAGAGACGAAAACTCACCGACTTCGCTGGCTCGGCCGCTTAGAAAGAATGGGTGAGGTGATCCTCACGCCGTCAAAAGAGCGTACAAGGGTTGGCCGACAGAACGTCGTCCAGTCGGGCGCCCCAGGAAAGATATGGTGAAAGCTTACCTGGGCCATCTCCAAGTCAATAATTGGGTGGAGGTGGCGCAGGACAGGGATCAGTGGAGATCTTGTTTCGGAGACCAAGATCAATTTCGGGTCACTGAGCCAGAGAAGTTAGTTTAGTTAGTACATAGTTTAGCTACCTCGCACAGCTCTGGTGGAAAAGCCGCTTTATTTTATTTCACTAAAAATTACTGAACTGATAAACGAGTATGCTCTTAGCAAAGTCATTTGGCTGTGATTCTGTGAAACAAGGTGATTAAGCTGAGAGCGTCATAACAGGGACTCGAACACGGTTACTATGCTCTTATGCACCACTGGATGTCAGCCGCTACTACTAGTTCTCACTTGTAATAGTAGTAATAGTATTTTTTTATTCAACCGTCCCACCCTTAAAAACAGTAACTTACATACATACACAAATCACGCATTTATTCCTTCCGGGGTAGGCAGAGCGGTAACAATCGTAAAATTACGGTCGTTGTCGCCACGCCTGACAAGTATTGAGGGCCTTTTTCAGATGATTCGCGTATCATTGTAGTGACAGGTCGTCAGCCTATCGCCTAAAGTTGTAATAGACATGAAACCCTCGAGTCCCTCAGTTGCCTCTTACAAGTTTACAACACCCGCGGGAAGAAATGGGGTGATGCTATTCAAAGCCGGCATCACTCGGCAAATAGTATTTTTTATACAACCGTCTCTGCCATAATTAAGGTAACCCACACTACGATTGGGGTAACCATGTTTGGCAACAGTTTTACAGAAACTTTTGTGAGATTATCTCAACAGGTAAAAAATAGGCATACCTTCAGAAATATGAAAAGTAAAAATATTGCAAAAAAAAAAAGATATTAAAATATGTCCTACATTATTTGGACCTTACCACAAAAATGTGTTGAACCACATAACAGCTCCTTGACTGAACGTGATTCACACTGATTGCACTAATTTATTCTTTACAGTGTAGGCAGAGCGTAAACATCCGCTAAAACTTCCATATATTTGGTACTCAGTTCATTAAATTATTTCGCATATCTATATAGTTTCAAGGCGCCAGCATCATTCTCCTTGCGTTGTCCCGTTCTCTGTCGGGGTCGGCTGCCTAACTTAGAGGAATTAACGTGAAACTAAGTTTTTACACCAAGCGGGCCATCTGGCCTCTGCAACCCGAAGGCTAACCTGACCCGAATCCTAGGTCAAGTCACATTCAAACATCATTTGAATTTAAATATTATTCGATTTTTCCATACTCTTGGTAGGTACTTGAGCACTTGATACAAATGGTATTGTAGTGCGGGCGGCAAGAGCAGCGCTCTCCACATAACAGCTCCTTGACTGAACGTGATTCACACTGATTGCACTAATTACCCAACACTACAGCCGACGCACGTGAACCACGGGATAGGCATTGGATTTGCGGCTTTCCAGGGCCCCAAGTCTCCTATTTTCTTGTCATTGTAATGCCATCGAAACTTAACTGTCATTCCATTGCCATTGCGATTTTGTATACTTCAAACTGTTGGCAGACTACGAAATGACCAAAATCATCCAACTGAGATCCAATCGACATCGAACTGAAATTATTTTTATTTAGCAGGCTTAGGGCCCTGGACCAAGTATTATTATTATTAGTTCGCTCATTTGATCCCACTGCTGGGCAAAGGCCTCCACGCACTATTCCACTTCTTGCGGTCTAATGCCACCGTCATCAAATCCTGAAGGTATGCGTCAAGAACGTCACGCCAACGTTTTCGGGGTCCACCAGGGTAATTAAAACTAAAATATAGATGGCATGCTTCAGATTCTAGGGTATTTTTAAAGCAGTATAAACTAAAAAGTTTAAATACGAATCGCGCCTTTTAGATTTTCTTTTCAATTACGTGGTCCAGAAAAATCGCACATTTGATTAAAATTATAGATGTAACGCACGCGCATCGGTCTGCATTGCGGTTTATGACAGGCACCATAAAATTGACAACTGGTGACCGATCGAAAAATGCGGTATTTCAGTTTTTGTTAAATTACTCAAACTCACTTCGCCCAAACAGCGAAAATTGTGAGATACACAATAAAAAACTTAGTAAACATTTATAACTCTGTGAGAAAAGGTGTCCAGCTATTCCTTTGTCCACTTTTCTGAGAGAAAAATCGCGTATTGACCATGCCACACCTGTCCCGTGGTTCACATCACCCCCCTAAGATCCCTTGAGCACTTAAGCGCCATAGTAGAAGTGCGCTTGTCTCCAATTAATTTTTTGGATTAGCGCCAAACGCCGGCAAGCAACGCTTTCGGTGTGAACGTGCCTTTAGTGCCCACTCCCAGTGAGAACTCGGCTTTAGAACTTTCAATTAGACGGCGCTTGTTAATGGCTATTTTTGGTTCTCCTTGGGTGATAAATTTTGATGGTCCTGCTGAAAAATACGAGTTTTTTTTGCTACGACGAGACGCGTAGCTTCTACGCCGTAGCACATGTCTACGCCCTAGACTATGGTCTAGGGTTTTAATGTTATGACATTAAAAGTATGAAAATTCTTGATCGTCTTTATATTTGACCCCCTATTTTCTTTGGGGAGTTTTAGTATGGGGAGTGACGATTCTAATATGGATCTGACAGACCGCTGCGATATTTTTGCGCTCCGTCGTGCGGTTACAGTAGTCTGCGTTTGCGTTACTTTTTGTGTTTAGTGACCAAATAAATTTATTTTCTTTCTTCTTTCTCTCTTATATCATAAAATAACCATGCAATAAATCCCAAATTACATAATCAAACGCTTAGCAATTAAGATTTACGTACAATTATAACCTCCTAAATCGGAATTATAAAGTTTTCGTCGGGCCTTTCTCCACTTCTCCGGCATCCGTCATTTGCCGATCCGTCAACTTCCGATCCGATTTAGAAATCTACACTACCATACATGCCCTTCAATTCTTCCGGCATCCGCCATTTATCGATCCGGGAATTTTCAAAACCAAAATTTCGATTCTAACGGTTCGAAGTGACAGACGTACAAATAGTATGCATATAAAAGGTACGCTTTGAACTCTGCCATGACGTCATTCTACTGTCCGCCTTTTACCGGATAGGTGGAAAAGCGTTATCCGGCTGTCAAATATTGTCGAGAGGCTACGTCCGACATCCGGCAGCCGGACCGGGTAAGTGGAGAGACGCTGTCAAACTTTCGAAATAAAACCCGCTTTTGAAAGCGGATTGGTTTCAATTTAATTATCGCTAATAGGCCAAGTCGGGGAAAGTTGTACATTAAAGAGTCGAGAAGTTGGTTTGGTAAGATTGTTAAAGGATGTGGTTGGTCAGGGATTACGATTATAGCCGATTCAATTTAATTCGTTACAAGCCTTTCATGAAGCATAATAGCCGGAATAGGAGTAGCAAGGAAAATCGCTGATATATTTTTAAACAATGTTTTTTATTGACAAAAAACAAAACATTAGTCCGAAATCTTACGATTAGAGTATATGAGAGAAACAACAAAATTCTGTGAGTCTACAAATTTCACATAAAACAGAAAATAGTAAAGTCTAAGTAATAGATGAACAAATTAAAGTTTTCAGTAGGATTTTAAGGATAGTCATCATAGAATTTTAAGAAGTTGGGTACCTATTTGAATATGAGATCAAAGGTATTAATGCAATTTTTTTATTCCTTCTTTTTTTCTAATACATTGAACAAGTTAGTTCATCAAAATAGTATGATAGTGGTGTGATGAAATCCAGTATGGCGGATCCCACACTTGACGCACGACGGAGCGCTAAAATATCGCAACAGTCTGTCAGATCCGTACTAGAAACGCCATACTAAAACCTCACTCGAAGGACGACACTGCGATAGCGCTGCGATGACAGCGGTTGAGCGGTTTTAGTATGGGGAGTGACGTTCCTAGTATGGATCTGACAGATCAATGCGATATTTTTGCGCTCCGTCGTGCATCAAGTGTGCGATCCGCCTATGATTTAAGAGATCACAAAAGAGGTTTTGAAAGAGATACCAATTCTTCTTACAAATCCATCATTAACATTAGAATGACCTTATTTTTATTTAATGCAATGGTTCTCGATACCTAGCTTAATGGCGGCTCCATGCCATACCTAATCAACTACGAGATGGTAAAAATAAAACTACCTGCCGCAGCAAAAAGATTAAGCATAAAACCCCATAAAAACTTCCCGACCACCTTCCTTTCAGAGTTTTACTTTGAAAATCGAAACGCGAAAGTTTTTCGTGTCGGCCAAAGCGAGCCCGAATATTAGCAAAAAGTCATTAAAAGTAAGGGAGCTGTTCATCACTGTTAGTGTTGCCAGATTAAATGCTGCTTTTAGTTTTTTAGCCAATTATTATACGTTTCCACGTTTATGCGGTAGGCGGTACGTACGACGCTACACATTTTTATCTCAACCATGCCGGACGGATGCGATTGTCAAAAGGCATATAGGTGTTACTTCTGCGTCAACGTCAAATCAGGGTATGGGGAATTTGTCCATAACGGATGCTCTAAAAATGCTAGATTTTAGATTTGCTAGAAAGCAAAAAAGATAGATAATATCCTTTTCTATGGTTAATATAACTGCAGCTTTTTATTATTAAACAGACAATATATCGCATTATATATTAAGTCAAGGCGTCTGTGATCTATCGACCTCCGGATGGTGGTTGACGTAAACAGCCGAAACATGAGAGCGAAACTCTCTATCAAATATTTAACAATTAAGTCGCCTTCATCGGGTGTAAAAAAAATTTGCTGGAATAATATCTTTTATTTTAATACTTTATTTGCTTCGTTATATTTATTGGTGAAGAACATAGGTTAAAATATGAAATTTTTTGGATGTCTTATACAAATTACCGATCGACCAAGCCAATTTGTATGGGAAGTCCAACAAATTTTCTCATATTTTGGACTTTGGGGAAAATTGTTCTGTTTCATGAGCTGATTCACCCCTTCAAATATTCGCAGGTAATATTTATACACCTATACTGCACAACTGTTTTCTTTCGTCGTACCTGGCAACACTAGAAGACCACGATTCTGGCTTCCCTGGTCCGAGGCTTCGTATTAAAACACCGAGTTGAACCGACAACTTCTGAAAGTTGATTCATTTAACGCTTGTGCGAATACGCCGACGCCCTTCAAGGTGAATATCAAACGTGGAGCTTACCATAACGATAAAAGAGGGCCAAAATTGTATAGAGGTGCCTTTGAAAAAACTCAGTCGAAGTTGAGATGAACGTGATTATGCGTATGAAAAATATATACAAAATAACGTATATAAAATTACCAAGGAGTGGTCTGAACTCAGCTCTGGACCTTAATTTCCGAAACTACTTAGCTTGTATCACACGTTCTACTTCACTTATCAAATCCCACATAAGTAATACCTTCAAAAGTCACACATATACCCTTGAGTATAAATCTTCGAGTAATAGAAATGTGACATGTGATAAGACGAGTCGCGGAATTTCGTGCACGGAACCGACTTAGGAATTTTAGGAATCAGCCAAATTATGCCTTATTTATACGCCACAATAAATATTTAGAATGTATTAACCAAAACCAAACTAAATACCTGCCGTAGTTTTGAAATATTTGAAATGACTGTGCTCCCTTTGTACCAAAACATATTCCACACTATTTTAATACACAGCCCGCATAAGTATTTTTTACACGAACCTATCTGTGCCTCGTATTTCGAAACTACAGGCTACAATTCTACAGGTAAAATTCGATGTAGATTGCGTAGCGGGTCAAAAATCCTGATTTTATAATGTCCCACCGGCTACGCAATGTACATTGAATTTCATCTGTAGAATTGCTGTAAGCCACGCGAACAAAAACTGGTAAAACTACAGGTTATGCCAAAAAATAGTACTCCACGTACTTGTCGTGTCCTACTACATAAGAGGTCCAGGACCGGGCACAGGGTTTGCAGGAATACTATGAATAGTGTTCCTAGGAGGATTTATTGTTTGTACCTGTACAGTGTATGTTTTGAAAAATAATATCTAAAATTAATATTTCATGATAGCTCTATGCCTCTATGCTTATGCGATAGGTAGGTTTTACTGTTCCTCTTAGTAAGAATATAATATCATTGGTTTCTCTAGTAGAGAATGAATTGAGACGCGTTTACAATATTAGGTTCATATGTCCTACATTTTTCTCTTTTACATTGACTAATTTCGACTTACAAAAAGATAAATGTAAAAGGAGAATGCCCATGCATGGGCTAACCATGTGTCTTGCGTAACAAAACAAATAAATGCAATATATAATATCGCCAATTTCAATGAAAAATAGCAACGTTAATTGTTGCACAAAACCGGAAAATTTATAAAATTTAAACTGAAAATGTACCTCCACCTATTTTAACAAAAAAGAATTACTGAGGCGTAAACCTTTTCTACACTGCTTACCGAAAATAACGTATTTAGAACTAAATACACTAAAGAGCGCCAAACATCAGCACTTTTGTCTCTTTCGATGCCCAACTTTGACATTCAATAACTCCAGAACTAGTATGTTGCATAAAAACAATCCAAACAAAAGTTGTCATGATCGTTTACTACTTTGTAAAAAAAAACAATCTTTGTAAGTTGCTTTAACATAGCTAACAACAGATGTCATGCGTGCGCCGCCCCAGTGACGCGAATATCATTTTTGCTCTGTGAATATAAAATACGTCATCATGTTTGACTTGCGTCAAAATGATCTCACTAGGAATGCGTACCGTATATACGTTTCATTGAATCAAGAAGCTTATATAGAACACCTTCTTGCATTGAATAGTGCATTAGGCATTATCGAATGAAACGGACAATAAGGAGATTGTCTTATGATCTCGCGCACGAGTAAATTTCAGACGTGTCTAATTGTACGGGTTTCATAAAAAAGAGTGAAGATTTTTTAAACAAAAGAGAAAAATTCCCGCAGGACCAGTTGTACACTCGTACTACGCAAGTAGAGAAAGATATAAAAGGATTGCTTTTTTCTTTTTTAACGACAACATGACGTATGGTCTTTCTGAGAGATTGAGTTTAACTGAGCGCAAAAATGTGCAATTCTAAAAGTAGCTCCACTCCGCTCTACTCCACTCTACCCCGCTCCGTTTTACCCCGCTCCGCTACACTACTCCGCTTCGATCCACTCCGCTCCGCTTCAATCCGCTCCGCTTCACTACTCCGCTCCGCTCCGCTTCAGTGGAAACACTCACCACTTTTCACCGCTCTTCTCCGCTCCTCTCCGCCCAGCTCCGCGTCAATGGAAACGCAGCCTTAGGCTGGCCGCAAACAGCCGTTTTTTCGATGCTGGGTCCGGTTCCGTTCCGGGGTCGCAGACCAACAGTTTTTTCCAACCGGAATTTTTACCCCCATTTTTGATACAAGGATATTTTTCTTCAGGTCTTATGGCGTTATTCCGAAATGCGAGTAAAGTCAGGTCGAACCATAGTATTATTTATCATGGTTATATTATTTAATGGTACTGCGCAAGTGTGCAACTGGTCCTGCGGGGCTATTTGTCTTCGTTGTAACACCATTCAAACTCAACTGGCATTCCATTTCCTTTGTGATTTTTATACTTTAAGCTGTTAGCAGACTACTAAAATCATCCAATTGAGATCCAATCCACATCCAACTGAAAAAATAATAATTTAGCTGACTTAGTACCCTGGACTGCAGTCCTGTATCACATAGAATTTATGCAAGTTGGTTTGAATTTGAGCCTGACTACGGCCCGCGTAGAGGGCGCTACTCATCTATTTGCTGTCATTTCCATACGAGCCGTGCTACCAGACACACGGACAAAGAGATTTTCATATTTAATTCTCTGTTTAGTTTAATTGCGGACAATCCTTTTCTGGCCGGTTGCTAGCTGTTTTGCATTTTGCATACGTGCAATCTCAGTGTACTTTTTCAATTTAAAATATTACGCTGTGTTTGTGATTCTCTCTTCTCTTTTCATGTGGGACACCGAGTCGTCCAACGATCTGATGAACCCTAGAGTCAGAATTTTTCAACCACCAACAAGTATTCAGGCTTCTGACATGGTTGTGTAACGACTGCCGTCTAAGTGATCATAGACAGCAACCGGGACCTACCGCTTAACGTGCCATCCGAAACAAGGAACCATCTTACTTACGGAAATCGGGTGGTTCAGCCCGCAATGTCCTAACCAGACTGGGAACAAATTCATAAAGTGATAAATATCCACTTTTTTGTGAGTGACCCACCGAGAATCGAACTTCTGCGTCTAAGGCAGTCGCACAACCACTGCGCCACATCGGTCGTCAAATTCGTCGTTTGTGATTCTGCTATCTATGCAAGGACGATGAAAGTTGTTAACAGGCATGTTTTTCTTAGTAAAGTTATAATAAGTCAAAAAAGGGTGAAACTAGCCTAAGGTCTTCTTCATACTTAACGCACAACGCAGCGCTAAAATAACGCATCCGTAATGCAGCCGTGATCCATACTAGGTACGTCAATCTCCATACTAAAACTGATCCACCGCTGTCGACGCAACTGCGTAATTTTGACATAACGAAATATAAAAACCAGATATCGTTTCCTAGGTCGTCGCGGCGACAAATTGCGACTTTGACAGCTTGTCATTTGTTTGGTGGCTGTCTCGACGAATCACAATACCTTCCTGTTACGTTTGCGATTTACTTAAAGTTTTATTATCGTCTCTCAAAAAGATCTGACGAAAGAAATTAGTCATCATCCACCTTGCCTTATCCCGTTTCTCTGACGGGATTGGCTACCTAACCTAACCTAGGGGATTTGACACAGAGCGACTGCCATCTGACCTCTGCAACCCGAAAGCTAACCTGGCCCGAATCCTAGCTTAAGTCACATTCAAATTTCATCTGAATTCAGATTTTATTTGAATGTGAGTTTTATCACGATTTTTTTCCTTCACCGCAAGAGCAGTCGGTAAATTTATGTAATTAAAAACACATTGGTTCATGGCAGGGATCGAACTCGGGTCTCACGATTGTAAGACCGGTGTCCTTACCACTTACCCACCGACGCTCTTTGACAAAAGAAATAGTATACGTATTGTGCAACACTCAACACAGTCGGACAAGATTCAACATTGTCGTGTACCGAAGGGACGTTCCCTGTGACGAGATATGCTAATTCTGAGAAAACTTGACTTGTCCCAGCTGAAACCACTTGCATCTAAATTATTGTTTACAAGGTTGAATTAGTCAATTTGTTAATTCATTTGTGTAGCATTAAGAAGTGTATGCATATTATTTTTGCATTCACGGGTAATCTTATCATTATTTAAAGGCGTGATTTGTGTTGTTGTTGTTGTTGATTATTTTATGAATCATTTATTACAAGAAAAAACAGTACATTATAACATTTTATTAGAGCCGTTAAACTTACAAAGTTTGTCTTGGCACCATCATCTAGCTAGGTATACTACACATATTAGGTGTGCGGGTCGTTGGACGACTCTGTGTCCCATACGAAAAGAGAGTGGGGATTCGAAATATCCAACACGGACACGCTTAAATGTGCATTAACGGGCGTCAATATTTTAATGTGAATATTGCAATATTTTTATTGGGGTTTTATGGACTCACTTACAATGCTATATTATTCTCATAAATGTAAATTAAAAAGCGTCGACCGGGAATCGAATCCGGGCACATAATGAAAGTCGATTGGTGCGTCGAGAGCTCAGTGGCAGAGCAGTGGGACGGGACCTCAATGCGCCTGATTTGGGTTTGATTCCCAGTCGACATTACAATTTCATTTTATTATTTTCATTTAATTCCCGGTCGACGCCGTAATTATTCAATTTCTCATTTATGAGAATAATATTTTCTACTTTATTTATTTTCCAATTTGACTATAAGTTTCTTCTACTCAAAACTCGATCACCCTACATAAATTCCTCTAGCCTCCCCGGACCGTCGTGAATATAAAATTATCACCCTGACTCAGCGGACTTAACTCGATTTTAATAAAAACGAGCGGAAAAAGAACGCCGAGCAAACTTACCAACGTCTGAACAGCGCCTGATTTTTCTGTCGTTGCAATCTGAGCAACGAATTTTTGTCAGAGAGGATCCTATCGAAATAAGTTAAGCCATGAAAAACTCACCGCCGTAAGGAGCCTATACCTGCGCTTGTTGACCATATTGCGTAGCATGAATTAGTTATAACTAATTCAAAATCAAATCTAATTTTAATATAGCAGTATTAGTCTTAAAAATTTTTTGTATTAATTAAGTATGCGTATTTGAAATTAATTTTATTGAATCAAGAATTATTTTGTCTTAAAAAGAAACCCTATCCTAAATACAGATTTAATGGAAGTCAGCGTTTTTATACTTAAGCTGAATAACATTTTAACAAAATTGTGTAGAATTAGGTGTCCCAAACGAGAAGAAAAAATAAAAAGTAATTGGTTTTTGACGGGAATCAAATCTGATTGCAAAAAGCTTTATCGATTATGCTGGCCCGCAGAAGTTCTTCTGGAGAATTCCCTTGCTCTTTGTGATTCAATCTTGTCGGGTTATTGAATTGACACCGCTTATGAAATCAAAAAGAGTTTCTTTGATTGATTGCTGAAATAAATTTGAAAAGGCAAGCGACTTTTTCAAAATAAGTAGGTATACCCTTCCATAACTTTTTGAATCTTATACTTCCTCAATAATTTTTTTCCTAGACTACGATTAGTTCGTAGAGTTTTCAACTTGTTAATCAAAGTTTTTTAAAGGCACATACCACGCCTTTATCATTTTTTGCACATCAAATTTGTTCTCTTACTTTTCGCACACTGAGTCGTCCAACGACCCGATGAACCCTAGTGTCCGAATTTTTCTTTCTAAAACAATTATATTTGATAACAGGATTTAATTTGAATAGAATATCTTACATTTGACTAAAATGTGTAGGTATTGCCGTGTGATGCCGGCTTAGAATAGCATCACCCCCTTTCCTACCCGTGGGTGTCGTAAGAGGCGACTGAGGGACTTGAGGGTTTCAGTGTATTACATCTTTTAGGCGACAGGCTGACAACCTGTCACTATAGTGATACACAAATTATCTCAAACGGCCCTCTATATTTGTCAGACGTGGCGACAGCGACCGTATTATTACGGTAGTTAACGCTCTGGATAAGGAAATCCCGTAAGGGATAAAGGCGTGATATGTGTATATGTATGTATGTATATTAGAATACTTTTTGCACACAATAAAACGACGCGCATACTATGGCGAAATTGATACGTCATATTTTGTTCCAAGAAACAAGAAGAATGAATCGATATGTATGTATTGTTTTTAGATCTCAGAATCAATCTGCAAGTGATGCTATAAACAACAACAGAAGACTGATTACAATCAGTAGTTTCAAGACCATCTCAGAGTGAACATGTCGAAAATACAGAAAGCCATTTTGATAATAGCATACGGAGCAGTGATTTTGCAAATCATAGTGATACTTCAAAAGAAAGAAAACGAAACTATAATCGAACTAAACTATTTTACTATAGTAGCAGGATCTTTAAAGAAACCAGAACGAGGTTTGAAAAAGAAGAAGAACGTCACACAGATGATTTTAGACTACGAAAGACCGGAAAGATTACATACGGATCTGAAGTACATATTAAAATATACGAGAATGTTTAATATAAGGTTTAAGTACACGCCTTTTACTAGAGGTCAAAAACCATTTATAGATGCTTCATGCGAATATAATAACTGCTATTTCACAACTTATAAAAATTTCCTTGGAGATATAAGGAATTTTGATGCAATCGTATTTGATGCAGAAAATCATTGGGAAGAACATCCTTCTATAAGAGCGCCTCATCAGAAGTATATATTCAGTTCAATGGAATCTAGTGAATATTTTCCACTATGCGATCCTTATAGTGATAACTACTTCAACTGGACTTGGACTTACAGACTTGACTCTGATATAGCTCGGAATTATATCTCTATTTATGACACCAATAACACTATCGTTGGCCCAAAAATTAATATGACTTGGATTAAATCCCACGCACCAGTTTCTGAAAAAATCATCAACATACTGTCCAAGAAGAAAAAAATGGCGGCATGGTTTATGTCAAACTGCAGAGCGAAAAGCATCAAAATGAATTTGATTAAAGAAATAAATCACTTTTTACAAAAATATGGGTATGAAGTTGATATTTTTGGCACATGTGGTTCGTTAGTGTGTCCAAGGTCAAGAATGGATGATTGTTTGGAGCTGTTGCAAGATCAGTATCACTTTTACTTCGCTTTTGAGAACTCAAAAAGTGTTAACTATGTTACGGAGAAGCTATTACATGCTGTGAAATATTATACCATGCCTGTAGTATACGGAGGGGCAGATTATTCCAGGTAATGCCTGTATTACCGTGCCGTATTTTTGCCAGTATTTTTTCAGCCGTTAGCGTTCTATCTACCATGTGTGTGTGATGTGCTCATTGCTCAAATGATCTTTCTCTTCTGTTTTTTATTTATAAACGATGAATTTGGTTCGGAATTCAACGACCTGATAGAGCTGAAACACAATCGATGATACAGTGACTACTACTAAAATTGCAACTCATTGACGGATTCTGACCACCGGTCTCTGATGCGATGGTGACCGTAAGGTTCAATCGAATCGCTTGACTGGTCAATCTTACAAGCAAGACAGTGGTACCACTGCCAGAAGTAAAACAGAGACTACCAACAGTATGTTTTTTCCAGATTTCTACCTCCAGGATCTTACATAGACGCAGGGGCACAACATCCACACGTGACAGCGTCTATGATGGTAGACTTGGTCAAGAATAACCACAAACAAAAATATTACGACTGCTTTCGGTAAGGCCACAATGGAATCAAGTTTCGAAAAAGGAAAATTGCGGTAGATTTTTTGAATGGAAGTGCCTCATCAACCTTTATCTTTTATGACAGTAAATACCTGAAGCTTCTTTTAAATAAAATAGAAACCAAAGTTACCAATGAGGGTTAAAAAAAGACCAAGCACTTTGAAAAAAATGTAGGGCAAGTAGACCATGCCTCGTGCTTCGCTTGGCTCGTCTTACTTCCAAATTTGAACTGACTTAAAGTGGAAACTAGTAAAGTAAGGAAATCAATTTATTGGTACATAATAAATAGATTTTAATCGATTTCCAGATGGCACAACGACTACATCTACAAGAAATCAGACGTTGCAGACGTCTGCTATCTCTGCCAACTCCTCAATTTACAGAAGCATTCTACAGTGAAAGAAAACCTTAGAGAATGGTGGCATCCAAACTATAGAGAGCGTTGCAACACGAAAGACGTCATGCAAAAGGTGGAAGAATAGTGAAGAGGAGTGAGAAGCACCATCAAAATATCTGTGTGATGCCGGCTTAGAATAGCATCACCCCATATCCTTCCCGCGGGTGTCGTAAGAGGCGACTAAGGGACTCGAGAGTATTGGTGTATTACAATTTTTAAGCGACAGGCTGACAACCTGTCACTATAGTGATACACATGTTTTCTGATGCAACCTCGGAAAACAATCCTCAAAAATGTCAGACGTGGCGATAGCGACCGTATTCTTACGGCCGTTGACGCTCTGCCTACCCCGTAAGGGATAAAGGCGTGATTTGTGTGTGTGTGTGTAGATTGTGCTGGGTAGGATAGAGACATTTTCCACAATGAAGGGAACTAGACTGATATCATTATAAGGCCTCTTTCAATCTGAACACACAACGCAGCTGTGTCGACAGCGGTTGAGCGGTTTTAGTATGGGGATTGACGTTTCTAGTAGTATGGATCTTACAGACCGCTGCGTTACTAATGCGTATTTTAGCTTGCGTTGTGCGATAAGTGTGAAAAAGGCCTTAACTACACTTGCGGACTCCACGGCTGTTGCACCCACTGCTAATCATTTTTTATCATATACGTATAAACAAACCTTTCTCTTGAATCACCCTATCTTTTAAAAACGCGTCAAAATCCTTTGTGGAATTATCAGCTTGGTAGTAGTATCCATGCTAAAGAATGAAAAATGTACTTATAATTACAATAAATATAATTAAGTAAGCAAATTTACTTTAGATTATATTCCAAATACGAATTCAACACACCGAACCTTTCTTTAATTTCAATCCAAGTCTCACCCAGTCACAAATTACAAGACTTTTCATCCAAATTACATCAATTTCAATTACGAGGGAAATGACGGTGCTCAACTAGCGGGTCTCCTAGCGAGTGTCGGCGGTCCATTTTAAAGCGACCAATCCTCTTAGGGCGTTAAAGGGACTCATTATTCAAAACCTCGAATTTGCACCGAGATAATTCCAATTACAGTGGAGTCATCATCGCCCAAGTTTTAGGGGTCCGCAGGTTAAATGTGAATGCTTATATGGATGTTTTTTATTATATAAAATTAATTATATAAATAAAAACCTCGCTTAAAGTTAGTTGTAAACTTTAAAATTTAAACAGATTACAAAATTATTTTGGTCCACTGCTTATGAGCAACGACCAGCTTATAACCATTTTCTTTTCTTGATTATATTAATCAAATGCCAGCATACTAAACTGTATAGCCAGTTTTCAGTTTTATTTTGTATATTTTCAATTCTATGAAATTTGACAACTCAGAAGAGCTTTGTAAAGATAACGACAAGTTACGTATGAATATGAAGATAAATATTCCATGAGAGCTGTCATATCACCATACCATGTTCCACGGCTTGTTGTTCAGTCTTATGGAATGGTTCACCCACAGAGCAGATACATAGAAGAGATGGCGTATGACGTTTTCTATAAGAAATCGAGTGAAGCTAGCGCGCGGGGGTGAGGAGATCATAAAGAAGGGCACTGGCTATACCGCCAACCAATAGCGAGTGATAATTGAACAAGAATCTGTGACGTCACAACCCACCAATTTTTTTTTGTTGGCTATGTGTTTTGGCACCGGGGCCATAAAAAACTACGCCTGGTGGCTTGGTGGGCGAGCTCGGGCTTATCTGGTTTGGTTGTTCAAACGACGAATCGGACTGGACAACGTCACTAGTGGTCTCATGGCTTTAGAATTAGTCTTTTTTGTAATTTATATTTGGTTTGTGTGGGTTCACCTCTTGAAAAGTAATCCACCTTTTTACACCTTATAATTACATAATATTATATCAACCACTCTACAGAACCCACCAAGCCGCAAAGCTCTCACATTTTTTCCCGGCACATAATTAAAATTTCCGCTGACACTGGGGGAAGATTAAAGCTATTATATCTCAACGATGGAAGGTCGTTTCGAGTGCTGGAATATTTTGACAGATGCTCTATTATTTCTTAGAAATATTAATTTTTATACTAATATACCGTGTCGTGCCGGCTTAGAACAGCATCACTCCACATCCTTCCCGCGGGTGTCGCAAGAGACGACTAAAGGACTCGAGAGTATTGGTGTATTACAATTTTTAGGCGACAGGCTGACAACCTGTCACTATAGTAATACACATATTTTCTGAAACAACATTAGAAAACAATTCTCAAAAATGTCATATGTGGCGATAGTGGCCGTATTCTTACGGCCGTTAACGCTCTGCCTACCCCGCAAGGGATAAAGGCGTGATATATGTATGTATGTTATATAGAGTGCTACTAGTGACCAGCTCGTGGTTTCATCCGTTGAAACTCATTTGCACGAATAATACGTTTAAAACACATTGTCCTCTTAGGCGGATCGCACACTAAACGCACGACGGAGCGCTAAAATATCGCAGCGGTCTGTCAGATCCATACTAGAAACGTCACTCCCCATACTTAAACCGCACTCGATTGATGACACTGCGGTAGCGCTGCGTCAACGGCGGTTGAGCGGTTTTATTATGGGGATTCACATTTCTAGGCTGCGATATTTTGCGCTCCGTCGTGCGTCAAGTGTGTTCCTCGCCTAAGTCGGTTTTTACGACACCCACGGGTAGATTTGGGGTAAAAATACGCCGGCACCACAAGACAAATTTCAAAATTTTTGAAAAAAAAAATGCGTAACATACTTAGAAAAAAAATTCTGAACTAAAAATATCTTAATGAAGCGATGGCATCTAGCGTCCCCACAAAGCGTCCCTCATGATTCGAACTCCAGAACTGAAAACATATTTTCCTTTCGCCAACTTTTTATAAGTTAAGTTCAGGTGGGAAGTCTAGGAAGTCTGCAAACTGGACCACAGTAGGCGGAAAGCAACAGTAGGCAAAGTCTCTCTTTTTTGCGTAGGTCACCGAGTCGTCCGACAAACCGATGAACCCTGGTTGTTAGTTACTTTACTTTGGCACCAACAGTTGTCATAAAATGCTTTTAGAGTTTACCAAATGAAATGACGTCTGTATAAACCTTTTTTGCACTGTTTACTGAAGATAACTTATTTAGAAAATCCACGAAAAGGAGTCATCCTCAATTTTTCTCGCTCAATGCCAAACATAAAACATGTTCGAAACTGCTGCCCTAACTAAATAGCACATACACGCATATCACGCCTAAATCCCTGGCGGGGTAGGCAGACCGTCAACAATCGTAAAATTACGGTCGTTATCGCCACGTCTGACAAATGTTTGAGGGTCGTTTCAGATAAACCGAGCATTACTATAGTGACAGGTTGTCAGCCAGTCGCCTAAAATTGCAATACACATGAAACCTTCGAGTTCCTTAGACGGTTTCTACGACAGATCAAACGAAGACGATAAAGAATTGGGGTGATGGTATTCTAAGCCGGCATCACACGGCACGGCATTAAATTGCCCTCTATTTTAAAAGGTCAAGCAATAATAGATATTATTATTATTATATTATTAATTATTATTATTATTTATTTATTTTATTTTTTATTTATATAACTTCGACTTTGATGCAAGTTGTGTTAATAGTGTCATGAGTGGACTCAAAATGTTAATGGCACCGTATCGTAGTCTTTCTTTCTTCTACTGTGTCATGTCGAGGTAATTTGTAGACGAACTCGTATAAATAAACGGAATGAAATGTTTAAGGTGGAGTTTACTTCAGCGCCGTCCGGAGTTATGATTGGGAGATCTTGCAACCTTGTACAGGTTACTGTGGATATGCCCTGCTCATGTTTTGAGGCAGAGGTTTATTTCCATAGTTACGATTCTCGCAACTCGTTGCGTTGAAAGGTGGTCTTGTGTAGAACAGAATACTGAACTTCGACAAGGCTACTTCGACAGTATTCTACTTCGACATTACTGTATTTCGACGTTACTTAAGTCGGATATCAATATACTCCGATACAATTTTACTCCGTCATTGTTTTATTTCGACGTTACTTCTGATCCTGTTTTTTTTTTAAATTCTGATCCTGTGATTATTTAAAAAAAAATACGGAATACATTTATTAAGCTTCCGGTTTTTACACTTGACGTCTATTGCTTCGCAGTTTAAGCGCATGCACATTCATAACGGATTCGTCTGTCAGTTGCAAAAAAAAATTTTGATTGCCCTATGCTCTCTCTTTTCGTGTGCGACACGGAGTCGTCCAACGATTAAAACTAAACACCGCCGTTGACGCAGGATCAACGCAAACATTCACGTTGGCATCTGTCTCTGTTACACTTTGTGCAAGATGCAATATACATATCTTTTGCACAAACGTTATCCGTATATTTCACTGTAGTGATAGGTTGTCAACCTGTCGCATGAATTATATCATTATCATATCCACACGAATCTTTACCGCATTCGTTGCACTATGCAGCTCAACTGCGAACTCTGTATAAACTTTTCCCGACTCGTAGTCGTATTAGTCGTAAGTATTCGCATGCAGTCGGTAGTCGTACGAAGTCGCAACCTTTTGTGACTAATGATGTATATCATCAGGCTTCTTCATACGGTAAAAGTTAGGGCTCATGCACATCTAGCACTGTATAGTACTAGACGTTTTCAATTCCTATTTTTTCTTGTTCATGTCAGTATGACAGTCCCAGGTGCGAAGTAGGACATTGCAGGCTGAACCACTTGATTAAGCGAAAATAAATGTTTATGTGCTTCGGAGGGAACGTTCAAACCAGTTTTATCATATTTTCTATTTCACTATTATTTTAGTATGTTTATATCAATCTCGATACAGTTAACTTTTATTACTGAATTCTTGTCAAATAGCGCTAGATAAGAGCTAGCCCTAAACGCTGTGAAACTTAAAATTAAGTTTGATGCTCTAATATAAACTTGCTTTCTAAAAGTATATTTAATTTGAAAAATATAATATTTGCTCAGATTTATGCAAGAAATTGCAATTTGTAATATTTTGGACCATATACCTAAAATAATTTAGCATACGTTAGTAGATACGAGTGCGGAGTGTTAAGTAAGGTAAAAATTAAACAAGCAATTAATTTTCTTCTAAGATTGATTTTTACCTTACTTATCACTCCGCCCTCGTATTACTAAATTTTGGTTAGTTATTCCACTTTACAATTTCCTATTTGTGGTATCATCATCATTGGCCTCGTACGTCTGTGACAGACGATTGAATCAGTGTCTGAGGCAATGGTAATAGGTCGGAGGCAAGACTTTTCGTGACTATATAAGCATATGAGCAGATGCTGTAGCGCATGACTTTCCGCACGCTCTACAGGTGAAGGTGGAATCAGAGACCGGCACCTGCATATTTATGGTATACCTTTTTTTTTTTTTTTTATATATATTTAATAGGCCCGCATTTGTCTGCCATCTCACCTGGTGGTAAGTGGAGATGCAGACGAAGATGGTACATGCTTGCCTAGATAATGCCTATTCACTCTTGCCTTAAAAAGGCCCAAGTTATATTGTTCCGGAAAAAGATCCGCCGGCAGGGAATTCCACTCTTTAGCCGTACGCATGATAAATGTTGAAGCGAAACGCTTAGTGCGGATCAGAGGTATATCTACAACATAAGGGTGGAACCCCAGTCGGCGCCTCGATCCTCGGAGATGGAATGGGGAAGGGGGTATCAGGTCGTGGAGTGATTGAGCACACTCTCCGAAATGTATCCTATAGAATACCGACATGCATGTAAAATTGCAACTTAATTTTATATAGATTTTTATTTCTTGCAGATCTCTGAAAAACCCATCTTGTTATCGTCAAGAACTTTTCTGTTCAGAAGAAGTAGCTAATACTTCCTTACTAATAAAGTGCGTGACCACGCTACTTAGTAGTACTTACCAGAAAACACAAACTCTTCTAATTAGTTATAATATAAGTTATCTATCTGTCTATCTACTTGCGACTATTTTATTAGAAACTAGGAAAGTTGGTGATAGGAAAAAAGATTTATATCATTAACAGCCGTTATAAATCTATTGCTCCTAAAAAGGACTTTCTTACGCGTCGACAAACCGCAACTTTGTGCCAAATAATAATAATAAATAATAAATAAAATAAATATCTTGGACAATTCACACAGCGCCATCTAGCCTTAAACCAAGCAAAGCTTGTACTATGGGAACTAAATAGCTGGTATTATTACTTATATACTTTTTTTGTAAATAAATACATAGCATACATAGAAAACACCCAGACTCAACACAAATATTTGAAAATTTTACTTAACAAATATTTGTGTACGGTGGAGATCGAACCCACGACCTTCGGCGTAGAAGGCAGGGGTACTATCCGCTACGCCATCGGGACAGTAAATACTTACAACAGTTGCCTGCAACCCTTTAAGAATGTTGCATAAACTGTTATTAGTTTATTACAAAAGAAATAGACTAGTCGTTTGACAACGTCAAATCGTAGGAAAAATTGTTTAAACACTGTCTCAACACAACTTTTTTTGTTAAACAACGGAGACGTTTAAAAAAATCTCGAAGTCATTGGAAGTCAACTCCACAGGCTATGCGAAAACTAAAGCTATTTCCACATTTTATTTTACTTTCGCAAAGAAACGCTTTTTCTATCTACGACCTACACACTGCCTTGCCTCATGTTGCCTCCCACAACTCTTGAATACTTTCTCTCCACATTTTATTTTCTTTCCAAAGTATCTGATTACAGAATCGTTTGGCTTAGTCCTCGATTCCTCTCCGAAGCTTGTGACATGGAAAGGGCGGGCACGATGACGCGGCGCTATCGGGCACCAATAAAACTGAAGGAGTAACATATTGGTGAAATCCACACACGTAAATACTGCTGATCTGCACGGTATAAAAATCCTATACATACATATATCACGCCTTTTTCCCTTGCGGGGTAGGCAGAGCGTTGACGGCCGTAAGAATACGGTCGCTATCGCCACGTCGTCTGACAAAAAATAAATAAATTAAAAAATAAACAATGACCAGAAAACTGAACAAGGCTACTTCGATATTACTCTATATTCGACATTACTAAAGTCCGAAATTAATATACTCCGATATTATTTTACTCCGAAATTACTGTATTTCGACGTTACTTAAGTCCGAAATTAAGTACTCCGATACCATTTTACTACGGCATTCCCTTATTTCGTCGTTGCTTCACTGAAGCGGTTGTTTGCCATCTGTTTATTGTTATCTGTTTATCTGTTAATTACTGTTTGTTTGTCTGTTTTTCTGATGGTTTGAGACGGCTACTATATAACTATAAATACGTAAATGGCAAACTCACGTGTCCACACTGTGCACGGGAGTTTACTGCCAAAATTGGCTACAATAGCCATCTCCAGGCGCATCAGCGCCGATCTGATTAGGAGTCAAAGTGGTCGCCATGGTCGAAATCGGTCGGAGAGATCATCATCATCATCATCATCATAAAAATCACAAATCTTTGACAGCGGCAATATGATGCGGCGATGGTTCTATAGTACATAAGGTTTTTGACCGGGATGTCGTTAAAAATCAGCTCCTGAAGTTATTCGGAAAGTCATGCGAAGCGTAAGCGCAACCATTACTGTAAAAAGCATACTTTGTGTAAGAAACTTTTATTTGGAAGAAAATAGTTGAAACATAGTATACGTGCAGATTTTTTTATCGCTTGATTATCAATTTTCAAGAAATATCACAACAGCTGTGAACAATATTTGATGTCATATTAAAATAATCTGAGTTTTTAAGATTAAACTATTCGCAAAGAGGTTTGTTATGAATCAAATTCTTTATTTAATCAATAAAACAATTGTGTATAAAAATATGAAATCGTCACCAACCAACTAAATTAACTCATTGAAACAATTCTTTATTAGTTTGTCTTAATTTAAGTATTTTTTATATATGAACAAATAATTCACAGGTGTGTATGAGTAATACCTGGATTAAGTCATGACATTTTACAATGACGACGGTTCTGTACAGCACTTACCCCTATTAATCTCTTTACCTGAAAACCGTTTAAAATGGTGTTTGTTTAAATTTTAGGCGGTTCGCACTCTTGACGCACGACGGAGCGCTAAAATATCGCAACGGTCTGTCAGATCCATACAAAAAACGTCACTCCGCATACTAAAACCGCACTCGACGGATGACGCACACTTAACGCACAACGCAGCGCAAAAATAACGGATCCGTAACACAACGGTCTGTCAGAATAACGCAGCTGCGTCAACAGCGGTTGAGCGGTTTTAGTATGGGGCATTTCTTTTATGGATCTGATAGACAGCTGCGATGTTTTAGAGCTCCTTCGTGCGTCAAGTGTGCGATCCGCCTTAGCAGCACCTTGAGCTACCCCTTCAACGGATCTTCTTGAATCACTCTATCTATGAAAAAAATTGCATCAAAATCCGTTCTGTAGTTTAAAGATCTCAACTAGGGTTGATGAGGAAGCTGTGCTGTTATTCGGAAGAGAAAGCGGAAGAGCAAGTAACAAGCTGAAACTTGCGGATGCGGATGGAAGCGATCGCAAGAGACAGGAAACGAAATAAGGCATGAAAAATGATACTTTTGCTCAAACTGTTTACCAGGAACTATGCGGATAGGGTTTTTCGCAATCTATGAGGATGCGGAAGTGGAAGAGGAATTTTTAAAATTCTTTTATGCGGAAGCGGTAGCGGATGAGGAACTTCAAAAATTGCTGAATTTCCGCATGGTGAGGATGCGGAAGAGGAATCCTCATCAACACTTATCTAAACTCGCAAATAGGGATAGACGCGCGACTTTGCTTTATGCTATGGATGTATAATGTTCCAATACATTTGGCTATGGTTATTTAAATCAACAAACATCAATATTATTATTTCTTGTTCTACATCGTTTCATCTAGATTAGTACTTGTTCTAGAAATTGATTGACCTAGACCTTTGAACTTTGATCAAGTAATTGGAATGGGATTTGACCTCGATAGGATAAAACACATTTTGTTCAATCTCTATTCTACTTGTGACACGAAGCAGGACGCTGTACGACGAAGGAAACATGCTTGTGAAAACCTTCCTTTTGACTCTGGTAAGTATTTTATGTCGTAAGAAATGATTGTCAAAAGAAAAGGTTTAGTTTTGATATGATAAGACTACTGGTTAACGATACTTCTGTAAAATGTGTTTCCGGTATTATAAAATTATGTAAGCCGTCATATTATCTGGAAGTGAAGAATTCTAGGAACTGTTTTAGGGATTTTAAAATTCAAGTAGCAATTCAGATCTAAGATATGTTTCTACTACTGATACGCAAGATTAGAATAGAATAGAAATCTTTATTTCAAAGCACATGAAGCAATACTCGTACAACAAAATTAACTTACATAGGCACAGGTTGTGCTTTGAAAAAGGTATCCCACTCAGCATTATGCCATGATACGAAGCAGGTATTACAGCGCTGGTATTCTGTGGTACCCATGCGTGCTTTTGCACTGATCGAGACAAGGCAACACTTAATTATCCCTAGATACGGTATGGCCCGGCAAATTCATTATTTTTTCATAATCTTCTAGGTTCTACAAAATGGCGTCCTCTCCGCATCTCTACACCATTCACAACCTAGTGAAAACGATATTCTCAAAGTTGTTGAAGACGAGTTGCTCGATTTGGGTTTGGTTAAGGCCAACCGATACGACAAACTGTCTAACAAGAAACGACGGCAACTTGGCTCTTGGCTATCTGAAAATATCTTCTCAAGTGACGACAAAATAGAAGAAGTAACAACGGAAGTGCCTGCTACTACTACTACAACTATTACTTCTACTACAGAAGCAACGCAATATAACCTTACGCTACCTAGAGTTACCTTTGAAGAAATGCTTGTATATCTACGCGGTACGTAATGAATGAAAGTAATTTTTTCAAGAAAATTTATTCAGGATCATCCTACTCTGGGTGGGGTTTTGCACCCTAAGGCTGAAAACAGGACCATATCTAAGCTTAGAGCATTCAGCCTATGAGGGTAAATAGTCAATTGTGGGAGTGGAAGTAAAGACACGTACAGCACACAACGATAATTTTGCAATAACTTTACAACCACATACAAAATGGTAGCTGTCAGTTTCATACGTGCTGGTCAAATAATCAGTAAATTCTGGCTAAGGGGCAAGCATAGCTTTGCTATCTGCATAGGTTGAATACACCAACCCTTTATGATGCGCACAGCAGGTATAGACACTTATCTTCCGGGCGAGAAGACTTCATAAGTGTCATATAGTATGGATTTATGAATGGAATGAATAATTTTGTCTGCAAGTGTAGAGAAAATCGAAGTCGCGGTTGCGCATCATAACTGGGCAAGTAACTAAGCCTCAGCCAATCACTGTCACATATAACATAATGGTGCAGAATCCTCTAGTCTAACTAGCACTTAGTAATTTTAACCCAATTTCTTTTCTACAGATGGCTACGACAAATTCCAGCGGGTGGTTAACGACAAAGAATTTATGGATTTTCTCTCCGAATTGTACAACAAGGACTACGATGGTTGGATAGACCTGATGAACAGTGAAAGTGTCCAGTATTGGTTCAAGTCGCTCTTCGAAAAGGTCGAGGGTGCACTTGTGAACCATATTCTCTCCAACACCTATCTGTCCCCAGTAAGAAGTGCTTTGAATGTACTATCGCCAATTTATGGTGGGGATCCCACGCATGCCGTGGTATCGAAGGTTGTTTCTGGGATTCTGCACGGATAATTCTTACGAGCTGCTTGCCAAGAGAAAAATATAAAAAACAATCCTGCCAATATAAAAAGCGTCCCTGTTGACTTACAATAATTTAAGCCGGGATTCTTACAGCGATACAATTTTGAGGAATTGTCTGATATTTCAACCTACTTAGTTACATAAACCTTTCAGTATTGTTCTATGTTAAAGTGTCGGACAATTCATCAAAATTGTATTGTGGTAAGAATCCCGTCTTAAAAAATTGTGAGTCAGTTTGTGTGACCGCAAAAGTTTGAAACAGTTTAACATCCCTGTTTCTTTATTTTTAGGGTTTAACCTCTTGAAACGACATTATTTTCTTTTATTTGAGTGAAGTAGGCGTGATTATTCTTCTCTACCTTTTTCTTCAACCGATTCTTTAATAATGTTCTTCATAAATTCTTTACATCGTAACAAGTTGCCAACCTTCTTTTATTTTTATTTCTCGATGTTGTTCTCTAGATCATCTGCAATTAAAGCTTTCTAATCTTATTTTTTTCTTTCTTTTCCTTCTTTCTTTTCTAATTAACGCTTTGTCTTTGTTTTCTTTTTTTTATTATCTTGCTTTTTTTGTACATCCTTCTCCAAGAAACTTAATAACTCAGCTACTTCTAAGTTCCATTTTATCCATACATTGTCCACGACTTACATTACAACCATAAAATGCAATGCACCAAAATGATAATATTACAATGCAAATAAAATTAATGCAATATTTTGTAACTGTTTTAATATTCCTCATTTTTATATCTTTTTATTTATTTAATATGGACTTCTATCCAACTGGGTTAGTTCTGCCAGTATCATACCCTGCGCAGGAGTTACTACACGCGGGATCTCCACTTTCTGATACTGTATCAGATATTCCGCGTGAGAAACAGATGGCGTCCTCTTGATACCATCCGAAAATGTAGTGAAAACTTTTCAACTTCTACTCTTCATTATATATGATTGCTACTTAGCTGATACTGTCGAGAATAATTAGTGAAGAGTTAAGTAAACATAAAATAAAAAAAATAAAAAAAATGCATCAATCATTGACGGATGAAACAAAAGGACCATTAATGTGTGTCACGAATTCGCAATTCAAATGACAGAGACTTTAAAGTGACATAGGTAGCGATACATACGAGTATATCGCATTTAACGATTACAGACACCAAATATTTTAAATTTACCTTTTACAGCGTTTCTCCACTTATCCGGTCCGGCTGCCGGATGTCGGAAGTAGCCTTCCGACAATATTCGAATGCCGGATAACGCTTTTCCACCTATCCGGTAAAATACGGACAGTAGAATGACATCATGGTAGAGTTTAAAGAGTACCTTTTATATGCATACTTTTAGTACGTCTGTCACTTCGGACCGTTAGAATCCAAATTTCGGTTTGGAAAACTCCCGGATCGATAAATGCCGAATGCCAGAAGAGTGGAAAAGCATGTATGTATAGTAATGTAATAGATTTCTAAATTGGATCGGAAATTGACGGATCGGCAAATGACGGATGCTGGAGAAATGGAGAAAGGCTCTTATTGTCACTTCTCAGCGATATCACTCGGTAAAAATATAAAAACAAATTTTAGACTTCCTCATACAAAGTAAATCTGTCAGCTGGTATATTTTGCATATTCTTTTAAAAAAATTCTACACCTTATATTTTTACATGCAGCTAATATTTTTACACCTTATATAGCTAACTATATTTACGTAAGTAAATAGGTACCTACGCTAGTAGGATATTAATCGGAATGTTACGCTTATTATACTTTTACAATACCTATATCGAATGTATAACGTGCACATACATATAGCACGTATATATTCATTCAAACAATGATTCAGATATATTACCTAATAATTGTACATGTTTCTGAATCGTAGCAGTTAGTATAACTTTGTTGTAAAGAATCGATTTAGATAAATATGCCACCATTATTTCCTATTGATTTTACTGATATGACGCCAAATGTCAAAAGTATACAAATATCAATTTTTAGATCTGTATTTATTTTTCGAAAACTATATGGATTAGTTACATAAAAGTCTTGCAGAAAACAATTCTTGCATTTAAAATTTATAGCTGGAATTATGTGGTGGTGCATTTTGTTTGTGTGTATGGTAAGTTTTTTTTAATAAATATTTTGTTTACACATATTACATGTCATTTTCACAGAGAAAAAATTACATTTGCGTCGCTGTAGAGGCGGCGCACGCATAACATGTCCTACACTCGTGGTCTTTTTGTATGTACATACATACATATAAGGTGTAAAAATATTAGCTGCAAATGTTTTAAGGGGTGAACCAGTCCATACAAAATGTAGCAGTCCAGCGAGTCAACCTGTACGGGAGGTCGAATTTTTTTTTCATCTTTCGTCCTGTGTTCCTTGGGGAAAGTTGTTCAGTTTCATTGGCTGATTCATCCCTTAAAATATTGGCGGATATTTTTTTTACACCCTGTAAATCACGCCTTTTTGTATGTATGTAATCAATAAACTCCAAAACTATTTAAAAAATTATTGTAAACAATTTCCAAAACTGTCAACAAGCGGTTACGGGTAAAACGAATGTTACTGATCTTTAGTTATACGGGGTGTTAGGAAAAGTACTAACTTCCTTAAAAGGCGAAAACCAGCCCATGAAACTGAACAACATTTCCGAAGAAAAAAGAAATTGGACCTCCCATACAAAAAGTTAGTACTTTTTTTTTTTAAATGTAATAGGCCCGCATTTGTCTGCCATATATTTGTACTTTTCCTAACCCTATATATAATAACTTCCCCAGATTGAGTATCATCCTTCTGTATAAAAACTCTGACCCAAAGGTTCTTCCAGTCGTTGAATGAATTGGAAAAAACGAAAATGTCCCGTCGCTCATATCCAGCAGTGAATCCGCACGGCTGTTGACCGTCATGATGACGACTTAGATAATTCTTTCTTTCAGCTTCTCCAGGATTATATTTTTAATTCATCAGTACAAAGCCGAAGAATAATTATTCCGTCAGATCCCGAATATTTGCCCAATACCCGTCTTATTGAAATACTTAAAAGTAAGTTTAGTGCATTAATAAAACTAACCGAATCTGTAGTAATCTAAGGGACTCGAGGGTATTGGTGTATTACAATTTTTAGGCGACAGGCTGACAACCTGTCACTATAGTGATACACATGTTTTCTGAAACAACCTTGGAAAACAATCCTCACAAATGGCAGACGTGGCGATAGCGACCGTATTCTTACGGCCGTTAACGCTCTGCCTACCCCGCAAGGGATAAAGGCGTGATATATGTATGTATGTATGTATGAATCTGTAGTTGTCGCTTATAGAGGGTGTCGTAAAAAGCTACTAACAATGGAATAGGCTGCAGCGTTCTCTGATAATGCAACATCTACTGCGCTCGCCAATCCGCCTGCCAAGCGTGATGAGTACAGCAATATGCGGCCCAATAAGGGGAGAACTAAGTCCAGCAGTGGACTGTTCAGGCTACCAGCTGCCTAATCAATAACATCATCATTCTCCTTGCCTTCTCGGTTTCTATTAGTTTAAAATAAAATCGTTTGCGTTTTTGTGTCATAGACACCGCTATCTCCTCCTGAACCATGAAAGGGGTTTTGATGCAGTTTTTTATTAATGGATAGAGTAGGCATGTCAAATGAGCTACTTTTGCAAACTATATTTTGCATGAAAACACGAATAGATGACGTCATCTCTCTAGTTTGGATGGCGTCAAGACACTTACTTTTATATTACTTTTATGTTTATAAATTCAAACGTTGAATATTTAGAAAAACTGTAATTAATGGAGTATGTAGTATCTTAACAATATTTTTAGCGTACAACTATTGTATTTTATTAATGACCCAGTCATCTCACGAATTGCCAACAGACAAAAACTTCAGACTCAAGAAACTGAATCGAGACGCCGAAATCGTGGACGTGAGTCAAGACTTCGAGCCGCAAGAGTTCCTGGCCGCTGTGAGGAAGTCCATGTTCGAACCCCTGATTAACAGGTACAAGGATATGGAAACCAGGCGCATCATGCCTGGTGTCGTGGCCAACTGGCCGCCACTCTCTGCCTATCGAAGGGATAAGATGATGGATAGTTTGAATTTAAGGACGATTAAAAAGGAAAAGCCCGAAACAGAAGTGTCTGGAGGAAGTTTCTTGAGGGATAGCATCTCACGAGGAGTTACAGCAGCGATGACAAAACCGCGGCCAAGGTTTATGCTTGCGATCCACAAGCAGTAGCACGTAACGCTATGCAACAGAAGAGATTCACCAGTTTCAAGAATTTTTTACATACATGACGCCTCTTTCCCGTAGGGGTCGACAGAGACTATTTCCTTTCACTTGCTACGATCCTGGCATACTTCTTTCGCTTCTTCTACATTTATCAGTCTTTTCATGCACGCTCGTCGGTTTAGGGTACTTCTGATCTGACCTTTCTTTAAAACGTCCCCGATTTGGTCCAGTAGGTTTTTCGCGGCCTTCCCCTTCCAACATTTTCACTAACACTCGCCTTTAGCATTCTCTTTTCAATCCCTGTCACTATATCTTCTTTAGAGAATTTTTTACAGAGAAATATTTTTTTCGTTTTGTTCCACAATCAATGATATCATATTGTTACTAGCCACAACGTCGTTTGCTTAATTTGCAAGAAAGATGACTACTAGTGTATTTTTTATGGTAATAAATATTTTCAGGCGATTTTGTGTTGTTAATCAGTTTTTGTGGTCCTTGCTCGAGTGGCCCACAGTTCCTTGAGTTAAAGGATCAATCATCAGTAGTGTGGTTAGCCATTACTAGAACATAAATTTTCTTCTGACACCCGGTGTTCAGACATTAATTAGTATTTCCATTTTTATGTCAAAGATTATTAAATATAAAATACAGCTCAACACAGAGTATAAAATGGAGTCGCTCTTTGCGTTTCTCTGTCAAGATACCGCAAATAAATTGCAGTAAGCATACAAAAATAACCAGACCAAACGCATAACAACTATTACCGATAATACAAACATCAATACTCGGTCTGTTGCCGATAATATACAATTGCTCAACTGGACCAAAAACCAACCTAAATCTAAATTCTGCAGCATAACTGCTATAAATCGTATCGGCACCGCCCACCGGCAAAACTAGGTAACTGAACTGACCAGCAAAAACGCCACAGGCGGCGTATCTCCAAATTAATGGTTGGTTCCCGCCTTTTTATTTTTCCCGCGCAAAAGTGCGCGCTCGGGCGCATATCTATTCATCATTTAATTTACATTTGAGCGGGCGACCGCGCCGCTGTTGCGTTCGTCTGCCCGAAAACTGTGTAAGCAGATTTTCTGCATTTTTATTTGTTGGAAAACGGTGTTTGTTTGTGACAACTTTTATCTAAGTAGATAATTTATGTAACATTCTTAAATTTTCTGTATTTTGACAAAGTTCTTTAATTTTTTTTCACCTGGACAGTACTTACTTGATATTAAGAAGATATTCTGTCAACTCATAGAAAGGTATAGGTGCTAATATATTCGTTTATATTAAATGGATTAAGTGAAACATCATCAGTGCCCCAGGGTTAAACTGATTTGTAAACTCTTTTAATAAAAATCTCTTTGAAGAAAATTAAACATTGCACATTAATTATTTTATTAACTTTTGAGTGATACACAATTTACACTAAAATTATTTTTAGTGAAGCGAGCTAGCCTTTATCATATTTTTACATTTCTATCACTTAAGCAACGGTCTTCAATATTTCTTTATGTCAGTTACGATGTTTTGAATTATAGCACCAACGGACGCTGAGCTGTTATAGGTTTTTACTGTGAAATATTAGTTCGAATTCGATATCGTTTGTTTCAATTCACTGCGCGTTTTCATTCGTAACTTCGACGCCATTTTCGTTGCCTATTTGGTTTAACTGAGGTATATTGTTCAACACTTCTATTGTGGAAAACATGGACATATTGGGATCGCTTTTGTTTCAAAATAGTATTTATTTCATGATATAAATTTTATTGAACATAGCGATCTTTATTTTGGGAAAGATTGTGAACACCTACCTATAGCAAACTTTATATCGCGCTTTAATATAGTTTATGAAATTTTACTATCAAACGTCATAAACGACTCATAAAAAGGTTCTGTGAGAACATGAATAATGTTTATTGTGTCCAGTTTTATAATTGTATCGGTGAGTAGAAAATCCATACTTGTATCTTTTAAGATAGGTAAAAGTCCACAAGAACTATGAATGTGAACCTGCGAGGCATCGGTCTCACGATTATTTTACGGCAACTCTTGTAAGTTTTGTTCGTCCTCCGCTATCTCTGAGCCGTACTTACTTTCGCCCCTCTAATAGGTGATTGATGAGAAATGGGATGCAGCATTGCGCTTAAAAACAAAAGTTAACATACCAAGCGTTGCGTATTCGCGTGATATAGTGAGTACTCCTAAAGGTCTTGGCCTACACACAATGCCGGTTTTTTTGAGCGGCCATATCACCGGCATATGCAAGCCGCCGGCACATGCCATACAAGCTGCCAAGCATCATTCCATCACCATTCACTATCACTCGAATGCTGGGAACGAACTGAAGCTGGCACCCCGCCGGCACGCCCCGGAGGCCATGCCCATGATTCGTATAGTGGCCAGCCCTGCGCCTTGAATACCCGCTGGCATCGTGTATAGGAGCCTTAATATGAGAAGTCGGCTTTTGAGAAAGTTTATTTAAGATTGGTTAAATAAACGATTGACTTTTAATTCGATTATCAGCACATGAAGGTATATTAGTATGTAGTACACGTCAACTGCCTCACTTTATGCCACTCACTACCCTAGGTCTGCTGGAAGGGATTTCTTTTTAGAAATAAGCTGACCCGTTGTGTATTGTTCTCAATGTTATGTCCTTTGTGTTCTATTGTGTACAATAAATGGTTAAATGAAGGTATCATTTGAGTATATCATAGATAATATTGTTAATTTGACTAATGGAGTCTATTTATTTCAGTGCCTTCATATATTGAGCAAAATGTCAGATGCAAAAATTAACAAATCTGACGGTATATCGGAAGAGCTTCTAAAAATAATTTCCAAGGCAAATTGGACTCCACAAACAAAACATGTGACTCAAACTCAACTAATAACATTACCAAGATCGAACTCCATTGACTTTTTGGAATATTTCAATCGATTAACAAGCGAGTTGCATGATAGAAACCACCGTAGGTTTGGCAGTGGTATGGAAAATTTGGATTATGAAAAGGATAGAAGTGGTACTACCAACAGTATCAAACATGTCACGTATGAACACGATGACAGTAGTATTGATAATAATTTGCAACGCAAGGATACTGCTGAGTCCGTTGAAGCTACAATTGCAGTCAACATACATAAACGAGCTCTTATAGATCTTCCTGAATTAAGAAAACAAAATGAGAAAGGATTAAATACATACCGAAGAAACTATAAAGAAGAAAGCGAAGAAAACTTAGAAAATCATATTAACGAAAACCAAAGCACTGATAGTGATTATTTGGAAAACAATTCTGATTCTACTCCAATGCTAATGAGGCCAACGAAAGAAACATACTTACATAAACCTCAGATGATAAGTAGAAGAAAATTTAATACACACATGACAAACGAGATAAAACATAGTCAGGATATAAATAATAGAAATAATTTTTATATTCATATGAAGATAACTCCAGAGCACAATGATAAAAATGGTACAAGCAATACTATGAAATATGCGAAATATGGAAAGGAAGCTAGTAGTATTTTCAATGGCGTAGAATATTCTGATAATGAAAAGAATGAAACTGGTTTTGACAATAGTATAGAACATGCTAACAATAAACATATCAGGTATGGAAAAGTTGTTGATAAATCTCTTACAAACTATAATCCTCGAGGTGAAGACATTTCCAATGGAAACCAATATTATGGCAAGTATTTGAGTCGCCGTATGCCTAGACATTTTGAAAGAAATATTGATCAACCTTTTGGCAAACCAAAGCTTCAACATGCTGATGTTAATGTTAACAATTGTCCCTGCATGGATTCATGGAGACGTAACATACATGGCAATTATGAGAATGCTATGGAAAAACCTAGTCCTCAAGATATACAAGTTAATGAAAACAAATGTCCTTGCGCAGATTATCTGAGACGACACGTATCTAGCAACTTTGATAATATTATTGATAAATCTTTCGTTAAATCAAAACCTCAAAGAGAACACCTTAATGTAAACAAGTATTCTAGCAGGGATTCAAAAAGACGTTATAATATGCTTAATAATCTTGAAAGTGACGTGGATAACTCATTTGAGAATCTAAAGCCTCAAGATTTAGATGCTAAAGTTGACAAATATTCCGAAAGCGATTTTCGAAAACGTTATGTTCCGGGCAACTTTGATTCGATGATTTATGGCTTAGATGACATGGCTGAAAACCTAGAAGATTTGGCGGCAAAATCAAACCATCCAGTAAATATACGTATGTGATTAATGTGAGCTAGAAGTAAGTATATTAACAACAATATTTATTACGTCACAGAACTTTTACATAATATAAGTACATAAATGAAATAAGCGAAAGGAAAAAGTTTTTATGTCAAATTCATTCAAAGAAGAAACGAAAAAGTTTTTATATCATATTCAAATTAGTATAAATGTTATACGGACATACATAAACCTACTGCTACATACTGATTTAAGTATAACTATGAATTACTTTCTTCTAGTATAAGTTAGGTACAACCTTTACCAATACATACATACATACTACATATATCACGCCTTTATCCCTTGCGGGGTAGGCAGAGCGTTAACCTTTACCAATACAGCAAAAATAACCCATTTCCTCGACAAAGAAATAAGAATTTAATATGGAATAATGCGTGTTTTATTTCATACCACTTATCGGAAACTGAAAACATTTGCAGTTTCAAATGGGTAGTAAAAAAATATAGCAGAACTCATTTCAGCATTGCAATCTCAGCGACAAGTATGCAGCCGTATTGGCCATTGCAAGATGATTTTGCAGCCGTGAGGACCGACTAGCCTCAGCATACAGCCGACGGAAGTTTTTGATATACATCGGTTGGAGGGGTATACTGAAAAGCATCTAGTAAATATAGAATGTATGAGTGGACAAAACATCACGTTCTTGTTCTACCAAAACCGTCCAGTACCAAAACATATGCCGTGTGATGCCGGCTTAGAATAGCATCACCCCACATCCTTCCCGCGGGTGTCGTAAGAGGCGACTAAGGGGCTCGAGAGTATTGGTGTATTACAATTTTTAAGCGACAGGCTGACAACTTGTCACTATAGTGATACACATGTTTTCTGAAACAATCCTCAAAAATGTCAGACGTGGCGACAGTGGCCGTATTCTTACGGCCGCTAACGCTCTGGCTACCCCGCAAGGTATAAAGGCTTGATATACGTATGTATGTAAAGCATATGAGAAAAACAAAATTTTCCGAAAAGCTGACGTAAACGGATCTAAAGAGTAAAACCAAAAGAAAGCTCAAATGAACAGGATGGAACGACAAGAGAAAGCTCTCTGCCCAGCAATGTAATGAATTTGTAGGCTAATTTTAAAAATCAAGGCCTTAAAATTACCTTAATTAAGGTCATTCACAATTCAATGCAAATACTTTTCTGTTCAAATACTGCTCTTTGAAATAACAACAAATATGAAAAATACATTTTAGATTTTTTTATGCAAAGTTTGCAAAGTGAGTTTTTAACACTTTTGTATGGGTGATTCATTTTTTTTTTCATTGAATTTGACTGAAGGCTATTGAGAAAGATGCATGAACCAAATCGTCAATGTACTTTGCTCTTGCTTGGAATCGCCAGAAAACGCGGAACTAGGTGCTTGAATACTGGAGCGGCGCCAAAAGATAGGCAGCGCCGCTTAGATACTGTTCTGTAGCGATTTTGCGACACTACTGAATTTGTATGAATAATTTAGAAAAAATAGAAATATCTTTGCGTCTATTTGTTTTGTGATGTGTTGTGATGACAACGACAAATATTTTCATTGTTAAGAAACGAGCTAGAGTTAGGTACTTGCAAGATATTATTTTAAATAGTAGTTTGTATTAATTGTAGTCTTTATACACATACACACACACACACACACACACACACACACACACACACACACACACACACACACAGACAAATCACGCGTAAAATTACGGACATTATCGCCACGTCTGACAAAATTTGAGGGTCGTGTCGAATAAGTCACTATAGACAAATTGTCAGCCTGTCGCCTAAAATTGCAATACACATGAAACCTTCGAGTCCCTTAATCAGCTTCTACGACACCCACGGGAAAGAAATAGGGTGATGCTATTAGAATAGCCGGCTTGCTTGATGCCGGCTTAGAAGCCGGCATCACACGGCACATCCTTTATGCTCGTCTGAAATTGTCTCATTTTATCACTGATTCTACTAAATAGCGATGAATAATTACAATTCACGTGGGAGCCCTAGGCTCAGAACTTGCCAGGACAACAGAAACACCGCAGAACCAAGAGGAAATAGTCTACCGATCATTCGAGCCATACATCCAGCCGCTTCTGCCGCAAAGTACCAGGCGCGCAGCAAATATGAAGAGATGGTAGGTACAAAATGGCATAGCAGATAAGATAGCGGGTGTTAAGTGAAAAATAACCGTTCCAGGGGCGCCGAGCGCGGTGTTATGGCAATTTACATGTGCTTGGAGTTGATAAGTACACCGATTTAGTTTAAGGCTGCAAGTTGATGTTCTTTGTCGATAGCTTGGCGCAAACTTGCAGGCCTTATATTCATAAGACCGTAATGTTTGGGTGTAAGAAAGTGTATAACTTTTTCAACGTTTATCCATGAGTCAAGTCATTTCTTTAGCTGTCGTATATTATGTTATTAAGTTCATAATTTGGAGGTTCTTTTGGGATAGCATCAAGTAGAGTGCTATAATTACACAGATTATACATAAAACTTAAAAGCTATAAGTATATAAGCAATACCAAGTGCTCTGTCGATATCAGCGACAGATCTGAGATAATAACGATAGTTTTCTAAGTTCTTTACGCCTTTACGCGGAAAAACTACGCTTACTCAGAACCGCACAGAAATCGCTTCGCTAATACATAGGACTAAGAAAATTTCTCAAATTAAGTTTAGGTAGGTAATATACAGAAAAAAAATACATTCGCGTCACCCGCAGGTAATATCTTTTAATAGAATGTTGTCAAAACGTCAATGTTCGACTCGTTATAGAAGTTCCTACTTACAGTGCTTAAAATATAGCTTGACTACTGTCAGTTTCGGGCATATACTTTCCATACGGATCTGTCAAGCTTGATAGGAATTAAAGTAATAGAACGCTACTCAATACAATCGAGAATAAGAGGAGGTAAATGATAGGACACCTGACGTAGGAATCCCTGATACGGGAGGCATAACCAGTTACTTGTATTTAAAACAATCTTTAAAGGCAAGATTGAAGGAACCAAGAAGAAGTTATTTGGATCAGATAAAAGAGAAAATAATGGTCACATCGGTCACAAGTCAAGGAGAAGGCGGAGGACAGAGAAAGCTGGCGGATACTCCACCTACAAGGCCAATGTCCTTAAATAAATAATGGTCATGAGTGCTTCCCCACTTTTAGAATCAGAATGCAACGTGTGCAAGATCCGTTTCCGCTATTCACACACATCATCCGACACAGCACAGTTGCACAAAAGTGAGTTACGGCCAACTTAACACGCAACAGAAATTTAATTAAAACAATAGTTGTAAGCACCGAGAGCATAATGCCGTCCCACAATAGATTCTCGCTGCAATTACAAGTTCAGCAGAGCTTGCCAGCGAACAAGTTTTTGATGGTTTCATGCAATATGTCACTAAGAATGCCAAAAGGTGTATATTTATATACTTAAACTCGATTTTTTTAAGAAAGGGTCCTGAATGCTGTGTTATGCCGGCTTAGAATAGCATCACCCCAAATCCTTCCATTCGTAGGAGGCGACTAAGGGACTCGAGAGTATTGGTGTATCACAATTTTTAGGCGACAGGCTGACAACCTGTCACTATAGTGATACACATGTTTTCTGAAACAACCTTGGAAAACAATCCTCAAAAATGTCAGACGTGGCGATAACGACCGTATTTTTACAGCCGTTAACGCTCTGCCTACCCCGCAAGGAATAACGGCGTGATATATGTACGTAGGGTCCCGAATTGGCAACATCTCTATCAAAATATGACATATGAGCGGGATGTCAACAATTAAGTTGCACTTTCGGGATTCTTTCTTTCAAAAAATCGAGATATTTTTTTATTATTATTTAAAGGTGCGAAAGCTTAGCTTGTCAAAGATAAACTTTTGGATGGTTTAATGAAATATGTCACGGAGAAAGCCAAAAAATATATATTTATGTATTTTAAATATATATTTTCAAGTTTTGCTTACTAGGGAACAGGTTTGGTGCAATGTGTCACTATAAAAAAGAACATCGTAGCACAGAGCAAGAGCTTCCAACATATTTATTGTCACGCTTAGATTGAAAAAAAACATCATAAATACATGTGGATCACATCGTTCAACAATTTCAACATGTCACCAAGTAGAATAAAAAATCATCATTATACTTGGAGTGATCAAACTCTGATAGGAATATGATAGGGCCTGATAAGCAAATTATCCAGCAGCCCATAGAAGTTGTTTTGTTATGTGGACAGTGAGTTGATGAGCAACCTGAGTAAGGAAAAAATCTTAACTCGTAGTTGTCTATAAAGCGGCTGTATTGCTTTGAAAAAACAACACCGTTGCCAAATGCAAGTATAGACAATTTTACAAGTAGATATATTTTTCTGCTCTATATAGAACATGAAGAGTTTGAGGGTATAATATTTTAGCACAGAATATATAACTTTTATATTAGTCCCACGCAAAACAGCGCGTAACATAAGACAGTGGAAAGGTTTGAGTTTCAATAATTATATTAATGAAGAGAATTGTTGCTCGCAATTATACCAACCTGCAAATTAAAACGCAATCGTTAAGGGTGGAGTATAATTATCATAATCAAAAGGAGATAAACTTTATTAAATGTGGAACTGGTTTAGGTTAATTTGTTTAAATTCTAATTTAAGATGCAATACGGGGGTGAAAGAGGAAGAAAGGGTGTAGGGGTGATGTTTCTTTTAGAATACAATGTCTGAGATCTAATAATATTTGTTACCTAGTGGTTTTGAGCTAACAAAACTATAAGAAAACATGCATTGTATAAAATTAAGTTGCGTTTTGCGTTTCTCCGTCTGTCTGTGATGGACAAGTACTACTAAACACGCAATGGTTTTTAATGCTGTTTTTTTAATAGATAGACTGATCTAAAAGGAAGGTGTAAATGTAAAATACGGTGCTGAGAAAAAATCTTATTTCTATGGGAAAAAAATTAACAGCTGTCTCAACCGCTGGGCGGGTTACTCTAACACGCAATGGATTTTTATGCTGTTTTTACAACAGTCAGACTGATCCAAGATGAAGGTTTAATTATATTTAAACAGAGTGCTAACAAAACGTGTCATTTTCAACCGTAGCAGCAGTTTCAACCGTAGGTAGTTAGATGATAAAATCTCTATACAAGGTGTAAAAATACTAGCTGAAAATATTTTAAGGCGTGAACGAGCCCACGAAACTGAACAACTTTCGCCAAGGAACAAAGGTCGAAATATGAAAAAAAATAGGACCTCCCATACAAAATACCAACAGACAAAGTCAATTTGAATGGAAGAGCCAATTTCTTTTTAATATTTCAGGGGCTGATTCACCCCTTGAAATATCTACAGCAAATTTGTTAACACCCTGTATGTTCCGCATCAGCATCAAAAGCACTAAATGGAAGTAATTTACAGTTAAATCCCAGTCAATAATATCGCTCTGCAAAATCAGAATATGTTTCAGCCGAAATTCGGCGAAATTAACACATGCCACTGAAATCGCCTAATCGGTGCCATAATTAACATTTACGCATATAATTTAGGGAAAAGTAATAGGCATACTGCTCTGCTTATCTATGCCAAATGTTTGTTTATGAAAATCATGAATTAAAATTATATCACAGCAATGTGTTTCTTGTTATTTAAAAAGTTTGCAGAGAAAATATCACCTTAATTGTAAAATTATTACAATAAACAACCAAAAAAAACCGCGGTAAATAACTTCTGCATCTAGTAATAATCTTATCTCAATCTTAAGTTTGGATGCAGAAATTATAAAAAGCCCTCAAATTGAACATTGAGAATTGAAATTTGAGACCTTATCTCTTTGATATGGTTATAAAATATTATAGGTCAACCTGTGCGATATATAGGTATAGGTCATGTCAGTATATAGATATGTCAATCTTGATATCTCATCAAACAATTTTAAATCATAGTACAATACAAACCCAATACTTGACAAATATTAGAAAATATAAAAAGTGAGTAAGTACACTAAATAACAATATTTTTATTACATTAAACAAAGGAACACTAACAACCAAAATTTATTAACATGATTATTGCAGTTCCTACTAGTAACATAAAATTGTTATAAAAAAGAGAAAATGGTTTCTGACAATTTTCTCGTATTTACGATGACTATTCTATTTATACAGTGATAGTATTGTGTTTATGACTTTCTTAGGGTGTTTCTTGTGAATATATTTGGAAATAAACTATTGATATTTGAAAATTTGAATTTTTATGTATAGGCAAATGGTGACATATCGTTGAACGCCGTCCAAATTGTAAGCAACAACGTATGTACACGCTGCGTTGTTAATATTCTACAAACTAATGACGTGTACACACATAATGAACAAAATACTAATGTGCATCATGAAATTCTAAATAAGTATAAAAAACAATAATTAATACCCTTTCCTAAATAAAATATTTTGCACTAGACTAAGTTCTGCCCAGCAGTTTCACCCACAATTTGTTTATTTTTGTCCATCATCATCACATCACATCAGCCTATAGCAGTGCACTGCTGGAAATAGACCTCCCCCAGGGTACGCCACAATGAACGATCTCCCGCTTTCGCCATACAGTCGCTACCAGCCGCTATCTTTAAGTCATCGGTCCATCTTGGCGGAGGGCGTCCAACGGTACGCTTGCCGAGACGTGGTCTCCACTCGGGAACCCGCTTACTCCATCGGTCATCGGTTGCACGACAAATATGATATCTTATATCTTTCTTCTGATCTATCATATGAGTTTACTTTGGTTTATATCTACTACTTATATCTGTTACTTTGGTTTTTTTGCGGATAGTCTCATTACGGACTCTATCCATCAGCAAATACCCAGCAATGACCTTTCCATAGCTCTCTCAGAATAAAAGACAGCTGCAAAATATCTTTGTAGATAACAAATGCTAAACTTTTACAGGCAAACAACTAGTAGCTCTTTAATAGCATAATTAATTTTCTTCCATACGCTGATCTACATCATCCTACATAAACTCAAGTAGGTATACACCGACCATTCGTTTTCCCTTCCAACCCAACAAACTCTAAGCCTTTAAAAGAGTATCAATGTCCAAAACACATTTAAGCCGCAATGAACCGGCCCATACCAGTTTGAACCGGATATCCGTATGCTCGTTTGCCGGTAATTGGCGCTCTAATACCCGCGAATAACCCCAAAACTATTTCCCTTACTCATTATAACCGAATTTGTCCGGTTCAAAAGCTAATTTTAAACTAAGTAGTGTCAAAAGTGGGATATTAATTAGGGTTTTTAAAGCGATATATTTTAGTAAAATGAAATTACTTACCAACGTAGGCTTTAGGTATGAGTTGTTTCAAATTATTTCACATTAAGAAGTTTTCTTCTGTAGTCGAAATAGTCAACTATGATGTGATGATGATCTCTCCGACCGATTTCGGCCATGGCGACCACTTTGACTCCTAATCAGATCGGCGCTGATGCGCCCGGAGATGGCTATTGTAGCCAATTTTGGCAGTAAACTCCCGTGCACAGAGTGGACACGTGAGTTTGCCATTTACATAATTATAGTTAATGGCGACGGGTGGACGGGCCTTCAGCTCATCGCGCTTAGCGTCGAGGTCTGCTTTACGCTGTTCCTCAAACTCGCGGACTTGCCTCTTAACCATCCCGCGCCATTCGGGACGCTGTGCTGCCAGACCCTCCCATTGAGTGGGCTCAATGTTGCATCTTTTCATGTGTCGTTTCTGAACATCTTTATATCTGAGGAGTTGTCCGCCATGCTTTCGTTTGCCCTCCTTTAGCTCTGAATAAAAGATGCGCTTCGCCACTCTCTCCTCCGACATCCGGGATACATGACCGCACCACCGTAGCTGACGACGCATTAGATAGGCCTCAATGCCACCAACATTGGCTCGTCTCAGAACTTCGGTATTGCGCACTCGGTCGGACCATCTGATCTTCATGATGGTGCGAAGGCATTTTAGGTGGAAGCGATCCAGAGTGCGTATGTGGTGACGATACACACACCAAGTCTCGGAGGAGTATAGAAGGTTTGGCAGCACAATCGCCATATATACAGAGATTTTTGTGGCTAGCTTTAGGTCGTGCGAGCAGAAAACCTTGGAACACAACTTCCCAAATGCTGCAGCTGCAGCACTGATTCTGCTGTTGATCTCAGCATCAAGGTTACACTTAGATGTTATAGTGTTCCCCAGATAACGAAACTTATCAACCTGTTTCAGCATATCCTCACCAAGCATAATCGCCAGTGTCTCGCGACCATGCGAGTCTAAGGACATCACTTCCGTCTTTTTGACACTGATCTTCAGGCCGAATTTACAGCATGCTTGGTGAAAAACGGACATTAGCTGTTGCAGGCCGTCTGGGGATTCTGCAAGAAAGCACAAGTCATCAGCATACATGATCTCAGTAATCAATGCATACGAGACTTTAGTGCGCGCCTTAAGTCTAGCCAGGTTAAAAAGACTGCCATCTGTGCGGAAACGGATGCGGACTCCTTGGGAAACAGTATTTAGGACTTCTTTGACTACAACTGCAAAGTACAAGGCGAACAGTGTGGGCGCTAGAACACACCCTTGTTTCACCCCACAGGTGACGGGGAAGAAATCAGACTGTTCACCGTCTACAGAGACGCAGCACTGCATGTCGTCATGCAGGAGTCTTAGGAGTCGCACATACTTTTCTGTGCACCCTAACTTTCCTAGCACCATCCAGAGAGCTTCGCGAGGCACACTGTCGAATGCTTTCTCTAAATCAACAAAGCAGAGGTACAACTGGCGACCTTGTTCTCTACTTTTTTCTTGTAGTTGACGCACCGAGAAAATAGCTTCACATGTACCTCGGTCAGGTCGGAAGCCGAACTGGGTTTCGGGCAGAATTTTTTCCGACAAATCTTTGAGGCGGTTCAGTAAAACTCTGGCAAAGACTTTTCCAGGGACTGACAGCAATGAAATACCGCGATAAGAGTTACAGTCAGAACGGTCACCCTTGTTCTTGTAGAGGGCACAAATGCGAGACACTTTGAAGTCCTCAGGGACCCTCTCCTCCTCCCACATTCGAACGAAAAGTTTCCATACCGACGTGTGCAACTCCGTACCACCATATTTAAGTAGTTCACCCGGTATAAGGTCAATGCCAACCGCCCGGTTATCATGCTGCTGTCTGATGGCAGTAACAACCTCGTCGCATGACAGGGGCTCGTCCAGCTCCGTGGCTAACGGGAGTTGAGGCATTAAACTGATATGATGCAGATCAGCTGATCGATCTACGTTGAGCAAGTTGTGAAAATGCTCAGCCCAACGTTTAAGTACATCCTCCTTGCTGGTCAGGAGGTGCATACCGTCTAAAGACCTTAAAGGTACTTTTGCACGGTAGGAAGCACCAATCAGCTTACGCACTTCACAGTAAAACTCACCAAGCTGGTTTGTATCGGCGAGCCACTGCATTTGACAAGCCTTGTCCTGCCACCACTTGTCTTTTATTTGTCGAGACAGCCTGCGTAACTCTTGGTCACTTTCTTTGACCACCGCAACACTTCCACCTCTTCGATTTTGCTGTCGCAGGAGCTGTCGATGTTTGTCGAATGCTGCTTTAAGAGCCTCGCTATTGTCATCGAACCAGTCTTCACTACGTCGGTCTTTCGTACCCAAAGTAGCAGAAGCGGCTTCTATGAGATGGCATGACAAAGCTCCCCAAGCAGCACTGACATCACCGGTCTCAGTTATTGGCGACGGCTTTTCAGATAAGGCTTCAGCATATTTCACCCTAACCTCGCGATCTTTCAGCCTATCCACGTTTAAAAACGCAGGCTTCTTCACTGTGGATCTGCGAGGTCGACGGAGGCGGAGTCGTAGCTTAGTGACAATTAGTCGATGGTCAGTCCAACAGTGAGCACCACGCATGACGCGGGTGACTTGAACTTGACCGATGTCTCGTTGCCGAATAATAGCAAAGTCGATCAAATGCCAGTGTTTGGAACGCGGGTGCATCCACGTTGTCTTGTGCTTAGCGGCAAGTCTGAACATAGTGTTCGATATCGCTAGATCGTACTGAGCACAAAGACCGAGCAGCAACAGACCATTGCTGTTCATGTTGCCAACTCCATGTCGTCCCAGAACTCCAGGCCAAGCCTCGTAGTCCCGTCCAACCCTGGCATTGAAATCGCCTAGCAACAAGATCTGCTCTCTGGCGTTTATGCTATCAAGGCATTGAGTTAGCTCCTCGTAAAACTTGTCCTTAATGTCATCAGACTTGTCTAACGTTGGAGCATAGACACTGATGACATTAAGGTAATTGTCTGTATCCAGGTGAAGGCGCAGTGTGGTAACGCGGTCCGAGATGTGAACAGGACACTCTTGAAGTCGCTTTACTAGATGATTTTTGATGGCAAATCCTACCCCTGAACGTCGAGGCTCGGATGCAGAGGTACCCTTCCAGAAGAAAGTGTAACCACCTCCATCTTCCACCAGTTCTCCTTCATCAGCAAGGTGTGTTTCGCTGAGCGCAGCCACATCCACGTTATAGCGATAAAGTTCTCGAGCTACGATGGCGGTTTTGCGTTCAGGACAGGAGTTGCCATCTCGATCAATTAGAGTTCTCACGTTTCACGCTCCAAATGTCATGATAGATGGTTTCATGCTGTTTTTATTTTTTCTGTTTCGTCGACCACGAGTTAAGTGATGCGGTGGCAGCCGTGGTTACTACCACCTTCCGGGTAGGGACGAGCACTTTTTTAGGTCACATTTTCTAGCCCCCTCCTCGGCTGGGCGAGGAAAGCAGTGCCTCCCTTAAAAGGGCTGCTTTGTCATCCCAGGTGCTGCCGAATTCGCATTGTCGTCCCGATTTGCAATGCAAAAGCGACCACGGCATGTACTCACGCCCCTAGAACCGCCTATGTGCAGGAATCAGACAAAGCCCAGCTTGCACCACGCCAGACCTCTCTACCTCAACCCATCGCCACAGGACTTTGCGTCATCAGAGTCCATTATTCGGAAGCGGTCAGTTGCGCAGGATATATTTCGGTGCGCAAACGTTCGCGCAAACGCAGGCGCACGCACTTAGTCCTCACCCTCCTTGATTCAGTGGAACGGAAAACCGCTACGACTGAAGGAGAGGTCAGACGCAGTGTCTGGCCGACAGTAACTACCCGCGCCCTCTACCGTCGCCCTAGGCCATCCACATTGCCTTGCTGAGTCGCCGAGTCCGCCAAGCCCTTGTGCATATCTGCATTGGGTTGCCATTCTCGCCGAAACAGACTTTTTATTTGTTAAGCAGGAGGGAACTGCTTGCTCGGGAAGCCGGGGTCGCATACCCGTATACCACATCACAGTCCTCGATCAAAGGCTGAGATGAGTACCCCTGACAACTATGATGTAGTAATAGTTTAGAGTCAGTCATAACTGCTCTGTGGTCATAACATAATATTGACAGACGTATCACTCAGTGACTGTCATTCACAAAAATCAAAATACATAATCCCTGTACATACTTATTTATATACATTTTTCTCGAGAAACATAATGATGAAAATATGCAATCAGTTTTTAACTTAGGCACCATTGAAAAATACCAACTTTGGTCCTGATTAGGTTACATGTGTCGGTTGACTCTATGAATCTCAGTCGTAGTTCTCAGCCTTCTTTACCATTGACATGACATTTCTATAGACAATGACACCTACTGAAGCAAAATCAATCACACTAATCAGAACAGAACCCAAAAGCGTAGAAGTAACTTAGCAAAGGGCGAGGTCCAGCTAACGAACGAAGGGAGAGCTCAGAAAGTTGCCAACAAAAGAAAGTAAACAAACTGAGTGGTGGAAGTTAGCTAGTTAGTGCGGCCGAAATAAGTCCACAGCACAGAACATGGTCGAATAGAAGTAACAATAGAACTCAAAGGTAGGAATAAAATTGTAGGACCTGACCTAGGGACAACGCGTCCAATGCGCATCTAACTATAATCAGGTATTGCTCTTAATCAGCTAGATTGTCTTTGAAATAAATTTTTGATATTACTATGCGGTTTCACATGTAGGTAAGTTTAAACTTTATCCTAGATAAAATCTTGAATTTTGACTTATAATTAATAGAAAAGTTTGTCAATGTGGCTTATCCCATATCTTAGACCATTACTTATTTCTATATTACAGAAAGGTCAGGGCAGAAGTATCCTCAATAGAGCCCGCATGAAAAGACTTATGAATGTAGAAGAAGCGAAAGAAGTATACCAGGATCGTAGCAAGTGGAAGGAAATTGAATCTGCCTACCTCAACGGAAAGAGGCATGAATTTTTATTCTATCTTATTTATTTTTGTATTTTTTGTATGTATTACGTAATTATCACCGTAGCACAGTCACAAATAGTTTTTAGGTCAAATGCTTCAATGTGTATGTGATCAAAACACTATTTCATTCATGTCATTTCTATGTCCTACAATTTCTGTGTGGAACAAAACTATAGTGGTCGCGGGTCCCAGATGCAGCCCCTATTCTGTGGTGGGAGTTGTTACAACTTGCTATTTATCTAATTCGGACATCCGACTGAGTAAATACTGTCTGGTTTGTGGACGTTGTCACGACTAAGTGCTTTGTAATGTTTTAAGTGCACTTTTTTTAGTCTTATAATTTTATCAGATGTGATTTTATATGGAGTGGAAGATTGCAGGGATGGCCTTTGTCCAATAATGGAATTAAGTGGGCATACAAAAATAAATATACCCAATACGGTGACAGCAACATCTTCCTATGCAAATATAAAAATACAGGAACATTTATATTAGTTTTCGCTTCTCAATTAGAAACTATTAAAGGAATCTAAATACAAAATTATCATAAATGTCTTACAACTACATAGGAACAAAAACAATTAACTCTATGATTCTACGACTTGATACCTTTTCATGCGGCCACATTTCTTAGGCAGATGAATAACAAAAACCAAAACAGACAAAAAATCTATTCAAAATCGGTCTTCAAATTTCGAAAACTGGAAAGAAAAATACTCATCCTGCCATATAAGTAGGAAGTGATTTACCAAAGAGTATGTAGTATACAGTCGCTCACGTACGGGATAATCCTGTGGGGTGGGCCCGCCGGCCGCACGAACCTGCTAAATGAGTGAACTTTTCGAAACGAGTTCGCTAAGTCTTCCACTAACTCTATCGATCACCCGACCCGCGGACCTTTTGCTATCTTTTCGTTTACATTTAGGTTGGTAACACTGTGTACTTTTTGGAAAATGCGCGAAAGATTACAGCATTTGATATGATTACAGAATTCGGGTGGGTTTTCAAGTGGAGAGCACGCCTCGGCAAGCAAACAGTTGGACGTCCAGTAATAGTCTACTATAGACTGATGTGATTTGACTTGATACATACACATACACAAATCACGCCTTTATCCCTTGCAGGTAGGCAGAGCGTTATCGCCACGTCTGACAAGTATTGAGGGCCCTTTCAGATTTGATTTGATGTGATGATGAAATAAACAAGGTAATTAGCAAAGATTGTACTAGCTGTATTGTAACTTATTATGTAACTTAAGGTTGTTTGAATATGTCGCTGAAAATTCTCTCCACGATCTGTCATATTTGATTTGAACTAACACTTTATGACTGATTACATTATGCAGATGAGTTCCTATGTGACATGCGAATTTTGTCTGAAATCGAAAGATATTTTTCTCTCCATATTTATAATGGTTTTTAGTTAATCAGTTGGGAAATCTCTGTCAAGAACCACGCAGGATTCCTCGTCATGTCGTAGCAAAAAACGCATTAGTTACGCATAGTGCGGGTTCGAGCCCCGGGGTGTGCTTGTATCTTAAAAGCTTGTCACCGCCACACTATTTGTCATATGCTAAGTGATTTCCCTCGTACGCAGAGATATGTTGAATCACCGTTCTCTGAATATATTTGCGTTAGGCCTATATAATATTTCATAGAGGAAAAATAAGTGTTGTAAGCAGGATGCTATAAAAAAATATATTTTTTTATTATCATTGGTGAAAAATAGAGATTAGATTACCCAGTTCAAATCTATTTAGGAAACACGATTGACCAAAAAATCACTATCGTCCTCAAAACTGTTTAGCTGTCAGCCTCAGCGAGACCAATTTTTAATCGTGTCAGCCTATTATATACCTACCAAAACCAGGCAACTTGGCATGTCAGAGTTAAAATGCATAATAGTTTATTCGCAGATACGCGTTAAATTAAAACATTTAATAATATTGTCATTGTCTTTTTTTGTGTTGGGCTGTACGTTTTCGGCCCCGGAGCCATCAAAACTACGCCTGTCGGCTGGGTGGGGAGCGCGTGCTCACCCGGAAATATTTGGTTGGATGTTCAAACAACCAGCCCAATCACGTCCTTGGGGCGAGACTGGGCTTAGGAGTTGTTCTGGGCTGATCTGATCACACTGAATATTCAAACAACCAGGACAACACGTCACATCACAATATATATTTTCATCCATTCTAGACAGGCAAAGGTCTAAGGACCATACAGCCTCATCTTTAGTGAGTGTTTCATTGTTGAATATTTATAGGTTGTACGTCTTCAGTGAGTTTCCTTCTCTTGTGTATTTTTCACACTTGTTGACAATTTGCCGATATAAAATCACGGTACACACATACACTATACACTTTGTATGGAAAATGTTCAAAAATTCTGCCAACGAATCTTACGCTGGTCTATGACGACACCTGGTTAACACACATTCTTAGGTTTGGTGCCAAACGCTTTCAAACTCTTCGGATTCCACCAATTTCTGAAATCTTTATACCTTTTTGTCACACCTTTGTTCAACAGTTCACAAATATGACAAACATGGCGATTGTTTTGTAGAAATTGGTAATGGTTGTGCCATCGGAAGTAGTCCAAATATTCGTTTCTGTTTTTCTTCTGCATAAGATGTGCAATAAGCTTTACAGTTCTTTCTGGTCCAAGAGTCAGTGCGTTTATGTAAGAATGTGGTGGAAGAAATCTGAAAGAAAAAATATACATCATTTTGTTTTCATACATACATTACACCTTTATCCCTTTTGTGGTAAGTATAGCGTTAACGTCCGTAAAAATACGGTCGCTATCGTCACTACAGACTTATATTTGAGGGCCGTTCAGAAATTCGTTTATCATTATAGGGAACCTTAAAGTCTCTTAATCGCTTCCAACGACACTCGAGTAAAGGAACAGGGGTGATACTATTTCTAGAAGTATATCCTACAAAACTTACCTGTCGTAATCAGCATCACCAAAAACTACAGGAACGACATAATTTGTAACTGCGTTCAGAACTTTATCCGTTACAAAATCTTCAGCCAATGAATTTTCAAACGCAAAAAAGAAGAAGTACTTGTACATGTTTTTTGAACATTCCTCTAAATCTAAAGGATACTGCATGAGTCCGCATTCACCTACACTATCGACTGTAAAATTCCTTTTCTTCAAAGCAAAGTAGATGGTTTCGTACAAGGTTTCTCTTTTACTGTTTGTAAAACAGTTAGACGCAATCCATATTGCTGCCCGTGCTTTTTCAGCTACCAGAAGCTTCACCTCTTCTGCAACTGGGTCATACACTTTTTTCCAATCAACTTCCAAATAAGGCGCAACTTTATTATATTTCAGATCATATACTGTGAAGTATGGCCAAGGAACATCCGAGTCCAATTTGTAGGTCCACGTCAAGTTGAAGAAATCGTCAAACTTTGGTTCGCATAACGGATTATTTGCTGACGAATCTTGTGAAGCAAATATGTAAACTTGTTCGGGGGATCGTCGTTTAGGTATTGTGTAGTCTTCATGATTTATATATTTGCTATCAAAGAGCACTGCATCAAATTTTGTGTAGTCTTTACCAAAGAACTTTCTATCTGTGGTAACATAGCAATTGTCGTATTTACATTCATTTTCTTTGAAAGTTTTATCTGTTTCTTTCAAGAAATGCCAATCAAGTCCGTCTCCTTCATCCCATACAAGAATGTACTTATACTTGCTTCTAACTTCTTCACTGACTTTCACTAGGTTTAATTCTTTGTGATATTTTCGTTTGACCTTACCCAGACGGATGTAGGTCGTTATAGTCGATAAGATAACGCACAGGACAAGAAATTTCAGGACCAATTTCAATATTCTCACAATCATCTTCATTTTGTATCTAGTTTTTCTGATCAAATATATCTTTAACTTGTGAAACATTGAACAACGTTGATTCTTTTTAACTAGTTATTTGCTTTCAGCAATATTGGAATTCGTTGTTTTCGTTCTGATTTCTGTAAACACTTGTGGGTTCAATTTTATACTTTCTTACGTAATCATGATAAAAGTGAGATTCTTCTTGGAAAAAAAATATTGATCATTGTACACTCGAGAGTTCTGGTTTAATGACGTCATTCACCGCCGTACTTACAACAACTATATATACGTATATCTGCTTACCGTGATGTAAAATGCAAGCAAAACTAAAGTTATATTTATATGTCATATAAATTTGACGTGTGAATATAATATATATTCAAACTTACACAAGAAATACACTATTGAGTTATATTCGTTATTATCGCCTTGCTAGTAATAAAATTGGAACAAGTTTGGAGTCTAAGCGATAAAACTCTACGTACTCATAGGCATAATACATACATATATCACGCTTTGATCCCTTTCGGGGTAGGCAGAGCGCCAACGGCTGCATAAATACGGTTGCTATCGCCACACCTGACAGACATTTGACGGCCCTTTCAAATGACTACGTATCAGCGGGCTGTAGTGACAGGTTGTCACCCGTGAAGCCCTCGAGTCCCTTAGTTCCCTCTTACGGCACCGTCGGAAAATAAATGGGGTAATGCTATTCTAAGCCGGCATCACACAGCACAGGCGATACTTAGGTACAATGGTATGTATATGCGCCAAGTGCAAATATAAACTACCAATCGCACTGATCGACTTACTCATATTATTCGTAATAAATTTCGAAACAGTTATTTCCAAACAGTTGATAAGTTAAAAAGTTGACTGTCCCGATGGCGTAGCGGATAGTACCCCTGCCTTCTACGCCGAGGGTCGTGGGTTCAATCCCCACCGTACACGAATATTTGTTAAGTAAAATTTTCAAATTCAAATTTAAAAAAAAAGGGGAAAGTGGAAGAAAGAGAGGGAGGCCTTTGCCCTGCAGTGGGACATGTCTGGCTCAAAATAATAAATAATAATAATAAAAATAAAACTTTCAAATATTTGTGTTGAGTCTGGGTGTTACCTATGTAAAATATGTATTTATTTACAAAAAAAGTATATAAGTAATAAATATCAGTTATTTAGTTCCCATAGTACAAGCTTTGCTTAGTTTGGGGCTAGATGGCGCTGTGTGAATTGTCCAAGATATTTATTATTTTATTTAAATACATTAATTCTTATAGATAGGTCACTCAAGTGGCTGCCATGTTACGTTCTTCTTCTTCACTTCGTGTGTACAACGTTACGCTTTGATATTAATGCATTTGTAAATACATTATACATCTTTGACAAATATAGAGGGCCGTTTGAGATTATTTGTGTATCACTATAGTGTCAGGTTGTCAGCCTGTCGCCTAAAAGCTGTAATACAAGTACATTATATTTTTTGACTTATTTAATTGGCCAATTAATTTGAAGACCATTCTGCCAGACCGAAATCGTATGCAATCTAAGGGCCACTTCACACGATACCCATTGTCCGTACAACTATACAGACCAAGACAAAGAGATATATGCCTTTGTACACGATCGGTGTGGCGTAGTGGTAGTGCACCTGCATGCTACGCAAATGTCATGGGTTCGGTTCAAATACTGCAATCAGAATAGCCATAGCAGTATACGCTAGAAGTGGCCTCCCGCCCTATGTTGGAGTTTTTTTTACGTAGCCTGTGTTAGGTGGATCAAACACTTGACGCACGACGCTAAAATATCGCAGCGGTGAGATCCATACCAGAAACGTCACTCCCCGTACTAAAACCGCACTCGATGGACGACACTGCGATAGCGCTGCGTCAACAGCGGTTGAGCGGTTTTGAAAGAGGTTTTAACATTAGTATGGATCTGACAGGCCGCGGCAATGTTTTAGCGCTCCGTCGTGCGTCAAGTGTGCGATCCGCCTAATGCAAGGCCCTTGCCTGATGGAGGATAATTGCCTAAAATACTAGCCGCGCTTGGCAGGCAGATTGGCGAGCGCATTGCAAGGTGTTGTAGATTTTCACAGGGAACGCTGCCGACCATTCAAAAAGTGAAAACTCCGGAAGCTCATTTAGTAGAGCAGTGTGAGAGTACCATAATAATAATAAGAATAGAAAAAAGTTATTCAGTGACCACTCAATGCTTAGATAAAACATAATTAAGTGTAGGAACTAACGATTTGCCGGCTTAGAATAGCATCACCCCACATCCTTCCCGCGGATGTCGTAAGAGGCGAATAAGGGACTCGAGAGTATTGGTGTTTGGTGTATTACAATTTTTAGGCGACAGGCTGACAACCTGTCACTATAGTGATACACACGTTTTCTGAAACAACCTTGGAAAACAATCCTCAAAAAAGTCAGACGTGGCGATAGCAGCCGTATTCTTACGGCCATTAACGCTCTGCCTACCCCGCAAGGGATAATATATGGCGTGATATATGTATGTACTAACAGTTTGTACTGACACCATACGGTCTCGGGTTCAAATCTCCCAACATTTCTCGTACGAAACAATTCCGAAATTGTTATCTAAGCCCCATACACACGGTTCACGTCAATGGAAGCATAGGCCAAGACATATGGCGTACAACGACCGTATGTCCCAATGACTGTGTTTGCGAGGCTATTACAATAATTCAGCCGACGCCCGGACTATCTCAGAATCCATTAGCTAATATGCTTTTGCATTGACTAAGAAACTAGTAGACACTGCTTTTACCTCACGCATGTCACAGAGCTATGGAAAGACCTATGCTCGGGCTCTCGATTATGAATAAAATCCATAATACGCCAAGCAACAGACACAGTCTGAAAACGAATTGAAGTTGATAATCTCTTGTAGAAGTAATAAACGGTAGAGTAGACGAGTTTTCGAGTGTGATGTGATGAGATTCTGCTTTGCACCTCAAGGCAGACAACAGAGAAAAATCCCTATTACGGCCGTTTGTAGCACTGCAGTACAGTCGTCCAAAGGACGTAGGTCTATTGATATCCATAGGCCTAATTCCTTTGACCGCGATTTTGAGCTGACTGTACCCAACGGCTGTCTGCAAAGCTTACTACTGTTTTATCTGGTAGGCACCCTAAGCAGCACTCACCGAGATTTTTGGTCATCACTCTAGAACCTTCCAACCGTATCGATCATCAGTCCTTCAAGAATAACAAACTTAAGAACATTACCCGAGCTAAAAGTAGTGGGTAGCTAAAAGCTAGCTAAGCAGTAGCTAAAAGTAGCTAAACAAACAAAAGGAGCTAGAAGTAGTGGATTTTTTTTAGTATACAGTGTCTAATGTTATCTAGTCGATGTACGCACGTTAGCCGGTCTATAGGGCATTCAGGCATAGATTCAGGAGTATATGCGAATACGCAGCCGTGGCTATCAATGGATAACTGCAATGCTATCTTATACGAGGTCTTATGTTTTGTGGTCGTTTGATAACTAGTTGACCAAGGACCCGATAAGCTCTCAGTTTTTTTAACGTTCCCTCCGAAGTATAAACTATATGTTTTATAGAAAATGATTCGGTTACAATCAGCAATGTCCTTACCAAACTGGGAACCTTTCCACGAATCAACAAATACATATTAGGGAGAAGCCTATGTCCAGCAGTGGACTGTTGTGGCTGTTGTAGTAGGCCACGGATGCACACGCGGTAAAATTATTGCGCCAACCAATATAAGAAAATTAATTTACCATTACCAAACAAAGAAAAGAGTCAGGAAACTACTCCTAAAATTATATTATTTTTGAAACAAAGCTATCGAAACATCTCTTTAATTCTCCATTGGAATGAAATTTTGCGTGCAAAATGACTGTTAGAGATTGTCTGCATAAATATTTGGTTAAATTTACACTATTATAAGAATTATTCCTGAAATATATATTTTATACTAGATTTATCTCCTAAAGGCCTATTTCCTAACCTACCCATTTTACCATATTATCGACTGCCAAACTTTCCACGGCTTTCGCCTAATACTGGCTGAAAATCACGTCGTTTAAAAAATAAAACGTTCAAAAAATTCTAGAAGTTTCTCGCAGGGATTCCAACTTGGCCTAACTTCGCTACGGCTTAAAGTTTAAGCGTTTTCAAAACTGAACTGCATTCAATAGTACTTTTGAGTTGAGACTATTAGGTATTTACCGCGATCGGCTTTTAAGATTCGAAAGTGTTGGAAGTTTTGCTGGAATTGAAATAAAAAGGTGAGAGAAAGAAAATCACAGAAACAGTTTTCCTTTTTAAATATTTAAAAGGTATCTAAAGTAAGTAAGTATCCATTCAATAGATTGGCAAACACAGACCTTTGCAATATGACAATAAGTTACGTTAAAAATGATGATTTTTTTTTTACTAACAACAACAACTCGGTAGCGTTGTTGACGTTTTTTCAGATTGAGGGATAATCTGTGAAGTGCAATAAAAAACTATTACCCCTGCCTGACTATAGCAAATCACTGATGTGTCACCTACTTGTCAAACGGGTTGGAAGCTTGGTTGTGGTTATGCGCTACAACTATCATGCACTGCAAGAATGTGCAGCAAACAATCGTACAAGAGCATAATGTATGGCCATTGCCGTTCACGAAAAAATTAATATCAATATGAATTTTGAAGTATACATTATTCTTGTAATCAACACGTAATTACAAAAAAACGTCAGACATGGATTAAATCGTTTGACAACGTATAATGTATGCAAAAAAATTTAATTTAAACACTGTTTAAAAATGCCTAAATACGAGTTTATTATTTTCCAACAACATCGTAGCATTTGCTCACAGATAAAAATCTGGCCACGCGTTGGATTTTCTTACAAACTAAAGATTTTGGGCTGGTTGTTTAAAAAGCAAAAGTAGGGTTTGATAGAGTAAGAAACCTAAGAGTGTTTATAAAGGTTAGAGCACATCGATCAGTGACCACTGGCTCGATCTATCTTCATCTGCACTCGTGTCGAATGACAGTCGTGGCCATTGTTTTTCTATACGTGATGTGGAGAATAGATGCCATACAATAGCTAACAGAAAAATGCATTTTTTTTCTCCGTCGCGTTATGATTGAGCAAGTTTGTTAGTAACTATTCGAACTCTGTTGTGGAAATGGAGTGGCAAAAAATATTGGCAAATAATGCAGGATTGCAGAGAGCTCCTTGTTTTCGGCCTTTTCATACAAACATATTCTCTGTTTTCTTCTTTTAAAATACTCGCGAACAAAAATTCAATGATTCAATTAGTTAAACAATATTGTTGTGTAATTTGTTTAAAATAGGCATGATGACCGGCAGGTTGTATGAAAATACTAAGAGATGACGTCATATTTTGGATGGCGTCAAAACACTTACTTTTATATTATTTTTGTGCTTATTAATTCAAACTTTGAATATTCCGAAAAACTATAAATGGAGTCTGTAGTATTTTTGGACAATAATTTTAAGCACACAACTTTTATACTTACATATTTTATTAATGACCCAAATTTTGTGACCAAAATGAAAATGGAGTCAGTCAGTAGACTCTGATACAAACTTGCGTATGATTCTGCAGAGTTTAACACAACTGCATAAAAATAAAATAATAAGCAACCCAACCAACCCCATAAACACGTAACTCTCATCGATCACCAAACAAATCGCGTTCCCAGTTCCCCGGTCAATCGTTCTTGTATCGGGTTACATGCGAGTGTGTTTCCATTGTTACTCTTGTGTTGGAACATAATTCTTAGCCGATAACGGGAAACAAAGAGGGTCCTAGGACTGATTTATAAGGCCTACACGATTTAGCTGAATAACTGCAGTTGTATGTAAATTGATTTTTGTCTTGGGATCTGGGTATGATTATGATTTTTAGAGAGGGAAAATTTCTAATTATTTGCACATAACGAAAGAATCTCGAAATGGCAAAATTATTGTTGACATTCTGTTCAGCAATGTTTCTTTTTCCGATTTCTTTATCTTTGGAATTTATATCAGACTAGCGGCCCATCAGCGGTTCCACCCGCTGCAACTAATTTTCCTGTGAGATTTTCTCGCCATGTTTTATACTTCCTCTTGAATCATTAAATTGGAAGAACGGCATTAAAATCCGTTGCTATAGATCTAAACATACATACAAAACAAACGCAGGAAGCGACTTTGTTTACTGTGTAGTGAAGGTGTAGTAATTCTGGGGTTATCAGAACCTGGGACCGTCACGTACCAAGCAGGGCTACTATCGCTACTTTCTTTGCTTAGCCATTAATTGAAATACACATAAACAACGCACTAAGGAGTAAAAAGAACACACGAAATAATAGTAAAAAGAACCCCTTACAGCGGCCATCAATCAAGTAATGTCCGCGCGTCTGCGATTCGTCTTCATCCGCCATTTTCGTATCGAGTTACGACCGCGTTTCCATTACACACATCACGTCTATATCCCTAGGGCGAGGAACACACTTGACGCACGACGGAGCGCAAAAATATTGCAGCGGTCGGTCAGATCCATACTAGAAACGTCACTCCCCATACTAAAACAGCACTCGACGGATGACAACAGCCGTTGAGCGGTTGTAGTATGGGTGTTGACATTTCTAGTATGGATCTGACAGTCACACGTCTGACAAATATTTAAAGCTGGAAGTCATCATCAGCCATAGAACGTCTATTAAAAAAAAATGTGTTCTTATCACTGTAGGTTTCTCTACACGTTGTCAGCTCTTTGCCTAAAATTGTAATGCACTCGTGAAAACCCATGTTTTATGAGTTTGCCTAAACGACTTAACGTATATACCTACACCTCCACCTACACATATCACGCCTATATCCCTGGTGGGGTAGGCAGAGCGTCAACCACCGTAAAATTACGATTGTTATCGCCACGTCTGACAAATATTGAGGGCTGCTTGAGATAATTCGTGTATCACTATAGTGATAGGTTGTCAGCCTGTCGCCTAAAAGTTGTAATACACCTGTAACCCTAAGTCCCTTAGTCAGCTTTTACGACACCCACGGGTAGGAAATGGAGTGATGTTATACTAAGCCGGCATCACACGGCATAAACGTATATACTATCTAGAAAAAAATTACATATCATTACCGCACCTTAGTACTGTCATGGCTATGTGTTTTGTTGTGCCACTCATCAGACCCATCACCAAAGAGAATAAGCCATGAAAAAGGGTGGTGCTGATCTAAGCCAGTATCGACAGCAATTTTATCACGTGACAATATTGTGTATATTATTTACTAGTCGTAGGACGACTCAGTGTTCCATTCGAAAAGAGAGATTTTGTAGTCTGATTTGCAAACTGGTTGAATTTTTAACACAGATAACAGAGAATATTCTAGCGAGTATTTGAATGTCCCGTCATCACAACTCCTCAGGGTTTTGAGATGGTAATGTAGTGGCTGCGGCGAGGTCTCATGTAAATCTAGTGGTCTTGTCATACTACAATGTCTTACCTACTTTCTCTAGTCAAGTCGATCATCGTTGTGAGAGAACTACATAACATAACATAACAAAATTCTTTATTGCACAAAATTGAACAGCATGGTAGGAAACACAAACAAAGGAAACAGTTCAACAAGGCGGCCTTAATGCTAGGTAGCATTCTCTACCAGGCAATCTTGGGGTGAAAGAGAGAGTGCGATTATGGAAATGGGATAGTGCAAATATTACCTACTAGTACATAAATAATAATAAAATATATGTACAATTTTACATTTCAATACACAAATAATTCTGTATACAAACTTAATATACTAATAAAAACATTAAAATAAACTAATACATATCTAAGCTATGGATGACAAGATAATACGCATACATATACAAATCACACCTTTATCCCTTGCGGGGTAACCAAAACACTCGTAGAAAGAATTGGGATGATGCTATTACACGGTTAGACCTAGAGTCTCTCTCTCTTTTCGTGTGGGACACCGAGTCGTCCAACGACCCGATGAACCCTAGTGTCAGAATTTTCAACCGCCTTGTGCGTGTAGCAGGCTTCTGACATGGTTGGTTGGTTGGTTGGTTACGGAAAAATACCCTAATCCATGTCCACAGCAGTAACTATTGTGGCTGTTCCTGTTGTAGTTGTAGCTACTTTGAAAATTTTGCTAGGTACCTACTGAGCGTAGTTTTATGAATAGAGGGAATGTAAACTACTAGGTATATAAGGTTTGAACATATAAGCTTTATATTTTTAAACGGTGAATCTTGACTATCCAAGAAACATAGGTTGAAATATGAGAATCCCTTAAAATATTTGCAGCTATTTTTTTTACACCTGTACCTGGACCTAGAGTGAATAAATGAATGAATGAAGTGAACGAATGAACTATAAATCCAGAGTTTTACAGTTTTTACAGCTCCGAAGCAGGAAACCATGTTTTCCGGTGTCTGGGAAAATCACGTAGTTCAGCCGGAAATGTTCGGACCAAACTGGAAATAAAACAATAACGAACATTGAATTTGCATTCTCAGCTTATCTATTTTATTTATTTATTTTACCATTTATTGTACACAATTTACAAAACAAAACATAAATAAAATGGACACAACAGGCACTGCTTATTTATAAAAAAGAAATTTCTATAAAAGTTTTGCAAGGTTTCCGAAAACTGTGTTGCTCTCCAAAAACTTACAAAATGCGCTAAAGTGTCGAAAATTTGCTATTCAACCCTGTCCATTATTTATCACAGTATTCTAACCCGACTCGATTCTGACATGGAAATAGTAGTGGGTAGATGCAAATCCTGTAGTCCGGACTCTGGGAGCTCCTCATCTAAATACGACAGTTGTTCGCTATCGATCGCCTTCCATTGTAGTTTGATAATGTACTGTCGATTTTGTGGAATTTGATTTATACAAGGTGTAAAAAAGATAGCTGCAAAAATTTTAAGACGAGAATCAGCCAATGAAAATAAACAACTTGTCCCAGGGAATCATAGGTTGAAATATGAGAAAGAAAATTGGACCTCCCATACAAAATTACCGTCAATTTGTGTAAGAGGTCCAAAAAAAATTCTCATATTTCGACAACATAGTTCGAAATATAAGTAAACTCTTTGGATCGACACACAAATTGACTTGGTCGGTTGGTAATTTTGTATGAAAGGTCCAATTCTTTTTCTCATATTTGAACCTATCTTCTTTGGGGTAAGTTGTTCAGACTGGTTTATCCCTTGAAAGGCAGTTAGTAGTTTACCTAACACCCTGTATACTGTAGGTAACTTAACTGATGACTGGTAGCGACTGGATGGCGAAAGCGGGAGATCGTGCGTTGTGGCGTACCTTAGAAAGGCTTACGTCCTGCAGATTACTGCTATGTGCAGATTTGATGCGAAGAGTAGTTACTCAAAGCAATACATCAGCTTATAGCGGTCAGCTGCTGAATGTAGGTAGACCTCATCCAAGGTGCGTCATAGAAGTAAGACGCTTGTTTAAGACACGATCTACCGAATCCCACTTGCCACCAGTCAGTTTTAAAGTCTCTTCTAAACATCGATCCACTGTCCCGTCAATGGGGGCGCTGTGAAGATGCCTTGTCGTGTGGTGCTGGCTTAAAATAGCACCACCCCATTTCTACCCAATGTAGTCGTTGAAAGCAACTGATATGGCTTACTATTTGATCCCACGCAAACAGTCGCCCTCTTTCAATCATCATTCCTTCTGGAAGGGCGTCCGTCCAGCACTATGCGTGAACTTCCAAGTATTAAATTAAAATTAAATTAAAAATGTGTTTATTTTTAAGGAACTTAAAACTATAACATCATTGAAGTTTCCCTTTAAGTAATAAAGATACTTGTGTTGGGAATACTTCGCTCTTCCAACATGGGTACAGATATTTACCTTAAAAATTATGTAGGTACACAGGTAATAAAATAATATTTAAGCTAACAATATAAAATAAGTACCACCGAGACAAACATGCTAGACTGAGTGTGAGTGAGTGTGCTTGCGTGCGTGTGCGTGTGTGTCTCTCTCTGTGTGTGTGGTGTGTGTGAGTGTATGTGTGTGTGTATGTGTATGTGTGTGTGTGTATATGTGTGTGTGTGTGTGTGTTGGTAACTGCCTACATCACGAAATTCTGTCAAGAAGATCTTCAACATCCTCGTATGTAAGGGTTTTAAGCCACCTAACTAGCGTGAGTTTACAGGTGTAGATTTGCATTGGATATATCTTTATGACTCGATTTATACTATTGTATAAGAAGGGGGCTTGAGCATCGTACTGCCTCCTAGCGAATTCAGTGCGCACGGGGTGGGATCGAGCAACCAGGTCATTTCTTCTTTTACTTTGAAGAGTTATATCAAACGGTATTCTCAATATAGCTCTTATGTGAGCTCTTATATAAAATCTATAATCTATTTAGGCAAATTCTCAACATGTTACAACTCAGTTTCATCTTTCTTCAATAACAATTGACGATCGATTCTGACAGCTCCAAGGTCAAACTTCCCGCCAACCTGCCAGTATTTTATGAGCCTCCCAAAAGGAGGTACGTTTTCTTTGCATCAGACCTTCGTAGAGCAAACTAACCATAGAATAAAGACGTAGCTACAGAAACCATGTTAGACCTTGTCAGTTGTCGCTGAGTCCATAGCAGAGTATTTTCGTCGATCTATCAAAATCAACGAGCCTTAAAAGCGTGTCGATAGCCAAGAGTGTGGAAAGTGGGGAAGTATCGACGGCCATCCATCAGCCGTTCGGACCAACTTGTCGGAGTGAGTCGTCAGATTGTGTGATCACTCACAGTCAATCTGACGACCGGACGAGACGTGGAAAACTACAGAGTATGTCTATGTATGAACTATAAACAGACTACGTATAAATGAAAAGTACCTGGTTGACCGAGCATTGCTCAACTTTTCCTGCCGTTCAGAGTGGTTTTTGGAAAACAAAACCTAGCTGGATCAACTTATCACCCCTAGGCTCTCCTACGAATTTTCATTAAAATCGTTGCAGCTGTTTCCGAGATCCCAATGATATACAATTCTTGCTCGTTTAAAGGTATTAGATAGATAGATAAGAAAAAAATTAACAAGCGTCGACCGGGAATCGAATCCGGGCACATGGGATATCGTGCCCACTGTGGCACTAAGTACTAACTACTACTAGTAGATGCCGCTTAGATCGTCGCTTCGAGCATCAAGAGATTAAAAAAATTACGAAGGTCGATCGGTGCGCCGATAGCTCAGTGGCAGAGTAGTGGGACAGTACCCCATGTGCCCGGGTTCGATTCCCGGTCGACGCTTGTCAATTTTTCAATATCTTATTTTTATTTAGTTTATATACTTATTATTTATTAAGTTTGTTAAATAAAGAATTATCCTATCGTATCGTATTGTATTTAGGAAAATAATATAGCCTTATGCGTGCATTAAATCCTAATAAACTGCGTATAGTTCAGTTACTCAGGCCGTTACACAACCATGTCAGAAGCCTGCTACTTGTTACAACCACCACTACAGTAGTGGTGGTTGCTAAATTCGACATTAGGGTTCATCGGGTTGTTGGACGACTCAGTGTCCCACACGAAGAGAGAAAGAATGAGTTCAGTCGCGTCAGTTTTCAAAATCTATTTCCTTTCAAATTATGGCCGAAATTCTGGAACGGGTAATCTTATGAAGTGGGGAGCAAATTTTCCAAATAGACTTGCAGCCGTCGGTTAATCTCGGCTGCCGAAATATGCAATATAGTGAATACCTTCTCGTCTTGTTGGCGTGGTTGTTTTAGTTATGACTACATTGTGATAGTTTCGAGGAAAGAGAACTTTATATAAATTATTATTGGTTTTTCCGATGCTAGTCGAAAAACAAGGTCTGGAAATGTTTATAGGTTTCGCTCATAATTTTAAGGACCAGATTACAAAATTTGAGTTTAATGTGAGATTGTAGGTAGTGTCATTATAAAATAGATATTATTTACTATAATATGTTTCAAAATTTGTCTTGATTTTACGTGAACGTCAAAAGTAGTTATTGAAATTAATTGGCCATCAAAAATACAGTGATTTAAAAATACAGATGTAGAAACATTTTTAGCTAATGATTTTTCTTCTAAACTACGACTTTTCCAGAGTCTGCCCCAGTCGTTGTGTTGTAAGAAATAGAAAAATGTACACATCCTACATTTTTCTCTTTTTTACAATGACTAAAACATGACCATCAAAAGGATAAATGTAAAATTTACTACTATGAATAAATGATTCGAGTTTGAGTTTGAGTCGGTCCCAAGAAAGAGTTTCCTTACACGTTGCTCTGTCATTCAAGGGAGCGGAAGATCTTGCTTTTACAATATGTTTCACTTGACATAAGACATAATCTATCTATCTATCTATACATATAATCTATACATATAATAATCTATCTATACATATAATAAGCCAGTAACAAGTCAGTGTTCAGTGACCCTATATAGTTTTGAGAAAACACAACGATAGCGCGTTTTAAAAGACGTGTAGCGACATCTATGAATGAGTTTTGTACGATGTTTGTGTGTTTGTTTGTGTATATGCGGAAGCATCACGCGAAAACGACCGAACGGATTTTGAATCAAATTGTACCAAAATGTCAAGTAATTCACCGACCAGGTTATAGGCTAAAAAAAAACATACCCCTAAAAGGGGGGTTGGCTGCTACACATAAAATAAGTTTGTAGGTCATGTGAATTTCATAGAGGCGCGTAGTCAAAGGATGTGTATGTACGTATTGTGTCGCTTTGAATAAGCGCACAGGAAGAAAAAAAAACATGAGGCCGTATTTATATTTTTAATCTGTATTTTTATAACCTCAACAAATGAGTTATTGCTCATGATTACGACAAGGAAACTAAAATCTATGAATATGTCGACGACTACAAAAATATCTCTTTAATATTGGAATAATTTTCACTTTTAATAATACATACATACATACATATATCACGCCTTTATCCCTTGCGGGGTAGGCAGAGCGTTAACGGCCGTAAAAATAAGGCCACTATCGCCACGTCTGACGTTTTTGAGGATTGTTTTCCAAGGTTGTTTCAGAAAACATGTGTATCACTATAGTGACAGGTTGTCAGCCTGTCGCCTATAAATTGTGATACACCAATACTCTCGAGTCCCTTAGTCGCCTTTTACGACACCCGCGGGAAGGATATGGGGTGATGCTATTCTAAGCCCGAATCACACGGCACTTTTAATAATTCAATAATTATTACCCTCGAAAACAAAAGTTCCGTGGTGCAAGACGTGCAAGTTGCGTGGCCAGACGATACAAACTTCATATAGGAATCGTTTTCTTTGTGCGTAATCTACGCGGGAAAATTGCAATAACTTTTTTGTTTTTAAATTTTCTCGCTAATTTGGTTAAGGCTATTTAGCCAATATTTGTCTGGTACATGCAGTATGTTATAGGTTTTGCCGACAATACAGCTACATTATTTTCAGGGTGCGACAACTTTTTTCTGAAATATTCTTTGGAAATACTAATAAAAATTGGACTTCCCACACAAAGTGACTCAATCGGCTGGTACATTTTATATAGAAGATATATTTTTCCATATTTCTGTAAAATTTTCCTGACGAAAGTTATATTTTATACGTTTGTGCCAGACGATCAAATCAGTATCCGAGATAAGACTTTTCGTGGCTATAGGTATAAGCCGATTTTCCACAGACACTGCTTTGTTTGGATTGTAATTTTGGAAAACGCAGGGTTGCTCAAGACCTGCGCCACTCTCTCGGGCTCCCTGACTGACACCACAGGAACTTCGAGTTGATACGTGCGGAGCCAAATTGACTGCAGGATAGACCTCTGTCACACGCGTCTAACAAAGACTCCGTTCCGGCTTTAAATGTAGATTCTGTTGTCCTTCTCCAGGGCCGCCGGTCTTGGTCAGATTTCTCCCTCGGTTGATTCTTACGACTCCCACGAGAAGAGAGGTGCTATTCTACTTTGCCGGCAGCACACGACCTTAATTAAATAGCCTTAGGTACTTAATTAAACGTAACCCTAGCCGCGGTTCCGCCCGTGTGGAAATCGGTCATGGCATCACACAGGAACATTTTTTCGCGAAGAAAACTTTCCTATGCGTTAATCCAAGTTACCTCCTTTATGTCTGTGTTCAATTTCATGAATATCAGTTAAACAGTTTTTGCGTGAAGGAGTAACAAACAAACATAAACTTTTGTATTTATATTATTAGTAGGAAGTAGGATAGGATAGGATTAGTAGTATGATTACTTGCTTTTGTTTTTATTTATTCACACTCGTGAACTCTGTCTTCAGTCTTCCATCACAATGTCAAGAAATGTGGCATCAGTCTACTTCACGGAATTAATACTCTTGAAAGTAAATATTGCACGGTTTTAAAAAATCTGCTAAAAATGGCATTAGAGGCTGAAAGTTGAAGATATAGGGAAGAGAACTGGAAAGCTAAAAAATCGTAGCAGGGAAAGACGACTTCAAGAAACTGAACCTTTAGGGATTCTAAAAGACTAAACACTATAAACCAACCACCGTTTTCTTACTCTTTCTTGCATGTGGAAATTGAAATTTTACGATTTAACAGTTTTTTAAATTACTTACATATAGTCTGAGAAACCAAGTTTTCTGGTACCTACCTACCAACAATTTAATATTGGCTAATATTATTTTATGATTCTTAGAGGCCTATGTTTAGCAGTGGTCGTCCTATATATAGCTGATAAATGATGGAAGATATATTATGGCGAAACGAAGTTCGCGGGCACCAGCTAGTTTATTATTATTACCAAAGGCGGTTGAAATATTCTGACACTAGTTTTTATTGGGTCGTTGGACGACTCGGTGTCCCACACGAAAAGAAAGAAACAAAGACCAAAGTTATTACTTTCGCCGTGGTCCTCTTTCCCTGACGCGGAGTTAAAGCCAAAATCTAAAAAGTGTATTACAAAAGTGGCGGTACTTCCAAGAGGGTGCCAACATTAGGTATTCCGCTGGTTTCACGGGCGGCGATTTTTCCTCATAAACTGGAAATTCTGCGAAAGTTTGAGTGATCTTCCTGAGGTTATACCTAATTTTATGGGCAAAGTTTCCGGATGGCGCCGGCGACGGCCGTATTCAAAAGGAAAATTGTGAAATTTTAAACAGTTTTCAGAGATTTCGTTGGTTGAAACTCAACTCAAATAGTATGGGATACGTCGGACAATCGTGGGCTAATTAATTTACATGAAATATGACACCACAAGTCACAAATTATGGGACTGAACTGTAACTGCCCCATAGGAAGCAGGATAGAAAAATTTCAAATAAATATTAACCATACAACTTATTTGACACGATATAGCAGATATTGAATTACGCGTTTCAGAAAACAACTTACATTTTTTCTCACGAATTTAACTAGCATCTCCATTTCAGAAACATACGTTTTTGTTTGATGTAAAAATCTGCTACTTATTTTGCTTATACCACACGTTTTACTTTACTTATCGATTCCCACATACCCTAAAAAAATCACACATTCTCTTTACTATAAAAATATCGAGTAGTAGAAAATTTAAAAATGGTGGTTAGACCAGTCCTTCGGACTTTCGTGCACGGAACCGATTTACGTTTATGTCGGCGTCGTCGTCGTAACTAGTTATAAAACGTTACACGAAGAAAAACCAACGCCAGCTGCGTTATACGGAACGTGCACCGAGCAGTCGGGCGGGCGGCGGTGACGTCTATCGTCACGCCAGCCAGGTAGTGGGAGTAGTGGGGCGACTGGGGCGGGGGCGCACGCGCTGCGCCGCCCGAGCGCCGGCATTCATTCCTTATTTATCAGACAGCTCGGTGCACGGACCGTAGTTTTCCTTCGTGCAATTATTTTTCTATTTTATTAAATTAAAATTATTTAGAATTAAATAGTCTGATTATCTGTAATAAAAGTTTAAAATCTTTTGGAGTGTTTCAATTATGGACGGCGCTGAGTATAACTCGACATCAGATGTGGGTTCTGACCCGCCCACGGATCAAGGCCAAGTCAATGGAAATTGTGGAATTGAGGCGCAGATGGCATTATTTTCGGCTGGGATGGAGAATGCGTTTTTAAAGCTGGCTGAAAAGCTGACCAGACCAGTTTCTTCGCCAGGACCAGTGAAATTAGTGAAATTCGACCCGGACGAAACGGAGTCAGACATTGAAGGTTGGTGCAAACTTACTGATATGGTTGTAACTAGCAAGAAAATTTCCGGTGTCGATTTGATTTTGGCGTTGACTAATGCTTTAAAGGGACGTGCGGCTACATGTCTAACAAAGGCAAATCACGATGATTTATCTTGGCCAAATATAAGAGAATTGTTGCTATCTACGTTTTCGAAGCCAATGACAATGCAAGACCATTTCGACAAAGTCATCAAATTCCAACTTGAAAAAAACGAAAATGCCGCTCAGGGAGGACTGCGCCTGTGGCAATTAATTGAGAGAATTCCTGATGCACAGTTGCCAGAAAATGTTATAACTGGATTCACAATTTCGGTATTATCACAATGTAGTGACGTTATACGCAAGGAACTAAACTCGTCTGTTGTCAACAATAATGCGCAATTATTCAGAGTTTTGCGTGGTATTTCCTTAAAACGGAAACATGACGAACAAGATGAATCTACGTATAATTTTAAAAAGCCTAGATTGAGTGTACAAGCCACGCCATTCCGTGGAAACTGCCATTTTTGTGGAAAAATTGGTCATAGAGGATCTGAGTGTCGCAGCAAAAATCGCTCAATTACGAAGTTCAGCCCAATGACAAAGGATGACCCGCAAGCATCGTCAGTGACCTGTTATGTATGTGACCAACCCGGTCATATTGCGTCATCTTGTCCCAGGCGTCAAGAGAAGAAGGACCGCTCTCAGCAGCCAATAAACATAAAGGAGGTCAACATCTGCTCTAAAAAGTCACAAGGAACTCTTGAGATAGAAGGTAAAAGGTTTTTATACTTTTTTGATTCTGGAGCCGACTGTAGTTTGATTAGGGAAAGTCTCTCAGATTTTATTTCTGGTGAGCGAAAGCATGAAATAGTTCACTTGAAGGGCTTAGGTCATGGTAGTGCTTGCAGTAATTTACAGATCATTAGCAAAGTCTTGATCGAAAACATGTTAGTAAAAGTCACATTTCATGTTGTCCCCGACGACTGCATAAGCCAGGATATTATATTAGGTAGCGAGTTATTGACACAAGGGCGAACAGTAGAGTTAGGTGAAAGAACAACAATTTTCAAACAAAATATTTCTAACGATATTTTAAAAATTGATACAGATCTCACTTTAGAAGCAATTGATACGGATTTAACCGGTAATGATCGCATAAAATTACATAAAATATTAAGCAAATATGCTGATCATTTTACAGAAAACTTTCCTAATTCTAAAATCACAACAGGTGAGCTCAAAATAAATCTAATTGATCCTAACAAAACCGTGCACAGAAGGCCTTACAGGTTATCCCCAACAGAGCAGCAAGTTGTGGACAGTAAAATTAACGAGTTACTGGATGCAGGTATTATTAGGGAGAGCTCTTCCCCTTATGCAAGTCCCATTCTGTTAGTGAAGAAGAAGGATGGCAGTGACCGCATGTGTGTGGATTACCGTGAGTTGAACAGTAATACTAAACCTGATAATTACCCATTACCTTTGATTAACGATCAAATAAACAAACTTAATGGTGCCCATTTTTTTTCTACTATTGATATGGCATCCGGATTTCACCAACTACCCGTTCACGAAGAATCAATCGAAAAAACAGCTTTTGTTACTCCCAAAGGACAGTTTGAGTTCCTAACCATGCCATTCGGTCTCCGAAATGCTCCCCAAGTCTTCCAAAGAGCCATCAATTCAGCTCTGAAACCTCTTGATGACGATAGGATTCTCGTGTATATGGATGATGTCCTTTCGATATCAGAAACAGTCGATGAAGGTTTAGCTAGATTAGACAGAACGTTGCAAACTTTGGCTGATTGCGGGTTTTCATTTAACTTTAAAAAGTGTAGCTTTCTAAAAAAGAAAACTGAATATCTTGGTTACGTCATTTCAGCTGGTGAATTGAGACCAAATCAAAAAAAAATAGAAGCTTTAATTAACGTTCCTCCACCAACGACTGTTACCCAAGTTAGGCAATTTATTGGATTAGCTTCATACTTCCGACAGTTTATTCCAAATTTTTCCCAGCTCTTGAAACCACTATACCCACTTACAAAAGGTCATGGAAAAATAAAATGGACTGAGCAACATGACAAAGTTCATAAAACCATCATAAGCTATTTAACCAATGAACCTGTTCTTAAAATATTTAACCCAGATTTGCCAGTAGAAATTCATACCGATGCGAGTTCAGAAGGTTACGGTGGTGTTTTAATTCAAAGAAACCAATCCAAGCCTCACGTAGTAGCCTATTATAGTAAAAAAAACTACAGACACAGAAAGTCGCTACCACTCTTACGAGTTAGAAACGTTGGCTGTAGTTCGTGCTGTAGAACATTTTCGTCACTTCGTTTATGGTCGTAAGTTTACTGTCTTCACTGATTGTCAGTCTCTAAAAGCATCTCATTCTAAAAAGGATCTTACTCCTAGAGTACATCGGTGGTGGGCAATTCTCCAAGCTTATAACTTCGATATTGTCTACAAAGAGGGAAAGCTGATGTCTCATGCCGACTTCTTCTCTCGCAACCCTATAGATGACGATATTGACAATAATCAAGCTAAAATTCAAAAGATGCAACCAAAAATGGTTAACTTTACTGAGTTGCAAAAAGACTGGATTTTCGTAGAACAACAAAGGGATCCCGAAATTTTGGACATTATTTCCAAGATAAAATCCGGTGATCTTCCGGATAATATAAGCCAGACTTATGATATTAGGAAAGGCGTGCTTTACAGAAGAATAGAGCGTAGGAAAGCTAGTTCTTGGTTACCGATTATCCCCAGGTCACTAATGTGGACCTTAATAAGTCATGTCCACAGTGAATTGAAGCACTTAGGTTTTGAGAAAACTCTCGATAAGCTGTACGAAATGTACTGGTTTCCGAACATGCACAAGTATGTAAAAAAGTTCATAGAGTCTTGTCTCGTATGCAAAGCATCTAAGGGTCCTTCAGGAGCACAACAGGTTCAACTTCACCCTATTCCTAAGATAGCTATACCATGGCATACGATACATTTAGACATATCAGGCAAGCTGAGTGGTAAAAGTGAAAAACGTGAGTATTGTTCAGTCTTGATTGACTCATTCACAAAATATGTCCTTTTACACTATACTTCGACATTAAATGCAGCTTCTGCTATTAGTTCAATTCAAAAATCAGTAAATTTGTTTGGGGCACCGAAACGAATAATTGCTGATAAAGGACGCTCTTACGACTGTACAGATTTCAAGAACTTTTGTAAAGATAATAACATAGAGTTACATCTTATTGCCACAGGATCGAGCAGGGCTAATGGGCAAGTAGAGCGTGTAATGCGCACTTTAAAAAGTATGCTTACTATAATTGAAAGTAGTTCCGATAGCGTTTGGCGTGACCAGTTAGGAGAGATACAGTTGGCGCTCAATAGCACTCGATGCAGAGTTACGGGCTATACTCCGTTAGAGTTGATGTTTGGAATACAAGGTAACTCTTTAGGCCTTTCTAGAATTTCTCCGATTGACGATACTTCCACCAGGATGGATTTAAAAGCTGCCAGGTCAACCGCCTCATCTAATATTATGGCTCAGGCAAGGAGTGATGTTTCCCGGTTTAACAGAGGTAAGGCCACCATAAAACCGTTCGCTGTTGGTGATTTTGTCTTTGTCAAATGTGAGGAACGACACCAGACCAAATTGGACAGAAAATTTAAAGGCCCTTTTAAGGTGATCAGCGTTCTGGATAACGACAGGTATGAGCTACGATACGACACATAAATGGTTCTAACAGAGTATTTAAGTACGCGCACGAGTACTTAAGGAAAGTTCCATCTGGTCAAGGCGGGTTCTTAGAAGTTGCTGATAATTATTCCGACAGTGATACCGTGTCGGCGGAAGACACAGATATTACAGCACAGGACCCTTCTAGTTCAGAGAATGAGCAGGAGCCGTTTGTTTCCGGGACAAGATTTCAGACTACCGCTCTTATTCATGATCCTCCTAATAGAGCTTCAAGATCTGATACTCTTAGCATAGATGCTGAAGAAACATTGTCTGAAGGATCTGAAACTTTGTCCGCTGATTCTGTTGCGGGTAATCTGTAAGGTTCCCTAATTTTGATTTGGCACTGTAGAGTTACCGGTCCAGCATCTACTGCAGGGTAACTGGTCCAGTAAAAGCTATAACAATCTGCATCCAAATGAGATGAGATGATCTGGCCCAGTAGTGTTATTGTAGGGGTAACTGGTCCAATAACACTTCTGAAGGGATCTACTATGTGTTACAGTATCTGGTCCAGGGATGTTGTTGAAGGGGTTACCGGTCCAACAGCATAACTGTAGAGATCTTTCAGATTGATATAATATGTAGAGCTATTGCAGGGATTACCGGGCCAATAGAATTATTAGAGGAGTTGTAATTAGACTGGCGCTTTTTAATTATCAGAATGGCCAAGCTGTAAATAACTGTGTGAATTTCTATTTCTAGATTACTGATGGCAATGGTATGGTTACGCACGAGGACGTGCGACCGTCAGTATGTCCGTGTCGGCGTCGTCGTCGTAACTAGTTATAAAACGTTACACGAAGAAAAACCAACGCCAGCTGCGTTATACGGAACGTGCACCGAGCAGTCGGGCGGGCGGCGGTGACGTCTATCGTCACGCCAGCCAGGTAGTGGGAGTAGTGGGGCGAAAGGGGCGGGGGCGGGGGCGCGCGCGCTGCGCCGCCCGAGCGCCGGCATTCATTCCTTATCGAGACAGCTCGGTGCACGGACCGTAGTTTTCCTTCGTGCAATTATTTTTCTATTTTATTAAATTAAAATTATTTAGAATTAAATAGTCTGATTATCTGTAATAAAAGTTTAAAATCTTTTGGAGTGTTTCAATTATGGATGGCGCTGAGTATAACTCGACATTTACATATAAGAAACAATATTATGTGTTCATTCCTTAAATGAGTGAACTGAAGTGTTGCTATTTACTGTACATACATATATTAAGATTAGTCTCTCTCAACACAAAACTATGCAGAGCAGCAACCTCTCAGAATAGTCCCCCTAAAGCGGCCTACTCGTAACTTCCCGCCGTTGCCGCTAATAAAGCCCACTCACTAGGGCGCCGATGGTCTTCATAACTTGTGATTTGGGCTGTAATAGGCGTAGTTCGGCCGCAATACACTGTCGGGCTTTGATGGAGGTTATACCTCGATATAAGATGTTTTAAGCCAGGTACCTACGGCCTTTCACTCACTTCAGCGCAAAAATAACGCTGCGCTAAAGTCACTCCGCATACAAAAACCGCTCTCGACGCAGGTTCAACACACGACGTTGCGCTAGTGGGGATTGACGTTTCTAGTATGGATCTGACAGGTGGATACGTTAGCGCAGCATTATTTTTGAAGTGTGATAAGGGCCTTACTACTACACCATATTGAAAAAAAAAACAGTTTTGTTTAAGGTAGTTGTAAATAAAGCCCACTCACTAGGGCGCCGATGGTCTTCATAACTTGTGATTTGGGCTGTAATGGGCGTAGTTCGGCCGCAATACACTGTCGGGCTTTGATGGAGGTATACCTCGATATAAGATGTTTAAAGCCAGTACCTAAAATATGGTCGTTCTAATAGGCTATATTTGACAGC